>CM037155.1:49302705-49902705 GCA_020921065.1 Vaccinium darrowii
TGTTAACTCCACCGTCCCTTTCATGTTTTTTTGTCTACTGGAGCAGACCAAATATTGGTTGGGACTAAAATTTTATAGTTTCTTTTGCCTATTTTGGGATCCATAAAGATGATTTGAACTGCGGGTTATTTTTAATTGTTTTTATTTGAGCACTTGTAAAAAATTAGCTAAATCGAATATTTGTAAGGGTTCTTTCAGCATTCGTAGGGCCCTTAAAAAAAAAAACATGACCATCCCAAACCTCAACCGGGGTGATTTGGCTAAATCCAAAAAATTGGTTTTTTGGTTTTTTTTTTCCGTTTTGTCCTTATTCAAAAAAAATTTGCATTTGTTAGTTTTCGGTCGATTTTTTGTGATTTCTTGGCTTGTCTCGACGAGAGGAATCTAAAAAGGTATAAAATTATTAGCCAAACTTAAAGTTTTGTTAATAAAGACGAAAAATAATCCAAAAAACTGATTTTTTGGTCAAATTTTTCGTCTTTATTCACAAAACTTTAAGTTCGGCTAATAATTTTGTACTTTTTGGATTCCTCTCGTCGAGACAAGCCAAGAAACCACAAAAAATCGACCGAAAACTAACAAATGCAATTTTTTTTTTTGAATAAGGACAACGAAAAAATCCAAAAAACCAATTTTTTGGATTTAGCCAAATCACCCCTAGTTAATTCCTAGATGGCTGTTGGCTTGGTGGTACCCATAAAAGAAAAGAAGAGATGAACTTTCTTTAGCTACTGGCTTCAATTCTCAGAAAATAAATTTTCTGACTTGGTGACTCTAATTTTGGCGCCAGAAAGAAAAGAAAACGTGAAAGGGAAGGAGAAGTTAACAGAGTTATGGGCTGAAAGAAAAGGGGGTTAAAGTAGCTGTGAGTTAACCGTAGATTGTAACAAAGTTAGGGGGTGAATGGGGGAGGGTTTTAGTGCGAGGTGGCAGCATTTGGGGGGTGGGATAGGAGGGTGGGACAGCAATTCCGGGACAGAGGATCTGCTGCCCTATCACACGTACGTGAGTCCCATAAGGCAGCGGATCCTCTGTCCCGGAATTGCTGTCCCACCCCCCAAATGCTGCCACCTCGCACTAAAACCCTCCCCCATTCACCCCCTAACTCTGTTACAATCTACGGTTAACTCACAGCTACTTTAACCCCATTTTCTTTCAGCCCATAACTCTGTTAACTTCTCCACCCCTTTCACGTTTTCTTTTCTTTCCGGCGCCAAAATTAGAGTCACCAAGTCAGAAAATTTATTTTCTGAGAATTGAAGCCAGTAGCTAAGGCCTAAATTGGCCTAAAAGTGGTTTTTGGATTATTGGTTTTTTCGATTTGTCTTTATTCAAATTTTTTTTGCATTTGTTAGTTTCGCGTCAAGATTTTGTGGTTTCTGGATTCCGAATAATCCACCTATTTTGGCTTTATTCAAAAAATTTTGAGTTTTGACCATAATTTTATACTCGTTAGATTCGTCTCGCCGAGAGGAATCCAGAAACCACAAAATCTTGACGCGAAACTAACAAATGCAAAAAAAATTTGAATAAAGACAAATCGAAAAAACCAATAATCCAAAAACCACTTTTAGGCCAAATTAGGCCTAAAGAAAGTTCATCTCTTCTTTTCTTTTATGGGTACCACCAAGCCAACAGCCATCTAGGAACTAGAGGGGTGATTTGGCTAAATCCAAAAAATTGGTTTTTTGGTTTTTTTCGTTGTCCTTATTCAAAAAAAAAAATTGCATTTGTTAGTTTTCGGTCGATTTTTTGTAGTTTCTTGGCTTGTCTCGACGAGAGGAATCCAAAAAGTATAAAATTATTAGCCAAACTTAAAGTTTTGTGAATAAAGACGAAAAATTTGACCAAAAAATCGGTTTTTTGGATTATTTTTCGTCTTTATTAACAAAACTTTAAGTTTGGCTAATAATTTTAAACCTTTTTAGATTCCTCTCGTCGAGACAAGCCAAGAAATCACAAAAAATCGACCGAAAACTAACAAATGCAATTTTTTTTTTGAATAAGGACAAAACGAAAAAAAAAACCCAAAAAACCAATTTTTTGGATTTAGCCAAATCACCCCGGTTGAGGTTTGGGATGGTCATGTTTTTTTTTTTTTTTCAAGGGCCCTATGAATGCTGAAAGAACCCTTACAAATATTCGATTTAGCTAATTTTTTACAAGTGCTCAAATAAAAACAATTAAAAATAACCCGCAGTTCAAATCATCTTTATGGAACCCAAAATAGGCAAAAGAAACTATAAAATTTTAGTCCCAACCAATATTTGGTCTGCTCCAGTTTTGACGCCAGTAGACAAAAAACGTGAAAGGGAAGGTGGAGTTAAAGTGGGGTTAAAGTGGCTCTGGGTTAACGGTGGGATTGTAATAGAGTTAGGAGGTGAATGGGGGAGGGTTTTAGTGCGAGGTGGCAGCATTTGGGGGGTGGGACAGGAGGGTGGGACAGCAATTCCGGGACAGAGGATCCGCTGCCCCATGTGAAAACTGAAAAGCATTGTGTAAATGAATTAGAGATGATAGGAACACAATTATTCATTCGGACACAATACCGAACATAATCATTCACATATACGTGGGTCTCGTATAATAAATGTGTGGACCTATGTGTACGAAGGGTTGTGTTTGGTGTCGTGTCTGAATGATTGTGTTCCTATCATTTTTTAATATATTCAATACAATATTAATTCTGTCGATAGAAATTGTAAAAATACTTTAAACCAAGTATTATATGGAGTATTTGTTTGCTCAAAATATCACTAAAATCTATTCTCTCCGTCCCTCTTTAAGTAATCTTTATTGGAATACGTGTAATTTTAAACCTCAAAAAAAATTTCGTTATATAATTTTTTTTAACTTCTACCAAATTAAAGTGCTCATTTATTACTTTAATTTGGTGAAAAAAAGAATTTTTAAACGTTTTACGGAAGTACATTTTTTAATTTCCACAAAATTACACGTTTCCCAAAGTTAAAAAGGGATTGTGCAAAATGAGTATATTATTTCCCAAAACTCTTGGTTGGGTGGATTTTGGATTGTGCAAGATGAGGTTGGGGACAAGCATGTATGATTTTTGCCGTTTTGAGATAAAATTTAATATAGTTCAACTAAAAATAAAAAATCGTGGCAGCTCCACCCTCCGAAAGCCAACATACCACAACAAAAAAGTGTGATTTTTATTTAGTATTTCTTTATTTAAGTAAAGCCCAACTCTCCACCGTCCGAAAGTCTCTTCCTCAAAATTCTCATTCCTCCCCATATTCTCTCTCTCTCTCTCTCTCTCTCTCTCAATTCCCACCCCTTCCCCACGTTTTCTTTTTCGTCCACTTTCTCCCTCTCTCCTTTCTCACTTGCTCTTCCAACCCCTCCCCCACGTTCTCTCTCAATTTGCTATAAAAAATACTCCCTCCGTCTCATTTTCTATAATCGATTTTTCCATTTTAAGTTGTTCCTTAATAAAATGTGTTTTGAAAAGTTAATAGGTAAAAACTTGTACAATTATTATTTTGCTCTTGTGAAAAGTTAATGGGTAAAAGCGGAGGATAATTTTGAAAAATATAGATACAAGTTACAAAGTGGAAGTAAAAAATGATGTAAAAAGTATAATGATGATCACTGTGTTTACTTCACATTTTCAAAAAAAATTTCAAAAAGATTCTTTCCCCATCTCTTATCTCTCCAATCATTAATCACATTTCTCCCTCTACTCATATTTCTCTCTCCAATCATTATTCTCATTTCTCTCTCTATCTCTCTCCAATTATTACACCTCTTTCTAATAATTATTTTTTTCAAAAATCCAACCAAACACTATCTCAAAAATGTTTCTCAAAATATTCTTTTCAAAACTCTCAACCAAACAAAACGGATGTCTCTTTAATAACTTGAATTTACGAAGTAACGTACTTAAAAAGTAACACAGAGAGTAGAATTACAAGAATTTAGAATTATGATGGTTGAGGTGCTAATACATTTGTATATAGTATTGACTATTAATAAATTCACATCTTCCGAAGTACCCAAAAAAAAAAAAAAAATCTCTCCTTTTGTCTTATCTAAACATTAATGGTCCTAATATTATCCTATACTTGCACCGGTTCAAGAAACTAAATCTGAACCGTTAACTTCTATCAGTAATAATTTCGATCAATCTTTGACAATCATGGGATACTGTCTCCTGCGAACAAAAACCTTGAAACCACCAGCCATATGAGCTGTCAACATCGGCACAAAGACTGGACTGTCCAAACCGGCCGGTCTAATCTCGAACCGCTTAAGTATTGAAGCCACAACGTACTTCATTTGAATGACAGCCATTTCTTTCCCGAGGCACACTCTCGGACCGGCTTGAAAAACCGGAAACTTATATGGCCGTACCTTCTTCAACCCTCCTCTCGCCTCTTTCCCCGGTTCAGGCAACCACCTCTCCGGTTTAAACTCCAACCGGTCCTTACCCCACAATGCCTTCATCCTCCCCATTCCATAAGGGAAATAAGTCACCCGGTCTCCGGCGCGGACAGCTGTTCCGTCCGGCAACGAGTCGTCGACGATCGCGTGCTTCGAGTCCCAAGCCACCGGAGGGAAAAGCCGCATCGATTCGCAGAGGCACGCCTCCAAGTACCGCATTTCCTTGAGCGTTTCATGATTCGATAACCTCTCCTCCTCGACGACCCCTAGCTCCCGAACCACCTCTCGTTCGACGTCCCGGTTTTGAGAAAGCATGTAAAAGAGCCACGTCATCGCCGCCGATGTCGTGTCCCTCCCCGCCATTATAAAGCTTATCACCATGTCTCTCAAGAACACCTCGTCGTGCCCTGCCAATATCATTTTTGACAAGAGATCTTCTCCCTCCAAAACACCCTTCCTCTTGTCACGTATGATCTGCGCGACGAATGCGCGGATTTCGCCAATGGCTTCCTTGAGTCTTCTTTCTGACCCAAGCCCAAGCACTCTCTTCACCTTCCATATGGCCGAAACGGGCTCCAACGCCCGTTGCGCGCTCATCGCCGATGCCACATTGAAAGCGCTCGCGAGCGACGAAACCGAGAGGGATGGATCAAGACAATGAGGATCAATCCCCAGTGAAACCCTGCAAATGATATCGAACGCTAGGCCTCTCAAGAGCTCCTGCAAATCCACAGCCTTTTGAGTTTGATCACCTCCCACTGCAAAGGACTCCATGGTAGGTAAAAGCTTGGATTCCACCTCCTCCGCCAAGGTGTTCACGATGTATTCCTGTAATGATCTTGCACTGAACTCATGGCTAGCTAACTTGCGCTGGGTGTACCACATCTCCCCATCCACATTGAATATCCCACACCCAAGAAAGTCACCCAGGATTTCAGTGAAAGCCTTGCCTTTTGGGTAGTTGCTGAATCTTGTTTTCAGGACGTGCTCGACGTTTTCTGGGTTGGCTGTCACGATGGTCCGGCGGGCACCGAGCCGTCGGATCACGATCGTCTGCGTCGGGGACTCGGAGAGGAGATCGGTGTACCAGTCCAACAGACGGTGGCTGTTCTTGTAGAAGGAGAGTAGACATCCAATGATCGGATACGTCGGCGGGCCGTGGTGGCCGGAAACCTTGAGGCCTCGCCGGAATCTGCATGAGATTGTGTGCAGTAAGTAGAGAGAGATGCAGAGGATGGTTGTCAATAATGGGTGTGTAATGAGTAGATAAATTGACATGCCAACCATATTAATTTGTAAAGGAAACTAATAGGAATGGGTGGTGGGAGTGGCGAATATCGACTATTATATATAGTCCAATGTGCGTATATTAGGTTATCGTGATTTTGGAATTTTATGAGACACGAAATTAGTCAAGTGGTTGGCCCGGTCTCCGGTGGAACTTACGGGTTTGTTCCCTCTTAAAGTTTAATATTCAATTATTCATGCATCAATTCTTAGAACCACCTTATCTCACGTGCAAGCATGAAAAGGATTGTAGGGATTAGTCCGTGGTGCACAGAAACTGTCTCTGGACACATGCATTACCAAAAAAAAAAAAAAGGAAAGTAGACTAGTGAGGTACTTTTATGGTGTGAAGTGGACAAGGGAAAAGGCCATGAACTTCCGTTTTGAATGTTTCTTGCGTGTTGTTTCACACAAGTTATTTGTGTCATTTTTGTCCTTCTTGCACTTTTAGAGTTTTGTATTTGTTCGAGTTTCGGTCATAATTTTATATTTTTCTGATTCCTCTCGACAAAATGACCCACCGATTCCTCTCTACAAAACGACTAACAAAACTTAAAAAAATTGACGCAAAACTAACAAAGCGAAATTTTGTTAGTTTGTATTTCTTATTTCACGTGTAAGCATGAAAACGGTTGTAGGGATTAGTCTGTGGTGCACAGAAGCTATTCCAGGACACCTGCATTACCCGAAAAAAAAAAAAAAAAAAGGAAATTAGACAAGTGAGGTACTTGTATGGTGTGAGGTGGACAAGGGAAAAAGCCATGAACTTCCGTTTTGAATGTTTCTTGCGTGTTGTTTCACATAAGTTATTTGTGTTATTTTTTGCACTTTTAGAGTTTTGTATTTGTTCGAGTTTCGGTCATAATTTTATACTTTTTTTATTCTTCTCAACAAAACGACTCACCGATTCTTCTCGACAAAAGGACTCACGAAACTTAAAAAATTTGACGTAAAACTAACAAAGCGAAAAAAATTTGAATAAAGACAAGAAGGGGAATGACTTGGTTAAACTATTAGTGGGGAAATTTGGAGCGTGCCCCTGTGAAGAACTGGTCTACCTAGGTTTCCTTGAACCTACTTATGAAAATTACTGTTTTATTTAATCCAAATTTCTTATTGGAATCTCATCGTAATTCGTAGCCAAGTCTAATTTCCAAATTAATTTCTTATTAAAATTTCATCGTAGCCAAGTCTGATTTTAAGACTGGGCTGGCGTCATGACGTGGTTGATTACGTGACTGACGAAGGAGAATGATTTTATTTACCAACGTTAAGAGGGTGAACGTTACTTTCACTGTGATTGGTGGAAAAAGTAAGGTTTCATTGTAAACTTACTCCGTTATTACCAAAAAGTGTATTGATTACGTGGAACTTGTACAATTTCCGCTTATCAAAATGTGGGGTAATGTTCACCCTCATTAAATGAGGGTGAACAAAATTGGACTCAAAAGGAAAGGGGTGTGACTGATTTAAACGGGGCTTTGTCTCAGCTGCTTGAATGGGCCTCCATTGGATTTTCAAAAGTTAATCAAAGTGCGTGTAAGCTGGCTTTAATACGTTGAGTTCTCACGGAAAAAAAAAAAAGCATGTCTGTACATGTAAAAATGTCCCACATTAAGAATGTGGATATGGAATTACGAATTAAATCAAACTAGAAATAAAGTCTACAATTTACTATAAACCCAACTCAACTAAAGCCCAGGGAAGAAATACCCAACAAATAGGGTTGGCAATGGGGACGGGGCGGGGCCGGAGACTACTATCCCCGTCCCCGGTCCCCGAACCCCTCCCCCATCCCCGTCCCCGCCCCGATCCCTAATGGGGATTATTTTTCCCCCTCCATCCCCACCCCAAACGGGGAACGGGGATCCAAACCGGAGTTTCGGGGAATTAAAAGCACAACTTCAACCTATCTTGTAACATGAGAATCTGAGAGTACCGTGAGTGTCAGGTCAGGCCGGTGAGGATCCGATGAGAGCAGAGGATGTCGAAAAGTTGTCAGAATCGTCATGGGTAACAGAGGTCGTAGGAGGACCGTCAACTTTCGCCGGAGACTGGGTTGGGTAACCGGAGGCCTGATACCACTCACCTGTAGTTCGGCGGTGGTCAACAATGTAGTACGGTGGTTGTCAATGAACGTAGGAGCTATGGGTATATATCGGAAGAGAGAAGACAGAGAAGAGAGAGGCGTGAGGTGAGGAGAGTAAAGTGTGTCTCCTTCAAATCCTATTATATTATATCATATTATATATATAATGAATATTAATAAAAACGGGGATTCGGGGACGGATCGGGTCGGATTCGGAGCGGGGACACACCTATCCCCGCCTCCGATCCAATCCCCGAAATTTTTCAAAAAAAAATCCCCAAATCCGACCCAATCCCCAAACAGGTCTCCAAAACGTCGATTCATTCAGATCGGGGAGCGGATCGGATTCGAACGGATCGATGGAAATTGCCATCCCTACTAACAAACTGAAAATAAAAACCACAATCACTATGAACCCAGCTCAATGTATAGCAAGGAGAAATAACAAAAAAAATGCAATGAGAATATCATACTAACACTCACACGCAGTCGAAGAGATTTGAGCTCCTACCATCCTAGTGATATCCAAGAGCCCTGACTCTCCCTAGGGTCTTCTATTTGCTTTTATTCCTAGATTTTAGTTTCAATGGGTAAAACTCAACCTATTCGTAGTAGTTTCGGAGCAAAGTCAAATGATACTCCAAATCACTTAAGCGCCATATATTTACGTAGGTCCCACGACAAGGTATAATATTGACGTGATCCAGACCATAACGTGGTGATATTTCGAGAGCACTGAATAAATAGACGTATAGTAATGTGAATTCGAGACAATCATTTTGTTTTGTAATACTCCGGACAAAGTGCTAGGTGTGTATTCAATCTGCCCTTACAATCTTCATTAATGGAGGCTATCAAGGTGCGCAATCTTTTGGATTGAGACTTTAAGCTAAGTGAGGAAAATCCCTCTTGAATTGACATGGCCCCATAATTCACCAAATAGGGCTACGATTTGGCAAACAAAAAGTCTAGGTGCCCAAAAAGGACACCCAGAATTTACCTAGAAAATAAAAAGCAGTGGCTCATATTCCTTCTATGTGAATCTAGGTCATTCATTTTCAAATTCTAAATAAATTTTGAGTGTGTTTTATGGGTATGTAGCAGTGTTGTTTTGCAAATGAAGACCACTAACCCATCAATCTCCTATCATGAATCGTATGGTTGTGTTAAATGCAATTCCTTATCTGATGCCAAAATCAAATCAAGTGTTTGGCATCATCAAGTGGGGGCATGTTGCGCACTTATGTACTGTGCAACAAGTTGTATAACCATGACCGTTCAAATGTGTTATCAATGGTCAGAATTTTTTTAAAACTATTCACGCGAATAGTTTAAATTATTCATGCAGCATGTGCAATCATGACTGTTCAAATGTGTTATTAATGGTTTGGATTTTTGAAATTATTCGCGTGAATAGTTTCAAAAATCCAAACTACTGATTTCTGAGACGGACGGTCAAAATTGCACAGCACATAGCTGCGCAACACCCCCGAATCCAGTAGGGCATATGCCAATGTTGGCTCTTGGCTACATGGATTTTTGTTTCTAAATTTGGAAAGTGTAAAATCTCTTGTGAATAGGCTACACTTTTGCAAATGGACACCACCGACTAACCCATCAATCTCCTATCACGAATCGGATGGTTAGTGTTAAATGCAATTCCTTTTATAATGCCAAAATCAAATCAAGTGTCGGCATCATCAAAACCAACCATCTTCCCCGTCCCTAATTGTTGGCCATGACAAATTTCGATGCAGATTTTAAACTATTCATATCTTTCAATCTATAACGTATTTTATGTGCAATATGAATCTTATTTGATATATCTCAATTAGTTATATATACAAAGTTTTTAAGATCTTTAAAAAATATTGTAGATTGAAAGATATGACCCTTGCTAGAATCTTATCGATAAGGTTATTTTCTAGTCAACATGGAATTACGCCTTTGCCATTCAAAACATTTTGCCATTTTGGTTGCAATCTTCCCTCTTGGAGAAACTCGAATGACCCTCGCCGGAATCTTCCCCTCCAGAGACTCTCTGCCTCACTCACTCACTTAATTTTCGGACTCTGTCAAGCCCAGATTTGGAATGTCCTTCGCGTCACCGTCTAAGTCCGATGCCCCTCCCCCACCGCCACCAAGTTCAGCGACGAATTCGACAGCGAGGAAGGGGTTGTACGAGTGGAGGAAGGAATGAAATGAAATATAAATGTTGGTGACATGGGTTTTACCTAGAATTTGTGTGGAACTGTGCATTACCATTGAAAAGAACTATATCAAATCAAGTTTTTACTCAAATTTTAACTTAAATTTGAGTCAAGATAGGAGATGCTCTTATCTCAAGATAAATGATTTGGGAGCATTATCAGTACCAATTTTGTCATTATTAATATTCTCCACAGTTTCTGAAAAATAAAAGATTTTAATTAGCAATAAGTAACCGTTGACTTGGAGTGTATCAATTGGGGTTAAGAGGAAAATTAGACTAAGTTTCAGCTATGGTATTTTCGGTATTTTTGCCACTTGGTCACTCTTTTCAAGACAAGTCATTCTCCTCACATTGTATCACAAAAAAATCATTTAGCGGAAATTACATCTACTTTTGATTACACTGGAAAGGTGACATTTTTAGTGAAAACTCAATCTTATTGCGTTAATTATCAAAATAAGTTTACTTCATAGACCCGAACCTCAAACTTCTTCTAAGAAGCCGATCCCGATGGTTTTTTAAAAAGGATGCAATCTCCTGCTTCGATGCATCAATGATTGGCAGTGGCAGGTTGAAGAAAAAGAAGCATGACAAACCATGTAGGGTCTTGGATATATAAATGAGCAAATGCCCACATTTCATAAATAAATTGCTCAATATTTTTGGGATGTGGTGTCAGATTTTCGACCGCTGTCTCATTGTTTGTGAGAATCTTCCAATTATCCTTTCATATTCTATGAACTACTCAAATCATCTAGCTCGTGATGTTAAAGAAACAAATTGAAAAAAATCTTGTGGGCCGACCAAATCAGGGAAAATGATTTTTTTTTTTCGACAACTGTATTTGTGATCTTAAATTCTTTGGTGTTGGAAAATACTAACACTAATAGCGATAACTTCGAAATGGTACCCGATATCATACCGGTATGTATTGCAACGGTAAGAAAACCGGTATTCTAACCGATGCGGTATTCAGAACCTTGGGCTCTACTACAAAGTGTGTGAATTCTACAGAAATGCGTATCACACATCTGTGTGGGCTCTGCTACTGGAATGTGTGAATTCTACACAAAACGCGTGCTGGAGAAAGCTGCAAGAGGCACCACTTGGCGGGGCTCCAGGAGCACAATGTGTATCACTTGAATAATCACTCACAAATCAAAGGACCCTCAAAGCACCAACATCATATCAGGTGCACAGACTGTGATACATGGAAAAATAATTACGAGCTTGAAGATCACACTGCTTCCGATTACTTGGCCTTCACCACTACGCATTTATAAAGAGTTCATAACTAAATGTACGATTGTACGTGAATGTGTAGTTGTGAAGGCCTATGGAGAGCTCCATGGGTACTGAATAATCACTAAATATAAGTAGTCAAAAGGAGAGAGGAGAAGTGGCACGAGTTTCACTCTATAAGAATAATCACTCAAAATTTTTTTTTTTATTCATTTCTGTATAACAACATAATAACTAGACATTTTCTCAAAATTTACCCACACCGTCACAATTGAAATCATTCAGTTGACGTCTCTCTAAAATTTTCAAATGATGATTTTCTAGAATTTTGACTAAAGATATGTACCATTATTGTCAAATAAAGACTACCATCATTATCTCTTCTTAGTCCTCCACAAATTTGTAAGAGTTGGATCCCTAATTGAAAGCTACACATTTTAATAAGAAATGAAAGCCAGATTTCAACAATGGGACATGCGATCTTTCCTACACTTAACTTATATTCTAAAGCGCGAAAGCCTTTAGCACAACGTAACGAACAAGCAAGGGATTGAACGCATCTTTCTCCTTTCCTAGCAAGAAAATGGAAATGGTCCCCGGATTCTATTCTTGCAAATGTCATACAGGGAGGCTCAAGATCAAGTCTCTTTTTTGAAAATTCAAAATGGAAAATGGTCAAAAAGCTCCATTCCTTTACTCGTTCATTGCATTGTTGCTTGGTAGTCAATTCTTTTTTATATTCTAAATTGTGAAATGTAAATATAGATTATCCGATTATAATATGAATCAGTTAAAAGTGTTTGGATAATATGTGCAATATAGATTTTGTAAAGGAATTTAGTGGGTGAAAATATAATATGAATTCAATCTCCTCCATATGTGATTTTTATATTCTGAATTCTCCAGTTCATTTTTTCAGTATGCATTTCGAACGATATCTATTTTATAATCATCTCCCAAGCATGCTAAATGCAAAAGTGCATAATTCAATATGTAAAGTTTGGTCTCCCAAACCATACACCCTCCATTGATATGATTGGATATTGTCGAACTGACCAAGTTCTCTTCACCTGCATTGGTTGGTAATGGTATCTCAGGGTATCCATATCATGCACCTGCGACCAGTAGCGCAGCATCCTTACAGTCCAAAAGTGTTTTTAATGGTTTGGATTTGCAGGCACTATCTTACCGGTCAAAGTATATTCTTACCACTAAGAAAATTTTAGCAAATCCAGACCATTAATTTCCAAAATGGACGACTGTAATATCCGCTGCACCATCCATGCCTTTTGTTATACATTTGAATAAGTGCTTGTTAGACCAAAAAGAGTTATAGGGACAAGAGGCAGCTAGGCATCACATGTTAGCTCTAATGTTTGGTTGCAAGATATATAAAGAGATCAAGACAATATATAGCCTTGGTCACTATATTTTATTTATGGCTGGTTATAGGCTAAAGATTAATGCCTTTACCACATAAGTAGTGGCAGACGTAGGATTCCGAATTCGGTCTAATTTACGGGAATCATTTTAGTAATTTTACAAAAAAAAAAAATAATCTAAAAGTATACTACGAATAGGAAGAAAATTTGGGGGAGTGCAGGGGCTAAACACCCTTGCACCCCCTAGGGCCGCCCCTGCATACAAGTGGGAGTAACCCTTGCACCCCTAGGGCCGCCCCTGCATACAAGTGGGAGTAAGTGGTGGAATAACTACTATCATGCCCCCTCAAACATGAATAACTATTGGATATTAAGCATAATATAAAAAACCAATTGAAAATCTCAAGTAAGTGGAGGTGAAATGGCTCGACTTTGTATCACATAATGTCAATAAGGTGAGTGGAAGTAGCACAATTTTGTGTTTCACCTATCCTATTAGAAAACCTCCACGTGCCTTTGTTCAGAGATTTTGAGTCCATTATACCTAATGTCAGAGATTGTCACATCTGTCATACCTAATATCTATTTCTGAATGAGAGCCATATAAATATGAGGGAGAATATATTTGCTTTACATAGACATATTATGAATCATATGATGTAGTGAGAGGTTTATTTTCTTTAAGTAATTTGGTTAGTTTGACCTACTATGTTGCCTTTTGCCCATCCAACAAAAAAGAGAACACATGATATGATATGTTATCTATCCATAAAATAAGAAAAGAAATGTTCACATGATTTTAAGGCTAATAAACAAACTAAACTACTCAAGTTCAAGTTCGACTCATGCTCATGCTCGTGATTCATTTAAGCAAGTTTTGGACTTCCTTAAGCGGTCAAATCAAACTTGAACAAGTTACTACGCGGCTCATTCAGCTTATGGTGTTTAATAGATTCAAGCAACTCGTGATTAGCTCGATAAAAGCTAATTTCAGATTATTTTTTTTTTTCAAATGGTGGGAGAATATAAGTATAAAATTACATCAAACTAAAAGCAAAGTTTGCAATCATTATAAGCTCAACCCAACGAATAGGGGAGCACCCACATGCAAATAAAGAAATAAAGAGATTAAAAACAAAGTCCACAATCCCTATAAAACCAACGAGAATGACAGCCCGGCAAACCCACAATCACTATAAGTTCGTTTCAGATTACAAAAATGATAGGTACACACCCTCTCAACCACTCCCCACCACACCCTCTCTCACATGTGTGGTGGGGCTCACCCGGTGGGTTCCAGTGGGCCTCACCACACATGTGAGAGAGGGTGTGGTAGGAGTGGTTGAGAGGGTGTGTACCTATCATTGTTCTTCAGATTAACTCGTTTGAAAAACAAGCTAAATTTGTAGTAAACATTTTAACATTTGTAGTACAAATATTAACAAGAATGACGGCCCGGCAAACATTTCACTATGGTACATTTACAATAGGATGAATACCCGGACATCTGGTTATCAAAAAAAAAGGGGGATGAATACCCGATAATTTTACAGAAAGCAGGAAAAGAAAGTCTAAATCCAACCTACGCCATCTCGAGCACTCCTTCGACATAGCCATATTGATCTGAGACAGACAGCAAGAAAAGAAAGTGTTGCAATTGATAAAGTTAAGGAGACACAAATAAGCACCAAAAGATTCAACCAACAAAACCTGATAGGCAAATTGCCCCCAGGCAGAGAGGAATTTAACAACCATGCAAATAGCGAAATGATGAATCGTCGGAAGACTAACCGTATAATGTGTTCAAGCTGCTTTAGCTTTTTCAAACTTCCTCGATGCAATTTCCTTGCTTTTTCCAAGTGTAGGGTCGTTCGGTAATGCACGAACCAGAAGGGTTCTAAATTCTCGACTCCTTGACCACTCGTCAATCTCCCGAGCACGTAAAACCGGAAGTGGATGTGTAAGTTGCCTTGTTTGAGCATTTCTGAACAAAATTGGGTTGGTTAGGCATTTCCGTAAGTTAATCTCTACTCTGAGGACCCGCTTGTTTGTCTAGATTAAACTCATTAAAGAATCAGGTTAGGAAAAAAATCCGAAAGGACCACATGTCTCATGTTTGGTTGAAACTTCTGCAGCTCTGATTTAATATCAGTCTGATGATTTTTAGAGAAAGGGCGAGGATACCATATAGGGTTGCCAACGAACTGAGCCGCTGGTGAGCTCGGCTCAGCTCGATAAAGGCTCAATGGTTTGACAAGGGCTAAAGTAATCTGAATTAAATTTGATGGACAATCCTGAAAGAAAGACAATTTGTAGATTTTTAATTTCTTTGGAATGTAGACCCTTTTTTTTTTTTTTTATATGTGTATAAAAACTTATATATCTACATAATAATGAATATTTTATTTGCTGCCCTAGATCCGTATGCAAGTATAAACTTTAGGCTCGTTAAGGCTCATGAACAAGCATAGGCCAACTCGGCTCTTCAAATTTTATGAACATGCTAAAACTCGGTAGTTTGGAGCACTAGTCCGAGACACGATGGTTCGAACCCACAAAGTGACAATTGACAACAAAACGTGCCGCCACGTAACTCAAAGCTTGGTATACCTATCTTATTTGATATCCCACAAAACATGAGACTTATAATACCTTGGGGATTTGGTATTAATCCCGTCACCATTAATCCAATTCTGATTTTACTTACGTGTGGAATTATATATTCAACCACAATCATAATAAAGAGGGCCAAACCTGTTGCACACGCCTACCTTATATACCGTCCAGATGGACTTGAAGAAGCTTTGTCGTAAGAAGTAGCTTGCTCCAAGAATGCATCCACATTTAGTTGATCAGCCATAGATGGGCAGCCACCAGCTAATTTCATGATCACAGAGACGACAACCTCTTGTAGGAACATCAAATGAAAAGGCAACAAGATTAATAACTAAACAAAAACTGAAGTTACTCGCTTTATTTATCGTCTAAACATATCGGTTTTTTGTACCTTTGGGTCTTGAGCAACAAGAAGGGCTGCACGATCACAAGTAAGCTCTGCTGCTCGGAGCCAAAGGAATAGCTGTTCTTCCAAAACCTGAGCTATCAGCCCACCAAGCCCTGGGTTAAACAAGATTGTTAGGACCCTATGATTCACACACACTTTATTGCATTGAAATTCTTCTGGGTGGTGCAAGTGTCAAGATTTGCATCCTTTACTGAAAATAGCAAGAGAGTATTCACCATGATACTGAACGTAAAACAACGGAACAAGCTGACCATATCAACCAAGGAGTGCAAAATATTCATGATGTGATCTCTACTACATTTTCTTAGAAAGGCAATAGAACCAGACAGAAAATTCAGGAAGTTACATTCTGTATTTCCAGTCCAGATAGGAACCAAAAACTTCACCTGCATGATAGGGAGCCAGATCCACTACTTTGGGTCAAGTACCTCAATGAAAGTACTACTATTACTCTAAAAAGGTATGCGATGGAGAGTACTTAAATAAGTTAAATGCAGTAAAAATACGAGAGAGAGAGAGAGAGAGCTACCAGGTACCATATAGGCCCCAAGAATAAAAGTATTTGCAACTGTCAGCCATACACCGTGGTCACATTTCAAGTGACCCAACTCATGAGCCAGAACAGCCTACATAAGAAATAATCAAGAGGTTATTAATAGCACTACACAGCATCGTCTCAAACATGGAAATAACTTCAAAAATAATTTGCCTAATAGGAATATGCCCAATACAAGTACATATCAATGGTAGATCCTTGACAAAACATAAAATTGAACATCTTGATTGCTTGATAAGAATCTTTGATTATAAAATTACATTTCACAGGAACCCCGATAAGAATCTTTGACAGAATCAATTCTATTTTCAAGAAAGGTAGAACTAAAAACAAAGGTGGTGCCTGTTAAAAAAAGACACAGTGAAGACCTGCAATTCCTTTCGTGTCAAAAGCTCCACAAGACTTGTATGAACTACGACAAATGGCTTTTTACCACTGATAGCTAGGGTATACGCGTTGGGAACAGGACTTTGGCGCAGGTAAAGGTCAGGAGCTTCAGTCTTCAGAATTTCCGCAGCCTCAGCCATTAACTGATAAAGTTCAGGAAGCTGGGGTACACCAACATTAATAATTGTAAAAGAGAGCACATAACAAAACTTTCCAGAAAAACACATTTATCACTGGAAACAGTAATAAACATTCACGAACATCATCTCTTGAATGCACAGACAAATAAAGCTAATGAATAAAAAAACAGAAGTTGAACTACCATGTAACCACAAACTCGGAATTCAGGATAAGTAATGCCTTAGCTTTATCTTAGAACTTTAATAACACAAAAACATGCAATGTGGAAGGTTCAGAAGAGTCATAAGAGGTGAATGCCGAAAAGTTTCCTCAATAATTTGAACTACCATCTACATAGCAGATCACAACGATGCTTATGCCATATGATATCTTATCTTCCTCGACAAAGTCCCTTAATGAATGCCAAATTACCTGATTTTCAGAAACAAGAACTGAATTCCCCATATTCTCGAGTACCATGAATCTCTCTGCAATGGTTCCTGCAGTGACATGTTAGTGTAAACGGGTTTAGTAGCGAATCCTGCCATAAAGCACACCAACAATGAAACTCATTCCTTCCAGATGGGGAAACACCAATTACTTCAAATAATAAAGGTAGTTTTACCATACGATTCTCAGTATTTCTATCTACCAGTGGTAGCTTTTGTCAACGGAGACTTAAAATTGTATCTTCCCCAATCAAGAAGCAACTGAAGTGGGGCACAGGAAAATGTACCACTGCTAATACATACAATACCTGATGAATAGATGGTCAAACCTCAATTTACCTGTTGGACGTACTTTTTTTCATTCCTGCATTCTGTTTCTATGTTTTCATGAGCACCATTCATAACTCAAAGCATCCGTAACTCGTACAAAACCACAAGATGAAAGGTCCAAGAAATGAAGCACGAATATACTAGCCATACCTTTTGTTTTAACTCTCACAGCACTTAAAAATCATTAGTGCCTTAGAAAATCTTGCATTGTTTTTTTCAAGCTTTTGGTATTCCGAATTAGGTCAGTTCTATTACTATCAAGCATAGGCCATAACCTAGTGTTGCAGGCGAATAATGCCCTATTGCTTGAAGGAACAATAAGAGCTTTGCCTAAACAATCTAGCTTGAAAGCCCCTACTATTACATGAAATTGAATAAATACAATTGATTAACCAGGAAAACCCCTATTCCTTCAGTAGAGAGTACATGTTAATGGAATTTGTCTCACATCAGTTAATTATCACCTCGAAAACTAGTTTATGAGCCAGGGCGGCCTCTCTACTCATTGCCAATTGGTTTTGAGTTGAATGCTTAAACACTTGTATTTGCATCATATCTGTGAATGCTCTAGGGTATGCAGGTAAGCATATACACACAAGATAGAGGGAATGATGAGATTAAGATACAGAAATCAAAGATCCTGAATTCTGAAACAATGAACTCCCTCCACACAGTAGAACTGAGAAAATTGATTACTTAACCTTAGTAGATTCAACAAACTTAAACTGGACCGCAAGAAGAAGTCTAATTTTATCAAGAATCAATCTGATCCACTTCTCAGTTTTTTGGTGGGTGTTTAACATCTTACATTTAAGAAAAAGAACAACAATATTCAGTGAAGCTAAAATCACCACTCACTACTGAAACAGAGGCTCAAGTGAAGTATTTGTCAAGAACTCGGTCAAACCAACTAACACACAACGCATTAAGAACAATCAGAAAAGAAACAAAGGAAGCAAGACAATTTTTTTCGTGGTTTGCAACTGTATAGTTAATCAATACATCCACAGCACACACCTTTTCCCACTGTGTACCAAATGAACAATGTAGTACAGTTACATCGGCTGCTTATAGTAAGTATTGTAACTGTACTGCTTATAGCAAGCGTATGGTAAGTATTTATAGCCCTGTTTCTTATCACCTACAAGTTAGATTATTACATTATTATTACTTTTGATTATTCACTCAAAAAACTTAAAATAAGTTGGAGATGTTTAATGTAACTTGTATAAGCTAAAATAGAAGTTGGGACTGTCTGTTAAATAAGTTATAGAATAGCTTATTATCAAGTGTATGTCTAGATTAACCCTAATCATTCTATAGAAATAAGTACTTTATCATAAATATGTATTTTCACAACTTCAAATAACTAGAAAAGGCTCTAAATTGGAGCTTAAAAATATCCCTTTTTTGTGGTTAAATAAGCTAGAAAAGTTAAATAAGTGATCATTAATAACCAATGGAGTACCATTTATCAACTTTTTTTAAGCCAATAAGCTAAATAAGTTACGGTATATTACAATGTGCTGGCAAACGGAGCCACAACTTCAAGTTTACATCATTAAATACCATAATACCATGTCTAGTTGGCGAAGTGCAAATTAGACCAAATCAAACTTTACAAACTGAATTAACATCTAACTGCATAGTATTTGCCTTTCATTACCTAGCACGCCTTTTACAATCTCGTTTAACCCCGGAATTGCCCTCATAATCAGCGTATTCTGGCCAAAACAAAATACACCAAGAGAACCAAAGTTTAATGCTAGAAAAAAGCAAAAAAAAAAAGTTACGAAAACGATGGAAAAATAAGAAGAAGTTTGAATTGTATTAATAGGGCTGACAAACGATCCAAGTTACTCGAGTTTGAACTCGTGTTTTGTTCATTTAAAACTCGTTCAACTTGGGTTTATTGCATAAACAAATCAAGCTTGAACATAAATTTCAAACCAAGCTGAACAAGGTATTTTTTGGCTCGTTCGGTTTGAAATGTATAAAAAAATTCAAGCTATTTGGCTCAGTTAAAAGCTCGTTCGAGATTGACCTATTTGAAGATGGTTAATTTCTGAAACCAAAATTGATTACCAACTGCTCGGCTCATTTACCACCCGTAATCCTATCCAGCAACTGAAAAGGCGGGAATTTACCTGCTTGTCAAGAGGATGTCGGAAGTCATCGGCGTCTATATTGCGAAGAGCTCCGCAAACGGAAAACCTAACTTTCCGACTGTTCTTAATTGGACCAAATCCAATTTGCGACAAACATACACTACTTCTGTTCAAATAATCCAAGCTCAAATTCGATGCTTTTGGAGCAAAGACAATTGAAGGAAGAGAAAGACACGCCATCAAAGCACGAGAGAGAGAGAGAGAGAGAGAGAGAGCGTCTGGTCTCGGCTTCAACGATTCATCGATAGGTGAAATTCACACGTCGTTTTGGCATGATTGATTTCTGAGGCGGAGGTTTTGTGGCCGGAGTCAAGGATTTAGATGGCGGGTGCCACTGGAGTCCACTAGTATTTTCCTTAGTTTTTATTTTGGTAGCAAAAAGAAATGGCTACAATACACGGTCCTTATTTGGGTATAACATATGCACATATTGTATGGTCTAGATTGTGCCACCTCATCGACAATCGTAACATTTTTTAGTTTTTCGTAACTTTTCAGCAATATGATTCGTAATATTTTCTATGATTCGTAGCATTTTGGTGTGTCTCATAACTATTACAAAAAAATTCGTAACTTTTCCAAAAAATTCGTAACTTTTCCAAAAAAATTCGTAACTTTTCGCAAAAAATCGTAACTTTTTCAGGGGTGTGTATGATACACACCCAAATGAGGGGTGTGTATTGTAGCATTTTCCGCAAAAATAAGATTAAGTGTATAAGTCCACTTTATTTCTTTTGTTGAAAACACAAACTTCTAAATGAAAAAACCAATATTTACTAAAATCAACAGTTGATTTTAACAAATGAGAAAGCTATTTGCTAAGATCAAAAGCATTACTAAAATTAATTGTTGATTTTAACAAATATTGATTTTATCATTTGGAAAACTAAAACTCCCCCTAATGTTTTTTCAATGAAACATATTGACATTTTATTTTTATAATTTTTAATATTTATGTTAGTAGGTATCTAATTGACTTCCATGTACTTCTTCTCTTCCAATATAATAGTCCACTACGAAAAATTGTGACATTCTTTAAATTAAAAGATTAAGTATTTCTGTGCATCATTTTTTGAATTTTTTCTTATTGAATTAATTCAGTACAAAAAAATTTGAAAAATGATGCACGGAAACTGAGTGCTTAAATTTGTTGAAAAAAAATTCAAAAAATGATACACGTAAGTACATAATTTTTTGATTTGAAAAAAAAGAAAGAGAAGTGTGATTATTATTTTGAACAGAGAAAACATATTTTTTGCAATGAGATTCTATAAATCCGACTCCCTCTTATCTTATTGTCATTCCCACGTATCACTTCTTTCTTTCTTAAGTTCAAAACAGACGGCAAGTGGTGGTTAACTCATGCGATAAAACTTTTGAATATTCCATACTGTATGCCGGAATCGAGTCTCATTTCCCCCTCCTAATGTAATAAATTAAGGGCTTGTTTGGAAAATGGGGAAAGGAAGGAAAGGGAGAGAGAGTTTTAAAAAATTCTCTTTCCTTGTTTGGTTGGAGAGAAAAAATAAGAGAAAATGGCTAAATAGAATCCTAGGAATAGTAAAAAAATTCCCCTCATTTTCTCTAATATCTCTTCATACGTATTTTCTCTTTTTTTTTTTTTTTCCCTCGCTTCCCATAAGTTCCAAATAAAGCCTAAGGGGGTGTTCCACTAACTAGTTTTTTCCAAAAACTAGTTTTTCTCAAAAACCAAGACAAGTCATCTTCTCACAATACATCACATAACACAAAAATCAAGGCAGTTTTAAAACAAAACTACCTTAGTGGAACACCCCCTAAGAATAACGACAAAAAAAAAAAAAAAAAGTGTTCGAAACAGACGGCCACGGGTTATTTGTAGGAAGAGGTTTAACCGTTTAAGCCAATCCCGATCTGGACGACGTCGTCTGACAAGAAAACTCCTCCATAAAACCTACGGAATCCACTGGATCGTGAAAAAACCTCGTTGCTCTGCCAAGCCATTATGTGCGTCTCTCTCTCTCTCTCTCATCCAATATAGAGTGTATCTATTCTTTCTTGGTTCAACTAAGGCTAGTTTGCAGAAATTAGAGATGATCTTCTCGTGAATCTACGTACCATTTTGTTTGATATTGGTAAATTTGTTTTTTTTTTTTTTGGAAAAAATAGGAGGCATTCGGTGAATCGTCCCCCTACACCAGACGTGAGAGATGAACACGATAAAGAGGCTACGCTTCAGGAAATTATCAGCGTAAAGGTCAGTTCTTTTCTACGCCTCAGGAAAGGTTTGATTTTTCTAATTGGGTAAAGCTAGTTAGCGTAGCGCGGAACCGAATCGAATAGATTTTGTTTCACAAGGGCTTTGAGATGTTTACTTACGAGCACTTAACAAAATTCTTGTTATCCCCTTTCTATTTGTTTTTTGAGCTGAAATCAAAGCACAGTATCTTAGATGAAGGCGAAGTTTGAATTATTTTGATGTCATGAAATTGCTACTGCTTTGAGCTGAATTGGTTTAAACTGACGAATTAGAACTTCTGAAATTGACATTGGGTTCGCTTGTTTTCCCTGCTTCTACTTCTTAATGTTTTGCAAAAATAAAGTTAAGTGAAAGCAATGGAAGATCGAATTTTGGATTGTTAGGACATGAGTTATAATGGCTTACTATGTAGTTTTGGCTCTTTAATGAGTGGGTCTGTTGCATTGGCAGTTGATCGAGAGCGGGGAGAAAGAAAGGTTGATGGAGCTTCTCAGGGAAAGGCTCATTGACTGTGGGTGGAAAGACGAAATGAAAGCTCTTTGCAGGTTTTCGCAATTTTCTTGAGTCTCTTGATCCAATTTGCGTATAGGATGTGCCTTTTTTTACTTGTGTACTTTCATTACCATTTCGAGTCTCAATAATGTATTGGATTTTTTTATTGTTCTCCGACCTTTTGTTATTCAATGCAAGTTTATTGGGAATCTCAAACTATTGCTGGATTGTTTATGTTATGACTGGGAATAGAATTGAAAACCGCTACTCCAACCAAATCATTATAGTCTTAACTAAAGGAGCTGCATATGTTAACCAGAGAACCTGAGAATGCAATGCATTTTCAGAACTTGAGAAGTTGCAGCAAGCTGAAACCAAGTCAAAAGCATGTTTCTTGAAGTACATCAGGTCGGATTATCATATTTCGAAGCTATTAAGCAAAGCAAGAATTGAGCACTCTTTTGTGGGACTGGACTTGTAGGAATAAGCTTATACATCTGCATATGTCGAGAAAGGGGATAAGTTAGTTTATGCCATAATAATTTCAGAGATGTCTACTTGTTTTGGAATCAGCAAGATAAATTTAGCTTACATCTTTCCTTCCCTAGAATACACGTTATCTGTTTGATTACTTGTTAGTTTTAGAGGGTGCATTCGTTATGAAACAAAAGGGAGACAGGAGGAAGACCATCCCTTAGTTGCTTTGGCACAAACTCATTTCATGGGCTAGTGTGGCATCAGACCGGGAGAAACCTCAGATGAAACTTTGTTATCCTTCTGTCCTCTCTAGGTACCTATACAAGATCCAACCATTTTAACAATGCGAACTCCTTTAACTTGGGGTGGGAATGCTTTAACTTTGGTGAAAAAAGGAAGTGAACGAAGAGAGGGAGTGCCCTACGCCCGCAACAACAACAAGAATCGCCTGAGCCAATTAGCTGTTGCCGACCTCACTCCACCTTGTAAGATCATATGATACTATCCCAAAATTGGGTCCATCGCTGGACCTCTCTTTCTCTCTCTCACACACACACAAACAATCATGCTCACAGAATGAGTTATTCAAGAGATCAAATATATCCAAGGATTAATACTTAGGTAGACTGTGATATAGTCTCTGCGTTTGACTCTTGAGATAATCTAGAAGGAGCTTAAAACTATTTTCACCAATATTCACCACCCAAATTTTTGGTTTACAATTGGCGCGGCAAAGACATGATCGTGCTTGTGGGTGGATAATTGAATTTTGTTTTGTTTACAGCATTTTTGAAACCTCTGTCTTTGATTTACTTTCTTTCGCTGTCTTATGTGCCACCAATGTGGCTACTGGTGCATGTTCCCACTGCCCAGTTTGCATTGGCTTGATACTTCTCCTTTCAATGTTTGGACAAATATATTTACTCGCTATCTTCTGTGATGCAAATGCAGCTCTGGCATATGTTTCTAGTATACATGGGCTTGGTGCTTCACTGCTTTCTTTCAATGTTAGGACAAACACAGTTGATATGTTTATCTCTTGCGCAATCTTGCAGCCCTTGCATCTCTGAATAAGTACTCACCATTTGACCGTGTTTTTACTTACCTCGACTAACTTAAGTTTGAATGTTCAGTTAGATGATGTGATATCCAGTCCAAGTTTGTACTTATTGTTATTGGCCAACCTTCCATGACTCTCTTGAATCCGCCAGTCCTTGCCGGATGAAGTAATTGAATATTTCCCACACTTCAACTATTTCTGATCATTTGACCCTCAAAACTAAATTTTCGCCTAAGTATGTACAAGGAGCATCAAGGTTTGACCCCCTTTGTTTGTTGCCGGGATCCATCATCTCGATTATGGTTGACTGCAAGATTTTTAATATGCTTGCATCAAGTTGGTTGGCCTCATTCTTCTTCTTCTTCTTTTTGGACCCTTTTTTTTTTTTTTTTATCAACGAATATTGCCTTATTGTATTGATGGCTGTGTTACCGGTGTAATTGTGCATGTGCTCTTGGGCATACACAAATGTATGTGCAAGCTCTTGTTTGTCATCTGTCAAATTGCTACTTTTTTTAGGACCACCTATGTGCTACTCTTCTACAAAAGAACTAAGCTTATTGTTACTCAGGATCAAGTTATTTGAGCAATAAAAGTCGTATCTTTGACAGATATTCCACATTTGGTATATTCTCACCATTTGAAATACTCTCTTGAACTCTCTGTTGTGCTAGGGCATTCATAAAAAAGAAAGGTAGGAATAATGTTACTGTGGATGATCTTGTACATCTGATTACCCCTAAAGGCAGAGGTAATGATCCTTTCTTCCTTTTCTTATTATGAGATTGAATATCATTATGACTTTATGAGTCTTGCTTAAAGTGGCTTTCCAGAGTAATAATTTCAGCAAGAGCAGCCGGACGGACTACTCTAGTAGTCACTACTAGAGTAGAGTCCAGTCAAAAAATTTCTGAGTTGTCTTAGACAATTACTATAGTTTGTTCTCTGAGCTTTATTACATTGATCGGTGATCAGGGAAATCCAATGAGTCAATATTATGAATTTATGTGCTCCCTTTTTAGGATTGGGCAAAAGCCATCCAGTTGCTTAAAGATGGGGCTACACCTGTTTCTCTTGATTTAAAGTCTAGTGGGCTTTAGATAAATGCATTTAGATTTTAGTCTTCTCTTTTGTCGATGGACCCTTTCTTTTCCCTTTCGCTGTTTTGTGTTTGTGGTTTTCAAACTGTCTTAACAAGTTCTTATCTTTATTATGCATATGCAGCTTCGATTCCTGATTCCGTAAAGGCCGAGCTGTTGCAAAGAATTCGAACCTTCCTCGTTTCAGCTGCTCATTGATGTATCAGCTATATGTATAACTCACGAGGTTGTAGTTTTATGAGGTCTAGGAGAAGATTCAGCTGGCATGTTTATTGATTAATTTGCCATTTGAGGCCAAAAGCAGTTGTTAGGTGATTACCTACTCATGTGTGGCAGGATAAGGAATTGAACTGTTGCATGCCCCACAAGTTTGAGGAAGTCTATCTTTCTGTTATCCTAGAGTTCTGGACAATTATGCTTGTAAGGATAATAAATTTTATGTCGGTATCTTGTCCACATCAGTCAAAACCTGGGACACTTCCAATTCCTCTAGTTGTCTTTTAAGTGTGTAAATCTTAGTAATCAGGGAAGCGTAAAGATTCAAGCCAAAATGAAAACCTTTAGTATCTAAGTCCTACGTGATGGTGTTCATTTCTTTCTCCTGCAGTTCTTGTTCACGTCATTTATTCCAGTGCTTATGGTATTTTAAATCAGGTTTGTGATTGTTAATGAATACATGTGGATTCTTGAACGATGAATGCTCAGCACATGAAGGCTGCAATTCTGGGTTTGTTTTGCTCTTAACTTGAACAATTGGCAGTGGGCAATTTATTACCCTGAATTCGTATTGTGTTCTCCATTTTCCAGCATTTAACCATTTTTAAGTTGACCCCTTTGAGTTTCCTTTGACAGACTATAAGAAGAAGAAATTAATCCCAAATACTGTGTAGTTTGTATGCCAAAGTTTTTTGTTCTTGCTGTGATACTATGTTCACAAACTGTATTGCTTTCGGCCTGCCTTCTGTTTCTTTTACCATTCTCATATCTAACTCAGACGACCATATGCATTTGCATGATCATTTGGGTGACGACGAGTGGGTTTTTGTCGCAAGGATTGAGAAAGAGAGTTGACGGCTGAGCCTATAAAGCATTAGAAATTGTATGGAACATGAAAGGAAAACATGAAAATGACCATGAAAAGGCATCCGATGGATGAGATCCGCCCGGTACCCTGTTTGAAAAGTGTACCAGACGGAGGCCTTTTCATGGTCATTTTCATGGGTTTTTTTTCATGTATTGTACTGGGCTCAGCGGATAAAGGAACTTACAAAACACAGAGAACGTCAGAAAACTGAAATAAATAGCACAAAGTATTAATACAACGCCATCATCTTTTGAGGACTGACTGAAATAAATAGCACAAAGTATTAATACAACGCCATCATCTTTTGAGGACTGAACCAATACGCAGATATTTTTGGTCATTCATCTCTACCAGCAGACAGAGAGAGCTATATATATATCCATACGGTAACTGAGCTTCACAATAGTCAACACAGAATTAAGTAATACACATTTTTATTTGGCTCGCTACAAGAGCCTTCTTCAACTCTTGAGAAGACACACCAGAATTTTACCTCTCAAGCTTGCGCTCTTAGGACAAGTCCATAAAACGGTTGACATACACCACAAAACCTACCACAATCATATAGTACTACTAAGCTTTGCTTGCGCAGAAGAGTTGATTGGGCGAGGAAGTTAGTCCTTAAAAGCCTGCTTGTTCACAGAGATCTAACAACTCCAGGGTCTGCAATGCCAGTTAGAGCAGATGAGCATCAGTGCAACAAAATGGGACAATTATCCTGTCTGGTTACTGTTTCCAGAATTAGTTTTGCAAGAACACTCTTCAGAAACTTCTTTCGTTGAATATCTTTGAAACTCATTTGCGGGGGAAAAACCCTTTCTTGAGAAAACATTGCAAGATGTTTTCAAATTCTATAAAACTGTTTCAGGTATAAAATGAGCTAGATATGTATTTATTTTTTTTATTTTTTTTCAAAAACAATTTCTAAAAAATTTTCTTCAAAAGCGACCCTGAAACACCAAAAATCCCAATTACATAGGGCTAAGAGACATGGAAGATAACCGAAAAATCAGGTATAGCTGATTTCCCTCATACCTCTGGGACAGAGAGCTCAAGTCGAAACTTAGGGCCATCATAGTGATGCAAGACTGGCCTAAAAGCATCTTCCTCCAAAGCATTGCAGAGTTTCCTAATACGAATTCTCACCTAATCGACAAAGGGAAAAAAAACAGTCAGTCACAACTTGCAACCCTCCAAAAGGATAAATAATGAAAGCACACAAATGCATATCAGATTACCTGAGCAGGGAAGCGTGATTCTCCTTTACATTTTTTATCTTCCCAAGCAGTAGGATCGATGTTTGAACCCCCAAAACTCACTGCCTGAATGGAAGAAATTCAGAAACAGTAACAATTTGTTCAAAAATCGGTGCAACAACAGGAGCATTATACTGCTAAAACCAGTGACAACAGCAAACTAATTAAAACCTTCCAAGTTTGAATGGAAGACGCAGTTCAGTAACAAAGAAAAGAAAGAAAATGAAGTTATACATACCCAGAAGCAGCAGTTCAGTAACAAAGAATAGAAAGAAAATGAAGTTATACATACCCAGAACAAGCTAATTTAATCATCTACCGATCCCACCCAGTTCTACATTTAGAAATGCATTAGACATGTGAACACATCTAACACACTTAATACATTATTCCAGAATCAAAACTGACTCTCCTGATCTTACAACTTACGAATTTTCAGATGCAAGATTGTCAAGTTCACACACACGCACATCAGTCTTTACTCCGACTCATATTACAACTGCCCCAAGGATTGCAGAACAAAACAACGGAGAGTTCAAAAGTAAGTAAGTGACAAACCTCAAAAATACCATGCAGCTGATGAGTGGTATAGTTGTACAGAAACAAAGGCAAGCCTGGTGTTATTGCCCGAACAGAGTCTCTGTATCTCGGAGGCAAACCTGCAATATGGGTATTTGCCAAAAAGCAAGAATTATATCTATGCAATGATATGAAGCAACAAGGAAAATACATGATCATAACTAGTTCATATGTACATCTAAAGACCATATCGACAGCAACAACGGGTACTGGGTTCCCTCCCAAAGTCAACTTCCTATACTCACTAACAAATCATTTTGGTTCAACTTAACCAACCTACAAATTAGAATCTATTAATACTACATAAGACCAAATGATCAATCTATGTCCACAGCCTGTTCTGTAGAAGATAAGATATACCATTTCTAAGACGTTCCGATCAATTAGTGAAACTAGTCAAAGCTAGGATAGAAAGGGAGTAATAATATGATTACCAAATAGTTGCCTCTTCAGATCTTCCTGCATAGTGTCATTGTTACAAACAAAAATGTATCCACCCAACACCTCGTTCCTTGGAAGCGTCTCAGCAGCTGGTAAGGTTTTGAACCTTTTGTCTGCTGCACTGATGTTATCATTGTTGTTGTTGTTGATGTTATAGCTGTTGGGCTCTTTGTTGTGGTTGTTGAAACCATACTTGCTTCCAGACAGGTTTCCCACATTGTTGCCATTGCCCTTCTGATACACTCCATTGATATTGTACATGCTACTTCTGAAGGAACTTTTGTTCAGGTCCTCTGGAATTTTGGGGTCCAAATTCAGCATGTTGAAGTTAAAGGTTTCAAATTTGTTGTCTTCCTGAAAGCCAACATTATCCCTTGGCCTTATCTCAGCGGGGCCCTTTGACAGATCAAGGTTGTTCCTTCGCTCACCCTTTGATCTGGTCTGTTCAGCTAGTTTAGAAGCAGCCATTGTCCACTTGTGATCCTCTGAGACTTTTGGTTGTCCGCGAAGCTGATCACTCAATTGCCAAAAGTTGTTCATGCTCTCCATAATGACAAAAAACTGCTGAATAAACTGGAACAAGAAACCCTGTGAGAATTTCTCCAGCGAAACAGGATAGAAGTCCGTGACAGGAATACGTTTGCCAAAAACAATGGCGGAAATGGTCTATGATTTATGAATTGAACTGAATGCACAATGTAATAAAGCATCGTCCGTAAGGGTATGGAGCTGAAATGGGTGCGAAATTACTGTTAAAACATTCACTCTGCGATTGGAAGTTTTCAATGGTTGATCCAATTGCTCAACAGAGCATAAAATAAGAAGCAGGATGTAGTTGTTTGGATGAAAATAATTGCAGAGAGAAAAATTCCACAACTATAGGCTGAACTTCTAAGAACTGAGTAGATAAACCTAAGATGATTATAGCAGAAATCTTAGCAAACATCCACACATTATTTTCAACTATATACGCTCCAATCCTAACATTTACTGACAAAAGCTGGTGCACAAAACAAGTCATAAATCGGTAGTTTAATGACTAAAACTGGTAAAGAAACCTTTTGAAAAGCAAAATCTTATTATCCTAATCACAAATTCGCCCATCCAATAAACTTGCAGAAAAAAATAAGAAGAACTCCATCATACAGAAACAAATCAATCGCCGTACCAAGAAGTCCATCTCACAAGACAAATAAACCAAACCAAACCAAGCCTTATGTCCCAATCGATTGGGATCAGTTACATGAATCCTTTTTTCCCACTGAGCTCTGTGAAGGGCTAGTTGTTCACTTAGACTTAGTAGACTCTACAACATCCAATGTCAATTTGCGTCTACCCCTCCCCATAGTGTTACTACCTAAAAATATCCTATCAACTGTCTCACAACACAAAGAACATGAAAATAAAAACATAAATCGTACAAGAATCTTAACAATCAGATGAATAAACAAACAAGCAATCTTCCATTCTACCCTGAAAGTAGCAAACAGCAGAACATCAATAAAAAAGGAACTCCACTGGTGGAAAATGGAAATGCAGAAAATTGAAAAGACGTCAGAACTTTCCCAGGGAAATTAATGCTCTGTTTGGAACATGCGAAAGAGAGGGAAGAGAAGAGAAAATTATTAAGAAAGAAAGTGTAAGGAAAACGTAGAGGAATGTTTACTGCGCTCAATACTTTATTTTGTTACTTTCTTCATCTTAAACCAAACAAGGGAAGAGAAACTACTTTAATTTTCCCTTCTTTTCCCCAATATCCAACCAAATGGAACAATTTCCTTTTAGATCAGAATATATACGACCTCTTTTACTAATTGTATACTATATTCTGCTTAACTAAACAAAGAAAACTTCATAAAACTTTCCTCAGCTCCTAGATCTGTATTCACCCAGAAAAATGACATCCAACATATGACCCACAAAGAAAAAAATCAATCATTTTAGGAATTCATTCAGAGCAGGACGTGAACGGAGGAAAACTCAAAGTCAACGTTGACGCATAGTAGAGAAAACGTCGAACTTTCCTCTAAATTAAGCATCTAATCCAAAACACACACAAAAAAAAACCCACTAAATCCAGCAGCAACATAAATTAATCCACTGCACAGACATGCGATGCAACAATTATATGAGCTAATGCTACTGAAATGAAAGATAAAATATGCGAGCTTGAATTCAGCACAAATGCAGCAATAGAAAAAAAGTGGATGACCTAGTGACCTCACAATATATAGTCAGTGTGTTTTTCATAGATAAAGCATCTATTCAAGTCATGAAATGATAAGCTCTAAGATACTTATGAATCTAATTTAGCTGATCGTATCAGTTGAACGAACCCTAGATTCGGGGATCCAAGACTAGAGAGAACGTACCTTTCTCTCTCCTCTGCGAGACACCGGAAAACCAAAGGTAGATTTTCTAGATTTTCCGGAATTTATAGGAACAAATTTCACTAAAGTACCCACGGGGTTTCGATATAATCACCAAACTGCCACGCTGCGTTTGAAATTCCATCAAAGAGTGACCAAATTTGTGACAATGCTATTTTTCCGGTACATAATCAAATACCCAGACCAACTTGTATATATTTCGACTAATTTTGAAGCCCTCAAATTACTGATTGCCCAAACCCTTTTTGTGGGACAAGGGGTCCTTGTTGTGCACTAGGTCCATGCACTCTATCCGGCTGTCCGTTGCGAAAATGCACGGCTTTAATCAAATTCAAGCAATAACTCTCACACGGGGTTGAATTTGATCCGAGCCGCGCATTTTTGTAACGGATGGCTAAATAGGTGCATGGCACCCAGTCCAGTACACAACAGGCTCCCCAAATCCCCCTTTTGTGTCCACAAACTGTGAGATTCCAAGCAACCTCCTGGAAGACAAGTATTTATTGTTTTTTCATGCTTATTAGGCCAAACCATTAGGGTTAGTGACGATTTGAATTTATTAGAGAAAAATTTTACATGCATGCACAACTCACAAAATGCACAATTTTCACATCACTTGTGAGGTGCGATTAAGAGCATCTCTGGCCCACACTCAAATTTTTATTTAAATTTGAGTAAAAAGTTAAGTAAGGCTTCATTTGGTAAAAAGTTCTCCAATGAACCAATACAAATGTAAGTATAAATTTGAGTAAAGTTTAAGTAATACATAGTTGGAAATTGTAAGGAACAAAACAAGCTTTAAAAAAAAAAAAAAAAATCGAGTCTTAATTTGATTTGAGTAAAACTCAATTCGATATGAGTGAAAGGGTGAAGTAAGTTTAGAGAGGTTTTATTCATAATTTGATTCTAAATCATATAAAAGGGTAAGGACTAGAGATGCTATTTTTCTTATATTCGAAATGATTTGCACACTTTTTGTAGAATGCGAGGTTGACACAGAAGACATTATCTTGGTCACAAAATCTTCTAAATTTCTAATAAGACTTTCTGGGCTCACTCCCTGATGAAGTAGTTTCTGGTGTAGCTTGACGTATGACCTGCAAAACAGTGAACAAACTAAGGACACCGGTGTGGTGTTAGCCAACCACCCTCCGATGCTTAAGTCAGTTCGTGGATTGTATGGAGTAGATAATAACTCGTAGATTCAGTTATCAGAATCACGTACCTCTCGTAGGGTTATGTTAGTGCTTTTATAGGCATTTGGGAGTGACTAAGTCATTGTAGGACTAGGAGTCTTTGACTTCCAACTAATTGTTCTTATCTTTACCGGTTCCTTAGTACGCTAGGTCTCCCATCTTGATAGGAGTTTGGCCTTTATTGTATCTTGGTACTAATTGGATAAGCATATGGCTGATTTAGGCTTATCTTATCAAGTTAAGATAGACTCCTTAGAGCCTCCGCCTCTGTAGGGCTCCGTCTGATTATGCCGAATTGAGCTAGTCCCTTGGATTGAGCTTCTCAGGAAGTGCCGACCAAATGAGATCATCCTAAGCCCACTGATGTCATTCATAAATGACCTTGGGCTGACCCGACCTTTAGGTCAGGCTAGGACATCACTCATGGTGGTCGTTCCACCTTGTCATATTCTTGCCGACCTCACCTAGGGAATCGGGCTTAATCCGAGCTGCCCTAAAGGTCAGTTCCTACTTATCACTCCCATTTGTTGACAGTAGGACTCGCCCATATGAGATAGTGAGAGAGACGTGGGGGTACCTAACTTCACAACAAGCAACGATAGCCCAATAAGTGTCGTGTTTTACTGTCAAGATGTGTCAAAGCCTTTAAGATTTTTTATCACTCCTGCGTGCGAGAGCATAGAGTAAGTAATTTGTACTCTGTTGTTTTCCGCTCTGTATGTGAAATAGTGTGCCTTTTCATGGAGCGGTATTCCCGCTAAGCGACATAACATTCTATGTTTGGAATGTGTGTGTCAGTGATCAACAATCTCCAACATCATCATCAATAGTCGTTTTACATGCTTATTCTGAATCTTTGCTTTGATGAAATTAAGTGGAGTAATTTGAATTATTTTCAAATTGTGCTTTTATGCTTTCGTTGTCCCTGCCTCTCACACTCATACACGCACATTATGAACGGATTCGGGGAGGCCTATAGTGAGTAAACTCACTACACCCTTGTAGTGAGTAATCACGGCCGTCCGTTCAGCAATCAACAGTCCCCATTAAAGGTAATTATCATACATGTAAGACACTTATTTTTTATGTAAAATAATTCAGACCGTTGATTTTCGAACAAACGGCCGTGACTACTTACTACAAGGGTGCAGTGACTAACTACATCCCCCCATGCCATTATGAACTTGGAGGATTGTAATTAAAATATGAACTTGGGTAAAAAACCAAAAACCAAAAACCAAAAAACCAAAAAACCACTTTTGTCCTTATTCAAATTTTTTTTGCATTTGTTAGTTTCGCGTCAAGATTTTGTGGTTTCTGGATTCCTCTCGGCGAGACGAATCTAACGAATATAAATTTATGGTCAAACCAAATATTTTTTTGAATAAAGCCGAAATACTTGGATTATTGGCCAATAATCCACCTATTTTGGCTTTATTCAAAAAAATTTGAGTTTTGACCATAATTTTATACTTGTTAGATTCGTCTCGTCGAGAGGAATCCAGAAACCACAAAATCTTGATGCGAAACTAACAAATGCAAAAAAAAATTGAATAAGGACAAAAATGGTTTTTTGGTTTTTGGTTTTTGTTTTTTTACCCAAAGCACCCCTTATTTAGAGGAGTGTAATTCAAAAGGTGCAGAAGGTGGATTTTTATAAAGTGCTGTCGGCCAAGTGATTGTCGACCGTTGTAATTCAAAAGTTGCACAATGTGGATTTCTTTTAATGGAGAAATGTTTTAAACTTTCATGGATTACCAAGAAGCCGCCAATTAAGGTTGTGTTTGGAATGCTTCAGGCTAGATCATTTTCTAGATTTCTTTTCATGCTAAACTTTTTCTAGCTTTTTGCTAACAAATATCTTTGTTTGGTTCTTTTCAATCTGGTCCGTTGATAGGCCTAGTTCTTTGGTCTGATCATTTGTTGCATGACATTCATTTCTAAAGACTTTTTTTAAATAAAAAAAAAAATCCTATAGTTAACAGAAGTTTAAAATGTAAAAATAAATTGTATTACAAGTTGAAGCTTTTTCTTGAAAAAAATAACATTGTATGAAAAATCAGCTTTTAGACATATCACACAAAATATAGATATTAGTATTCCATAATGATAAAGCGAAAAAAAGAAACTACTTTCTCTCTCAAAAAAAAATTGGTCTACTACGATAAGATATGCAATTTTTTTCGAATAAAACATGAAGTACTTCCGTTCAATTTTTATTTTGAAACTTATTGATGCCAAATTAAAGAACTCATTGAGCGCTTTAATTCATTGAGCGCTTTAATTGTCGAATAAATTTTAAAAATTATGCACAAAAGTGTACCTATTTCTAAAAAACTTACGTTCTTTGATCGATATATCATCAGATGATATTTAAACATAATACTATCTCAAATCAAATGTAAATGAATACATTACTTCACCTCGCGTAAATTTATGATCATTTTAAATCGAGTTGGTTTCATAATTAAAGTAATGGCGTAATAATGGATCAATCATTTGTTGGCGAATTTCAGCTAATGGGTGTCTACATTCAGTGTTACAATTATGTGCCTGATGATCAAATAGGTATATTTGAATAGATACAGGTATGTAAGTTGCATAATTATGGAGATAATGGGTCTAGCTGTAATGTTTCCTGAGATCAAGACCAAGACTTATCAATATTTTTAGGGAAAATTTCAAAATGGCACCTGAACTTTACACTCAATATCCCAGAAACACCTAAACTTTACTTAGCATCAATTAAACACCTGGACTTTCAAAACACCATTTCTAAGGCACCTAACCCCATTTTCCGTCCATACTATAACGGAAATTGCTGATGTGTCAATTCTCTCCCGTTAAAAACCCTATCCCTACGACCACCACCATCACCTTGAACAATTCCTACCACTGTTGTTTCAACCTAATCACCAAAACCCACCATTGAACCGCTGTTACCATTTTATTACACTCTTTGCCGCCGCAATTTTTGAGCCAACACCACTTACAGCCATCATCTCCACCACCACCAAGTCGTCACCAACTACCTCCGGCACCGTTTGAACATCAGATTTGCTCGAGGCAGCCCCTCCCGCTGTCATTCAGACCTCATTGGGTCACCACCAGTCACCGTTGCAACCACCTCATTTGTCGTCGTCTGGGCTTCAACCCCCTTTTCTGTCACTGTTTGGACCACACCACTGTTACCCACTACATCCTCCGCCATCATCTGAGCTTCACTATCCTTTCCCACCGCCGTTTGAACCATGCCATCACCACTCACTGCACCTTCCGCTGCTGACTGGGCTTCGCCGCCCGTTCTTGTCGTTTGTTACTTCTGAGGTATAAGTCGAAAAGAGAAAGAGAGGGTTGGAGAAAATTATTGGGTGCAACACATTACCTCACTCATGCCCCTGTGTCATGTGCCAAGGGCCTACTTTAGGAGAGAGGATTGACACATCAGCAATTTTCATCCCAGTATGGATGGAAAATGGGGCTAGGTGCCTTTCAAAGGGCGTTTTGAAAGTCCAGGTGTTTAATTAATGCCAAGTAAAGTTCAAGTGCTTTTGGGACATTGAGTGTAAAGTTCAGGTGCTATTTTGAAATTTTTTCATATTTTTATCACTTCAAATCTAGTTCCCTACTTCCTATGGAATCCGGGTGCTGTGCACCTGAGTGTAAAGTGTAAACTCGGCCGTCCGATTGTGTTTTGGATGGTCCGGATGTATTTTGATTTTTTTATCGGTAAAAATAAAAATAAAAACTAAATTAAAATTGCCGTACTCATTTGGACCTTCCAAAATATGATCCGACAGGTGAAGAGTGCACAACACAGTGCAAAGCACCCAGGTGCACAACACCCTAGTCCCTTTTTATGGTTGGATGCAGTTTTGGATAGTTGGTGGCACATTTTTTTCCAATCATCAATTGGCAATGGGTTTGAATTTTTTTGTAAATTGAGCTTTTATTTCAACCAAAACAAAACAAATACTACAACTTGGGGGAGCATTTCCCTCCCACCAAAAGAACACAGCCTAAGCAAAATACAACCACATGCTAGCATCAGTGATCAGTATAAGCGTAGTTGGTGCAAAAGGGCTAGGATGTAAAACAAGTATTTGAAACAGTCGTTAGGAGGCTTTCGCAAAAAGAAATAAAAAATTCTGATGACTTTTTTACTGATGGTAACAGTGATTAGAACCTATTAGAAACAGTATTTGTGAAGGGAAGGAAATCGTCGCAAAAGAAATAATCTTTAATTAATTTTTCCCATCACAAATACTTGTATGACCTTTATCCTTTTGAGGCGGTGGGAAGTACTTTTTTTGCATTGGGTCAAACCACCACAAAATCAAGTTTATATTATTTTAAAAACCATTTTTAATAGGATTAGAGGGGTGGTAGAAACAGGGTGGCTAATGCCTTTTGTTGCAATAAAAGTTAGTCATTTGTGACAGGCTTTTATTGACACCAAAAATAATAAAAGCTTTTGGTTAGAACATAAGAAGTATTAATACAAACATATGTTTTTCTCTAATGACTAGGTTTTATGGCCAGGTTTTATACTATTTTATGGCGACAATTATGGTATTTGTGACGGTAAGTATACTATTTGCGACAATAGTTGTGCTATTTGCAATGGTAATTACGGTATTTGCGACGGTAGTTATGTTATTTGCCACGGTAGTTATAGATCCTTCGATTGGTAAGCCTTTTGCAGAAGTAAGTGTACTATTTGAAATAGTAATTGTACTATTCGTGATGGTGAGTGTGTTATCTACGACGATAAATGTGCTATTTGTGACGGGTGCTATTTTGCAATGGTAAGTGTGCTATTACTAAGACGGCAACTGTATTGTTTGCGACAATAAGTGTGCTATTTATGAGGGTTAGTGTGCTATTTTTGTGTATACTATTTGAAATAGTAATTATACTATTTGTGATGGTGAGTGTGCTATTTGTGACGGTTGCTATTTTGCAATGGTAAGTGTGCTATTACTAAGACGGTAACTGTATTGTTTGCGACAATAAGTGTGCTATTTATGAGAGTAAGTGTGCTATTTTTGCGACGGTATTTCGCAAAAGGTATTATTTATCAATTTGATAGAATAGAAAAAATTCATTCACTTTTATGCGCGGGTTAAGAAACTAATAACAGGGGTTTGGGAGTTAATTTAAGAACTAAATTGAGAATCCAGGGTTCTTGTAGTGTCCCCTTAGCGTTACAGGGTGTCGCGCCCATCCTAGTCATTCGTCTCAGCAATCAATAGTTCAGATTTAAAATAAAACTCTTCTATTATTGCGTGGGGAAGGGCGCTACACGGACCTCAGATCCTTAAATTGAAGCATAAAAGTGTTGCGTTGAACATTTTAATCAACAAATCAATTTCGGACGGCCCGGATGCACCGCATGGGTATCCCGTCACCTATACCCTATTTGCACCTAAGTTTTTCTCCAGCAGTTTAATTGTCGAGCAATAGTGATAGAGCCATACACACTCAACCACACACCCTTTCACATGTGGTGGGTCCCACCGGGTGTGTGGCTCTAGCACCGGGTGGGAGCCACCACATGCGAGAGGGTGTGTGGTTGAGTGTGTGTGGCTCTAGCATTTTTGATTGTCGAGTGGGTATTCTGTATTTTATCCAAGGAACTGCACACGTGGTAGATCCTGAATCCACATACAGGAATGACGTGTCATCATAGTACGTAGGAACGTAACTCGGGCTGAACCGGCGTCAGAACCGGGTCATTGGTATCTCTTGATTCAAAAGGGCAGAGCCTCACTTGACTGCACATTTGCCTTCGTCTTCACTTCTCAATTCTCCTTCTGGCGAAACCCTAAAAAAATCTTACCTTTTTTTGTATCAGTCGCCATGGATATGTCGGTTGACTTCGATCGTCTCCTGTTCTTCGAGCACGCTCGTAAAGCTGCCGAAGCCGAGTACGAGAAAAACCCCCTCGATGCCGAAGTTCGTATCGCTATTTTTTTTTTCTTTTCGTTTGTTTCATTGGATTTAGTTTTGTTTGTAGTTTACAGATCTTTTCTGATAATCTGTGCAGAATCTGACGAGGTGGGGAGGCGCGTTGCTCGAGTTATCATCGTTCCAGAATGTTAACGAATCAAGGAGGTTGCTTCTAGGTATTGATTGCCATAGCATTTCACGTAGTCGATGGTTATATGGATTGGTAGTTGGGTATCAAGTTGTAGAAGTCCAGTGTTAAACCGTTTTCGCGGCAAAAGTAGAAAATTCTAGGAAGAAACAAAGATTGTGACTTCATGCGCAATTAAAGTGAGCATTGGTTTGGATAGATGTAGATTTTAGTATAAGGAATGTAATCTTCAATCTCAACGTGTGAAAACTTTACGGCCAACTCAAAACCAATTGGCAATGCGAGCAGAGGGTCCTCATGTTATGGATTGATCTCCGTTATATACCTAAGCAATGTGGATTATTCTCTAACAACCCTCATGTGAGGGTCGAAGCCAGGAGCCAATTGATACAACATTTACAATTTCTTTTTGCTCTTGATAATTGAAAAAATATGCTGAAATACTATAAAAAAAAAAAAAAGGCGTTTAATACTCCTTCCGTCCCCCTTCTTTAGTTATATATTGTGATTTGTGATGTTAGATGATTTTGAAAACTTTGTTTAATAGACCTAATCGAGATAAGTATATCAAAGAGGATTCATATTGCATGTAAAAAGTATTACCAATTGAAAAATATAACAGAATTTATATTCGATAATCGATATGGATAGAATGAGGGACAAAAGAATGACGAGGGATTTTATATTTGTCCGTAACATATAATTTCATTTGCAATTGACCTGAGAACAATTACATTGACAAGCCAAACAAAAAGTAGTTAAGTGGAGTAGCTAATCTATTCATTAATTCATAACATAAATTTTTGTTTCAAATTGACTCCCAACGGTTTTTCATTTTCTAGAATCGGTGTATGATGTAGTCTTATTTGTAATGCTTAAAAAAATCTCTCTCAATACACAATCAAAATAAGGTATCCAAAATGAATGAAGCCAAGTCAATGCACAAGTTAAATTCTAACTAAATTCTTAACCTCTAGTTCCAAATTAGAGGTTGTTTCCCATTTGCTAAAATGGGAAATCCCATAAAAGTTGAGTTTTAGCAAGATTGCTAAAAATCACTTTTGGTTCCCATTAGCTTAAAGCTAAGTGGCTAAAAGTCGATTTTCTCTCACATACTCCTTTTGCTAAAAGTTAAAAGCACCAAGGTAATTTTAGCAAATGGAAAACTCACCCTCAGTGATAAATAGTCAGATACGAGTCATTTACCTATAATGTAGCCAACTTTGATCTGTGTTAGAATATTTGGAAAGAGAGTAATGAATTGCACTGAGTTGTTCACGTTATAGGCTTACAATGGAGGGATCTCCAAGTAACTAAGTTAAATAGGGAGGGGCATCTTAGACAATGAAGGAAATGTGCTAAATAGGAAAATATGGAATAGGAAATATATCTATATATACTAACATCCCCCCTCAAACTGAAGGTGGATGAAGCTGACTTGAGTTGTAAAGAGAAATTGAAAGAACTACGACAAAAGTGGAGTTATTGGGAAGTTCTAATTGATAGTTAAGATCCCCGGGCAGAATGACTGGAGAGTTGGTTATGAGAGCGCACGGGCCTTGATCCCAGGGGAAATCCGGATGAGCGAGCCAATTGACCAATCACGGTCAGGCATTGAGATCCCTTGTGGGAAGAACCACAGAAGCTAAAATGGGAGAGATCTGGGGTGCAAATATGAAAAGCTAGAGAGGCTGCGAGTGGTGTTGATGATAGCAATAGATTAATCAGAGATTGGTCGATGGGGATTAAACGGAGATTGGTTAATCATGATGGTGGTGGTTAACTGGAGATTTGTTAACAGAGGTCAGCCGGAGGTTGGTTAACGAAGATTAATCGGAGGTTTGGTTAATGGTGATGGTGGTGATTAACTAGGGATATGTTAAAGGTGATGGAAGTGCTTAACAGCAGATTGGTTATTGGCGAGGGAGGTGAGTTTAGATTTGTTAGTGCCCAGCATTGAGTGATCACTTCCAACCCAAAATCAATTGGCAACGAGTGGAGAGGTCCCTCATGTTATCAAGTGATCTTCCATTCCACACCCAAGCAATGTTAGAGGATTTTCTAACACCACACAATTACAGGAGAATAGTAGATATAGCTATAGGGGTTATAGTTTAGAGGTAGAAGAGATGTATTTTATTTAGGGAGGTAGAAGAGATGTATTTTATTTAGCAAAATAATCATCTCAAATCGGTCACAATAAAGTTCTTAATCTGAATGCCAAATCCATACTGATATCAAATCCCTTGATTTCAAATCTATGTCTATTCAAATAATTGTGTTTTGGGGAAAATAGGTTTGTTTTTCCAAGGCAATCGAGATTTTAACTTTGTCTCTTTAGGAAAGAAGTTGAACTAAGATTCTGTTTCAGTGGAATGAATGTCACTTTGTGGGAGAATTGGGGTTTATAAAACTCACAGTTTTGTGTTTTGATGATCTGTCTATGTAGAAAGCATATCAAAGCTGGAGGAGGCCTTATTGATTAATCCGAAAAAGCATGATGCTCTCTGGTGCTTGGGGAATGCTAATACTTCTTATGCATTTCTGACCCCTGATCAAGAGGAGGCTAGGAGTTATTTTGATAAGTCAGCCCTGTTCTTTCAGCAAGCTGTTGATGAGGTAAATTTTGGTTATAGTATCAGATCAAAATGTGTCTCTGTTGTACATATGTTTATGGTCGGGCTTGTTTTTGGAATTTGGAGATTTGATCGAGAGTGCTTATGTATTGTAGGACCCAGGGAATGATCTTTACCGCAAATCTTTAGAAGTTTCTGCTAAGGTACAATCTCCCTATCATTCATCCAGTTCCTTAACTTTGAATGTGCGCTTTGTTGTGTTCTGTTCGATTTTCTCTGAAGGACTGACTGACTTTGAGTAAAAATATTGCTGTGCTCATTATAAAGGCTCATGATTACTTTTCATATAAGTTTGCGTTTGGTTGTCTATGTTGCACTCTCAAGACAGAGAAAACTGTGGTGGTTGCTTTTAATACTCTAAAATTGATTGTTGGCGTAGCGTTGCTTCATTTTTGTATATTTCCTCGTCATTTATTCTGTGTGCCCAACTGGCGTACTACTGTTTTGGTAGCAAAGGAGAAAGAGAAGCACTTTGTTTGTTCAGTGCTGTTAGGCCGTCATATGCAGTTCAAAGTGGCTATTGATAATTATCAAGCGTATGCAGTTCAAAGTGGCTATTGATAATTATCAAGCGTGTGGGAACTTTACCCAAAAAGGGGTCTATTTTCCTTGACAGAATATAATAAATTGAAGTGAAACTATAATGAGGAAAGGAAGCTCCATCTTTAAGTTTATGAAGTTGGCAAGCGGGAATTATAATATGTTTTTTCCTTCTAGAAATGGTACAGTTTCTTCTTTATTATGCCTGGAATGAAAACTACGATGTTTTGTATGGTCTTTATGGACTGTCTGAAACGTAGAGTTCACATATGAATTCCTTTCTTGTTTTGTCGCACAGCTCATAGCATGCATAGTCTATAACAAATTGTCCAGTAGCCCTCCTAAAACTGTGCATATTATGTCTGTGAGTTGATGATCTGGTATCTTTTTACGTACCCAGTTTCTATTGTTATTATTTCCTATGGCATATGTTTTTGTGGAGAAGGGTTCTAGTAGTTACAACAAGTGCGATGAGGGAAACCGCCTCTTGTTCACCATTATCTTAGTAAGGGATGAAGATTTAAGCCAGCGCACCTTTTACTCCCATCAATTATCTATAGCCCTGCTACAGACTTATAAACATCAGCGCCCTTGTAGCAAAGAGCTAATAATCTTTGGCTGCAGTAGAAAGAGCTAATAATCTTTGGCTGCAGTAGAGTACCCTTGAACACCCCCCCCCCCCCCCCCCCCCCCCCCCCCCCGAATACGAGGAATATGATGTACGACACTTTCTCACTCTTTGAGCCAAACTTGTTGTTAGGCTTGTGGTGGTGGTGTTGGTAAATTATTTTTTTCAAATTCGTCGATGATATCATTGTCTTCTGGTTTCCTAGGCACCTGAATTGCACGTGGAGATTCATAAACAGGGCTTTGCTCAGGCTATGGGGACTGGACCTTCAACTTCAACAACTGCAAAGGTGATTTTTTAGGTTATTGCCAGCATGTCTTACTCTTAGCACTAGTTCCTCATCACTGTAAATGAAGTGTAATTTGTAAACATAGGTGTTATGCCCAGCTTTCTTTGGGTTGCTGTTTGTTATGCATAATATTACTCTGAACCAATGTCTTGGGACTTCCATCTGGCCTGGCTTACGTAATTTTATTGTTCAAAGAGTAGCGAGTCTACTGATGCAAGGATGCCTTTTTTGGCCAGTTACTGGGGGATTGAGTAGGTTGTCACTGCAGGCTGCAGCTTTGAGTAGGTTGTCCAGTTGTCTCCTCCATGTGACTGGGAAATATGAAAATTTTCTGATTGTCAGAACACAAACCCATGTTGGTGTGTGGTTTTGTGTTCAAGCTTTGAAGGAGCTGTTGTGAAATTCCTGCATGGAGATTTGGTGCAGTTTTAATTGCATTCCATGGGCAGTGCTGCTGTAATATCGAGTCATGTGTAGCATCTCCCCTTCATTTCCTCGGTGAAACACCTTCTGTAGTGGTGCATTTTAATTGGAGATTCCTGACCCGGTTTTCGTGTGGGGTTTTTGTACTGAGAATCTGAGATAGTTGTGGGGGATATAGATTTTTCAATTGATGTACTCCTGTTCCTTTCTGTTTTTCTTTTTCTCTTATATCTAATAGCATGTTCTCTTGTGCTTGAAGTGCTTTATAACTTTTCTTTTTGTCTCTTGCTTTCAGAGTCAGACTGCAAAGAAAAACAAGAATAGTGATCTTAAGTACGACATCTTTGGATGGGTAATCCTTGCAGTTGGAATCGTTGCATGGGTGGGTTTTGCAAAATCAAATGTTCCTCCTCCGCCTCCTAGATAAGTTGAGGTTCTGCATACAATGCCGGTATTTATTGAAATGCCTATCACAGGCGTTTCCTCCGATGTGTTGAAAATACCTTCGTTCATCGTGTTAAGTTTTGACCTGAGTTATGTTTTTTCACCGTGTAAACGGATGTAGTCTAATAATTTGCTGTATTTTCAGACTTGCGTTTTTTATTCTCCTTAGCCAGTAGAATATTGGCAGATCAGCTGTTCTGGTTTCAGTTTTGATCTGGGTTAAAACCTAGTGTAGGAGCTATGTGCTGGCCGGCAAACTATGAGTTGCTATATATATTACTATCATTGTGCATTGAGGCTTGGTTTTTTTTTTGTTCGTTTGCTGGAGGGAAAAGAGCTGGTATGATGTATCTGGATCTAGACATTAAGGTCAAAAGAAATCGCATACTCCTGCTACTCCGACCTACGCTTCTCACATGCATCCTTGGTCCTTAAACGACAGTATATTATTTTTTCCGGGTTCTATGAGCGGAAATGGAGACACTTCCTCCTCCTCCGACATATTCATATCATATGCCTCGCAGATCAAAAAATCCTGAGTAACGAGAGACAAAGCAATGATTAGGAAACATGCCTGCAAAGTTTGTTTTGAGTGCAGCGCTAGTGATCTCGTTTGGCTTTTCAAAATTTTCAAACCGGAATCGAAGGCAGCTTTTGGAGACTTTTTTTTCTTTTTGATAATCGGATGTCTAAGCCAGCTAGCGTGCACCTCGACTAATTCCGGGGTCTTGGAGGTAACGACTGGGCATAACTTCTACTGTGTCCAAAGTTTGCTGGCAGGGAGAGTCAAACCTGAGTTCTGAGGTGGGATGGAGACTACATATTTACGCAGGTGTTTTTTTCCACAAGATGTGGAGCAAAAAAAGGGGGAAAACTAATGGTGGAGGCCAAGTGGATCATGTGATTCTTCTCAATTGTGACTTCTAGGTAGTAGATTCTTCTCAATTGTGACTTTGGCTAGCAGGCAAATGCACGCAAGTTTCTAACTCAAATTGGGATTTGGAAATAGCCAGAAAAACACCAAGTTGCATAGACATAGAGAACTCAAAATTCTGAAAAGCCCGCATATATTTGCGCAATGAATAAGCGTAATTGTATCAGGGGTGATGCGTTTTGAACATATGTTTCTCGCAAAATTCGAAGGAAATAAGAATTCCAAGACTTCGATCATATTAAACATATGTTCCAAGCAAAACATATGTAGTTGTTTCGGCAGACATTGCCTTTAGCACCATATAGGCATCTGTAGGAGTCCCACTGCATTTGTGTGCCAATGTATGCTACAAACATGGACTTTGAGAATGTGGTTATGAGTGCTCTAGCTTTACCAAGCAACTACAGAGATTTTAATACAAGCATTGAGCAAGAACTCCAATCACTTACCCATTTGGACACGCCCCCCTAATGTGCCTTCAATTCGGGCCTCGTCTCGAGCTTGAAAACATAAGTTGATTCAGTTGAACCTTTCATTTTTTAGAGCTAGATGCGAGTAGAACTTCAGAAGAAATGAAGTCGATTTAACATCGGCAGCTTAACGATTGATTTGTATTTGCTGTCCATTTGTTGAATTTTTTTTTTATTTTGCTAAGTAGGTTGGTGATGCGTTTGTAAGTAAGTTGCTGATGTGATTGACTTAATTTTTAGTTGTTCAAAAATTACGGGTGCAATGTGCTTGCTTACTTACTTTTGTGGTCAAAACGGAAGTGAGACAACATTGCGAGGGGCGAAATAAATAATTATTCTCAACGCAACGGACCAACGGCATCGCTGGAAGTTTCAGTTAAGTTCGCCACAATTCCCTCTATCCCCTTCCTTTGTCCTGCTGCGTTTCCAGAGCAATTGACCGGGAAAATGGCGTCGGAGGCGAAAGTATGCGGCGGCGCCGCCGTGTCACTCCGTCGCTCTCTCAACCCGTTCTCCAGCCGTGTCTCTTTCCAAAGCGTCGAATCTCCACGAGTCCGGTTCGTAGCGATGGCTGTCGTGAAGAGAAACCCTAAGCGTCTCAAATACTCTGCTCCTAGCTTTACCAAGGTTACCTTCTTTCTATCCTCATCTGTATTTGAGACGAAATTGAAGTGATTGCTGTGATTGAGTGAACTCGTGGATATTGTCCTAAAACCATAAAAAGAAATTAGGGGACCTTGAATTTTTTGTTGAGAATTGGCAAACCAATAAAAACACAAAGCGCAAAGAATAATCAAGCGATAAACAAAGAAAGCAAGACACATATATTTTACTTGTTTCCCCAATTGTGTAGTTGAGTACAATTATGGCTCACATCGTTTTCACTATGTATCAAATTAAGAAGGGAGTATGCTGATCAAAAAAAAATTACGAAGGGAGTACAGCTCATTGGCTGCGAAAAGTTAGCAAATCAGACCGAATCAGACTTCTTAAACCGAATAGAGTTTATCTTGTTTTAAAAGACATTTTTCTTTGAATCCGAGTTTTCAACTTAAGGTCATAGTTTTAAAAAATGTCTGAAGTGTTAACAGAGTATTTATCGAGCAATTCTTATTATTGAACCCGTAATTGGTGATCTTCTATGAGATTTGAGCTTTATTTAGTCTAGGACTTCTTGATTTCTGGTGCCTACAGAAGTAGTCTACAAATCAACGGAACCACACATGTTCCGGTGAAATCTACATTTTGTGCGGATACCTGTAGGAAAATATACACAGATAGTACAGGTTTGTAACTTTGTAGATACATATCTGGGTATGTTTGTATTTATTACACGCGATACTTATCAATTCCATTGAGTCATGTACAATATTTCAATAAAAATAAAAATAAAAATAACGGATTACAGAATGAATATCAGTAGTTTTTGGCCCAGTTTGTTATGTCAGATATTACAGTTCAGCCGCGAGAAGGGTGTAGAAAGTTGCAGATGAAAAATTCAGGTTTCTTTGTTGTATAGCTGATGATATCTCTTAAAATGTCAGGAGGATGGATTGTGTTATGTCGAAGTTGATCCATCTGGGGAAGAGAGTTGGAAATTGGATCCAGTTGTCAAACTTTTGAAAGAGGGAGCTGTTGGAGTCATCCCTACTGATACTGTGTATGTTGCTCCTCTCTCTACTAAGCAAATCACTCCCAGGCCCGCTTCTTCCCAAAATAAAAAGCGGAAAAAAGGGAAAGAACTATGATGCTAAAGAAAGTTGTAGGTGTGATTGAAGGCTCGGTTATAACCTCTCTATTTATTTAATTTACCTTTAGTATTTCTAAGCACTGTTTCAAGCCATACCTCAGTGGTAGCCATTTTATGGTTTACATTGTTCTATCCTTGTGAATCATGCGATCAGGAGTTTGCATAAGAGTCTTTCACCATTTCAAGAGTTGCAGTAACACAAGCCTCATTTTTCTCAATTGTTAGCTGTTACGTTGTTGCTACCGAAGGTGCATGAAATTTTCTGTAGAATAGCAGGAGTTTCTTGATAGCATGTTATTAGTACGGCAGTACCCCTGTTTTTTATTCTACAGTAACATTGCTGTTTAGTATTCACGTTGCTAACATTTGCTTAGCATGTTCATTGTGGCATTTTTTAGTTATTTTTTAATTGGATGACTTCAAATGAGTTTTGTGTTGATAGGTATGCGATAGTTTGTGATATGAATAGTCACTCAGCTATTGAGCGCCTACGAAGGTAGATGCTGTCATTTGTTTTTAGTCACTGTCATCATCTCAACTCAAGGTTTCTTTATCCTCTACTTGTTTGATGACGACGCTCTCATGTTCTGTCTTTCAGAATTAAAAATATTGAAACTTCGAAGGCAAGAACTTTGGTTCTCTTTGGTCTCTTCCTTCGATGTTCTTTACAGAGTTGGCTGGCATTGAACTAGCTACTGGAGAGGACATGTTAAAACACTAATTGCCTCCACTTGATTTAGTGGTGCTTGCCAAAATGTCTCTTACTATCGGTTGTAATTCCTTTGCTGACGTCATTGCCAATACTACAGGTTTTTACGCTTGCTAATGTCGTTCTGTTACTTCTGCAGCCCCTTAGTATATTGTGCCGTTCCTTCCGGGACATAGACACGTATACAACGGGATTCCCTCGTGGTGATGGTCAGGGTGGTACGAACATATTTCGAGCCGTGAAGCATTGTTTGCCTGGGCCTGTAAGTTTCATTAAGGATATTGCTTTCTGAACATATATTCTTGTGTATTTATGATGAAGGAAATCTAAGGTACCCAATAGTAGCATACTAGCATACGAATGCCCTTTAAGAGTTGAACTATTTCGTCAACAGTCTCAGTACCAGTCAGAATTTTAGAACGAGGGAGGCCGATTTAAGAAAAGTATTTTCAACCAAAAATGTACTCAAAATATCGTGTAGCTTGTGTAGTACATTTATATTTTATATGAGATTGTTTTGTTTTTTTTGGTCGACAATTACGACACCCATGTGTAAATCTTTTCGTCTACGAAAAAAGTTGGCCGGGGGGGAGGGGGGAGAACCCCAGGCCCCTACACACCTCCGCCATGCTCAGTACACTTGAAGATGTAGGGGATTGGAGTCAGTGGACCCATCATCCATTGGCCTTTAACGTTGCTGGTTGGCTTTCCTCCATTTCCGGTCCATTTTGATGCCAACAGTCGCTTTTAATTTTGAGTGGAGACTCTGCAATAATTAAGTCTGTAGAAGAATGCAAGAATGCGTTCTTATATGCATCAATATCCTTTGTGTGAGTCAACTCGGGGGCCTACCTGAAGATTATTTGGCTTCACCGTCTCTGCAAGTTTGACATAGTGCTTGGATCATAACATGATGCTAGTGAAACTTAGTTTCTGTTGACTGGATGCCATGGCTTTGGGTGTTGTGAGTTCCTCTAACTTCTGGAGTGGAGAACTCAGACTTGTAACTGAACTTTCTTTTCTGTCACAGTACACCTTTATCTTAACTGCAAGCAAAGAATTACCCAAGCAATGCAGAAGATATGGAGCTACACCTTCCAAATTCGCACACCGGAAAAATGTTGGTGTTCGCATTCCTGATGATGCTGTATGTCACTCAATTCTAGAGCAGATGGATGCACCATTGCTATCAACGAGGTAACATGAAGTTTATCTATATCTTGAAGTGATTTTTATATTCTCCCATGCTAATATGCAGTTCAAACAGTCTAGCGGGTGGTTGTTTACAACACATTATTATGTAGCACTGAATTAATCTCCTTCGCTTCAGTGTCAGATCCCCGGAGGAAAATGTGTGGCTAATTAATCCAGTTGAAATAGCTGATGTGTATGGACCAGAGGTCTCTCTCTCTCTCTCTCTCTCTCTCTCTCTCTCTCTCTCTCTCTCTCATACGTATAGCCTTTAGCATGTAGTTGTTCAGTTTTTATCTACGAGTTGATTTATTTGTACATACATGGACAACTAGTTGTAGGAATACCTTTATGCATGAACTGATATTTTCCACCGGTCCAATGGAATCAAATGATTTCAATTACATGTGGAGTTCGTTACCACTTTCTCGAACTTTTTTCACTGAGAAAAGACTTCCTGAATATTTGGAGGAAGGTAAAGATTGCAATTGCATTTTGAAGTCATGTGAAAGGTGTTCCTTTCTTTTGGTTAATTGCTTTTGGTTATAAGTGATTTACCCACTGACATGTTTTAGGATCGGAGAAGTTACTGCACCTATAACCCAATTCAACCAGGGTCTATCTCAAGTTTCAACTACTTGGGCTACTTGGACCTGTCTTCATTAATTAGCTAACTTAGCTCTATGAGAAGTGACTTTTCATGACAAATGTTATGTTGGTCTTCCTTCTGGCACTTTCAACCTGGATCAAAGCAACATATGCTTTGTTAACGATGGAGTTTATTTGTTCTTGGGGAATCCCATGTTTCAATTGCTTTATCATAACCAAATTATAATTTCTCGCTCGCTAATAAGTGCAGAGCTTTGCTTCTAAATGATATGAGAAAACACCAGAATGAAGTGGGGTTCCTTTGTGCTTTTGAATATCTTATTGGAGTTGCTCCTCTTGGTTTCAGGGTCTTGATTTTGTCGTCGATGCTGGTGTTAGAGTGGCTGATCCATCAACGGTAGTTGATATGACTGGGAGTTTCCCAAGAATTATTCGGCAAGGGAAGGTAATTGAGTCTACTCATATTTTGTCATTCAATTCTTGGTTCAGTGTTCTGGTCTTGATGAGATTTACAGTTCGATGCTGCATGACGGGGGTATACAACTTGCCCCTCTCATTGAAGGAGGCACTGCATGTAAATTTGAAGCGTGCATTTTGCTCGAGTCATTGGATTAGAGAAACTGCTGCCCATGTTTGGACTTGTACGGAATAACACCGTATTCCCTGCTGAAGCTGATAAAAAACAACAATCCAAGATGAAACTAACTGAATTTAGATATGAAAGTCGGTTATGGACTCTCAAGTCACTAAGAGATTTTAACAGCCAACTGAACTCTGTGAACATAGAGTTTTTTTTTTGGGGTAAATCTGTGAACATAGAGTTTTCTTGTTCTTTGGTCAAATTTGTGAGGTTTACGACATCCCATTTGGGAAATCGGGTAAATTTCATGACAGACATTTATCAATGGCAGGAAAGATGAAGTAATATACGCATGAGTTTGTTTTAAAATGACCTTAGTTGCCTAGTCGGGTGAAATGATTAAGAACTGGTGAAGGATGAAATAAATGGAATGTATTATGGATTGAAAAATTATAAGGGATAACAGAACCTAATTTGGTTGCCTGAAAATGTAGGAAGACCCTTGTGTTCTTTCAAGATCACTCCTGCGGGTCCTGCCGTAGGTCTGGACGTATTTTCTTTTTAATCTTCTATAAGAGGGTAAGTTTCACGGTTGCCTTATCCCATGCGAATCCTGTCAGCAGTAGCGAACAATTCATGTTGTTCTTTACTGCTCGGCTGTTTTAGAGAAATTACCTTGTTGAACACGGCTCTCTCTCTCTTTCTCTCCGTCTGTGGTGCTATCTTATGTATGAGCTGTTACTTTTTAAACCCTTTTCGATCTTCTGGGGAATCTATTTTGGTTTAGGGAAATACTTTAAATTTCGTCAATGCTAATCGCTATTGAATTTGGCGATTGTTTGATTGGATTCAGGGGCCTAAACAACCATGGATGGTAGCAGATGATGAGAAAGGTGCTGATGCAAATAAACAATAGCTCGTTCCCTTGCACTCGAGCTTACATTTTGTTGATATAGAAATAGTTCAGAATGATTCAATTCACATGCACCACTGTAAATCAAGCGCTTCAAATCAATTAGTATCATTGGAAGTGTTCTCAGTTTTTTGGAATAGTTTGATTGAGACTTGGGAGAACGTTTTATTAATTTCCAAAACAATGGATGGAAGGGCTGCATTGCAATGAGATGTCAAATGGATCAAGGTTCTGGAACAAAACGGAATGGCTTATTTCAATTTCTCTTTCAATGCATTCGCAACATCTTTTCGTGTCTTCTCATCTATCTACTCGTCTCAAAATGTTTGTTTAGTCTGCAAAACGAAAACTTAAAAATGATATCTTCAAAAAAATTCAAATTTTATTTGTGAAATAAAATAATCTCATTGATATTTAGTACTAATTGTTGAGAAGATTTGAATTTTTCTTTCAAAAAAGCGTACTATATCACTGGATTTTTATATAGATAATAGTAATAACAATTCTTTTTATCACTGAACCACGAATATCAACAAAGCAGAGGTTAAGCAATTCTTTTTATCACTGAACCACGAATATCAACAAAGCAGAGGTTAAGCAATGAGATTAGCTCCAACAAAACAATCAGTCCTTGCATGCAGGTTTTCATACAGGAAATTTCTGTTCAAACCCAGAACGCTACTGAGAACAAGTCTTAACGAAAATATTTGTCCACGGGAAATACATTTGGCAAAAACTGAAAACGATCCTACAAAGACATTCTCCTCTCTCTTTTGGATCCTATCCATGACCACCGCTTTCATGCAGGTTCACATTTCTACCTGGCCTGCAGTTTGACAAAGAATCAGCCTGAGTTCCAAATTACGACATGCAAACAAACTGGGAGAAGCTTCAACAACGATTAAAGCAATGTAAACACGAAACACGTATATGTCTGTATTTAAGATGCCATAAACAAGGTAATCAGCTGGCCAAAAATAACATAAGAAAATACAGCTTCAGAGACTCGGACCACTTGAGCGAATTCGAGTAGTGGATGGTTCAAGCATGAAAAAAATATTGTCTACGCAGGTAACACTGCAACTCAAAACAGTTTGGCGAAGGCTTAAGTAGAGTATAAAACTTGTCAGTAAGAAGCACTTTGGTAGAGCAAAAAATGATAACATATGCATGGAGGTTCTGACTGAAAGAAGAATGACAAACTTACAAAATCAAGATTAACCCGTTTCACAAGGTATGTTAAAGAAATATCAAGGCTCCACAAAACATTCAAGTAAACCTTTGATATACCAACATCTCAAGCACCAAGGATTAAGATAACATGCATAAAAATTTCATTGATAACCAGATGCACACATTTGAGACAACAAAACAAATTCCTTGATTGGAGCATCCAGTACTCATCTTTTTTCTTACTCGTAGCCCTAAATTCATATCGACATCAACTTCTGAAGAACTCCACAAGACGAGTAAATAAACTAATTTACAAAACTTCTAAACTCAGAGTCCAAAAACCAGAGTCAAAATAGTTCAATTCTAGTGTATGGACATAAACAAGATTAAAAACTTGAGCTTCTTACAACTTATTTGTCTAAAATGCAACTAACACCCATGCGTCTTGGCCAAGTCATCAACAATACCATATCCACCGTATTTAAGGAACCAAAGAGCATAATATTGTTAATTAGTAGGAGTACAAGTCAAAGTTCAGCTTTAAAATTCTTTTCCTGGGGTCAGATATTGGATCAAATTAGTTGCCTACAAATGCAAAATTACAGTTCCGAGCTCTCGTTTAGTTCACCAGCTCATTTTCTAATTCTTAACATAAGCAAAGAAGTAAAATGCAGAATAACTAGGACATGTTATTGATTGGCTCATTCAACATGTTTAAAAAATCGAGCTACGCGAGATCGATCGGTTCGTGATCGGCTACATTCAGCTAGGATTGTTTCATATACCAAGTCAAGCTGGAAAATACCATTAAAGCTCGTTAATTTTGCAAAAGAAGCTCAAACAATCAGCCGTTCTGCTTGTTTATCAGCCCCCGGCACACATGCAGTGATACACGCAGAATAATCCAGTACAGTACATAGATTACAGATGACATATGCGAGAAGTAATTGAATTAAGCGACTGAGGGGGTATTTAATACTCTTACCTCAACTAGATCCGACGATGATGTTGTTAATAGGGATGAAGATCAGCTTCACGAAAAACCCTACGAATCCCATCACCACGAATCCAATCGCAGTACGGACCGCGACCTTAGTGAATTCTGTATATGTACATGACAATTAAACAGCAAGTGAGATCAGATTCGATCAGAAAATTCAGATCCACTAAGGCGAAAGCATATCGCTGGATTGAAATCGAGAATGGAGATTGAAACCCTAACAGAAAAGGAAATTGTGATTATTTTTTATTACCTTTGCGATCGGGTTTGTGGCATCTCTTCACGAGGCGAACGCTGTCCTTGGCGAATTCTCTCAGTGGATCGAATACTGAGTCCAAGGCATCCATTTCTGAGAGAGAGAGAGAGAGAGAGAGAGAGAGAGAGAGAGAGAGAGAGAGAGAGAGAGAGATCTGGAGAAGGAGAAAATCGTGAGACGAAAGATGAACGCGATAGAGCAAAACCTTATATGCCGCCAAAAAGAAGAAGGTTAACCAAAAACGCGTGTATTTTGCCACGGTCGTTGATACTCCCTCCGTCCAGATCCCTCCGATCCTAAAAATTGTCGGAAAACACTGTGATTTCAAAAATTTTGTTTAATAGTAAAACTAAGGGAGGCCTTGTTTTCTTCTAGATTTTAGGTGCATTTTATGAAAATCTAATAATAAAGTGAACATTTTATGGAGGGGTGATAAAATGAAATTGTTTTCCAAAATGATAAAATGTAGTAATTTTCCTATAGATTTTAGGAGGATTTCATGAAAATATCATAAAATCACTTTTACATTTTATGTTGAAATTGGAGTGTCATAAAATGTGAGATTTTATGTCTCAAAAATCTGTTAAAGAGCACACCCTGAGAATTATTAAAGAAGATTTATATTACATATACAAATCCTTATAAATAAATAGATATAAATAATTTTATGAGATATAAATAGTGTTTTTGAACATCTTTTTTTGGAACGGAGGGAGTAGTATTTTCTGCCAAACGAGGCCATAGTTTTCACTGTGACGTAGATACCCCTATGGCTACAGTAATTGGGACTTATTGGGGAAACAATTACACTATGATGTTTTTATGATGTATCTGAGAAGAATGACTTGTGAAAATACCAACAATATCATCGAAAATATGGAAAAAGCTAAAAATACATAGTGCGAAACCGCACCACACCCAAGTGAGTTTGTATACATAACATACTCTTATCTAAGGGACAAGGTGAACAAACTACTATTTGTAAAGGATATGGATTTCCTGTCTAGCTCTTCAACAATAAGGCTAGCCAGGGATGAAGTCAACTTGCTACTGAATTAGATGGAGCTAGGTGCATGGTTGTTCCAATAATCCAACATGGATGCTGGCGAAACCTGGGTTTGAGCTCATTCTTCTGCCTACTCACTCATAAATAAAGATGGGTGTCAGGCCTCTTTCCTACATTTTAAAGCAAAGAACAAGCCCTTTTTCAAATAAGGTAGATACAATAAAAGAAGAAGAAGACGAAATATATGAATTTTATTATACGAGAAAATCAAACCTCATTCTCCGATCTCTTAAATAAATAAGGCCTAAACGGTGGCATCAATAAGAATTAGAGAGGAAATTTGAGTCGGATACCGTTGTCATGATTGCTCTTCTATATATTTAGTTATTCTACGAGATAGAGCTATAAAGTCATAGAAAGGTGTCGGTAGGAATGGACGCAGACAATGGCTCATGCATTACGTGAGCTTGAGTATCCTATTAATCCAGAATTTCATTCCCCTAACAAGTTCCATTTTCTTTGGCAGGAAAGTAAAAACAGTGGTTGAAATGGAAATCAGAACTCGTTGCAAGTGTTTGACTACATATCGGGATCCTGAGAAAGACAAAGAGGTTTGATAATCGGGACGTTCTTCTTATAAACCACCTACTTCTCTAGGAATCCTATAGAAATAGAAAAGAAGCAATGTTCTATGCAGAATTCAAAGCCAGCTTGAGCTGCTACCGCATATCTTCTGGGAACATCTTACATAAAGATAGAATTTGGGAAAGCTGTCTCGCGCGCAATTCTTTGAGTAGACTTCACAGGAAAAGCCAAGAAGACTGAGCCGGCCTTCAGGACTACGCTCTAATCAGGATACTCCCGGAAATCACTCACATAAACTGCATCGCAAAACTTAACCTATAGGTACAAAAAATTAAACTTTGGATAATTACGTTGAAAGACTAATCATTCACGTTTCCATCTCAAGTTGTTCCATATTGATAAGAAGATCATTACTTCAAAACCAGGACTATAAGAAAAGAAAATAAAATCAAATCCAACCAAAACTAAACTAGGAAAGTGCCAAACAAGCAACACAAATAATACCGAATAGTATAATTCCTTAACAAAATAATGTTTCTAGAGACGGAAACTCTTAAGATCTTGTCCTACACCTGTCTCCTCTTCTTCAAAAGAACTCGACCTCGAGTTCTCGTTAAGGATTTGCCATCTTCCATGCCAAATAAGGGCATCTCCAGTAATGTAACTAGTGTAAAAAATAGTGTAAGGCTTAGTACAGTTAACTGGAGTAACATTTTTCAATTTTTGGGTTCCAATAGTGTAGTTAGTGTAAGGCATAAAGTGGCAGGATTGTAGTTTTTGCTTGAGTCAGACACATGCTGTGTCGAGTCAGCCAACAAAGGGTAAGAAGGAGAGAGAGAGAGAGAGTGCAAAAAATGGGTTAGGAATTGGGATCCAGTACGCGTGATGAAGAGGAGAGAGGTAGAGATAGGGAGGGAAGAGAGAAAAAAAAAGGAAAAATTGGGCCCACCTGTGTCTATATATACGTACTAGCGGTAAACCCGTGCTATGCACGGGAATCGAAACACAAAAATGAATACAGTTTAATGAATAGTTTCAATCGTAAAAAAGTTGTTATTTCGTGTATTTCTAATACCGATGCGTTAGTATGTCGAAATTCTGCCTTTTGTATAGTGAAGTTATAGGAGCTAGGTTAACATAAATGTTTATCGCAACTCCTAATTTAAAAAGCACATTATCGAATGTGTTATCCGTATAGTCAAATGTGTTTGATTATTATGTGCTATTTCAATAGTTGTCATTATTTTTAGTAGTACACCCGTGCTATATGCACGGAATAAGGTTTTTTTTTTTGATAATCGGATGTCTGGACCAGTTTGTGCGCACCTCAACTAATTTCGACGCCCTAGAGGTAACGACCAAGCACGACCCCCAGTGGCTCCAAGAGTTCGCTGGCAAGATCGAACCTGAGACCTTAGGTGGGAGCCCCTAAGTCCGAATGCAAGACCACTTTCCAACCCCTTAAGGGTCACGGATTAAAAGTTACAAAAATATAAAACTAATAGATGGACGTGATTTTGTTTTTGTTATGCTATATCCTGCCACTTTGATAATAAAAAATTTCTATGTATAAGATCATATTGACACTTGCTATAAGGAGCAACTAAGAAAGAGAGAAAGTCACAATGTCTAACAAATCAATTTGCTAAAACATTTAAAATATTCAAAATTGACAAATGTTTCAACTTATTCATATAGCAACAAACTCGTGCTAAGCATGGCAGTTTAAAATTAGCATGTCAATACCAAAGATAATCACGCATTTCCCAATTAAAAAAAAGAATGATACTATTGGATGGGTCTATGCCTCTCTCACGTCTCTGCTTTCAAAATATTTTCGGAAAAAATATATAGAGATCATAAAAACCTAAAGTATGAGTTTTGGAACAAATTTTACAGCATAAAATTGTAAAATTCGTAATGTAACATAGGATAAAATTGTACGACTACCATGCTTATATACTTTTGAAACAAATTGTGCAAAATATAAAAAGTGGGTGGTTCTATTTTTAATTTTGTGAGAAGAAAGAGCAACCCATTGCATATGAAATTCCTATTTTGCTACCAATTAATTAAAGCAAATAAATAAGAATTGAAGAAAAACGATGAACACAAAGATATACGTGGAAAAACCCTAAATGGGCAAAAACCACGGGAAGGAATCAAACACTATAAAAATCATTGTGCGGTTACAATTGACCTTACTCACAATTGAGACTCCTCGCAATTGACCTAAGATCGATTGTCGACTCCTCGTTCACCACACCCAATATTTGATTGCCGCTGCCTCGAATCCTCGAGCCTTCCAAATGTTCTTCCGGAAATCCACCGGAAAATTGAACTTGATCAAAGATGTAGAAACCTCTTGAAGCTTTGATTAACAATCCATGAACGAAGTGCTTCAAGATCCACAGTCAAAACCTCTTGGTGTTAATCTCTTGAAGAATAAACAAACACACGGTTTTTTATTTTCTTAGCCGACTCTGTGCATACCCTAGATCCAAAACCGTAATATATTTATAGAATTGTTATTCCGATCAATCGGATTGCAAGCCGATTGATCGGCTCATTATAGATCTGATTTTCGGAGATGCCCGAGTAAGAACCCGATCGATCCCTCTATTGATCGCTATGCTCTGAAACTTGTTTTATTCCACGGTCCAAAACCTGTGCTAAAATCAGAGTTACGCGATGGAGAAGCCGATTGATCGCATGATTGGTCTTCCCGTTCCGAATGCCGTCAACCGACTAAAAACACTAACACTCAAATTACATAATAAAACGATTCCTTCCACTATAATCCTATACAAACTTCTACTTAAGAAAATTAAGGGAAAATAATAAAATTACAACTCGATAAAAATATGTGTTTTGTCACATGGAATTGCCAAAACAAGACGACTCCGGAATTTGGTCCTTACAGCATATATTTGTAGGGATTACCGCATGTCTTATAATATACAAAAGGGGATTGTTTCACTGTATTAGAGGTGTAATATGAAACATGAGAATTTTCATATTTGAACTTCAAATGACAACATAACAAATTCTCATAAATTATTGAAAATTGAAAGTTTATTTATTTGCTCCTCCGACATTACGTGCTTCAGTCGCAAATGCAAGTCATGTGATAGAGAAGAAATTTTCCCTACTATGCACCCCATCCAAACATTGTATTGCAAGCAACTATTAGAATAGGAAAATAACAAATGATAAAATAGATGATTGTTGTTAAGAAAAAAACTCTTTGGAATTTTGTGAGATTTAACAACAATTAAAGCCTGAATGTGCGATTAAAGGCTTCAATTCATTTACCAAAAAGCGAAAAAAAGGAACTTCCTTCAAGAAGTTTTATAGATTAATAAAAAGATGAAAGAAAAAAATTTGTAAAAGATCATAATAGAATGAAAAAAAAAATATAGTTCCATACCTTTTTTTCTTGACTTCAGTGGGTTTCCCATAGATCCATGAACGAGTCATAAACCTAATAAAAACTTGTGCTATGCACGGGACGATTTCAAGTACACCTGCTTAAAAAAATTCTTATCCAACAAATCTCGACTTAGTGTAAAGGGAGAGTTAATTAGGCATCTTGTACAAAAAATATCATTATGATTCCATCCTATGAGATTTGAATACTTATGATTTCATCTTGAAATTCAAATAAACCCCAAAATACCCTTTCTCTCTCCTAATTTTCCTAATATTTATCTCTCCGAATTTTCCTAATATTTCTCTCTCCTAATCTCTCCTAATCTCTATCTCTCTCTCTCCCCCTATCTTGAAAGATTTCTCTCTCTCCTAATCTTATAATTCTCTCTCTCCTAATCTACTCACAACTAAAATCTCAAAACAAAATTGAAAAAAATACTCCTATTTTGGCAGTGAAGAAATCAATTAAAATGCGGAATCATGATTATACAGGGAAATCACACAGGGAACATGGATTATTGATTGACCATGATTATAAGGGAACATAGTTAATAAATCATCCATGTTGCATGTATGAATATTAGATTGCATTAAACATGATAAATTGCTGGCGACCTTGGATTGTATTTCAAATGTTGTTTCCCCAAGCGTAGGGTTTAGGCTGGCGGTAGCATGATAACCGGTAAGACCGGGTCAAATCCACAGAGACCGAATGCGCTAAGCGTGATGGTTGACTTGCGAATGAGGGTTTTTGCCTTAAAGCGGCAAACTATTGTTTTGTAGTTTGATTGGTGAAATTCTCTCGACTTCGAGAACGACTTAGAAGTTTAAAAAGACTAATTAAACTAAGGCAAAGTCTATGGGTATTTAACAACCATGACTCGGGTTTGAAATTCCTACTTCGGTGCCAAAATAAACAACGCAAAACAGTAAGTAGGTAATGAAAACAAGGAATACAACGAACACCAAATATACGTGGAAAAACCCTATATGGGCAAAAACCACGGGAAGGAATCAAGTACTAAAAATATCATTGTACGATTACAACCGTCCTATACTTACAATCGGAAATCCTTTCAATTGATCCAAGAAGCAGTTGCCGAATCCACGTTCATCGCACCAAGCACTTGACTGCCGCCGCCTCGAATCCTCGAGTCTTCCTATTTACTCTTCCGGAAATCCACCGGATAGAACTCGGTTGTAAGGATTAATGGTGATATACTTCTTGGAGATAACTTGGGAGTGTGTTAATTGATGGAACTCCAAGACCCACACATGTATTCTTTTTTCCCTCAAAAGTATATTCAGTAGTTGCTCATTCAAAAGACTTAATTTTTATCTCAGCCCCGCAGGTTCATTTATAGACCTTTTCTTACCAGCAAAAACGGCTTGAGCCACTCCTCCAGCCGTGAAACAGATTCAGTAAAATCTTCCCATGATTGATATCGCCTAAAAATACCATAAAAGAATTTCCCCATGATCTTTTTTGCTGGGAATCACGTGTATTTTTTCCATTGCCAAGTCTTTGCAAATTCCTTCCTTGTTTGAGTCAGATTTTTTTGGTGATAGAAAATCTTTCCAATGCTCTCCAAACTTTCCAATAATCCGCATATCAATCTCGTGCAATTTAGTCCGTAAATTTTCCTGCCATCAATCACGTGCACCTTGACTAACTAATGACCCATGGTCCTATTGTACAAGATAAATTAAATTCCTTCCACTTCCTATACAGACACTCTTAAAAAGATAAATAAAAGAAATTACAAATGAATAAAGCGGGATACATGTGAAAGTGTGTTTTGTACATGAAAGTGCCAACCAAAAAGGGAGCTCGACCTATGGAGCTTACAGGGTTAATCCATCCCCTCTTGATAACCGGCTCAGGGCATCGTTAAATGCCCCCGAACGGAAGATTTATTAGAGTTTAAAACCTTTTACAAGAAAATGTGTTTACCAAAGATTAGGGGTTTTCGGTACATTTTGCAAACGGATGGGTTGACATCGCCCAAAGCATCCCACGTGCCAAGTGGTGAAACCCCCGGCTACGTGGGATCAAAGGGTTAACAAACCCACTCACCCATTACACTAGTAAACAAGTCTAGAAATTTGAAGAAAACTAAAAACATAATTTATAACTCTAAAAACTGATTTTTAATATTAATCCTAAGTTTGCCTACAACATTAAAACTTGAGAAAATCACAAACAACAACTACTTACTTGATTTTTCAAAGGAAATGACTAGAAAAGCATGAAAATGAAATAACCGATAAAAACGGAAACAAACTAGATTTATATAAAGATTGAAGTACGTACTACAACATTAAAGAAGAAGATTTACCTTGAATCTAAGTGGAAAAGCATGAAATCCTAGAGAGAATGGAGAGCTAAAAGTAAGGGAAATGAAAGGAGGTAGAGAGAGAATGTGAAAGTAAGAGCTAACCCTAAAAATCTGACGTTGGGGACCCTTTATAGGCCCCAAAAGTCGTGATAAGTTATTACAAATATGCCACTAGATATTTCTTGATTGGACTGAAAAATTGCAGAAAAGTGCAGCTTGTACCGGTAGAAACAAAAGTGCTCTACCATTCCTAGAACTCACTGTATTTTGACTGCCTCTTCTACTAGTAGACACAAAAGTGCTCTACCGGTACTAGATGGAAAAATTGAGGATTTCACTCGTCTTGATCCCTTGACCTTCCGGCTTGTCATCATGACTTCTAGGCTTCCCGAGTCTTGTTCAAAACTTCATTCCTTGTCTCCCGGAACTCGGTGGCGGAGTGCCATACGACCTAGGGTGCTCGGGCAACCGTTGGTTTAACAATGACGTCAAAACACGCCTTATTTCTCCATTTTTACCTGAAACTAATAAAAAGCAACTTTGCGCGAAATCGATAGTTTAAAGCAACATAATGCGCATGTGTGTGATCAAATTGAGCGAGATAAGCCCCATTATTAACAATTTTGGGGGCTTATCATAAATCAATAAAACATGTTTCCCGTGTATGAATTAACACTAACCCTTAATTATTTCCATTTTACCAATTTTGAAAGACATAGGAATAAACCAATAGCTCATAGTATCAATAAACCATTTTTAAAGGACATGAGAACATGATTTATTGATTTTTCATTTTTCTCTGTATCGAATCCACTAATATGGTGAATTAATAAACCGTGTTCACTGCATTAAATAACTACCAATAAACCATATTCTCTCACCATTTTTAAAGGACATGAGAACATGTTTTATTGATTTTCCATCTTTCATGTATCGAATTCATTAAATATGGTGAATCAATAAACCGTGTTCACGGTATGAAATAACAAGATCTTGAACATGGTCAGAAAAAAACACACCAGTGAATCGGGAAATAAACACCAGATTGAATCGAAAAAAAAAAAACCCATCATCACCGATCTGTACGTTAAGAACAAACCTTGGACGACAGCGTACGGTGATGGCTATGGTGGACAACGGCGTACGGTGGCGGCTATGGCGAATTCAAATCGTCTGTCTTCTTTATAAATATTTTCTCCTTATCCCTATGTATCAGAGGCAATTGATTTGAAGCCACATCTATTTGGAGAAATATAGAGAAACGTATAGGTATGTTCCCAACCCATAATGGTAACGAATTCCACATAATCAGGAGCTTAATTAGGAGATTTCAAAATTATTTGGCTATTTAGGAAATGTGATAAATACTGTATATACATATGTCAATAATAGGATTAATAAGGCCATAATGGTCCAATTATCCATTTAAAGGATGAAATCATAAGTATTCAAATCTCATAGGATGGAATCATAACGATCTCTTTTGTACAGGATGCCTAATTAAAATTCTCTGTAAATTGTCAAAATTTATAATCATTCATCACATCTACTAAAACTCAAGAAACTTGAAACAAATATATTTGAAATTTAACCCGATTAAAATTGTCATTATGAAATTCTCAATGCCTTTTGTTGTGAAATCTAAAATTTAAGCATGATTATTTGCACATAAAAAGTTAGAGTATAAACCGATCACATATGAAAAGCAATGAAGATGTCCTCGAGACTTGAGCTACACAGTTGCAAAGGATAAAAATTAACGTTATAAAAGTTTGAAACATGAATGGGTTGCAGTTGCACTTATGTATTTGTTAGACTTAATAGTAATGATTTTAGAAATGGTAATATCCGAAGGAAAAAATCTTACCTTTCCTTAGTTTTTTTTTTTTTTTTTTGAAAACACAAATCACAATTGATTGGTGGTTTATAAAAGATTTTTAAATTTCAACTATTCAATTTTATTATATAACTTTTGCTCCATTATGGGAATAAATTGAAGTGTTTGACATGGGAAAGATTAAGATTTTTGGATTTGAAAATGATTTTTAGGATGTGTGTAAACAAATCTCACATGTATTGCTTGAAAACCCCAATCACAATCTAACTAACTCATGCCACTTGTCACGACCATGGCGCTCCTCGCAAAAACCCATTATGCAATACTAATATAGATACATTTGTATATATTTCTATATTTCACAACACTTTTGTGTCATATAACACCACATTTTTGTCATAACGACTTGAGATGGCCTAAATGGATATTTGGAATACTTTAACCCCTTGATTTCCTTCCAAAAAGCAAACATAGAAAATGGTTTTTGCAATGATATCTTTTCTTCATGCTTCAATTGATTGATAAGATCCAAGGAATATTTGGAATCAAATCCTATTGTTGCACTTCAAGAAAATCACCAAAGTTAGCTTGACATTGTGGGTTCTCTTGATCTTGTTTCATCTTAGTATTGGTTGACACATCAATAATTGGCTCATTTATACATGTTGACTTGACTATAGAGTCATCAGATAAGGTGACAGTATCAATTTCTTCAATTGAAAAGTCAATTGGGTCCCCAACAACGCGATCACCAAAATCAATATCAATTTTTTGCATGATTTAGAGCTTCGATTGTCAATATTAAGTTCGTAAAGAACTTTGGTGATTAGCTATGACCAGGACAAGAAAGAAATAATCTAGAACTTTCATAACTTAAAAGTTTAAAACTACCTAAACTTCTCCCTCTCTCTCTTAACTCCTCATCTTCCAGATCTAGAGCCTCCTCCGCCCTCCCCCCCCGGGCTTCCTCTCCCCCTGCCCTTCTCTCTCCCTCCTCTCTTTTCCCGCTCCTCTCTCTCCCTTCTCCTCTTCTCTCTCTCTTTCTTCTTCTTTTTTTGCCGGTTTTATGGGCTGTGATGGTGAAGTGGTGGGTTTCTTTGATCGACCAGTTGGCGGGGTTGCGGTTTTTGGGTGATCTCCTGTTGTCGTGCTTTGGTTGGCAAGTGGTTTCGGCCTTCTCTCCATGCGGGCTTGCGTTACGGCGTTTAGCCTCTCCACGGCTTTTTGGTTGCTCGAATCCGTTCGTCGTTTGCTGTGCTTGCTGGATCTGTTCGGTTTTGGTTCGTTTCGAAGTTGGATTTGTTCGGTTTTGGCTCTGCTGCCGCCGGCCCGCTTCTCCCTTGGCTCCGTTGCCGTTGGCTTTTGCTCAGACCTCCCGCTGATCTCACTCCTGGGTGTTTCGATTTGCCTAACAGCGTGGTGTTGTTCTGCTGTTGGCGGTGGTGTTTCTCTTGACGGGTTTGTCTATGGATCAACCCGGTATGCTTAACGGCGATGTGGAGATGTGCTCTCAGGGGAGGTGGTGGCTGCGGGTGGATGATGGAAGCATCTTAGGGTTGGCTGCTCTTTTTGGGCTTGGCCCATTTTGTGTTCATTGTTGTTATCTGGGTTTTGACCCACAGGATTTTTATGCTTAATTGTTGTATCTGGGTTTTGACCCACAGGTGTAGGGTCTTGTTTTGGTAACCGTGCTTGTTACCATGCTTGCCCCTTTTAGTCTTGTCTTTCAAGATTAATAAAGTTATTCATCTTTTAAAAAAATATCAATTTTCTGCTTATCACCCAAATCCTTATCAATTTTCTTATCAACTTGAATTACCTCCTCTTTAAAAGTTTTTTCAACAACATTGGCAGATGTGTGGATAGTATTTTGTTACTTTGGCCCATATTTTTCTTCTAAAAGTTGCTCGTAATTCCATGGCAAAGATTCCATCGTAAGTCTTTTGATTCTTGATCATGGACACGACTACGACACTTTCCCAATGGATCTCTTAAATCTTGCATATATAACCACATCGTAGCGCTGGCCCCTAAGTTTTAACAGTAAATATTTTCACCTTTTTTCGGATAGCATTTTCACATACTCAAAGAAATCTTCACAGTCTAAAATCTAATCTAAAACATCCTCAAAATATTCATTGCCCTTGAATTTAGGTAAGTTATCACAATACCTGATATCAACACGATTAGCTGGGTGTCTCCCAAGTACAATTTAATTATCGGGCTGGCGTTGAGTAAATCCCACCGGCGATTCTCTTCAACCCTTCCTGGTCCTTGGTCGAGGTGGGGAGTCAACTATTGCAGTGTTTCACGGATTTCCGCCAGTGATTCACGAATTTTTGTTAACTGCGCTTGTTGTTCTTCCATCGTCGCCCTTAGATTAGTAACGTCACTGGGTGTGTCATCTACTTTGTTCGGTGCCATTGAGTCTGAAAAATTCTTGCTCAGATACCACTTGACGCAACGGAATGCACTAGAGAATAGTTAGTATACTATTCCAAATAAAAATAGGTAGTCGAATCCACGAGTGTTCTTGAATCTACAAGATGAAAGAGAGAAAATCTCAAAATTATATTTGATTGATTATAAGTTCAACAATGCCACAGACTTACACCCTTATTTACACTAGTAAGACTACCAATAAAAATGAAATAACTAACGGGACTATAAGAAAAGGAAATAAAATCAAATCTAACCAAAACTAAACTAGAAAAGTGCCAAACAGACAACACAAATAATATCGAATAATATAATTCCTAAACAACATCGGAGACGGAAACTCTTAAGATCTTGTCCTACGTCAAATTATATACTTGTCAAACATAATTTTCTAGAGCACAGAAGTAGGGAGCCTTGGGAAAAATTTAAAAAATTTGACAAGAAGATCGTTAGGATTAGTATATCCATTTTTTTTTTACCCTATTACGAATTTCAGTTAACAAATATCGTTCATGAAAGAGATATTAAACACCATAGTCGAAATCAAACATTTTACAGAAAAAAAATATTAAAAGAAAATTTTAAACAAAAAGCAAATTTCCGAGAACAACTGACAAATGAGAAACTTGAATAATCACAACACACGGAATGAGTGCATAATCAAGGCTACAAACAAACTGAGCTGTCCGCGAGCAGTTCGTGTGTAACGATCCCCCCAAGCTGACTTGTTAACCCTTAGCCTAATCACGTGACTCAAAAAATTAACCTCAAGTTATGCAGTAACTGGTAGCGTTTCATTATATATTCATCCATTTTTCCAAATTTGCCCGATGCGGGACTTATCTTGCCCAAGGGGGGCTCTTACAATGACCCACCTGGGGAGATTCATTAACGGAGGTAGTACTGTTCTACGTTCTTTAGGAGATGAATAGTCTCCTTGAACTTGTTTTCTTTTAACTGATGACAGAGTTCCCAACTTTTCCTCAAATATATATAGAAAACGTTATTTGTCAGTTGCTTCTTAAACTTGCCAAACTTTTTAGCAAAAATCATTTGTTATATTGTCTGCACATTGTTCATTGGTGTTCATCTCTGCTCATGAATTCTCCTGCTGAATTTATGCCACCAAGTTCAATTCTGTCTGTTGGAACATTGAACACGTGAAGATTTCTCCAAATATTACTCCTATTTTGCAACTTCCTGTGTAGTGTACGTCAGCATATACCGGTGAGGTGTGTATATGGAATTTGGATATTCAAGTTGTGCTAGGCTTTTTTTATGTAGTGGTCTCTATTTTAATTTAAGCTCTCCATCTCCTATATTTGTCTTTTTGACAAGAAACAAACGAGAATCTGGACAATGCAGGCAACGAATTAATCCTAACCGACGAGGAAGCGGTGCGTTTCCAAACAGGGGAGGTTCTTGCACATGTGCCCAAGGAAGAAATGGAGAGCAGGGTAGAGCTGACGAAAGAGGCAAATGGCAAGAACTTAGACAAGCTTGAACCAGGGTCGGCTCTAACATTTGGGTTGCCCAAGCCCAACCACTAGTTTGGTTGCCCACTTAATATTAAATTATTAAAAAATCAAGTACAAAAATTACGAAAATTCAAAAGTTATTTTAGGAGCCCAAAGCAAACTCGCAATATTGCGCCCCTATATCGTCGGGAGTTCTTTTAATAATTTTACAAAATTAAAAAACTTCAAACTAAAAGGATACAATTATAAAAGATAAATGCAAAAAAAATATAATTGTAAGAATTTTTTTGAAGAAAATAAGAAAGTATCCTCATATTTTAGCTATGATTTGTTTTAAAAAAAATTAGTAAACCATGTTAGCTCGCTCGATTTGCTTTCAATTTTCCACCAAGCAAATAAATTGAGCTGAAATAAATAAAGTGCTAGACACAAATATGTAGAAAGTTAGTCTTCTGGACTACTCAAATATTATTCAGAGTGGTATTTTGCTCTCTGTCTTTTCTCTTTCTTTTTGCTTGTGTGTGTAATCTCCCTGATGGACGATACACATATATAGCCAAAAGGCTTCAATCTTACAACCAACATATTTAAGGCCATCTTGGTTTGTGTGATGGTCATCCATATATCAGATAACATTTATAACACTCCCCCTTAGATGACCAAAAAAAATTAAAAAATGTGTCTCATTAAAACCTTACCAAGGAAAAACCCAATGGGAAAAACCTTAGGTGAAGGAAAAAGAGTACACAGTGAAAAACTGTCTATAGAATGCCTCATTAAAACCTTACTAAGGAAAACCCAATGGGACAAAACCTTAGACAAAGGAAAAAGAGTACAATCGTTTATCGCTTTTTTTTTATAGCATTAATTACTCCCCCTCAACTTTGCGGATTCGGGGGTACTACAAATCAAACCCTACAAATCACCCTGAAAATCACTCCAAAACGACGTCGTTTTGGGGTCTAAAAGACACAACAAAAAAACACACTCAAAACTATGTCGTTTTGAGTCCAAACCTTACGAATATCATAATGCTTTTCGTGACAAACCTTACGAATATTAATCATAAATTGTACTAGTATCATAATGCTTCCTCATTGCTGTTGCTTTTTATGACAAACCTTACGAATATTAAAATTCTTAATCATAAATTGGATCTGTTTAGTTAAAATGACATAGTTTTGCTTAAATTTAATGTTGCGTACTCTAAAAGATGAATGATTTTAATTATCAAAGCGTGCCCAGAAAACCATTTCGAAATGGCACAACTAATGCTTGAATAATAGCCAGTTGGATTTGTTCATTACTAAACCAGAAGGATCGATTTGGAAAAATGCATAATGTTGGATGGGGGGGTGTCCATTTGTTCATTGCTTTTAGGCGTGTAGCCCTTGATTTCTAGGAGAAAACTGTTGACAAAATTTGGACTCAAAACAACGTAGTTTTGAGTGTGTGTTTTTGTTGTGTCCTTTGAACACCAAAATGACGTCGTTTTGAGGTGATTTTCAGGGTGATTTGTAGGGCTTGATTTGTAGTATCCCCGGATCCCAACTTTGCATGATATGTCTTTGAGTCGGCGCATCCCAATACCGTTAACCAACTTCTTGAATGTTGCGGTTGGTAATGCCTTGGTGAATAAATCTGCCAGATTGTCGCTGAACGTATCTGCTGAACATCAATATCACCACTTTTCTGGAGGTCATGGGTGTAGAAGAATTTTGGTGAAATATGCTTAGTTCTGTCTCCTTTGATATAACCAGCTTTAATCTGTGTGATACATGCGGCATTGTCTTCATGTAATATGGTCGGGCTATCTTTGATTGAGGATAATCCACACTTTTCCCGAATGTGTTGTATCATAGATCTCAACCAAACACATTCACGGCTTGTTTCATGAATCGCAATAATTTCAGAATGATTAGAAGAAGTGGCAGTCAACGTCTGCTTCACAGAATGCCATGAAATAGCAGTACCACCACAAGTGAACACATATCCTGTTTGTGACCGAGCTTTGTGTGTATCAGATACATAACCAGCATCTGCATATCCAATTAATTGTGACTTCGATCCATTTGAATAGAACAAACCCAAATCAACCGTTCCTCGGAGATAACGAAATATGTGTTTAATTCCTTTCCAATGCCATTGAGTTGGAGCTGAACTATATCGAGACAATAAATTGACTGAAAATGCAATATCTGGTCGTGTACAATTTGCCAAGTACATCAGTGCACCAATGACACTCATATATGGTACTTCCGGACCAAGAATTTCCTCTCCCTCTTCTTGGGGATGAAATGGATCTTTGTTCACATCAAGTGATCGAACAACCATAAGAGTACTCAATGGATGTGCTTTATCCATGTAGAATTGCTTAAGAACCTTTTCCGTATATATCGACTGGTGTACTAGAACTCCAGTTGGCAAATGCTCGATTTGCAGGCAGAGACAAAACTTTGTTTTGCCAAGATCTTTCATCTCAAACTCTTTCTTTAAATATTCGGTGGTTTTTATGAGCTCTTCCGGAGTTCCCACGAGATTTAAATCATCGACATAAACCACAATAATTGCAAAACCAGAGTTTGATTTCTTAGTAAAAATACATGGACAAATAAGATCATTTTCATATCCTTCCTTTAACAAGTAGTCGCTAAGGCATTTGTACCACATACGACCAGATTGTTTCAACCCATATAAAGATTTTTGTAGCTTAAGCGAATAAACACTTCGGGGTTTTGAACTGCATGCTTCAAGCATAGTATATCCTTCGGGGACCTTCATGTATATGGCAGCATCTAGTGATTCATACAAGTATCCTGTCACAACGTCCATCAGACGCATGTCCAGACATTCTGTAACTACCAAGCTAATAAAAATCTGAATGTGATAGCATCCATTACGGGAGAGTATGTCTCCTCATAATCAATTCCAGGTCTTTGTGAGAAACCTTGTGCAACAAGTCGTGCTTTATATCGCACAACTTCATTTTTCTCATTGCGCTTTTGCACAAACACCCATTTGTATCCCACAGGTTGTATTCTTTTAGGGGTTTGAACTACAGGTCCAAGTACTTCTCTCTTTGTAAGAGAATTTAATTCTGCTTGAATTGCTCCTTTCCACATTGGCCAATCATTTCTGCGTCGACATTCTTCGACAGTTTGTGGTTCACTTTCATCATCACTTCTAGTAATGTCAAGAGCAACCTTAAAAGAAAACGCGTTGTTGACAACGGTTTTATTTCTATCCAACATTTCTCCCGTACTCATATAATGTATTGAGATCTCATTATTCTCAGGTACCTGTTCCATTTCAGGAAATAACTCTTCGGGAGATTTCTCTTTGGGAGATTCAGAAGTAGGAGGAAATATTGATAAATTCATTCTTTCATTTTCGGGTTTAGCTCTTCATGAGCTTTTACATTTATTAGTTTGATCCCCTCCGGAGTATCAGCTATTTTTGGGACTTCAATTTGTTTGCCTTGGATTTTCCTCTTCCGGGGAAGTTTATCTTTGGCACCAATAGGTCTCCCACGCTTCTGGCGTGCTTTAGATTCATCAGCTGTTGTACTAGTAATTTGTCTTATGGGAATTTCGATCCGTGCTGGGATATTGGCAGCTGGTATATGAGACTTGGTTACTTTATTTGCATTTGTAAATGCATCCGGTAACTGATTTGCAATACTTTGCAAATGAATGATCCTCTGAACTTCCAGTTCACATTGATTAGTACGAGGATCAAGATGAGATAATGCCGAAACATTCCAAGTAATTTCACATCGAGCTTTTGGCTTCGACCTATCTCCCCCTTATGGTGGGAAAACTGATTCATCAAAATGGCAATCCTCAAAACGTCCCTTAAACACATCGCCTGTTAGGGGTTCAAGGTATCTAATGATAGATGGAGAATCAAAACCAACATAAATCCCAAGCCTACGTTGTGGACCCATTTAGTACGTTGGGGTGGTGCAATAGGCACATACACAATACAACCAAAAACTCTTAAGTGAGAGATATTCGGTTGTTGACCAAGAGCAAGCTGTGTGGGTGAATATTTATGATAGGCAGTTGGCCTAACATGAATCGGAGATGCAGCATGTAAAATAGCATGTCCCCAAGCAGAAACTGGCAATTTTGTTTTCATAAGCAATGGTCGAGCAATTAACTGAAGTCTTTTAATAAAAGATTCAGCCAAACCATTCTGGGTATGAGTGTGTGCAACAGGATGCTCAACATCAACACCAATTGACATGCAGTAATCATTAAATGTCTGGGATGTGAACTCTCCAGCATTGTCAAGACGAATTGTTTTGATTTGATGGTCTGAGAACTGTGCTCTTAATCTAATGATCTGAGCAAGGAACCCAGCAAATGCAACATTTCGTGTAGACAGTAAACAAGTATGTGACCATCTAGTTGAGGCATCAACTAGAATCATGAAGTATCGAAATGGTCCACATGGTGGGTGTATCGGCCCACAAATATCTCCTTGTATTCTTTGTAAAAATGATGGTGATTCAACAATCACTTTGGATATGGATGGTCTAATTATCAGCTTCCCTTGTGAACAGGCATTACATGGATAATTCTTGGGTAATAGAATCTTCTGGTTCTTTAACGGATGCCCTTGTGAATTTTCAACAATACGACGCATCATTATTGAACCTGGATGCCCAAGGCGATCATGCCATAACATAAAAAGTTTTGGGTTGGAGCACTTCTGGTGCATCACAATATATGATTCAATTGTTCTAATCGTCGTATAATATAATCCAGAAGATAATGCAGAAATTTTTTCTAATACTAGCTTCCGACCAGATAAATTAGAAGTGATATACAAATACTCTTTTCTACATTCGTTTGTGGTTTCAATATGATAACCATTACGACGTATATCCATAAAGGTTAACAGATATCTTTTGGATCTGGTAGAATACAAAGCATTGTCAATATTTAAATTTGTTCCGTTTGCTAGAACAATATTTGCACTTCCAGAGCCTTCAATTAGGTCTGCAGAACCTGATATTGTATTGACATAAACTTTTATCTTTGATAAATGTTTGAAATATCTGTTATCTTGAAGAATAGTATGTGTCGTACCACTGTCTACCAGACAGATATGTTCACCATTTATCTTTGCATTTGATAATGTCCCTGTAACACCCCGGATTATTTGAAAAATATTTGATACACATTTTGGAGTACTTATGAGAATGTTATTGGATAAACCGAGACCGCGGTTAGTTTCAAGGTAATTTATTGAAGCCATGGTAAAATTTTTAGAATTTTCTGAGGTAGTATCTGGACTGCACGGTCGGAACAGGGCTTGTTTTCGCGGTCGCGGAGTTCCAGCCGCCTGCTGGAAGTGGAAATTTTCTTAATTTGGGAGTGGGTCCCACCCCACCCCCAAAGTCGTTGCTCTCTTCTCTCTTTTCTTCTTTCCTTTTTGTTTTTTTCTTCTTTCATTCCATTTGGTGGAGGGAGTAATCAGAGAAGGGAGAGAGAGGGAGAGAAAGGGAGAAGTGGGCAGAGGAAGAAGAGAAGAAGGAAGAGAAGAAGAAAATGGAGGAAGGAGAAGGAGGATAGACCGGAAAAATTGGGGGAAACCCAAATTAAGGTACGAATTGAAGTTTGATTTTCGAAATTCTTGATATATGTTGCTCATAATACAAGTTAATCACTGATTTTGCATTTCATAAGAGTGATTTGGGGTTTGTTTTTACAAAATTCGTGGAAGGGAGTAAAGGTGTTCACTGACTGGTTTTGTGAAAAACCACATCTGCCATGGTTTTTGGCGAATTTTAAGACAGGGTTCTTGAAGTCGGAAATTTATGAGATTTTTACTGTAGCTACCCATGGATGTCGTGTGTGTTGTGTAAAAATTTCAGAGTTTAATTCGAAGTACAGAAAATATGAAAATTCGTGAACCAATCTGCTGTCAGGCTCGTGTTTGTGCAGACAGCACTATCATGTTCTGGGAAAACGATCATAACTTCTAGCGTGGGTATCCGATTGGCACACCGTCTTTTGATTATGAAACTAGACTCGTATACCTTCGAAACGATGTATGGGTTGTGCCTTAATTTCTTCCAGAGAATAGCAGTTTTTAATTTGAAGTTGGGGAAAAATCTGTTTTGGGGAATTTTCAGCAAGTTCTGGGTCTGTTTGGAGGTTGATTAAAAATAGTTAAAGAGCTCAGAAAATTTTGAATTTTTGATATGATGTTTAAGTATGAGTTTGGAGGTTGTGGTAAAAATTTCGTGGGAAGTGGATTAGTAGATTAATTCTGGAAATTCGCAGAGTGCAGCACTGTTGGGTCGTAGAATGCATTTTCATGCATTTCACTTGCATTTGGGCATGAATTTTTGGTAGGGAGCTTATGGGTGATATATAATTGTTATTATAGGTGATGTTATTATAAGGATGGTTGTGGTTACGCCTTCGGTGCACAGAGGTTGAGTGTTTGGCAGAGTTGGTCCTGTTGTGACAGGTGAGGATGTACAGCTTCTATAATAAATAAGGAATGTTTTGTTTTTATCAAATTTGTCGTGTGATTATTACTGTTCCTGAAAGCTCCTTTGATGATTATTTTTAGAATATGATGGCAACGTTTTTGGTTGGATGGATCAAATGATTTTTATGATGGATCAAATGATTTTTGGTGTGTGGAAGGAAAATGTTTTATGCCTCTTGTGTCAATGTTTGCAAGCTTGGTTGCTGCTTGCTTTATGTTGTGCAAGCTTGGTTGCTGCTTGCTTTATGATGTGCAAGCTTGGTTGCTGCTTGCTTTACTTTGTACAAGCTTGGTTGCTGCTTGTCTATTTGTTATTGTGCAAGCTTGGTTGCTGCTTGCCGGTGAGCTTTGCTTACCTTGTGGTTGCACCTACCATTGGTGATAAAGAATGGCCCTCATCACCGCCACTATATGTGAGCCTGTGAGTGAGGTAACGGTACCGTCATAACTCCCGGTCGTGAGGAAAACGGCTCGTTGGCACATTTGGTAAAATTAGTTATTATTACTTATTGTTGTGAGAGAGAATGTTGCTAATTTTGAAATCCTTTAAAAGTGTGTTTGAGATGGGCCGATGGGCCGTATTTTGAGATGGGCCGGTGGGCCATGTTTTAAGTTGGGCCAGAGGGCTGTGTTTTTCTGGATAAGCCGGTGGGCTATATTTTCGAAATAAATGTGATGGCTGTGTTTCGAGATAAATTGTGCAGGCTGAGAAAGATTGTTGAGAATTTTGAGAAAAACTCCTATTGTTGGAGATTTATTGTTCTTATAAAAAAAAGGTGTTGGTGTGATATTTAAACTTTGGTTCATTCAAGGAGCTTGGACATTTCTTTTTATTATGTTGCTAACGTACATCCTCCTGTAACCTTTTTGGTTGCAGATTCTCAGTTGAGCTAGACGTCGGTCCACTACAGTGCCGGGGTGCCAGTCAGGTGTTCATAGAGGTTGAGTTTTATATTTCTGTTAGTTAGAGGGTGTTGTAGAATGACTATATAATGTGAGGTTGGTGTGGTTCAGTACAAGTCTAATATGGTTGACTGTACAACTGATGTGGAGGTGTGAACACCTGTTTATTATTATTTTTTTTTTATTGGTTCTGCTGCGAGCTGTAGTCTAATTTTGAGTATTGTTTTTGTGAGAAGCCGGAAAGGCGTTCAGGTGGTGACAGATGTCCAGTCACTTTGTGCAGGTTATATTTTGCCAGAGTGGGGTGTGACAGTTTTGGTATCAGAGCCTAGGTTATAGGTTCTGTAGACTTTTTGAGAGTGTGGCACTTGTGGTGGACCATAGGCGGTGTTGTTCCGAGTTCTTGAGTCTAGGTAAAACCTAGAATGTTGAGAAGAGTGTCGCAGGGGTGAGGGTAGTGGGTGCATACATACATGTAAGATTCATGCATATTTCTATGTTTTGTTTTTGCAGCAGCTTGATAGAAGAAAGTATTGAGACAGAGGTGTCATATGTTTTTGTGTTAGTTGGTGTGGAGGGACAAGCGATGCAACATGAGTAAGTAAATTAGTTTGACCCCAATGCTAGAATGTTGGAGGTTATGATGGGATTGGCGGAGAAAATGCTCAGCGTGGTGGTTAAGAATGACATGGTGGATTGATTTGAAGAGTGACTGGCCAGCACACTTCAAAACAAACCTCTGATGTCACTCTATTACCACGTGTGGGTGGATGGAGGTGTGTAAAGAAGTACATGCAGTAGAGCAGGTGTCGAAGTGAAAGAGCAATATTTGTGTATTTACTATGTAAGTGCATGGTTCTGCATTTGATCGATGTGCCAAGTGTTTAATGTGATCAGAAATGAGGACATGGTGCGGATGATAAAGAATTTATTGGAATTATTGGTCCTGTAAAGGTATAAAAATCAGTTGGAAGATGTGGTATGTATTTTCAATGAGATAGACTGATGATGAGGAAATCTTATACGCGTGTTGAATATAACTTTGAGGGCATTGAAGGCAGTGGTATGGATATTGAGGAGAATGAATGGATGAAATATAATGTTTAGTCTAAGTACTTGAGGTTTGTAGACAATTTTCTTATGCATGACTGGGCTGACGTGGTTCCGTGATTTTATATACCTTTGGAGATTCCTAGTATTGAGTTGTTTACTTTCATATGTGATTTGGTGAAGGTTAATTTTTATACCAGCGTATTGTGGGAGTAATTATGTGATGGTGATCAATTTGGTTGCGAAGTTAAAGTCGGTCTATTAAAGCTGTGTGTTAAGGTAGAAACAATATTAGACATTGTTCATGGGTTTTGGGCAGTCCTGCGGATATTGGGATGTACAGTTGAAAAAAAAGGGGTTATTTGAGGTAATCAATAGGATTTGGACTTTTATCTATTTTCAATATATTGAATATTGTGAGGGTGTTATGGTTTTAAAGGATAAACTTGAGTATGTGAATTGACAGAGCTGAGAGAAATTAGGTGTTAGGTGTAGCGAAACGAAATTATAAATGGGTTTGGACGAATTGCGATATTGTGGGTGGTAGCCGGAGAAGTAGTCAATATTTTATTTCGGGTTGAAAGGTTGTTGATAGATGATGAGTTGATTATTACTAAATTTGGGTTTGGATCCTTAACATTTTCTAAGGCAGTGCTTTGGGTGTCGTACATGTGTAGAGAAAGTATTAGTGGTTGAGGATATGTTAGCTTTGAGTTATGGTTATGGCATGCAAAAGGATATGAAAAATTGGAGGTTTGGGATTATTAGTAATATATTTGTAGAGCATGAGATAATACAATATTTTGATAAGTATCTCTGGAGACATGACCTGAAAGATAAGGGGACTGTGGACAGAATGCGATGGTTGACTTATATTTGTTTTGGTGGTGCATGCTCAAATAATGGATAGGACTTGTTAAATGTGAATAAGTGAAATTACTTTCGGACGGCTACCAGAGAGATTAATATGATAGGTGTCTTTATAGATGAGAAAGTGAATGTGTGGCTAACAAAACTGGTATGGTGTTAATAGCGACATGAGTTCAATTCAAGGGTGATGGTGGGTACGTAGATTTTTCGGGTGATATAATATTTCTGGGGTTTGAGAAAAAGAAAAAGGGAAAGTGTGACTTTTTACGGCAACATATGAGGACATCTAGGAGAAAGGAATGTGGAAGTTAGATCTTTAGTTGGATTCTTTTTAGTTGAAAGGTTTGGACAATTTTGAATTTCATTGAATGGGGTTGTATGTCGATTTTCTTTGGATTTTAGTGTGATCAACTTTAGGGAGTAGTACATGGTTTTCACGAGCATTACTTCAGGTGAGATAAGGTGAAAGTCCTTTTCATATGTCATTTGTTGAGAATGAGGATATTGTCGATTCTGTGTAGATAAAAAGTGCGCAACAACTGACTGATTACTGCTTGAGAATTTGAAAATTTGGAGTTTGGTGGAATATCATCTTGGTCGTGTATGTGGAAGTATAAATGGTTGTTTGGTTATTGTGAGAGGGTGGTAAAAGATAAGAAGATTAGATAGGATTTTGCTCTAGTTGGATTGTTGACCATGATACTTGGATTATTTTTGTGGTTATGTCATAGTAAGGTGAAGGTGTATGACTTTTACATTTGGTGAGTGTAAATTGAGGTTATTCTGGGTGAAAGATGTTGTATATGAAAGCAGTGAACCATAGGTGTTTGTGAAATTCCTTGGTGATTAAGTATATTTCTATTAGCGGGTGTTATGGAATTCGGGAGCAAGAACGAATAAGGTTTTAGATATGTGATCTGTTAAGATGATTATAATGTGATAGAGCTGCAAATTATTTGTTGGTTTGTGTAAAACTTGCTTCTAGTACTAAGTACATGGTGATTTTGAGGTTTTGTTATTCAGGAAGCCTAAATTATTTTATGTTCTAGTGGAAAGTGTTGAAAAAAAAAAGGGTTTGTGGTTATGTTTTGAGAAGTGCATTGGGCAAAATGTTTGATTGGTTGGCAACCATGGATTGAGTGAAAATTGTAAGTTGATAACTGGAGTGAGGGATGTTAAACGATCAATTTATGGGTATTTGTTGTTGAGGCAGAGCTAAATCGGCGTTTATAGATTGTGTGCTACTTGGTTACAGATTGAATATGGAATACAATCGGCATTCTTGAATGATGGTTAAACAACGAGATTTCTCGTCAGAAATTTTGGTAGTTTGGTCGACAGATGGGATGATTGGAGAATTTGAGGAAGCGAAAAAAAAGAGTTTTTGGTAAGCTAGTGGTTGTGCTGAAGAAATTGTTAATGTTCAAGAATAAAGTTGTGCTTTATGCGATAAATTTTAATTGGGAAGATGTCGTACAAGTATTCAAAATTCGTGAGGCCTTATGAAGAATCTTAACTTTGGTTTGGTGGGGAGACTTGGGTTCGGGAAAAAGATGAGAATTTCTGAAGGAACTTAAATGTTTTATCTTGTTACGGATCTTTGAGTCAAGTTTATTGCGTTGACATTTATTGAGATGATGAATTGAAAATTTGGGTAATCAGATAAATATTCGCGCCATGTGGAGAAACTACGAGAAATTTTGTATACGGGAGATCAAGTATTATGCACCAGAATATTTTTGTCAGGGAAATGTTGTGGCGAGGTCATTAGATTGAGCAAGGTACTTGAGAAAGTGTGAAGTAATGTAGAAAATTATTTGATAATGGGAAGCAAAATTTCGAGGACGAAATTTCATGAGGTGGGGAGAATTGTAACACCCCGGATTATTTGAAAAATATTTGATACACATTTTGGAGTACTTATGAGAATGTTATTGGATAAACCGAGACCGCGGTTAGTCTCAAGGTAATTTATTGAAGCCATGGTAAAATTTTTAGAATTTTCTGAGGTAGTATCTGGACTGCACGGTCGGAACAGGGCTTGTTTTCGCGGTCGCGGAGTTCCAGCCGCCTGCTGGAAGTGGAAATTTTCTTAATTTGGGAGTGGGTCCCACCCCACCCCCAAAGTCGTTGCTCTCTTCTCTCTTTTCTTCTTTCCTTTTTGTTTTTTTCTTCTTTCATTCCATTTGGTGGAGGGAGTAATCAGAGAAGGGAGAGAGAGGGAGAGAAAGGGAGAAGTGGGCAGAGGAAGAAGAGAAGAAGGAAGAGAAGAAGAAAATGGAGGAAGGAGAAGGAGGATAGACCGGAAAAATTGGGGGAAACCCAAATTAAGGTACGAATTGAAGTTTGATTTTCGAAATTCTTGATATATGTTGCTCATAATACAAGTTAATCACTGATTTTGCATTTCATAAGAGTGATTTGGGGTTTGTTTTTACAAAATTCGTGGAAGGGAGTAAAGGTGTTCACTGACTGGTTTTGTGAAAAACCACATCTGCCATGGTTTTTGGCGAATTTTAAGACAGGGTTCTTGAAGTCGGAAATTTATGAGATTTTTACTGTAGCTACCCATGGATGTCGTGTGTGTTGTGTAAAAATTTCAGAGTTTAATTCGAAGTACAGAAAATATGAAAATTCGTGAACCAATCTGCTGTCAGGCTCGTGTTTGTGCAGACAGCACTATCATGTTCTGGGAAAACGATCATAACTTCTAGCGTGGGTATCCGATTGGCACACCGTCTTTTGATTATGAAACTAGACTCGTATACCTTCGAAACGATGTATGGGTTGTGCCTTAATTTCTTCCAGAGAATAGCAGTTTTTAATTTGAAGTTGGGGAAAAATCTGTTTTGGGGAATTTTCAGCAAGTTCTGGGTCTGTTTGGAGGTTGATTAAAAATAGTTAAAGAGCTCAGAAAATTTTGAATTTTTGATATGATGTTTAAGTATGAGTTTGGAGGTTGTGGTAAAAATTTCGTGGGAAGTGGATTAGTAGATTAATTCTGGAAATTCGCAGAGTGCAGCACTGTTGGGTCGTAGAATGCATTTTCATGCATTTCACTTGCATTTGGGCATGAATTTTTGGTAGGGAGCTTATGGGTGATATATAATTGTTATTATAGGTGATGTTATTATAAGGATGGTTGTGGTTACGCCTTCGGTGCACAGAGGTTGAGTGTTTGGCAGAGTTGGTCCTGTTGTGACAGGTGAGGATGTACAGCTTCTATAATAAATAAGGAATGTTTTGTTTTTATCAAATTTGTCGTGTGATTATTACTGTTCCTGAAAGCTCCTTTGATGATTATTTTTAGAATATGATGGCAACGTTTTTGGTTGGATGGATCAAATGATTTTTATGATGGATCAAATGATTTTTGGTGTGTGGAAGGAAAATGTTTTATGCCTCTTGTGCCAATGTTTGCAAGCTTGGTTGCTGCTTGCTTTATGTTGTGCAAGCTTGGTTGCTGCTTGCTTTATGATGTGCAAGCTTGGTTGCTGCTTGCTTTACTTTGTACAAGCTTGGTTGCTGCTTGTCTATTTGTTGTTGTGCAAGCTTGGTTGCTGCTTGCCGGTGAGCTTTGCTTACCTTGTGGTTGCACCTACCATTGGTGATAAAGAATGGCCCTCATCACCGCCACTATATGTGAGCCTGTGAGTGAGGTAACGGTACCGTCATAACTCCCGGTCGTGAGGAAAACGGCTCGTTGGCACATTTGGTAAAATTAGTTATTATTACTTATTGCTGTGAGAGAGAATGTTGCTAATTTTGAAATCCTTTAAAAGTGTGTTTGAGATGGGCCGATGGGCCGTATTTTGAGATGGGCCGGTGGGCCATGTTTTAAGTTGGGCCAGAGGGCTGTGTTTTTCTGGATAAGCCGGTGGGCTATATTTTCGAAATAAATGTGATGGCTGTGTTTCGAGATAAATTGTGCAGGCTGAGAAAGATTGTTGAGAATTTTGAGAAAAACTCCTATTGTTGGAGATTTATTGTTCTTATAAAAAAAAGGTGTTGGTGTGATATTTAAACTTTGGTTCATTCAAGGAGCTTGGACATTTCTTTTTATTATGTTGCTAACGTACATCCTCCTGTAACCTTTTTGGTTGCAGATTCTCAGTTGAGCTAGACGTCGGTCCACTACAGTGTCGGGGTGCCAGTCAGGTGTTCATAGAGGTTGAGTTTTATATTTCTGTCAGTTAGAGGGTGTTGTAGAATGACTATATAATGTGAGGTTGGTGTGGTTCAGTACAAGTCTAATATGGTTGACTGTACAACTGATGTGGAGGTGTGAACACCTGTTTATTATTATTTTTTTTTTATTGGTTCTGCTGCGAGCTGTAGTCTAATTTTGAGTATTGTTTTTGTGAGAAGCCGGAAAGGCGTTCAGGTGGTGACAGATGTCCAGTCACTTTGTGCAGGTTATATTTTGCCAGAGTGGGGTGTGACAGTCCCATTAGTATCCATGCTCCTAAATGCAAAAAATACAAATTTAAAGATTTCACAAATAAGTAACTGAAACACATCTTGAAACTTTTATTCCAAAATCAAATACACCATGACATATCTCTTACAACATTATTGAAAAATAGATTAGTCCTTAGACTATTATTTCAAACATAAGCAAAGATACTTATTTAGTCCAAATGCATGGACCAATCAGGGTAGTCATCTCTATCATCAAAGAAATCATCTTTTGTCCCATTAGGTCCAGCAGGTAAATCAGACATATCAAAAGATGAAAAATCAAAAGGTTCAAAAAGGTCAGTTTGATTAACTTAATCAAGAAAATTGGTTTCAACTTCTTTTCCTTTCCCCTTGATTGATGCCTGGTAAAGATCAACTAAATGTTTTGGCGTACGACAGGTACGCGACCAATGACCTTTCACTCCACATCTGTAACATGAATCTTCTGTATTCTTAAAAGGTTTAGCTTGAAAATCCTTTCCCTTTCTTTGGGATACATCCGACCTATCCCACTTATTCCACTTTCGGGGAAAATCAGTTTTCTTATTGGGCTTCTTGATGTGTCCTCCACGGACTTGGTAGTTATGGCCACCACGCCCCCGTCCGCGTCCGCGCCCATGACCCCCGCCACGACCGCGGCCACCTCCCTGACTGTGGAATGAGACTCCGTTTGCTTCTGGAAACGGTATAGATCCGGTTGGACGAGACTCGTGATTTTTCATTAATAATTCATTGTTTTGTTTAGCTACCAAGAGACAGGATATCAAATCCGAGTATTTTTCACAGCCCCTTTGTCTATATGATTGTGATAGATTCATGTCTCTGGGGTGAATCGTGGAATATGTCTTTTCCAACATATCCAGTTCAGTAATTTTCTCCCCACACAGTCTCAAAAGTGAAACAATTCTGAATAGGGAAGAATTATACTCGCTAACCGATTTGTAATCTTCAAATCGTAGGTGCATCCAATGATAACGAGCTCTAGGCAACATGACTGTCTTTTGGTGGCCATATCGTTCTTTCAGGTTGTTCCACAAAACTAGTGGGTCTTTGACAGTGAGATACTCGGACTTCAGGTCCTCGTGGAGGTGATGTCGGATAAAGATCATGGCCCTTGCGCGATCCTTCAGGGATGCACTATTACCATTTGTGATCGTTTTCCCGATTTCCATTGCATCGAGATGAATCTCTATGTCAAGGATCCATGACAGATAATTTCTTCCCGAAATGTCAAGGGCAGCAAATTTCAATTTTGTGTAGTTTGACATTGTCTATAAAACAAGATACTTTGATAAGACAATTAAACACCATCTTAAAAATAAGACAAATAAGAAAATTTAAAAGAGAAGTCAGAGCATCCAATTCGTATATTTGCTTTTGGGAATAGGAAGAAGTCAGAGCATCCAATTGTTTTGTAAAAAAAATTGCCATTACTCATGGGACCCATTTCTTTAAAATTGTGAAGAGCTGTACGTGAGCCATGATTTGGTAATTGGAGAATACATGCACAGCAAATAGCTACTGATGCTTTGGAAAATGCTCCCACTTTGGTAAAAACAAAAATGTACATATGCAAACATATAAGAAATGTTGAGCACTTATATGTGTTCCTTTTAAAAAAAGCCAAACAACATTCACTATATATAAGTTATTCTAAAAGTAGTAAATCTACAAGTGAGTGTAGAAAATGGTCCTCACTATTCAAATATCACTTCAAACACAAAGAGGATGCAATACTTAAGACAATTCCATAAATAAATAAATTTGCTATCATATGACTAACCACTGGGTTAGCTCAGTTGGCCAAACTCGTGATTTTCCTTAAGAATGTCACGGGTTCGAGGCGGTGTGGCGGATTCGAAATTTTGAAAACCCATCCACCTTGTTGCTAAAAATACTTCTGGTATTACCCATATTTTTTTTTAATGTATGAAAATTTGTTGGATAAAATTCTTCGGGTATTCCTCCCCCCCCCCCCCCCCCCCTTCCCCCCCCCCCCCCCCCCCCCCCCCCCCCCTTTTTTTTCAAGAGTAGAATGCTTCAGGATTCATCATCCATCAGTACTTCAGGTACTTCCCCCCCTTTTTTTTTTTTCATACATATGATCAATATTCCATACATATAAATATTTAGGAAGAGAAGATATAGAACAGTGCATGAAATCAAATGTGTAGGAATAGGATATAAGATTTTTACCTTTCTCAGTTGGTTAGGGTCTCGTGCTGATAACGTGTTATGAAACCAAGCAAATAAATTGAGCTGAAATAAATAAAGTGCTAGACACAAATATGTAGAAAGTTAGTCTTCTGGACTACTCAAATATTATTCAGAGTGGTATTTTGCTCTCTGTCTTTTCTCTTTCTTTTTGCTTGTGTGTGTAATCTCCCTTATGGAAGATACACATATATAGCCAAAAGGCTTCAATCTTACAACCAACATATTTAAGGCCATCTTGGTTTGTGTGATGGTCGTCCATATATCAGATAACATTTATAACAGGCTAGACCAAAAACAAAATAGTACCCAAAAAATAGGTGCCCTAGAGACTCGAACACAACCCTCAAAGGAGTTAGGCGTCTCCTATGACCATCAGGCCGAATGTATTACTTGTAGTTCAATTGGAAACATTTAAAATTTATACATAACTTACGATTTATTTTTTTTGGGTTGCCCCAGTCGGGGTGGGTTGCCCAAGTCCGGAGGTTTGCTCGGCTTACCCCAGGGCCGGCCCTGGCTTGAACAAGAGAAGGATTCTGTTGTCGCTCGAAGTCGAATGGCCGTGTTAAAAAAGATTCTTTATGGCAAGTTCAAGGATTCAATCAACCTAGAGGAGGATTAGTAAAGAGTAATCCGATGCCGGTTGCTTATTATCTCTTAAGAGTTCTATTTTCCTTCTTTCAATGGTACTGATTTTGCAGTTGTTTTTTAGTTCTAGGATACGGATTGGAATCATCTTTACTGACTAGGATAGTAGTTGCTACTGTCTTTTAAATTGCTGAGCAACTGCGAGGCTTTGCTTACTCACATAGTTCTGTAGTTTCATCTGCTTTCTTTTTTGCCCAGGAAACCTTTTTCCCTCATTATATTTTGGTAAGGAGTTTTGATAATTTTTTCAGGTAGCATGTTACTTTGTAAAAAGACCCCTGGTACAATACATGAAAAGGAAACATGAAAATGAACATGAAAAGCCATATGACGGATGAGATCCGCCCGGTACACTGTTAGATGGCTTTTCATGTTTCTTTTTCATGTTTCAAACTCTTTCTCTTGTAAAAAAAAAAAAACATAAAAGGGGATACATTTTGCATCTTTCAAGACACGTGGGATTTGGCTTGTAGTGAAGTAAGTAGGTTTTTTTTTTTTCTTTTTTTAAGCGCTAAAGGCAGAATGCGTAAGAGCAAGTCCAATGCTAAATATGAAATGGCTATAGCCATCGCAATAAATTGGCATCAAAAATTGTTTTTTGCCACATTTTGACACTGCGTCTCCAGTGCTTGGTTATATTTTAGATCCAAAATTTATAAATATGTAATTAGGTTTTCCACCACCTCGTTATCCAATCTTTTTCAATCCCAATTGATAGACTAATTTTTTGATAGACTAATCTTTTGATTGGCAGACTAATTTCTGGTAGACTTAACTTCCCCATAGTTGTTGGACTAATTTTTTGATTTGTAGTAAAATTCGACAAATAGCTATTGTGGAGGAAAAAAAAACCGTTGTGGGAAAAAAAATAGTAGTTGTAGAAAAATAATTGCTACCTCTTTAATTTGGTTTAAAAAGCTATAGCAATGAACCTTGATTCTATATGTTTTATTCATTTGTAATTTACATATTATTTTTATAAATTTTGGTATTATACCCTAACATGTAAAGTTTATTACTCCTTCCGTTCCAAAAAAAAAAAGTGTCCACTACAAAAAGTCGTGCTATTTTTTAAATAAAAAAAATTAAGTACTTCCGTGTATCATTTTTTTTTTTTGTTTTTTTCGCACCGAATTAAAGTACGCAAGAGAGAGTGGGACACTTATTTTGGAATGGAGGGAGTAAATATATCTCTATTAGTAGTTTAATTTGATGTAAAAAATAAAAATTTATGCGCAAAAGTAATTTATGTTATGATCTGAAGGAAATTGCAAAGTAAAAATATAAAAAATTTTCCTTTTCTTTTCTTATTCACAAACATACCACGTCATGCATTTCTTCCTCCATATATACAAGTACACACCTACTCGTCTCTCTCTCTCTCTCTCTCTCTCTCTCATAATTCACATGTGAGACCCATCGACGTATTATCCTCTGCAAAGACCCATACATCAATAATTAATACTATGCCTCTCCCTTTTGTTATTATAACTGAAAGTGCTCTGCCGAAAGTTAACAAAAGAATGGGGGTTGGAATTAGATTAGAGAGAGAGAGAGAGAGAGAGAGAGAGAGTTAGTGGTGTAATTGTATTCAGGGACGGAGCCAGGAATTTCACTGCGCAGGGGCGAATTTTTTTCCCAGAATACTCTACAGGGGCTAGCCTATATTATTCATAGGAAAAATATTTGTTTTCTATATAATACTAGAGGTTTTTTTTCCTCTGCAGGGGCGACCGCCCCCTACTGGCTCCCCTCTGGCTCCATCCCTAATTGTATTATTCAAAAGGGAGTAATTAATCTGTTGGGAATTGTAGTGGAGGGTATAAAAAAAAAGTGGAGAATAAAAATATAAGTGGTGAATAAGAAATGTATTATATAGTGAAGCACGCCAGACATCGGATGGGAACGAGGAGAAAAATGCCGAAAGTGAAATTGGAAAAAGGATACGGGAAGTGATGAAGGAAAAGTGATGGGGAGTGGATGGAGGGATTATATATACTCCCTCCGTTCCTATTTGTTAGTCCTCTACGAAAAGTCGTGCTATTTTTCAAATGAAAAAATAAAGTGTTTTCGTGTATCATTTTTCAAATTTTTTCGCACCGAATTAAAGTACACGATGAGTACTTTAATTCGGTGCGAAAAAATTTGAAAAATGATACATGGAAGCACTTAATTTTTTGATTTGAAAAAAGGTAAGAGAGAGAGCGTGGGACAAACAAATAGGAACGGAGGGAGTATATACTAGGGTTTGCCTGTGCCTAAAGGCACGAAGGAACGCGTTCTGAACACATTTAATTGAATTATGCTTCTCTAACCTACCAACCAAGTTGACTTCTCCTAGAAGTAGTGTTCTTAAAGAAGCCTTATATAGAGTTCATCAAATAAATGGGTTTCGCCGAGTACAGAACATATCAATTCAGTATGGCATTAAAAATTGTCCAAATAACATGCAGTACTTGAAGGAGGCAACTATTGCAAACAGTAGCGAGAGATATAGTGGATGCTAATTTTCAAAAGAGTATCTTGATTGATAAAGTAATAAAGATTGGCTCCTGTGGCAGAGTCAAGCAGCTTTGCTATCAAATCAACACTCCTGAAAATCAGAGGGAAATCAAACAAAAGCTACAGTAGTGGGGAAAGAGGGAGAGAAAGAGGAAAATGAAATGCCGACTTAGTTTGGTCAGGCTGTTCTTTGGACCAGACATTGTTGTCGGTGCCGCCTCATTAATTTTGGAAGCCTGAAACAGACTTATTAGACAAATATATGTTTGGGAGCCCCTATTTTTTTTTTTTTAACAACTTGCTCAAAACTAATCCTATTGACAGGTTCATTGATCAAGGTGATTTTCCAATGGCAAGATGTAGGAGACAAAAGCTCATGTATGAATTATAAAATATGAAGTGAATGCAAGGAATTGCATAACTGATATTTTTCGAAGCTATAAATGTATACAAAGAATGGTCAGTTAAGAGCAATAGGAAAATGTAAGGGTGGCAGTTAGTGAACGGTGGGTTTGAAAGAATCAAAAGAGCAAAAAATTTTCATTCAAACATGTTGCTGAATACTCATTCAAACACAGTATCTATATTTTTTACTTCATGGCTTTGATTGTGGCCTTTTGTCAAATAGGTGGTGAGCACTTCTTCGTTGCTATTTCAACAAAGAATCGAGATAGGAGAATTTTCCAATAAAGAATTCAAAAACAGCAAAATAGGCAAACTAAATAACGGTGAAGCAGAGATTAGGAGATTCTAAAAGCAAAGCCAATGCACTACGATATACTTGAGAAACAAAGGAACCGCTTATGCTGTAGATGCCTCTTTGCCGGAGGAGAGCGCATGCGGGTAGAGCCGAGATGAGGAGATACCAGAGGGGAGAGACAGAGAGATGGGGAGAAGAATAGACGTCAAAGGAAAGGATCTCTATTGATTTGGGAAAATTGATATCAGCCATTGGATTCACTATGTGTCAATATCAGCCCTATAAAAAAAGAAATCATCAACCTACGGTGTTTGAATTTTGAATGACAGAATAACAGCCCTTGGATCAATTGGAGCTTTTCTTTAAAATTCAATCTTAGCCTTCCAAACTGCCACAGAGGACAGTTGTGAGAGGGATATTTCTCAAAAGCGTTGTGTAATGTAATATATATATATATATGGAATCTCACATTTAGATCAGTTTTAGTAACAGAAAGTACGGGGTGTTACATAAATACAGAACTTATTACTCCCTCCGTCCCAAATTGTTGGTCCTACTTTGGGAATCCAACTCTTTTTGAAAAGTACCAAAAAAGAAAAGAAGTACACACTTTTCTTTGTTAACTTTTTAAAATGACCATATGTTTTGGGACAGCCAAAAAAGGAAAGAAGGACCAACAATTTGGGACGGAGGGAGTAATTTATTACACATTTCAACAATTAAGCTACAATAATGAATTGTAATTACTATTATTTTAATTATTAAATATTAAAACGTTTTTTTAAATAATTTTGGAATCTACCACCTAATATGTTTTAATTATTTGTAATTTACATACTAAATTTATAAATTTTTATATTATACCCTAACACAATGTAAAAATTGTTACATATTAATTTGTGCATCGAATTAAAAATCTCTATTTGTAGTTTAACTGGTGTAAAAAATAAAAAATTATGTGCGGAAATACTTTATTTTTTTATCCGAAGAAAATTGCAAAGACAACTCAACAAGCTAAAAATGTAATACTAAAGCATATAATTTTTTAATTTTTTTTGTATCGAATAAAAGATCTATTATTAGTATAATTTTGGTGTAAAAAATATTTAAATTTATGTGCAGAAGTACTTTATTTTATGATCCAAAGAAAATTGCAAAGTAAAAAAAATGCCCACACTACTTAGTAGCAGCAACGTAATTTTACCAAGGGGTATAAGGGGGTCATATTTATGGGTGCCCATAAATAACACTCCTGGGCTACAGGGGTGTTATTTAGTTCGGGTGATAAATAACACCCCCTCCATTTTTCCTCCCAAACTAAGGCAACATGGTGGGACCGAGATGACTAATACCCCAAAACTGTTACCCCTTTAAGACCCCTTTCAAACGGGCCGTAAAGTGTATTTGCGAAGAAAATTAAAAAGAGACACAAGCATGGCATCTACTAGTATTTGACATAAGGCGTATGAATGAAAGGTGTTATGGTAAAGTAGAAACTTACTAAGTTAGGTCAAGTGAGAGGGTGATAAATATTGCAATTTTATGTATGTGTAGTATTCAAACTCTCACCCTTTGCCCCTTAAAACAGTATAATTGTACTAAAAAAAATTTAACGGATCACAGACTATATCAAGTTTGTTTTAGAAATATAGAGGACAATTTGAGGGGTGTTCCGCTAAGGAAGTATTTAGAATAAACTAACTTTTTACCGTTTTTTTATGTGATGTATTGTGAGAGAATAATCTGTCTTAATTTTTAAAAAAAACTATTTTTCGTTAGTGAAATACTCCCTGATTCTAATTTTGTTTTCAATAATTGGGCTCCAATTATATAGTTTTCGGCAAGTTGCCAGCCAGTACCATTTTTTTCCCTTTTCAATCAACTTACATGTATTAGTCCACTGAAGTGAACAATTCTGAATAAATTAATTACCTAGGATCCCTTTGCTTAACTTAGATTCCTTTCAATTTCAAATGCTTTTCGACATGCTGTATTTGGGGCATATTCCACATTTTGTACCCCAGTGAGAGATACTCCTATCAATCAAGCACACAGGGAGCTTTACATGCTTTTAAAAGCTGTCTTCTTAGACCCCACCACCAACCACCATGTGATGTATTGCTATATTCTGCTTTATTATTATTGTGTGAATTTCTGGTAATTGTCTCTTCCCTTTGGCTTTCATGCTTCTCGCTATATATCATATAACCCCCGTTCCGCTATAAGGGACTTTTTGATTTTTTTGGCTTTTCAAGTTTTACAAGATAGATTATTTTCCTCACATATATTTCGCAACGTTTAAACATACAAGGAAAAAAGGGAGATAATTGGTGAGGAGGGGATGGTGCTGGACACATCCGAGCCGTCCGTTACTCGACCCAGATTTCACCTTGACTCATTTGCATTTGAACCATTCATTACCGTGCGTGCAAGATAAATCTGAGCCGTTCATCTAAACAACAGACAACCCGAATGTACACAGCAGCACGGGTTGCAGAGCAGGACCCCTTCCGATAATTAGGTAGTGGTAAAAAAAAAAAAAAGAAACTGTCATGTGAAAAAGGCTGTTGTGAAAGAAAAAGAGTAGATTCCTTTGGGTCACATTCAAAGGACTTTCCAATAAAGTACAGTACCTTTTTTTAACCAATAAAGTTCTCCAATAAACCAATTTCATTTGGTGACTTTGAATAGACTTCCTTCTGTGATCAATCAAGCATAGCATCACTTGGTTTTGCATCTCTGTTCAGTTCTCTCTACCTCACAACTTTCCTTCCACAGAGCAAAAATGTCTATTGGAGAAATCTTTCTCACCGCTTTCATCAAGATGCTATTTGAGAAGTTGGCACCCGGTGGTGATCTATGGAAATTTGCGCTGAGGGAGGGGATTCACATTCTGCTGACGAAATGGAGCAGCATGTTGGAAGAAATAGGGGCAGTGCTTGCAGATGCTGAAGAGAAGCAAATGACAGATCAATTGGGTATCAAATCATGGCTGGAGGATCTTGAGGACTTGGCTTACGATCTCGATGACGTACTGGACGAGTTCGCTACTGAAGCTTTGCGACGAGAGGCGATGGAAGAGCCTCGTGCTAGCACCAACAAGGTATGTGCGTTACTACCTTCTTGTTGTATGAATTTCAAACCAAGCACCATAGTGTCTGGTTATCGGATGAGGTCCCAGATAGATGATATCAATGCCAGGTTGCAACGTCTTTTTGATCGACAAGTGGGGTTTGGCTTACAAAAATTTGTTGTAGGCCCATCTACTTCATCTTCACAAAGGCCACAAACTTCATCTTTGAATCATGTTCCTCATTTATATGGTAGAGATGGGGATAAAAACGCAATAATAGAGTTGCTCCTAGTTGATCAAAAGGGTAATGAAAACGTTGGTGTAGTTCCAATTGTTGGAATGGGTGGGGTCGGTAAGACCACCCTTGCTCAGGATGTCTACAACAACGAAATGGTGGGGAAACATTTTGAGATGAAAGCGTTGTTGGAGATATGCCTTGAATTCAAGACGGTCGAAGAAAGGTGCAAAATTTGGTGCGAAAGTCGTTTTCTGGACCTATGGTCCGGACCAAGGAAAGCCCCGTCCGGACCAGTGGATTTTGGGACGTTTTTGGACATTCTGCCTCGGTAGTCCGGACCACCGAAATCCCCGTCCGGACCACCGTCGGTAGTCCGGACCACCGAATCCCCGTCCGGACCACGGTTACGCGAATTTGTGCGGCTGCACGTTTTTAAAGAGGTTTTGACCTAATTTTTTGTACTTTCTTATAAATAGGAGCCTTGTGGCCTCCTAGGGTTTTGGTCTTGAGTTGGGATTTGAGATATCTAGGGTTTGTGTGTGTCTCTTTCGTGTGTGTGAGACGTTTGATGCTCCGTAGGTCGCGCCTCAGAGATTTGTCCCTAGTTATTGTGTGGATGCTTCAAGTGAGAGTTACGGGTATAGCCGGCTCTGTGTATTTCTCCCCATTGTTAGTGAATCCTCTTGCTCTTTTCCCGTGGACGTACCTCTAGAGCTCCGTGCTTGGAAGGGAACCACGTAAATCCTTGTCTCTTGTTTTCTTATTGCTTGTGTTTATATTCTCTACTTCGGGTTTCGGCACAACAAATTGGTATCAGAGCTCCGGGTTCAAACCGAGGCTTGTGTTTTCCGCTGCGTTTGTGTATTTGGGGTCGTTTCAATGGCGACTTGCTTTGAAGTTGAGAAGTTTGATGGGCAAAGCGCTTCTTTCAGTTTGTGGCGTATCAAGATGAAGGCTTTGTTGGTGCAACAAGGAACAAGCAAGGCTTTGTTGGGGGTGTCGAAGAAACCTGCTGATATGCAGGATAGTGTGTTTGAGGATCTTGATGCGAAGGCACTCAGTTCAATACAATTGTGTCTAGCCGATGATGTGCTTCGCGAGGTTGGGGAGGAAGATTTGGCAGCCGGTATTTGGTTGAAGTTGGAGAGCATCTATATGACGAAGTCGCTAACCAACCGGTTGTACTTGAAGCAGCGCCTTTATACTTTTCGTATGAAGGAAGGTACGCCCATAAAAGACCATTTAGATGAGTTGAACCGAATTATTATGGATTTAAAAAATATTGAGGTTGTGATTGATGATGAAGATCAGGCCCTTATTGTGTTATGTTCTTTACCTGCATCATATGAACACTTTGTGACTACTATGTTATATGGGAGGGATACGATTTCCATGGAGGATGTAAAGTCTAGTTTGTATTCTAAAGAATTGAGGAAAAAGGTATCCGGTGAGAGTAGTGTTCATGATGATCAAGCTTTGGTGGTGCGGGGAAAGACTGGTGGGAGGGATTTGGGCAGTAGAGGGATTTCTAGCTCTAAAACCACATATATGGATGGAATACAGTGTTTTTATTGTAAGAAATTCGGGCACATGGTGAAAAATTGTCCGAGGGTGAAGGACAAGTTTGTAGAGAAGGGTGTTGCTGGTTACGTCGAAGATGATCCGGAAGGGTTTGAGGCTGCCATTGCTTTGGCAGTAAGCGACGTCGATGTCTGTTGTGAAAACATGTGGATTCTTGACTCTGGTTGCTCCTACCACATGTGTCCACGTAGGGATTGGTTTGATACATATGAGGCGGTTCACGGTGATACAGTTCTTATGGGGAATAACATGCCCTGTAGAATTGTTGGGGTTGCAACAGTCAAGGTCAGGATGTATGATGGGATTGTGAGGACATTGTTTGGTGTTCGACATGTACCAGATTTGAGGAGAAACCTTGTCTCTTTGGGCGCTCTCGACTCCGTGGGTTGGAGGTACATTGCTGAAGGTGGAGTCTTAAGCGCGTCGTTGGGTGCTCGGGTTTTTGTGAAGGGTCAGAAATTGGGTAACCTCTATGTGCTTGATGGTAGTACGATTGTGGGTGCTCCATCGTTGGGGTCTTCATCTGTTGAGAGGAATTCGGGTTCAACTATTGGGAGTATGTATGAGGGCATACAAGGCTCTGTGGTAGAGTCGGTTAACTCCGGGTGGAGTTTGAGCACATCTTCTTTGGCATCAGTAATGGATGCATGCGGTCGACATTTGGTGGAAGATGGTTGCTCGTTGGTGATTAACTCTGTAAGGGGAGTTGTGGTGTTAAGCTCAAGGTGGAGCTTGTGGAGGCATGTGTGGCTGGGTTTACTCAGTAGTGGAAACAAGGTCAAGCAGAGGTGCTTGCGCCTTGTTTGTTGGTGCCATTGATGTGAGCCCCGTGTGGGGCTGCCCCGAGAGGGGCGTTGTGGGGAAGAGCGAGTGTTGAGAGGATTGCACTATGTTGTTGGCTTGGAAGGGAATTCAAGTCAAGGTGGAGATTGTTGGAGATATGCCTTGAATTCAAGACGGTCGAAGAAAGGTGCAAAATTTGGTGCGAAAGTCGTTTTCTGGACCTATGGTCCGGACCAAGGAAAGCCCCGTCCGGACCAGTGGATTTTGGGACGTTTTTGGACATTCTGCCTCGGTAGTCCGGACCACCGAATCCCCGTCCGGACCACGGTTACGCGAATTTGTGCGGCTGCACGTTTTTAAAGAGGTTTTGACCTAATTTTTTGTACTTTCTTATAAATAGGAGCCTTGTGGCCTCCTAGGGTTTTGGTCTTGAGTTGGGATTTGAGATATCTAGGGTTTGTGTGTGTCTCTTTCGTGTGTGTGAGACGTTTGATGCTCCGTAGGTCGCGCCTCAGAGATTTGTCCCTAGTTATTGTGTGGATGCTTCAAGTGAGAGTTACGGGTATAGCCGGCTCTGTGTATTTCTCCCCATTGTTAGTGAATCCTCTTGCTCTTTTCCCGTGGACGTACCTCTAGAGCTCCGTGCTTGGGAGGGAACCACGTAAATCCTTGTCTCTTGTTTTCTTATTGCTTGTGTTTATATTCTCTACTTCGGGTTTCGGCACAACAAGCGTGGGTTTGTGTATCTGAAGTGTTCGAGATTTTCGGTGTGACAAAAGCAATTCTCGAGTCCGTCACTTCCGAGACTTGCCATTTTCAGGCATTGAATGAAGTCCAGGTTCAACTAAATAAGGTTTTGGCTGGGAAGAAGTTCTTGATTGTTCTAGATGATGTCTGGAATGAAAACCATGGTGATTGGATCAATTTAAGGAGTCCTTTTAATGATGGAGCCTCAGGAAGTAGAGTCATGGTAACAACACGTAATAGGGATGTTGCATTGACGGTGGCCGGAACCAATAAATTTCATTCCCTGAGGGAACTATCAGAGGATCATTGTTGGTCTGTGTTTGCACAACATGCATTTGAGAATAGAAATATACACGAAAGTCCAAATTTGGAATCAATTGGTCGAAAGATTGTGAAAAAATGTGGAGGATTGCCTTTGGCTGCGAGTACACTTGGTGGCCTTCTACGGTGTAAAGAGAGAGACTATGAATGGGAAGAAGTATTGAATAGTAAGATGTGGGAGTTATCGGACAAGAAAAGCGGCATTCTTCCAGCTTTGAGATTAAGCTACAATCACCTCCCTTCACATTTGAAAAAGTGTTTTGCATATTGTTCCATATTACCTAAGGATTACGAATTTGGGGAGATGGAACTAGTTTTGTGGTGGATGGCAGAAGGCTTAATCCAGAAGCCAACAAGACAAAAACAAATGGAAGAACTTGGATGTGAGTACTTCCGCGAATTGTTATCGAGATCTTTTTTTCAGCCATCAAGTAGTAGCAGCGAAGTCTCACTGTTTGTGATGCATGACCTCATCAACGACTTGGCTTATTTTGTTGCAAGAAGAATTTCTTTTAGGCTGGAGGAAAAGCTTGAAAACAATGAGAGGGATGGAAATATTGCCAAGGCTCGCCATTCATCTTACATACGTGGCGAGTTAGATGGCATGAAAAAGTTTGAGGCCTTCCAAAAAGCCAAAAAACTGCGATCTTTTTTGCCATTTGGATTGAGAGATCGACGCGAGTCTTGGTCAACCTCGTTTTTGACTAGCGATGTTCCCCTCCGCTTGTTGCCGAGTCTTAGACGTTTACGCGTGCTTAGTTTGAGAAGGTATACAATATGCGAACTTTCGAGTTCAATTGGAGATTTGAAACATGTGAGGTTCATTGACCTTTCATGTGCCTTGATTGTCTCATTACCAGAATCAATTGGCACTCTCTACAACCTACAAACACTAATACTGAGAGATTGTAAAAATCTCAACAAGTTGCCTACAAACACAAGTAACCTTGGTCACTTGCGGCATCTAGATGTTACTGGTGCAGATTCCATAAAACAAATGCCACCAAACATAGGTAAATTGACAAGTCTCCAAACATTATCAAACTTCATTGTCAGCCAAGCCAGTGGCTCTACCATAAATGAGTTGGGTAGCTTGATTCACCTTAGAGGAACACTTTGCATATCAGGGTTAGAGAATGTGGCAGATGCTTTGGATTCCAGGAGGGCTAACTTGAAGGATAGACAAGGGTTAGATGTGCTGTTGATGAAATGGAGTAACGCATCAAATAATTCTCGCAATGAAAGCGTTGAATTAGAAGTGCTTGGCACGCTAAAGCCTCACAAGATGATAAAAGATCTTACCATTAGTGGTTACCATGGCCTAACATTTCCTGCTTGGGTTGGAAATTCTATGTTCTGTAATATGGTCTCCTTGAAGTTACAAAATTGTGGAAAATGCATTTCCTTACCTCCTTTGGGTCTGTTACCCTCACTTGAAAATCTTCTCGTCCAGGGGATGAGAGCAGTAGAGAATGTAGGACCCGACTTCTATGGGTCGGGGTGCTCAATTCCTTTTCCAACTCTACGGAATTTAACCTGGGAGGACATGCCCGAATGGAAAGACTGGTCTCCTATTGGGGTCGATGACGAAGCTCAAGCATTTCCTCGCTTGTCGAAAATCTCCATTAAAAGGTGTCCCAAGCTTTTGGGTAAATTGCCTTTCAATCTACCTTGCTTGGGAATGTTGAATATTGAAGAGTGCTCGCTCTTGGTGGTTGCGTTGGTTCCAAGCCCTATAAAGCCAATTGAAGTCGGGAATGCACTCCACTTTGATTCACTCACCTCCTTATCTCTTGATGATGTTTCGATTCGAGACTCCTTCCGTAACCCAGAAGTGGGCAATGAAACAGCTGTGCTGAAAAATGCAATGCATAGCCATTTGAGCTCGTTGACTTCCCTGAGTATTAGAAATATTCGGGGCATCACATCATTGTGGAAGAATGAAGTTGAACAACGACGCTCTCTCCCCGCCCTCCGACATTTGGTGGTTACAGGCTGCCCCCAACTTATTTCCTTGTTTGAAGAAGACAGAGAAGAGGAGGAAGGGCTACAGCAGCCAAAGCAGCATGAGGAGCTGCCTTACTCGATCATGCTCGAGTATTTTCAAATACAATATTGTGAAAAGCTAGAGAAGCTGCCGCAGGGGTTGTACAACCTCAAATCTCTTCGGGAGCTTATCATCATTAGTTGTCCTTGTCTCGTCTCTTTCCCAAAGATAGGTTTGCCGTCTACGCTGAGACGACTTGAAATTCGGGAGTGTAAAGGTCTGCGGTCCCTACCCGAGTTGGTGATGCTGAATTGCCTCGAGAAATTGGAGGTTTCACAGTGTCCATCGCTCACATACTTAGGCCTCAGAACCGGGCTACCGCCCAATCTCAAAGGGCTGTGGATTCGCGGTACCGGAATTCTGGAGTTGGTGATAGCAGAGGAAGGTATGAAAATCGATTGTCCATCTCTTGAAACTGTTGAAATCTTGGAGTGTAAGAGCCTAAAATACTTGCCGGATGTGATGCAAAACAATAATGGTGGATGTCTCGGGAATCTCAGTAAATTGGACATAAGGAACTGTGGTAATCTGGAGTCCATTCCGGAAGGATGGTTCACCGCAACCAATCTGAGAGAATTGAGCATATTCAGGTGCGAGAAACTCGGGGGTCTACCACACCACGTCTACACCAACAACAACAACCACCTCACTTCTCTTACAACACTGGAAATAAGTAGTACAGAACTCATTTACTACATTCCGAAGGAAGAGAGTTTCACCAACCTCACTTCCCTTACCTTGGACGTTGTCGACGTGGGGGGTAGTAAGCCCCCATCAGAGTGGGGTTTGCACAGGTTGTCCTCTCTCAGATCTCTCTGGATCTGGGGTTCTGGTTGTGGTTGGGCGTCATTTCCGCCAGAAGAAGAAGATGATGGGATGATGCTGTGTTTGCCCCCTTCTCTGATCGATCTGACTATCGAAGATTTCACGAATCTGGAGAAGCTATCATGCAGGTACTTTCAGAACACGCACTCTGTCGTCCGACTTCAAATCTTGTTCTGCCCCAAGCTCAGGACCGTTACAGAGCTAGGGCAGCTTCCGTCGCTTTCGAGACTGGAGATCCATGGCTGCCCCATACTCGCATCGCTTTCTACGGAGGAGCAAGGATTAAAACTCTTGCCTCCCACGTTTTTGGTTTTGTGGATCAGCGGCTGTCCGATATTGAAGCAGCATTTTGAAAAGGGGAAAGGTCAATATTGGCCCCACATTTCTCACGTTCCTCGTGTCGAGATAGACTTCAAGAGTGTCTTTGACCCAAGCAGCTAATGGCCCCCACAGGTGCAGGTGCGTTTTCACCTTCCTCAACTCAACATATACTTATAAGCCTAAAAATTTGTTAGTAATATTTGGAGTACTAGTTTGGTGGTATTTTTATGATTCGATTTAGAATGTTGGTTGCGTGTTGGACCCACTCCTACCACAAACCTCACGGTAGTTGGGTCATTAATTTGTGAATTCATAGTTTAACCCTTTCAGTTGTGATAAAGTGAGTGTTTTCGAGCACTAATAAAACACATTTCTATAAGTTGACATAATAATTAAGAGCCAAAAAAAGACCACTGTACGTATTTGTTTTAGGAAATGAGATATAAAGATGTGATGAGTTTGGTAAAATCTAATGTGTTGAATCGATAAAATCTTAAAATGTCTGTTGCTGCATTAGAAAGGGATTTGTGATGAAAACTGGAAGTGAGAGAAATTGATCGAGGTGATAGAAAACTAAATCGAAGGTCACAATTTGATGGTCCAATATGAATATACGTGCAATTTTCAAACTAAAAAATATTGTATTTACCAAAATAGTTTTTGAAGTTTTTTTTTTGGCACCGTATTAAAATTCTCAATGAAATCTATCAAATAAGATCCATATTGAAAAAAAATATTTTTGCAAGTACATTATTTTTTAGTTTGAAAATTGCACGTAGTTTCATAGTGGACTATCAAATTGGGACAGATAGAGTATTGTCTTCTATGCGTTTGGTAAAAGTTAATGAAAAGTATCATAAAGAAAATATATTAATCATGACAAAAAATCAAAAAACTATGAACGTCAACTTCCTTGAAATAGTAAACTTTTCTCGTACTATTAGCAAGATCGTGAAATCTATGTTACCATGTTTGTATGAGGCGGACTAAGAAAATTCACTTTCTCATGCAGTTATAAAAAGTGGAGATTGTGTTGTGCTTCTTTATAAAGCCATATTCTTGAGTGATACTTCAAGAGGAATGGAAACGGTATTGAATTCTTCCACACTTTTCATACAGTATTTTTTTTATTTTTTGTCCAAGTGTATTATTTACTTACCTGTCATTAGAATATCCTTATTTTTTGTGCCTTTCGTCCTGAACTTTATGAACATCAAAATATGGTTAAATTTTGGCTCAGACACATGTAGAAACTTTTGCAGAAACTTGATAGCATGGGCTTGAGATTATTTTTGCATTTTTTGCGTGGACAACAATGTCGGATGGCAAATAAGAGTAGAGTAAAGGTACATATAGTCTGTCTTTAGACGGTTGCATGAGCCGCGGAGCATCTTTTATCCTTTAGAGTCTTTCAGAAAATAGTTTAACAAATTGTCAAGAAATATCCAAATCTTGTGCTAACTTTCTAACATTTCTCAATTTTTTCGCAGCCCTTCAGCTAATACATTGTCGGCACCAACCATTGGAAGTTCAGCATGGTGAATTTTCAGATTGCAGTACTCTCAACTTGTTTTCAGAGCTCAGGATGTGTACAATTGGATGGTCAAAACATATTTCCGTGTGTGTATATTTGCGTCATTAGATTTCAAGTCTTGTAGTGGCAAAACTGTATAGGTTAAATTGTCCCTGTGGAATCTAAATGCTTTGATTCTGTTCTCCTGCCTACTGAGCTACTAGACTCATGTTCCAGAATGTAATTTTTGAATTAAGCGTTGTTGTGATACTTGTCTTTCACAGTTATAGAATTTTTGAGAATCTTTTTTATTACCGTTTTGCGTTTAATACAATCTTGACTATCACTGGTTTTGCGTTTTCGATAATAGAATCAGACTCAATGCCCTTGATCAAACAATTTGAGCAACGGCTGGCTACTCTAAATTTCGATAGGATTTTTATTCCCTCAGAAAGATGTTAAGTTGTTGACCATTGCCAATAACCAACTACGTTTAACCCAGGGAAAAAGTTCCCTTTCTCTGGGCTATGGTCTGCTCTCCGGTATACCCAGAAGAAAACTCTTAGCATAAAAAATTCCGTTCAATGTGCACATATACATTGATGTTTCGCATCATAGATAACTTGTACCAAAATATTGCGGTTTTTTATGTCGGTTCTTTCTATATCTTTTCACCTCTCTCTCTCTCTCTCGGCTTTCCTTTGCAAATTCAAGCTCAAAGAGTGCAAGTTTATAGTTATATCTATTATTACCTTCTCACATGTCCAATATCAGCAACCGAAAATAGAAGACAAACGAACGAATGAACTACTAACATTAATCACATCATAATGTATTGGTTGAGTATAGTGGACATGACTGGTCCATAATCAGATGCTGGTCCATAATCAGATGCAAGCAAGACACAAATCAAGAATTTGGGAATATATGTGCTGTGGGAAATGGAGATCCAAACACTGCAGCAATGTAAAAGATGGTTTCTGGGTTAGAGTGGGAAATGCTGCAGGAACTAGTTTTCGGTCTGATGTATGGTTGGGAGAATCTCCTCTCGTGGAAAGCCTTCCCAAGTCCTATACAATATTGTCTACGATTTCATATCAGAAAACCGCTGGAGCTTTGGGATCCTATTTGTCTGTTACAATCAATCTTGGTGTAAAGCGAAGTCTCACATTGCCTCAGTACCAAAGAAGTATATAGCCGGCTTATGTGGTTGTGGGGTTTGGTAAGGGTATGTGATGCAGGCCGAAACCTGCAAGGGTAGAAATAGTAGGGATAGTCCCGGGATGCCACTCGACCGGGGGTAGCGGATGCCACTCAACGCTACTAATCGCGGATGCCACTCAACGCGACCAAGCCACACGCTTGATTGTAGGAGGAATCACTCAACTCCAAGCAAGACGCACTTGCAATTTTCATAAACTCAAACTCTCTTCTTTTTCATTCCATTAGATCACCTATTTACAGGCATTACAAGAGATTAAACTTCCACGACTTATAAAGTCTACACAATTTCCAACTAGACCTTTAAAATACCTAGACACAATTAAAACAAATACACAACTTACTAGATAGTCAAGACTCAACTTTCAAACTATAATTACTAGGCTAATAAATACTAAGACCAAAACTAAAAGATATTGACTAGAATTTTGACAGACACTTTGACTAGAAACTAAATTGACACCCTGAAACTAATTAAAATAATCCTTATTTTCCACATAGGCGTCCAGATAGCTGCCACATAAGCATTAGCCCAATGCTCCTGCATCAGTATGCCCTCCAAGTATATATCATTTGCTAGCTTGGTGACTGCTCCAGAATCGATACAAGGGAGTTGAAAAAGGAAGCCGGGAATCATGCCTATTTGCAGTAATATGGTCTCCATGGTTGACAAGGAACGAAATTCTCTACCCTCTAGGCGTGCACATAGGGTAGCTTGATGGAGCACCTGCATGACAGACACAACTCTTGTAATGAGAAGACCCAAAACTCTCACACTCGATACTTTGACTACTCTCACACTAGATACTTCGACAACTGATACTTCACTGGGGACTCCAAAGTAGACATACACTGATCCCATGCACCATCCTTACGTATCTGGAAAGATATTTAAGATACATCTATCACATCAGTTGTCTGTTGTCTATGTCCAATTTCTAATTTTACAAATGGAACAAAAATAAAATAAAATAGAAAACGTCTTTCACTATGCTTGCACAGTCTCTCATTCTATGATGAGTCATAATTTCCATGACAAAATAGTTGCAAAAATTTCCCAACAGAAATCAAAGAAGCAGGGTGATAAAGAATTAAAGCACCACTAACCTGTTTATAACCATGCAAAACTTCACAATCTTCGTTGTGGAGATCTTTCACTCCTTATTTCGGATATTTCCTGCAACAAAATAAGGGGAAAACGCAATTTACACTTGGTTTATCCCCACTTTTTCTTTCATCATAAAAAAAATGACATCATACATGCCAAATTGCTATAGCTCTGCATATAAATACAGGTGAACCCAAAGCACTTCATAGGTTTGCTCTAACCTGCAAACTATTGATAACAGCAAATGTGGATAACATTTCTAATCCCAGATTATGTGGAAGACGAAGAAGGCGTATGCATTTTGTTAGAGTTTGTCCCAAGTTGGTTAATTATACCTCCAAAGCTAGTACATGAGTCTGGACAGCCTCTCCACTCATTGCCAATTGGTTTTGAGTTGGATGCTTTAACATGGTATCAAAACTAGACTTTCTGAGGATTTTGGACAAGATTCTCTTGGTTATTGCCCAGTTATGATCCCAATATTGTGGATCCGTTGTTTACGTCTCCACATGCGGATCAGGGGTTGCACGTGTAGGGGAGTGTTAGAGTTTGTCCCATATTGGTTAATTATAACCTCCAAAGCTAGTATATGAGCTTGGGCGGCCTCTCCATTCATTGCCAATTAGTTTTGAGTTGGATGCTTTAACACATACGATGGCACATAGACCTCGGAATGCATCTTCTTTTCAATATCATCTTGTATCCTGCCGCAATTTGGTAATTCGAAATGGCTATAGTAAACTGATTTGTAAATTGTTTAGAAGCTGTAAAAGAAGCATGGCTCTAGCTCTAATCTAATCCATATTCATCAAGCAAGCAGTCCTAGTCCTCATCATTCAAATATGCAATAATTCCATGTTCCCTTAAAATGTTGGAACTCCATAAAAGGGACACACAAAATGGGACGGAGGGAGCAATGTTTACAATGCTTAGCTGATATAGGTTTCACACCCATTATTTTGTATCCAGGTTGCACCCAGTTGCTGCCTCTAATTATCATACTAATCAGTGACTGCTTAAAAAGTCTGACACCAAGAATCCCCTCACTGGGGGTGTAGAAAAAGAAATAACTTACTTACACAAAGCGATACCCCATGACTGCATATAATGCTCCATATGTGGTGACACAAGCTCCGGACAACCCATGCGAGTCGCCCAAGTGTGATAGCACTATTTTCTACAAGTGACTTATTGAGCTCCTGCTCAGCGTCAAAATGTAATTAGACACAGGTATCAAGTCCAGAACTGTGTGCTTATTGACTCATCACATGGACAAGGCAAATAAACAGACAATCACCTCAGCATGTTGATGAATGGGTACCACACATGAAATGGCTGTCATCACTAGTGGAGAAATTTCTTGATGAAACATGAAAGTAGTATTTTACAATATGTCTAAACTTCTATAAATTGGAATTGCTGCAATTGGTGTTAGATCAAGAAAAGGAAACTCACAAAGTGTAAGCACAGAGCTGAAATGCATGTAATTAAATAAGAAGATCAACAATGAACTCAACCACAATACAGTTCAAGTTACCATGTCGGCTTTCATATATTGGGGACAATTATCGGACAAGAATATTTTTATCCTCTTTTGTTTTTGGCCCAACGTTGAGGGCTTACATAACATGGGGTAGCCCGCCACAACCTGGATGAAGACCGAATTCAATCACAGATCTCCAGTATGACTACCAAGAGACTTTCCCAGGTAAGCTAGTTAGCGATGCCAAAACAAAAGGCGAATAAAGATATTTACATTCATTTTCATGGAAAATTTTGAATCCAAGGGATTATCGAAAAAAAAGAAGAAGTAAGTGGGGTGCAAATGTACGTAGGCCCACTCCCATTTCGCTTCTAAAGAGTAAACATACAGAAAAGAACAAGAAAAGATAAGTTCTGTTTCAATGATGATGTCATTATTTCAAAATTTAGTGCAGAGTGTCACATGTGACATGCAAAACTCTTTTAAAGCCATTTTAAATGGCATACCTTATAAGAACCAAAACAAAATATACATATAAGGATATTCACGCCTGGGTTTATGGATTTGCATGCCCTCCAGTTTTGAAAATGTATAAGTACCTCAACCTTGCCTTTCACATTTTTCACACCAAGCTGCACACGCTAAACATACTGGGATGATGGGATAATCCACAAATTCACGCCTGAAATTAATTACAAGGTCATCATCATTCATCCCAACTCTCTTAGACTAAGAGACATCTTGTTGTTGGGTCATAGATTAAGCACCAAACAAAATGCCACAAAGCATTGGAAATCAAATTATGCCATCAGGTCATTTTTGTTGTGAAAATTGGAAGTCAAACTGATAAAAGCATCCAAATTCAAAACTTCAACGTAAGTCACAATCTTTATAAGCTGAGCACGAATGGTGCATCAAATAGAAAAATTATCTAGACTGGTTTTGATGCAAATAGAGAGGTGAAACTACCTTAACTGCAATTCTACAATATCCCAACATGCATTACGACAGAAATAGTTTCCTTCAGCTTAGGTGTGTTCTGTAAAAAGTTTGTCTACATAAACAATAAGACTTCAAGGAAGAATGATGATAAATCATACAACCTACTCAATTTACCAGCAACCTCGAGAGATGACAAACGAGAGCGCACATGAATGAGACAAACCTATCCAGTACAACAAGGGAAAAAACATCAATTGTGAACAAGAAGGTAAATAAGTCTGCATTACCTATCAAAAAAGAGCATAAGGTTCCAAAGATAACAGCCCTGTAAGCCATTTATATCTAGCCGCCTTTAAGTCTCTAGCTACACCGATGCTAAGGCGAAATTGTACAATCACAAAACGTAGACACAAGTTTGCAGTTGGTAAATCTGACAATAGCTAGTTTTGTTGGGGGACAGGGTCAACTTCAGCTAATGGTACATGAAACAAAACTTTCCTGTTAGCCATAGGACTAAGTCATATAAAGTTGCATATTTACACACCACTTACTCTGGCAAGGTCACCAAGCAAAGCAAAGGAACTTTGTCAAACATCAGGAGCATCATTCATGCAACATGTAAGAAGGAGGTCCTTCAAACTACTTTGTGAAACGTGTAGAATGATTCACAACAGCACACAATGACAGAAGAACGAACAAGTGAGCAATAATAGTCACTGCTTCGCATGTAAAGCTGCATTCTCCTAAACATCAGTTCCATTGTATAAAAGACTCCTGTTTTACTGTAATTTAGTACATTGCGACTGACTTCAAAGTAGTTGAGATCGAGGCTTAGGAGTTGTACTCTCTGTGTTAGGTATTGTTAAAGCATCTAACTCAAAACCAATTGGCAATGAGTGGAGAGGCCACCCAGGCTAATATACTAGCTTTAGATTTTATAATTAATCAATGTGGGACAAGTTGTAACACTCCCCCGCACCTGCGACCCTTAACTTGCACGTGGAGAGGTAGGCAAAAATTCAACACATACGGAAACTATCAACCATCAACGACAAACAACGGGGGAACCAACTATCAATGCATAGAGTGTTGTCCAAAGCCCTCCGAAAGCCTAGCTCTGATACCATGTTAAAGCATCCAACTCAAAAACAATTGACAATGAGTGAAGAGGCCATCCGGGCTCATATACTAGCTTTGGAGGTTATAATTAACCAATAAGGGATAAGTTCTAACAGGTATAATGAGTTCATAGAAGCAGAAAATGTCCACAATTTGTTTTATGCTAGAGAAAAAATCTTGCCCTTAACCAACTCCAAGATGAGTATCTTCCGAGGAGAAAATTCTGCAAAAATAAAGCATTCTTTAACCATAATTGGAACAATTAAGTGCGTTTTCACCGTGTATGCTGTGAGCAGGTGTAAAAAGACCATTTCAATGGAGAAAAAAAGCACTTTGATCGTCCTTTAATATTTTTTCTTTATTTAATCCCACATATCAGCAGTGAGAATCTTCAAGAATCCTTTTATAATGGCCACAACATATAAACAACCGCCACCAAAATCTACGTACATCATCTATATCAAGGGTATCATTAACAAAAAGATAAAACCATTTCGGAGAGAAGAGAGGAGTGGAGAATAAGGAATACCAAACTTTCCATCCCGCTACCAAGACCTTTGGCAAGTCCAACGAGCACACAATGAACTCTTTATCATACTGACCCCCAGCCGAAACAGGATTGACCTGCATCCAAAGTGTCCAATCATGTGCGAATGAAGCTTATAGTATCACTCTTCAAGTAACACAGAAAACAATGTTTTCATGAACTAAGCTAGGTACAACCAGCAAAAGTAGACTGTACAATTTGCAACACTGACATGAGTGTCATAGATGGATTAGGATTACATATTTTACAATGCAACAGAATAATAACGTCACAAGAGCCGATGGACGCATCTGTGCATCTCATACACACGAGAACTTTGTTAGACATCTTGCTAGAAATTATGATACCTTCTTGCAGCAAATGCTTTAATAGCTGCCACATCTCAAACACGGTATTAAGACCTAGACAAATGTTGAAATTTGTCTCACATCGGGTAATTATCACCTCGAAAAGTAGTATATGAGCCTGGGCGGCCTCTCCACTCTTTGCCAATTGGTTTTGAGTTGGATGTTTTAACATGGTATCAGAGCTAAGTTTTCGGAGGCTTTTCCCCTTTTTTGTGCCTGCGCTTTGTTTCGTTGTGATATGTATGTTTCGGATCCTTTGCGTGCAAGTCAAGGGTCGCACGTATGGGAGAGAGTGTTGAAATTTGTCCCACAACGGTTAATTATCACCTCAAAAACTAGTATATGAGCATGGGCAGCCTCTCCATTCATTGCCAATTGGTTTTGAGTTGGATGCTTTAACAACAAACATCAATCCATTGGGATCAAGAAAACGCGAAACATAACCTAAAATGGGGACATCCACAAACAAGTTTCAAAATCTTCTTTCCTCTCCTCGGTCAGTATAAATTATAGCAATATTGAATAAGTTCAAAGAACATCACAATTGAACTTCTTCAAAATCTAACTCTAGGCAAACTAATGCTGACAGAGAGGCAAATCAATATCCCCAGCATGATGAGTTTACAGGCCACATTATGTTACCTTATCTACTCTATAAGAAGAGTCCAAAAGATTAAAACAGAAGGGAAGCCAATGGGACATATTAAACCCTGAAATGTCTGAAACCGCAAAAACCATCACAGATAAAACCCATGTCCTAAAGACCAACTGTAAACTAACAACAATTAAAGATATCCATGAAACAAAAATGCTAATACAAGTTATCATGTTTATTGAAACCTTTGCCAATTGTTGGGACTGGGTGATATTTATGCACCTCTGAAATACTGGTCGAGCAAACTGCAAAAATCCAGTACCCAATGCCTGAAAGAAAGTACAAACACCTTACGACTTTTTACCACTGTAACTTCCAATAATTAATCCTTCAGCAATTTCTAGCTATCATATCTAGGAAATATTGTCGATTTTGATATTGGCCGTATAGTAGTTGTGTCCCAGTACCCAATTGATTCCTAATTTTGCATGACTGCTTTGTTGAGATATCGCACGTACTTTAAACTTCTACTTCTGTTATGCTACCTCTGTCCCAAAATGTTAGTCCGGTCCACAAAACGAGGACTACAAAATAACATTCTTTCCGAAGAACAATTCAAACGAACTCATTGATATCTAGAAAATTGTGGAAAAGATTTAAGATTTAATTTTTCTTGAAAAAATTGCTTTATTTTTTAGTCCTCGTTTTGCAGACTGGACAAACATTTTGGGACGTAAGGAGTAATCACGTATAATTGTATATTGTATTCGTGAAGAGGAGAGATTTTGAGAGCTTTTCGATATCTTGCAGAGGTCTTCGTCTCCAAGAGCTAGTGCTATGATATTCAAAATATGAGATGAAAATTTGATGTCTTTATTGAGCTTTCATTCCTATATGAAACAAGAGAAATATTAAAGATATCATCTAATAACTAGATGTCCGGGCCCGCTTGCACGCACCTCAACTAATTCCGGGGCCTTGGAGGTAACGACCGGCATAACCCCCAGTGGCCCCAAGAGATTGTTGGCAAGTGGGAATCGAACTTGAGACCTTAGGTGGGAGCAAACTCCTAAGTCCTAAGGCAAGACCACTTTGCCAACCCCTCGGGGTTAACATTTTCAGGGTACTTGGTTATAATGTCAACATTGAATGCTTTCTGTGGTGATTTATACATGGATTTAGTAAATCTGAAATTTTCATTTTCGTTTTAATTTATATCTTTCCTTGCATATATTTAACTTAGTAAAAAGTTCTTGATTTTTCGCTAACTTTCTCTAGACCAATCTGGGCTACAGAGAATTGAGGGGACGTTCAAACAGATTCAATACTGTCGATTTTGATGATGACGACGACGACGACGATGATTTTATATTCTCATATATTCCCCTGCCTACCTCTGTAGGGATGTGATGCATCAATTATGATTGCGTCGCCAAACGGAGATGCAGAGAAGGATGCTCCAGATAATCTCTCCCTTGAAGGAGATGGCTTCAACACCGTAATCAAGTCGAAAGCAGCCGTAGAAGCAGTATGCCCTGGTGTAGTTTCCTGTGTTGATATCTTGCTAATTGCTGCTAGAGACGTCGTTGTACTGGTAAACATGCACTATACCAAGCCAACATCCTTAATATTCTTCGATTCTAGAGTATATTTTGAAACAAACCATAGGAATTTGTGAAAAATGCTTCATCCAATGAAGCGTTGGCCTCACTCAGAACGAATGCAACGCTGTTAGCATATACATTTTTGGGTATTCTTGAAAAAACTTCCGAGTCTGTACTATTTTCCTTGTTGATTGATGTAAATGTAACGAAGAATCTATCTATCTGTTCCATGATAAATGGATTCGTAATTGGGATATGCCCATTAGCCATGTTGTTCCCTATGACATGCTCAAAGTCTCATATCTACTCTGCCAAACCACATCTGGTCCTATTTGGGATATGATCAAATTATACGATATTAATCCCCAAGATCTTAGCGATCAGCCTTCCAGATTCGGACTGTCCGGACCAATATGTTTGGCCATATACATCTTCAGGCCGTGACAACACTAAATTAGGGTACAGATATCTATATGACAGCCAGAGAGGTAATGCCTCAACCACAGGGTCTTCTGTCTAGATTTATAAAGGGTACCTTTATCTGGAAATGCTTGAAGGGTATTTGTCAGTCCGGAGTTGTCTTGCCCAGCATATGCACGATCGTCCTCCTATCTTGCCTCTCTGTGAGTGCGTGGAAGAAACCATAGTGCACCTTTTCTGCCATTGTCAAAATACGACAGCTGTTTGGAACATCAGTGAATTTCCTCTTTCCTCCCTGGGAATCTCTGAGCATTTAACCTTCAAGACTGGCTTCTGGATCAGATTATCCTTTATCTAAATGATGAAGACAAACTCTACCTCTTCATAGCTATGCTCTGATCAATTTGGAAACAAAGAAACCAGCTGATTTTCTCAAATTCGGCTTTCAACAGTAATGTGGTTTTTGCGATAAGTGGGCTTCAGTTTGGCAAAGGCTATCCAAGCCTGAGCAGCACTTCGCCAACAAGAATCCTTCTTTTATTATTAAACCATACCCTCTACGCTGCACTTCACAGAAGACGTGTATTCTTCATGTTGATAGAGCATGGAGGGAAGGTCATCCCTGGTGCGGCTTAGGTTTCACTGCCACTTCGCCAGATGGTTCTTTACTGACCCAGAAAGCTATCTTGGCCTACAGTCCCAGTCCATTACACTCAGAAATGCTAGCAATACAGGAAGCTCTTAAATGGATTCATGCACATAGTTACTGTTTACATTTTAACTGATTACTTTAATGCTGTTGTGCAGCTTGCAAGGAGGAAGTGAGGGCCATTACAATGATTCCTTTCTGATATGCAACATCCAAGCACAGGTTACAAAATTGATGTTTTGTAGGATTTCCAAGGTTGTTCCTGAAGTAGTTTTCCGGGCCCATGATCTTGCCGAGCAAGCCATCTCCTCTTTTGCCTGTCACCCCGACACAGGAGATGGTGAACCTCAGGAGTCCTCCGTCACTGAGTAGCTTATTGTTTGCTTGATGTTGCTTTTTGTATTGTTTGTTGTATGTCCTCTTTACGTTCTTTGATGTGCCTTCATTTTATGACTCTCCGTTGTTTTGATGCTATTTATGAAATTCTCTCTATTTTGCCAATTTTTTTTTTTTTCAGAAATCGAATAAGAGTTTTTTTTTCACTTTTATCCCTCAAACTATCCATGGTTTTTCTATGTCATCCTCAAACTATAAAAACATCCCATTTCGTCCTCGAACTATCGGATTTCAACCCATGAGGTCTAATCGTTAATGGGACTTACATTTTTGGACAGAAAATGTGTCATGTGCCACGCATGTGACTTCTTCTCCTAATTTGGAAGGCAGAATTGCCATTTACCCTCTTTCTTCCCAACTTCTTCTTCTTCCCCCTCTTTTCAGCCAAAAAAAAAATAGAGCACAAAATATATACTTGTGTCATTTTAAAAAATGAGTAAAATCACAGAGTAGCAAGCCAAATTCAGGCAATCGGCGAAAACCAGGGTTGATGCTTTCAAAACCCAACCCCCGAACCCGTTGAGCCGTTTAATCAAACACCTGGCGCACGTGAAATCTGGGTACTGTAACCAAGCATATAGACTCTTCAAAATAAAACCAATCACAAGCTAGCTATCAGTCTTTATGTAATGACCCAAGTTTTACTTAAAAAGAAAACAGATTTCAGGAGAAAAGAGAAACAACATTCATCGTGTAATTGGAAAGAGCAAAAGAGAAACTACTTACGAGGGCCTGAGCAACGAAGGAAGTTTGACCGAAAGGGGTCAGGAGAGACTGTAAGGCGTAAGCGAGTATAGCAGAGATAGAGAGCTGGGCAAGAAGAATAGCGGTGGAATGGTGGAAAGGATTGTCGCCGAAGAAGACACCTTTGGCTCTAACCCCCCTCTATTCGAAGCACATCGAGGTTGCATTGACAGTGTCTGCAATCCAAAGTATTCGGAATGGGGTGGTTTGTGCTCTGTTTTTTTTAAAATTTGTTGGCTGAAAAGAGGGGGAAGAAGAAGAAGTCGGGAAGAGAGACGGTTAATGTGTTGGGCCTTAATGGGATTCATGTTTCATTGGTAATCTATCATTCCCCTTTTTGTTTTTCTTCTCTATGTATTACTCCAACTTATAGGCTCAGTTCGTTAGTCAAGACACTAGTACAAAAAATTGTTTTTAATTAAATAAAAGTGAAGTAAAAGAAAAGAAATTTAAAAAAAATTATTTTTGTACTTATTTGGTAAAAGAGATTTAAGAGAAAGTTAGAAAGTTGTTGTTCAAATAGGTAGAAATTATTGGAGATTCAAGATTCTTGCAAAATTCCATTTTTTTTTTTGCAAGACATCTTCTTGAAGGAAAGCTAATCTTACTGAGAATGTTAGAGATGTGGGTTCTGCAATTTTAATTCTAACTGGACATATTAAAAATGAAGGAAAGTTGTTAAACATTATTGTACTTTCTTTTCCTTTCCCTAACTGAACAGGGTTAAAGAGATCAAACACAAAGAATGTCCGTCTCATATTGTTGTCCTTTTATATATATATTCGTTAAATTCATAAATTCTTTAACTCTACTTGAAAAAACTAACTATTTTTTTTTAAATTGATGCAGAAAAGTTCAGAATTATACAAAAAAAATAATATTTAATTTGAAAGTGACACGAGGTTCGAAAAAAAGGCAAGAAACAAGGGACGAAGGGAGTAGCAACTTGCCGTCCGACCTAGCAATAGGAAATATTAGAGAAAAATGGTGATTAGGAATATCATTTGAATAGAATATCAAAATTAAAATGAGCAATGATGCGTGGTCGGACTAGGGATAATTTCTATGTAAGTGAGGAATGAAGGACAACTCTGATTCAGGAATTGGTCGTGATGAAGCCTGGAATATCGTCGTCACAAAATTCAAATTATTTAAGGAATGCAATCATCAGAGGCGGCTCCACCCTCAGCTGAGGGTGGTCGCCCGAACACCCTGGAATTTTTTTTTTTGGTTAGAAATACATGTAAAAAAAATTTATTTTCAATATTTTTGTCAGTCTGAACACCCTAAAAAAAATGTTTGAACACCCTAACCAATATATTTGAACCATTTTGAACACCCTACCTAAAATGTTTGAACACCCAATCTCAAAAAGTGACTTCTTCCCACAAGACTCACACACTCTTTTACCATTTCTTTTCTTTCCCCCCACCCTGCCACGGTTTCTTTCTTCAATTTCCCTCTTCCCCTTGGATTTATTCTCCTCTCTCTCTCTCTCTCTCTCTCTCTCTCTCTCTGAACAATTGATTCGTTGATCAGTCAACACACACACATCGACTTTATTACCTTAATTCTTTATGGTCACCCCCAGATCCTCCTAAACATTTTGGAACTATTCTATTCTGGTACTTCATTGGAGTATGAAAATAGTCTAATTACTCCGGTCCTCTAAATGGCTCAATTTTGAATCTAACCCCATCTCAACTACTAAAATTGTGGAGAAATACTATAGATACTAACTATTATACAAATTACTTGCACGAAATGTGCATGTGACACTCACCAAATGAGTCTACAACAACATTCACCAATATTTATCTACTCTAACTCATCCTCCTAACATTATGGGATGTCTATTTAATTTTCCGTCAGTTTAATCCCAATTGGTTCAAAGAGTACAAAAATTGGTTGAAATACAGTAAAGGATGCAACATTTTGTCTACGTTGCTATTTTTTCATCCTGATTTCCGTAAGCAAGCGAGAGGTTGCAATCTCATGTGGGAGGCAACAATAGTGCTCATAACCAAGTTGTGAAGATCTTCCATTCTTGAAATTCTGAGCAATTGAATGGGAGATCAGTGGATAAACGATTGCATGATTACTTATATGGAGAGTGATGCATTTGATACTGATGCTATTATGGAACGGTTTCGAAATATGAAAAGTCGTTGAAGAAAAATTCTAATATACTAAATATTTTGCTTTTTTTTTGGTGGCATTTTTTATATTAGAAGTTTTTTTTTTTTTTTGTATATGCACAGTTATTATTTTTAGAGGACTGTAGTAGAATTTTTGAACACCCTCACGAGAAATCCTGGAGCCGCCACTGGCAATCATTGCAATATTCGTCATATATTGTGTCCGAAAAAATTCTATGCCCGGATTGATACGAGCCGTCGCGTGTTTTTAAATATAAGCAGATTTGCATCCGCACTTAATCTTCTTAGATTGCTACTTCTCAATAAATAAAAAAAAAACTCTCAGTCTTAGCGTAATGGAGAATCAGAGACGGACACAAAATTTGAGTGTGAGTTGCGTGAACACTACAATAACATTTTGTTGAACAGACGAGCATTACATATTTAAAACGAGGGATGAGACTTTGAGCATCAAACATTGCAAATGTAACAGCAAAATATACCTCTGCTCAAGACTCAAGATTTTCGGTAGTCATTTGTCAGTATATCCATGTACCAAGTGATGTTAAATTAGATTTTTACAAGAAGTTAAAAACATGAAAATCTTCCAGCTAGCATGATCATGTGGCTAAAAGTACACTCATTATTTAAATCAAATAATTTTCGCAAGCTGAAATTACTTTGGTCCAATCCATCAATTAGAACACACTTCGATCTGCCCCTTTTTTTTTTTTTTTGATGTATGGAATCAATTTTAAAAAAATTGAAACGTAACTATAAAATAGATTGACTTGTTTACTAGACTGAACCAAAAAAATTATAGAGTAAGACATTAATTTATTCACATCATCAAGACTACCCAAAAACATTATATAGTATTAATGTCATAATTTAAACTTGGGTGGAGCCGGCCTCCGCCGGTCTCCAACGTAGTTGTGTCCTTGCTAGACCAAGAAAATTTGATTCGTTTAGAGCACTTCTATATACGGACGTAGATCTGAACATATATAGATATATGTTAGTGCCATCCGAGACATATCAGATGACTCCTATATACTATGATAGTTAAATATTGAGAATTTGAGAGTGAAGGAAACTGTGTAGTAAGAGGGGAGAAATGGAGGCATGGAGAGGCTTGTGTTTAGCAATGGCGATGATCATGGTCAGTACCGGGAAAGTGGAAGGGATATTGAGTGAGAATTTCTACAACTCGAGTTGTCCGGACGTGGAAAGTATTGTGCAGCAGGCTGTGTATAAAAAGTTCAACGAAACTTTCATTACTATTCCGGGCACTCTTCGCCTAATTTTGCATGACTGCTTTGTTGAGGTATTGCATGTACTCTAAACTTCTACTTCTGTTATGCTACTCCTGTCCCAAAATGTTAGTCCGGTTTGCAAAATAAGGACTAAAAAATACCATTTTTTTCCAAGTAAAATTCAAACGACCTCATTGATATCTAGAAAATTGTGGAAAGAATTTAATCAATACATTGTGTTATTTTTCGGTCATCGTTTTGCGGATAGACAAACATTTTGGGACGTGGGGAGTAATCACGTATGATTGTATATTGATGATCTCATATCAATTCGTCAACCAATAGTTGTCATATTTTCCCTTGCCTACCTCTGCAGGGATGCGATGCGTCAATTATGATTCAATCGCCAAACGGAGATGCAGAGAAGGATGCTCCAGATAATCTCTCCCTCGAAGGAGATGGCTTCGACACTGTAATCAAGTCGAAAGCAGCCGTAGAAGCAGTATGCCCTGGTGTTGTTTCCTGTGCTGATATCTTGGTAATTGCTGCTAGAGATGTTGTCGTACTGGTAAACATACACTACCAAAGCCAACACACTTATTTTTCAATTCTACAGTATGTTTTGAAACAAATCATGCATTCATTTCATTTGTGTTTCATGTCAATATTGTAGGCTGGAGGACCATATTTTGAAGTCGAATTGGGACGTCGTGACGGACTCATCTCTCAGGCATCTCGGGTTACTGGAAATTTGCCAGAGCCCTTCTTCAATCTCAGCCAACTCAACACCATGTTTGCCAAGAACAACCTCAGTCAATTTGACATGATTGCGTTGTCTGGCGCCCATACCGTCGGCTTCTCCCACTGTAACCGCTTTGCAAATCGGCTTCGCAACTTCTCCTCGACCTCTCAAGTAGACCCTTCTCTGAACCCAAAGTATGCCCAACAATTGATCCAAGATTGTCCTACAAATGTAGACCCTTCAATCATGGTTGCCTTGGATAATGTGACCCCACAAACTTTCGACAATGCCTATTACCAGAATCTGGTAGGAGGGAAGGGGTTGTTAACTTCAGATGAAGTACTTTTCACTGACCAAGCATCTCAGCCAACCGTCAGGGATTTCGCTAGTAATTCGGGTGACTTTAATCGAGCCTTTGCCACTGCGATGAGGAAACTTGGCCGTGCGGGAATCAAAACTGGTAATCAAGGAGAGATAAGAAAAGACTGCACAGCCTTTAACTCATAAAAGAAAATTTCTCGCAAAATCGAAAGAAGATTCGAGAAGAAATTTTCACTCCTATAGAGATGATTGGTTATTTGATGTTGTTCTAACCACAATTTTTAAGTACCAAGTTCAGAAATAAATTTGTTTGTCCAGGAAAAAAGATAAGCGTGCTTGAAATTCAAATGATTTTGTCTACCTTTGGTGCTTAGGTTCAATTAAAATGACTGTTTATAAACTAGTAATTCTTTGTCACCAATGACATGTGCTAGCAAGTTAGAAACCAATAGAATAAATTGATAGGGTAGAAGACATTGTTTAATTGGGACCTTTTAATTTCAAATAAAAGTAACCATCACAACATGCCCGGTCCTTATTCGAAATTGTCCTCGGCATTTTGATTTGGACTCATCAATGGGAATTGATTTTAGCACTCATCTTTTGTTCAAGGGCATTCTATTTGTTCTCTCTGTTGTTGTGAAATTACCAAACTGCCCTTCGTTCATGCTTTTGCTCACACATGGGAAGGATAATCTTCTAATTTCACATGAAAACAAATACAAAGAGGAGTGCCTTTGGATAAGGGAGATTAAAAATGGATGATATTGCAGTTCTTGTTCTTGGCTGTTGAGGTTAGGAACAGGAAGCAGGGCACATCAAAAGAGGGACATTCAGAAGGGGGAATTCCCATGAATTTCTGTTACATTTTTAGCAATGGTCTTCTCTTTAATTTGCTCAAAATTTCTTTTTCCATGGTTTAGTATAGACCATTTTGTAAAAGACAAATGCTAAATGGTGCCACGGGCACATGTTTAGGTGCAATAAATATACCTAAATATAGTAGTTATATTTATGTAAAGCATCACTTGTTACCATTATTTTCCATATTAGACATAAAGACGCTACAACAATAATATATGTACAACAAAAGTTTCCAACAAGTCTCCAATACACTAACATGGTGTGTGGAGCCCACACACACTTTACACTCAAAAGTGTGTGGGCTCCACACACCATGTGAGTGTGTTGGAGACTTGTTGGAACTGATTGTTGTACATCTATCATTTTTTATAAGAGAGTTTTTATGGGAATAATTTGTATTCTCAATGTGGTAATAACTAAAAACTTGGAGTAGTACTAACTATATTAAACATAGGAGTTAAAGAGTGCCCCAGAGTCACTTGTTATCAGGACCATTTGTAAAAGATAGGGGAAAACTTCAAAAAAGCCTCTGAACTTTCACCCAAATGCTTCATAGGCCTCCAAACTTTGCGAAATTTCAATTACACCTCCAAACTTCACACATTTTACTCAAAAAAGCCCACGCTGTTACTTCCCGTCCAAAAACTAACGGAAATGGAATTGGGCCCTCTTTTTGGAGGGAAATGCATGTTGAAGTGTCTCCCTCCTTCACTTTATCCCGCCAATTTCACCCTCCTTCACTTTATTCATCCACTCCCACAAATCTAAAACCGTACTGCCCTTCTTCATTTCTTCTCCTCTCTCCTCTTAAACGACTGGTATCTTCTCTCTCTCTCTCTCACCTGAAAAATGAGAACCCACCGTGACATTGGCAACTTCATGGAAGACAATCCTTGCAAAGTTTGTGGCAACCGGAGAGAGATGCACACCTCTTGGACAACAATCCACCCAGGAAGAAGGTTTGTTTCTTGTCCAAATGATAGCTAGAAAGACTTTTCTTGGTTTGATCCACCAATGTGTGCAAGGTCAGTGCCAATAATTTCAAGGCTACTCAGGAGGGGAAACGGAATGGAGGCAGAGATCACACGGTTGAAAGCTAGGGAGAAGAAGCTATGTGTTGCATTAGCAATGACTTGGGTTGCCATTGCCATTGTCTGGTTGCAGAAAATGTAAGGCTTTTGCCTATGTATTTGGTGTGTAAGGGTTAGTGGTGGTGTTTAAGTATGTACTGGGTATGGGTAAGGCTAATGGTATGTATTTCTTTGGTTTTTGTGGTGGTGTATGAAGTTAATGGATAATGTAATGTAATGACCCTTTTATTAATGTATGGTAATGAAGCTTTGTGTTTCTTAATTCTTGTGTGTATGAAGAAGAATTAATCTTAAGTGTAAACAAGCTTTGTGTCCACAGTTGAAACAAAGCATGTAAGAATGGACTTTGTTTGGGAAACAAAACAGAGTGCATCCAGAAATTGCACTAGGTGTTTTGCTGTGTTGTAATAGCAAGGAAGGAAAGCATGACCAAACAAACAGTGAAAAGCCATAAGAGGACATGAAAAGCCATCACAGGTTCATACATGAAAGGCCATCACAGGTTCCATACAAAAAAGCCATATACGTGTTTCGAATTAAGAATGAGGAAGTTGGTCTGAGGGTGCATTATACATGTTTCTCTAGGCACGTGAATGTCACGTGGTTCGAATTCCCTCCAAAACGAGTGGTAATTCCCTCCACGAGGAGGGTCCATAGGACAGGTAAGCGTTTTCCGTTAGTTTTTGGACGGGAAGTAACGACGTGGGCTTTTTTGAGTAAAATGTGTGAAGTTTGGAGGTGTAATTGAAATTTCGCAAAGTTTGGAGGCCTATGAAGCATTTGGGTGAAAGTTCAGAGGCTTTTTTGAAGTTTTCCCAAAAGATAGTAAGTAAAGTATGCTTAAAGAGGCTTGGTAAAGGATCTTCTTTTTTTCCTTTTATCCCCGAAAGGCTTGGTAAATGCTGGCTTTATGCCTATATGGCTATATCTTTCGAAACATCTGTTCACAACCCCCGAGGTCCTGTTAAAATACTTGGATTTAGATAGATATAATACTAGTTTGTGTTAATGTTCTTTGTGAGAGTAAGTTCCCCCATTGGTGCCGAAAGAGAAAAATACAAAATGCCCCCCATACTTTGCACTCAATTACATATCGCATCCCATACTTTGTCTTTTTTCAATTTACCTCCCAAACTTAAACGCCGTTATTCAAAACGACTCCTTCCGTCCCATTCTGTCATCTCATTAACGGGAAATGCCCATGTGGAGCTTAACGGTGTAAATTAGTTCTGTTTAGTCACATTTGGAGGGAAAAACTCACGTGAGTTTCACGCGACCACCTCTGGGACTGAACAAAACACAACCCCAATCACCTTTTCATCACTTTTCACTATCTCTCTCCATCTGTGGTCTCCACCAGAGGAGAAAACAACGATAACGACGATCCCTAGGGCTCCATTACTGAGATTCAAGGTAATATACAACAAATCGAAGGTATTAGAGTCTTCATCAGTCGTTATCCAACATGGGTTGGCGTGTGAGACCCACTGGTGAAAGCCCTCCAATATACGGTGAGTGAAAATTTTCTCGTTCTTTCATATCGTGTGAGACCCATTGGTCTGCTATTTTGTAATCAAAAGGGTGTCAAAAGGTGTAGTGTTAATCAGTTTAAAATTACATTACCAAGAAATTTCATTTTTTAGTTGAAATTCCTAGGGTTTTGTTTCTTTTCTGTGTTTTTTATTGTTTCAGTTGAAGTTGTTTAGTTGGTTATACATTCAATAAGAAAAGTTTTTTTTCTTGTTTTGCATGTCCACAGATAGGAGTTTACCCCATTTCACAATAAGAATGCATTATGGTGGTACCATTAAGGGTACAAATTATTTGGGGGGTAGCTTTGGTTATGTTGATTACTGCGAGGATGATGAACTAAGCATTATTGAACTTGGTAACATGCTAGTCCAAATGGGTCAAAGTTTGAGTAATTTTAGTGATGATTACTATGTAATTTTTAATGAGAGGATGACTCAAATGAAGAAGGACTCTGATGTACTGTCAATGAGTCAGCTTGTGGATAGAAGAAGGTTGGTGAATGTGTATTCACTTGCTAAGGTTAATGCTCCTATTCTGTCCACCCAGTCTAGTCAAAATTGCAGTGGAACCAAAACCACTAAGACAATCAATAACGGGAAGAGGAAGATGAAAGAAGTGGTTGAAGTAGAAACTAGGGAATACATTGATGATGACAGTGATACAAATGAGTATGACCCAGACTCTGAGTCATCAAATTCTGATGATGAGGAGTTTAATGAGAGTGATTATGAACTTGATGATGATGATGGTTTACTTGATACCAATGTGGAGAAAGGGGTACAGACTGGTGTATCTGAACATGCATATGTGGAGAATGAGGTGCCTGACTTAGGTGACTTGGCAGACTTAGATGGAGAAAGTGAGGACACAGAGGAGTTTGATAGTGGATATAGTTCATCAGATACAGATGATGGAAGGGCACCTAAAGTCAAGAAGAAGAAAAATGTCATATTTAATGAGAAAGTTGACATGGTAAATCCTGTGTTTTCTGTGGGAATGGATTTTAAGACACATGCCATCTTTAGGGATGCAGTCAAGCAGCATTCCATAAAATTGGGTAAGAAAATTAAATTTGTAAAGAGTGACAGAAAGAAGGTGCAAGCTGTGTGTTATGGTAGAAAAGCATGTCCATGGTTTATTTATGCAGCCTATGTGAAGGCAAATGGGGTGTTCAGAGTTAAGCATTACATAAATAACCATACATGCACTAGATCCTATAATGTGCCTTGGATTAGTACAAAATGGATAGTGAGGACATACTCTGAAAGGATTGCCAAGAACCCTACCTGGCCCATTCAATCCCTTGTTGACACAATTGAGTCTGAGTGGACAGTACATGTTCACTACCAAAAAGTCTTCAGAGCTACGAGGAAAGTACTTGATGCAAAAATTCTTTTTGTATTGACTTCAATAGGTAACTGTTTGTAACTGTCTAACACATGATTTTTTTAAATGTCAGAGTGAGGTGACAAGTGTGGTAACAGGTTTATATGGTGGTTCACAAGATTCACAAGGGCCATTCAATGTAAGTATTATTTATTACATATTTGGGGTTGGAAGTGGCAGGTGGTAGTATTTATTAAATTAAAGTTTTCCCTTTAATTTTAGAGTCAGGTTAGTAGTGTGGGTACAAATATGGCAGGAGGTAGCCAGCCTAAGGTTAGACATTGCTTTGAGAGTGATGTTAGTACTGTGAGTTTGTGACTTTAACTCAGTTCTGTTTAGTCACATTTGTAACTGTTGTATTGTTTCATTTGCAGGTTCCTGTGACTAACCAGATGCATGCAATGCCGTGGAGAGGAACCAATGTATATTTCGCAACTTCAAAGACAGGTGGCTCTTCAAACAATGCACAGGGGAAGTGAAAAGCAGTTTGTTTTTGTTGATACTCCTGCAAAGCCAGTACTTGTTTTGGAAGGTCAAATGTTTCATACGTGCACAGGGGAAGTGAAAAGAAGTTTTTTGTAGTCTGTGTTTGTTTTTGTCTAAACTTGGAAGTTCTAAGGGTGAAGTATGTACTTTGTACTGGTTGATGACTGTACTAAGATGTAAACCTAATATTATATATCTACCTAAGATGTAAACTTTGCACTGCTGTGAATGGCATGACTCAGTTTGTTTTGCTTGAATGGCATGACTCAGTTTTAGTTTTGCTTGCTTGTTGAATGGCAGGACTGAAAGTGAAAAATGGTTTGCTTATTTAGTTTCCTTGTTGACTGCAAGAATGTGGGAGACAGGAAATGAAGGGAACATAATGTTCCTATACCTTCCAAAATGGTCAATTACATTTCATGACATCCCCATATATGGGGAACATCTAGAGGGGATGTTCCTACAACAGACACCTATTCTGACACACACACCTAGTAGTTCATCTCATGCTACATTTTTTCATTCAATGTAATGGTAGAAGAACACAGTAGCAAGTAGGATCCAAGTGCCAACAAGTAACATTTTCATCTTCTTCTTTGTAGCCTTGCTTTTTTGAAGCTCCATCTCCATCTTGTTGATCCTCCTAAGTAGCCCTGGGATAATCTGAGTGGACCTTCGACACATGGGGGGATCCACCCAACCAAAATCATTGCAGTCATTGTTTGTGCACTTCACAAATCTCCTACCTGGGTTTTGATCGGTCCAAGAAGTGTGAAGGACCTTCTGATTTCCACATATGATGCAGAGATTGTTGTCTACTGAGAAGGTGTTGTTGTAGGTCCTCCTGTTGTTGCTGCAACTGATGTTCATTTGGCAAAGATTTTATATCAGTTGATGATGGAGGAAGAGAAAGGATTTTCAGAGGGAGAGAGAAAGGGCAGGGGAGAAAGGACAGGGGACAAAGGGCAGGAGGTTGCTTTGATTTTATAGGGAGAGGTGCATTTTGGAGGGAAACCAAGTAAGAGAGGAGGATTTTCCCTCCAATTTGGGACAGGTCATCAACCACACCCTCCAAAATGTACTCTAACGTTTTTCTTCTTCCCGTTAAGCTCCACATGGGCATTTCCCGTTAATGAGATGACGGAATGGGACGGAAGGAGTCGTTTTGAATAACGGCGTTTAAGTTTGGGAGGTAAATTGAAAAAAGACAAAGTATGGGATGAGATATATAATTGAGTGCAAAGTATGGGGGCATTTTGTATTTTTCCCATGCCGAAATATAAAGTTATTTTTTGACTGACGACATTTTGCCAAAAAAATGGCAGGATTGCAAGGCAATTTTGGAGTAACAACATTTCTTACCCCTTTTGCAACCACCTTTCCCTGATCTTTGTAGGTAATGTGACTAGCTTGACAATTTGCCAAATTTAGCACCAAGAATGGCATTGTTGAAATTTGACATAAAACATGGGCACGGGATGAAGAGGGTTTTTCCATTCTTGATGCCAGATTCTAGCTTTGGCATGACATTTGCCGCAAAAGTCAGGTGAGTTTGCCAATTGATAAAATTTGTTAAAATTAACATTTGCTAAAACAAACTGTTGATTTTAGCAAATAGCTTTTTAGCAAATAAGGAAGCCATTTGCTAAATCTCTCTCACAAGAATCTTTGATTTCACCAAATGACTTCATTATTTGTTAAAATCAACTGCTGATTTTAGCAGAGTTTATCAAATGACAAACTCAGATCTAGGAATAGTATTTTCTTTTCCAAGGAACAAATGTTCTCTGTCACTTATTGGACCATTGGGGGCTGGAAAGAAACTCCCTTAGGCTAGGCCCTAACTGGAATAAAGGTTGGTTAAGTCTCCTGTTGAATTGTACCACCCCTGCTGTTTGACAAAAAAACTGAGAAATTAGCACTTTTATATTGCTGTGGTTGGTGGATTTGCAGACTTTCTTAATGCATCATTTTAACTTACCTGAATAAAACCCAGATGAGACTGGGACAGGTGCATCAAGGCCTGCTGCACAAATCTACAAATTACAATGAATTATTAAAAGGAGACATAAGATCTACGTTTCCAATAAACAAGTGAGTTGAGTTTTTCAAGACCAAGTTAAACGCGTGATCTAAGAGTTTGAACTGGAAATGGAGATTAATAATATACCCACAAGTGGTTAATGGTCCTGATAGATCAAATTCAAATTACATGGATGATGCGTAACACAGCTAAGAGGACTAGCCGACTGGGGCTCAACACCGGCATTGGCTTTATATGTTGGCTAATATGTACAACAAAAGCACTATGCTTGCGCAACACCAAATAGCGCCGGATTGAATACTCCTAGAGTTTGGAATTTTCTTTTTTTAGTGACGAAGGAACAGTCCCACAGCTAGGCCACTAATGGACCCAACTGCATGACCCAAACCTTCGGAGAGCTAACGTAGCCACACCAGTCACGGCCCCCCACTTACTACAAGGGTACTCACCCGATAGGGAATTGTACCCTAGACCTTGAGGATTACTCCAAAGCCTGGCATTCGCCCTTCCTATTTGGGCAACCCCTAGGTGTGTGAGGTTTGAAAGTTTAGTTACTAGAACTTTGAATTTTTAATAGGCTTGGACGGTTTAACCAATCAAAACTTCCCTTTCAATATTTATTTAAAATTGAGTAGAAAAGCCATCCCTCTCACGACCTTTTCATCCCCTCCCTTCAGAAGAGAGAGAGAGAGAGAGAGAGAGAGAGATAACCAGAGAGAGAGCGAGAATTGTGTAACGAGAGAGAGCTACAGAAATGAAGGCATGGAGAGTTCTATGTTTCGCAATCGTGATCTTCATGGTCGTTGGGAGAGGAGAGCAATTAGCACAGAATTTCTACAGCTCGAGTTGTCCGAACGTGGAAAGCATTGTGAACCAGACCGTGTTTACAAAGTTTAACCAGACCTTTGTCACGATTCCGGCCACTCTTCGTCTATTTTTCCATGACTGCTTTGTTGAGGTACCATATTTCAGAACTTCGTTTTATTATTTTGTTGCTGTCCATATGTTGAGCAGAGAGAGATTTTGAAGTTCAAGTACAACTTATAGGGAGAAAATTGAAGTATCATAGATCCATCCAACTGCTTGATTACTCAAAACATTTTCAGGTTCTTGGTTTTCGGATTGAAATTGAGTGCTTCTGTTGTGATTTACTTGGTAACTTGGTTTATGTTTTCTTTGTGGAATTATTTGAATTTCCACCCAGAAACTCTTGTAGTTTTGTCAACTTTTCTACGCACCAACCTGCACAATAGTGCGAAGAACAAGACTAATTCAACTGTTTAAATGGAGACCGTTGGCGCATATGAGCCATCCACACATGTTTTGGATGGTCCAGATTTAAGGATGACATTTTTATAAATTTACCCCAGCAAATCTGGGCCGTTCAAAAAATGTTTGGACGGCTTGGATGCATCAACGAGTACCGCGTGGTGGTACCCTATCTGAATGCAAGTTTTTCTCGTTTAAATGGATTCATTAGATAGACTTCCAATTCTCACCACACAAAAAAAAATATGTGTCACCACCAAGTTGCATTTTATCGCTAGATGCATTTTATTGGCAAGGAAAACATATGTTGTCACCACCAAAAGGATACATTTGGTGAGGAAGTAATTCGTTGCCAAATGTACCTTCTTAGCGGAATATCTGTCCCTTGTAATCGTACTGATTGGGCTATTGTTGGTTCTCTTACGTTTATTCCCCTGCTTTCCTTCCAGGGAGCTGATGCCTCAATTATGATATCATCACCAAATGGAGATGCAGAAAAAGATGCCCCAGATAATATCTCCCTCGCCGGAGATGGCTTCGACACTGTAATCAAGGCAAAAACAGCCGTAGAAGCAGTATGCCCTGGCGTAGTATCATGTGCCGACATCTTGGCCATTGCTGCAAGAGATGTTGTTGTCCTGGTAAACATTGCCATAACACTTTATTTGAATTTCAATGTATATTTCGACACAACTGTACACCAGGCCCCAAAGTCAACAACATTAGTTTAGACAAATTTTTGGGTAATTGTTTTCGGTGTTTCAAATTTCTTACAATTTCACTACATTTCTGTTTGACGAGTTAAAACATCTTTGCAGGCAGGAGGTCCTTTTTTCAATGTAGAATTGGGTCGTCTGGACGGACTCATATCTAAGGCATCCGAAGTTGCCGGAAACCTGCCGGAGCCTTCCAACAATCTCGACCAACTCAATGCCCTCTTCGCCAAGAACAACCTCACTCAACTTGACATGATCGCGCTGTCCGGGGCCCACACCCTCGGTTTCAGCCACTGCAGCCGCTTTTCGAATCGACTCTACAACTTCTCCTCATCCTCTCCAGTAGACCCGTCAATGAACGCGAACTATTCCCAGCAGATGATGCAAGCGTGTCCTCCGAATGTGGACCCCAGGATCGCGGTCGACTTGGATCCCGTGACCCCACAAACATTTGACAATGTCTATTACAAGAATCTGGTTGCAGGGACGGGGTTGTTGTCTTCAGATGAAGTGCTCTTCACTAACCCAGCATCTCAGCCCACTGTCAACGATTTCGCTAGTAATTCCAGTGACTTCTTTGCGGCCTTTGTCACTGCGATGATAAAACTTGGCCGCGTGGGAGTCAAAACTGGTAGCCAAGGAGAGATAAGAAAAGACTGCACGGCCTTCAATTCATAAGGGCATGCTCGGTCCATGCAAAATTTGTGGACATAGAGGGAGCATATGAAATAAGTCTTGAGATGATTTTGTCACGGTCGATTCTTTATGCGTCATCTGATGTTGTTCAAGCTAAAATTTCGAAGTCATACAGACTTAAGAAATATTTTTGTTTCTCGAAAAAAACAAAATGAAAAAAAGAAAGGTAGTGTGTTTATAATTCCAGTGATTTATGTCGACATGATTAGATTCTTAGATTCCCTTAAAATGACTATTTATAGACCAACTTACCAATATGTTTGGCTACAACATCAAAATTACGAGAAAACTATTAGGAACATTTTCTTGTAGCTTACTTAAGGATTGAATTTTGTACGTAAGGCTATCTCGCAATTTCTATCAATAAATTAAATTTCAGTGGAAAGCCAGAAGACCGAGCTCTGAGGTGTTATGTGAAACCTTGAATTATTAATTAATAATATCATTAAGCGATAATGCAGGGAATGCTAATCGAATTCCTCGATATGAGTGTGTTCGGCCCACGGTCCGGCCATTATGTACCAAAAAGGCCAAAAAGCATGGCTGAGAGGGTGAAGCTCGACTGCTGTTGTATTTTGTACTTCTCAGGCTCATTTATTTTTAAGGTTCTTGGAAAATTTATTGACAACCGAATGGAAAGAGTTAATTGGATTAAGTCATTTAAATTTTTTTTTTTGTACGTTTGTCTTATTTGGAGATTTTAAAGCCCATCAATTATAAGACATGGAGACTAATATATTCTTGAGGTGGCGTAAAAATTCGGATCATCGCATGATGTGGGAAAAGGGATGTTAGGTGTTAAAACCTATGCATGAGTTGGCAAAAGAAAAAATAAATAAATACAGCTAGTACTACAAAACAAGGACTTATTACATGTATTGATCAAAATTTGGCTAGGAGCATGTGCTAAGCTAGTAGTAAAAAATGCTAGTAGTAAATCTAACAATATTATTTATTTTAACTCTCTCACTCTATAAAATAATACTATTTTTCTGTTCTCGGGTTTGTTTTTCTAGTTTCTACTACGCCCAAACCAAAATCGCCATCACCACCATTGAAGGGTTTCGAATCTCCTATTTGAGGGTTTTGTTGAGTTCATGTAGTAAAAATAAAATAGCTAGAGCATTGCTAACGGAAACACTCCATGTAGAACATTGACCCAATAACATGATGGAGCCCAATTACAGGGCCAAAAATACTTAAATCCAAATTATTGGTAGTAGCTTACATAATTTCTTATATTTCCAAAATTACCCAGGTATATAGACTTTCGATGTTGGACGAGGTGTTACAATAAGGCTGCTAGAAAGCCATGAGAGAGGATTATTCGTATGTTGGCTAAGTTCGAATATTTGTCAAGGTTTGTTGCACATGCCGTAAGGATGCGTGACAAATTGGGATAGTCACCCCGTGAGGTGTCAGCTTCATCAATGCTTGACTTTATTAAATTACTGCGAACATATATTTATAAATACACACACAACTAATCATGGATAAATAAATTAGTACAACTAGAACAACTATGTCAGCGCTTTTACAATACTTGAGATGTGAACATATATAAAGTGAGATCAACCAATCAAGACATGAAGTATAATTTTTCTTCTTTCTATTTACCTCAAAATTCACGAACAATTAACAAATCAGCAACGATCGTAAAACATAAATTCTCACTAAAATGTCAAATGATATATGAGATGCCCTTGTATATAAGGGGAACGCCGGGTCTTTCAGTAATACTGTAAGTATTCTTGGATTTCACATGATTAACTAATTCTGCCGTCATTATAACTCTTTGAATGTATTTCTCCTACCGTTTGACATAACAATTTTTTTTTTTTTCCATACGCAAAAAATGAAAGACATAATTCAGCTGGGACCATTCCATTTGGAAAGTCCCATCACGACATGCCCCTCATTCCTAAATTGTCATCAGCACTTAAATTTGGACATTAATTTGTGTTACCTCTTTAGCAAGAGCAGTAATTTGCACAGACACTAATTAGTGTACCAACTATTACACTAACTGTACATGTGACACTCTTTTAGTGGATAAATCTATCTATGTATTGATTAGTGCATTGACGTGGTAACTTTATTTTTCATACATGGCTTGCTATATATGGACGTACTATTTCGTTAAAAGATAAGTTAAGTACTATATTATTGTTGATCTTGTACAGCTTGGCCATGTGCATATATCCTTTGAAACATTCTTCTCACAACCCCCAAGGACCTGTTAAGAGACTTTGATTTGGTCATAATAATTAGCGTTACCTTTTTTTTTTAAACGCCAAAATTATTCATTATATAAAGAAACTCGACAATGGGTACATCGAGTCGGGGGAAAGGAGGGGAATCTGGCCAATTACCAAAGGTTGAAAGAAAAAAAAAAGTAATTTTTGAATGATCATTTTGGGTTGCTCCACTACTGCAATAGCCATCCGATAGCCTTGGTCTTTCTGCCATCATCGGAAAGGTGGCGACTAGGCCATGCCACCGACGTAATCTACCACCATTAACGAAGAGATCACGCCACCCTCCATGTGTTACCTTCTTTGTAAGAGAGAGACTATCCATTTGTGTAAAAATGATTGTCAAAGTTAATTTTTGAATGATCATTTTGGGTTGCTCCACTAGTGCAATGCCATTTTAGTAGAACCACATTTGTTACCCCTTTGCACCGACCATTCCCAGACCTTAGAAGGTGACGAGATAGTTTGATAACTTCAAAATTTGGAAAAAGTTTAGCATTGAATTTAGCCAAGAGTGGATAGGGCTTTTCCAATATTCTTAATGCCAAATATTGGCTTTGGCATGACATTTAGCAGAAAGAGGACTTGCTCTAAAAGCAGTCCTTTCTATTTCAATGGACAAATTTGTATTTGTTGGCCGCTTGTGAAACCTGATTCAATTTGGGTCCTACTTCGCTGAGATTTCGAGGTTCGGCCAAGGCAGGGGCTCGGGAGGAAGCGCCCCAAGGCTGGGGTTCAAGGGCAACGCCACCGAAACCTAAACATGGATATTTTGATAATTGGTAATGTAAACCGAAGTTATAGTAAATGCTTGATATACGCAGCAGCCAACACAATTTGTACAACACATAATGGAAACTGGTGTGAGCCGTTGACATACTCGATAAACTGTTTAGAACCAAGAAAGTATCTTGCATGAATAATACTACCCTGTTTGACAATGAACGGAGAAAGCCGTTTAGCTTTTCAGATTGTTGTGGTTGTCTGAGCTGTAGAGTTCATCATTTTCAATATATAAATGAGTTGAATTTTTTCCTAGGCCATGTTTAACGCATGATGTTATAGTTTGAATTGGAAGTGGAGATTAATTATCCACTTGCAAGAAATTGAAATTTTAGCTTTACCAACTCTGAATTCTTATTTAATAGGCTTGAACCAAGCAAAACTTCTATTCTCTTTTATGATATTTTAAAACAAGTTACACTATCTTAATACGCAATCCAACTCATCAAGTATCAACATCCTCTCTATAGGAATTGAACCCACAACCTTACTGCACCTAAGTACACCTACACAATTGTTGGGTCAATACCTCGGTTGCACCAAGCAAAACTTGCATTGCAATAATAAAAAAAATATGGGTATTCCCTCTCTCGGCTTCTCACTCCTCCATTTAGGAGAGAGATAGAGATTAAACGTCTATAAAAGAGATCAATGAACTATTGAAAGCAGAGAGAAGAAAATTGTATAGAGAGATCGAGGGAGAGAGAATGGAGGCATGGAGAGGGCTATGTGTTGCAATGGTGGTCATGATGGTCATTGGGGGAGGGGAGGGGCAATTAGCAGAGAATTTCTATAGCTCGAGGTGCCCGAACGTGGAAAGCATTGTGAACCAGGCTGTATCTAAAAAGTTTAACCAGACATTCGTCACGATCCCGGCCACTCTTCGTCTATTTTTCCATGACTGCATGGTTGAGGTACCATATTTTAGAGCTTTGTTTTTGTCTTTTTGTTTTCCCATCCACGTCGTGGCCCAGGCTCATTTCGTACATGCGTGTGGCAGTGCCCCAGGAGCTTTGTACAATTTTCTTACGTTGGCAAACGCTGCTGGTTCCTTAGTCTTCTCGGGTCTAATCTCACGCATTTTTCACTTAGTTATCGCAAAACATTTTCAAGGTTCTTAGTTTCGTACAGAAACCGAGTGAAAAATGCTTTGATCTGTTGTGATTTACTAGAGAATTTAGTTGCACCAAAGTGTACATGCATAGGATAATAGTATTGGCAATTAAAAGTTGTATCACCAAATAGCTTGGCAGGTTTCTTATGCTAGATTATGTTCATTGAACTATATATTATTTGTTCTCGTATATTCATGATTAATTAATTTCCCTGATTTCCTTCCAGGGATGTGATGCCTCAATTATGATAGCATCACCAAATGGAGATGCAGAAAAGGATGCTCCAGATAATCTCTCCCTCGCCGGAGATGGCTTCGACACTGTAATCAAGGCAAAAGCAGCCGTAGAAGCAGAATGCCCCGGCGTAGTGTCATGTGCCGACATCTTGGCTATTGCTGCTAGAGATGTTGTAGTCCTGGTAAAATATGCACACAAGCCAGAACACTTATTTTGAATTGCATGTATAGTACATTTTGACACAACAACAGCACAGACTTCCTTCTAGCAGAGTATGATATGCTAATCCAAAATGAATGGAGTTCTACAAACGCAAAATTTGACACACTTTTTAAGAAAAAAATTTGGGTCTAAATTGTTTTCCATGATTAACGTTTCGTTCTTGAACAAAAAATTTATTACATTTCGGCTTGATGAGTTAAAAACATCTTAATTTGTAGGCCGGAGGTCCTTCATTCGATGTAGAATTGGGTCGTCGTGATGGACTTATATCTGAGGCATCTCGTGTTGCCGGAAATCTGCCAGAGCCCTCCTTCAATCTCAACCAACTCGATGCCATCTTCGCCAAGAACAACCTCACTCAGGATGACATGATCACACTGTCCGGGGCCCACACCGTCGGCTTCTGCCACTGCAGCCGCTTTGCGAATCGAATCTACAACTTCTCCTCGACCTCCAAAGTAGACCCATCTCTGAACTCAACCTATGCTCAACAACTAATACAAGCGTGCCCTCAAAATGTGGACCCCAGAATCGCGGTCGTCTTGGATCCTGTGACCCCACAAACGTTCGACAATGTCTATTACAAAAATTTGGTTGTAGGGGAAGGTCTCTTAACTTCGGATGAAGTGCTCTTCACGAACTCAGCATCTCAGCGAACTGTCGAGAATTTCGCTAATCATCAAAACCATTTCTTCAATGCCTTTGGCACTGCAATGAGGAAGCTTGGCCGGGCGGGAGTGAAAACAGGCAGTCAAGGACAAATAAGAAAAGACTGCACAGCCTTCAACTCATAAAGGAAAGCTTCTTGCAAAACTCAGAACACACAGAGACGTGAAATAAGACCCGAAACAATTGGTCATTTGACGTTGGTCTAGCCTAGCCGCAATCTCCAAGTATAGGCTTCAGATTTAAGTTTGTTTCTCCAAAAACCGAAAACAGAAAAGAGAAGTATATTGTGTTTATAATTCACTTGATCATGTATTGTGTTTATAATTCACTTGATTATGTATTTATGTCGCGATTTGATGCTTATATCTTGTAGCCATCTTACTTCAGAATAGAATTCTTTAAAGCTATCTCGCAATTCTTTCCATAAACTTCACACGAATGTTAAAAGGCTGAGCTCTGAGGTGTTTAGTTCTAATCAGGATTACAATACTCCCGCAAATCAACCACATAAACTGGAAACTTAGCCTCTAGGTAATGCCTTATTTCAAAGCTTAATTAGCTCTAATCGTTCCAATCAGTATTCTATCCCAAAAAAGTTCGACAGAATTTCTTGATATAAGGAGTTATTCTACGCTTTAGTAAGTGTAGTGGGTCGAAATAATTAGGGCGCTATGCAGTTTGGCCCAATCCAAATCAATAATCACAAGCAGGCCCAAACGGTCCAAGCCCAACCAACACTCAAGGCCTGCGTTCTAGAATGTTCTGCGGGACCATCTGACCCCCGCCATCTCAGTCGGGTATGTCCTCACGTTCATAGCACGATGAGGAGCTCAAGGCTCGCGTTCTAGAATGTGCAGTGGGATCGTGTGATCCATGCCATCTCAGTCGGGTCGGTCTTCACATTCCAATCACGATGACAAGCAGAAGATCACTTGGAGCCAGGGAACCAAAGATTCCACTCAGCGCAAGAGCACCAATCCCCATGAGCACTTGGCTAGACCGTATTTCCCAACGCAGTGTAACCATCAGAGTTTTGTACGGACCGGACACGTGGTATCACCTCTTAACGACGCATGTCCTGACCATACGCCCTACCTCTAGTTCGTCCGTAGTACGGTTCGGCCACGTGTATATTCTCTTCGCTACACACGCGTCCTTAAGATGAGCTCGACTAGCACATAGTGCCTATGCACCATCGTGCGTAGCGTACGATCAACAAATGGTGGTTGAATGCTAATTGTCGGGAAGAAGATGTTGGTGATGTGACCACTCACATGGGTGGCATGCGAGATCCTAACTCTCAATGTGAGGGCACTTATATAAATACTACAGTGATAAACCCTAAGAGGTATGCCATTTTCTTCCTTCAAAAAGCTCTGTCTTTCCCTTCTCACTCAGGGACTGACTTAGTCATCGAAGTGCTTTCTGGTCGACTTCGACCGGGTAGGCACTAACGTGGTTCTCAGTTTTGTAGGGCTAAAAGAAGGAAGGCTCCTCCACAGTCAAAGTCACATCAGAAAAGTCTAAGTCAGAGAGAAGAGAGTTGGAAACCACCCCACAGTAAGTGTAAAAAGTGTTGCCATAATTTATGATAAAACAAATACAGAGCCAATGAGCAACAAGAAATTTCATTTAAATGAAATAAATATTATTCATGAAAGGAATATTAAGCACTTGATAACCAAACCAAATCGAGCCTAAGTCGCAAATTGATTGGGGTCGACCTCATGATTCTGTTTCCTTTTCTTATGAAAGCACCATAGTTAATTTGATAAACTACTCTCTCCGTCCAAAATACTCGCCCCTCTTGAAAACCATTCATTTTGTGTGCAAAAATTAAATATTAACATTATTTTTTCAAAAAATTCTACACAAATTCAAAGATATGACTTCATTGAGAAGAAAAAATTGGTGGGTTTACAGACCCTTTGGGCATTAGCAGGGATTCTTCATAGTTCATTGGTTCTCATTGCCTCATTAGATTTTCTTTTTCTTGTTTAATTAACTTAAAGAAATAGTACTATACAGAAATCCTCCATCTGTCTCCTATATATAGTCATACTAATTAACAATACTTTTAAAAAAAAATTATTATTTAAATTAGAAAATAAAGCACTTTCGTGCTTATTTTCAGAATTCTCTCACGTCAGTATAAAAGGTCTTTTTTTAAGAACTACTTAAGGTCTTTTTTTATTGAAATCAAAGAATTACACACTGAAGTGTTCTATTTATCAAGTATTAATCTAAAAGGTAGCCGAACATTTAAAAAAGGCAAACGATACGGGATGGAGAGGAGAGATAACCAAATTGCACCGCTACCTAGTACTCTAATAAGAAATACTAACCAGCTAGCTGGGAAAAAGAAGGTGATTAGGAACATGCTTTACTGTCCAAAAAACAATTAAGCAATTGTGAGTTGACGAAGGTAAATTACTTTTCTTTTGTACGCGTTGGATTGGATGAAGGACGACTTGTACACAAAGAATTGGTAGTGATCGAGGAAGCCGTCGTCGCATAATTAAAAAACAAACCGACATGCGCGACATTATAAAACTACAAATCAAGTTGTTCCGCGTAGAAAGATACGCGGAACGACTTGATGTGCTTGAGTGATTTGGCCTGCAGTGATACTATTTTTTTTTTATCTCACGGGAACGCCAACGTATATATCCCTAACTTGTTATAGATACCATATTCACGCTGAATTTCACCACAGGAATGCATAACATTAACCACACGAAGAGGTAATTAAAAAAAAAAACTCAATTAATTTCATAGCACAAAAGAAAATAAAACTGCATAATTAAATTATTGAATTGTGCGTTGAATTAAAGACGTTCAAAGAAAGGAGCAGTATTTGACGCGAACAGTTTTCAATCTGGACCGGTTTATGTTTCTGGAAAAACAGCATGAGCAGGATTTAGGGCCGCCTAGGCGGGTTTGACAGTTTCGGGATTATTCGGTGTTTTTTGGAAGTCCCGACCGGGGCCCAAATCAAACCCGCCCGGGCGGTTTTGACCGACTTCTGCGCGGATTGCGTGTGGCTGGGCGTTTTTTAGGGTTTTAACCTAAATTTCTTACTTTCTTATAAATAGGAGCCATGTGGATTGTTCCATTGGTTAGTTTTTAACTCTTGGGATTGGATATTAGGGTGTTTTGCTTATCTCTTTCGTATTTTTGAGACTTTGCTCCTAGATATCTGTTGGGTGTTTCAATTAGAGTTACGGGTATAGCGCTCTTTGTATTCTCTCCCGTTCATAGTCAATCCTCTCTCGCTCTTCGTCCGTGAACGTACCTCTAGAGTTTCGTGCTTGAGCGGAACCACATTAGATTGTTTTTCTCTTACTTCGTGGCCGGTCACAACATACATCATATTTATGCATAACAGATAACACTCCTTTGGGGCTAGTCCATGAGGGACTTTGCTCCGGCCCTCTTGTAGACAGTGGAAATTGTTCTTTAGGAATAGTCGGGGTGCACGTAAATTGACAGCATGTATCTTAGTATTCCCCTTACATTACACCTGCCAACATAATCTTGATTTCATTATGTGAGTTGAACCTGCACGTAACATGATTTACGGCCTTCTCACCATGAGTTATTGACTATTGGTTTTAATTTAATTAAGTTTTCAAGGAAGTTGCAATTTAGGTAGCTGTAGACAGGTAAGGAGGACTACAAAAACTCTCTGATTGGTTGAAATTTCAATTACTCCTATTTTCTATATAATATAGAAGTGACACACGATAATAGGATTTGACTTTCTCCGCTGGGAACAAATGTGACTAACCTCTATCAATCTATGACAAACAAGAAAGAAAAAATAATGAACAACGCGGATTCGGTGTAGATAAGCTTGTAATTAAATTATGTATTGCACACAGTGACATCCGAATATTTGTGCCTCGACCATTTTTGCGTAACGTAAATGCAGGCATTGATACGGTCCGTTACATGTTTTTTAATACGTGAAAGTTCATTCTTACTTCAATTTCTTAGAAAAATCTCAATCTTTGCGTATATATACCGTAAGATGTTGACTGCTTCGGGTTTCAAAAGTCATTTAGGGATTGTTCCAGAAATTGAAAGTCAGGAATTGGCTTAAACTAGTTTTTGGGTTAATGTATTATAAGAGAATGATCTATCTCGTAAGTTTTGTGAAATAAGCTTAAGAAAAATATGAGTATTATAGCAAACACATATGTTGGCTGGCTGTTACTCTAGGCGTCAAAATTGTATGGTTTTCAATTAGATATATCCTTAAAAATACTATGTATTTACGCTTTTATTCCTTACTCCAATGAACGGCTCGGATCATGCAAGTGTCAATTGCAAGATGAAATTTGAGCCATTAATTGCGGGATCAACGGCTCGGATGCCGCACTACAATCCTATAGTGTGGTACCGCACTACACGATGCCTCTCCCCATCCTGTAGTGCGGCACCGCACTACAGGAACCCATGATCCTACAGGAAGCTCTCTCCCCTCATTTTCTGCTTATATCAATGACTTTGTTGCTAGTCAGAGTCTGGAAAAAACAATCAGCTTCAAGACATTAGAAATGAAATATTGTTGTTGGTAATGAAAGTGTCCCCATGAATTGGACAAATCTATCGAGCTCCTCCCACAACTCTTTTCACTCGTTTTGTGTGAGGTGAGGTAGTCTCAATGACAACTCGATGCCTAGGAGAATCGACCTTGCAACTTTTGGGTGGCAAGCCTCGCCGAGGCAAGTTGATTAACCGCTGCGACAACCTGTTCAGGGTTAGAAATGTAATTTACTTAGCTCTAGAGTCGATTTAAACGGATTTTCAACAAGAGAACGAGCAGAGCATAGATGGTTGTGTCTGTTTTAAAGACTTCAAGTAATGTTTGACAAAACAAAACTTTAATAAATTATATGTGCATGCACGCGTTGATCGATTAAACAAAATGATTTATTGGAACTGGTGAAATTCCTTTTACTTGTGAATAATGTCAAAGAACATTCCAAAAGGAACAGCGAATTGGTCAAACTAGTAAAAAGGGTTAAATTTACTATGAATCATTTGGTGAAAAAGATATGTACAGCAAATTATTATGAGGAGACTTGGTATATGTTGGCTATATGCATGTATTTTGAAAACTAGATGTGTCTGAGTCAGCTTACACGCACCCCAACCAATCTTTGAGGGGTAATGTCATTTTTCACTAGCCAGAAGCCCAATTAATGCCCGAACAAAACTCTGTATCCAAAATATTTTGCACTTGAAACCTAAGAAAGAGTAAACTCCTAAGTCTAAGGCCTTCAGGCCAACCTGGTTTGCCCTTAGTGGGATAAGGATTTGCTAAAGTCTCTTGCTGAATACCACAACTGTATGACAATGAACTGAGAAGCCCATTCAGAACTTTTGGATTTCTAGTTGTTGAAGCTGTGGAGTTGTCAATGCAGCATTTTCACATTTACCTTAAGACAAGTGCATAAATGTTCAATCTACAAGTCTTATGTTAGGATTCCAACAACGCACCACACGCAACAGAAGCAGTAAAATCAAGAGAAACACAACACACAAATATACGTGGTTCGGCCAAATCAGACCTACATCCACGGGGAGGGGGGTTTCACTATAATCCGGAGAAACTCCGTGTTCTTGTGTTACACACTCACACTCAATCTCACAATAATGAAATCCTCACTAGTTCTCTCGTGTATCTCTCTCTCCGGGGAGCCACAACCGGCCCCCGTCTCACACATTCTCTGCCTCTCTCTCTACATTGTGCTATCACACATAATACACAAGGCATCACAGAGTATTTATAGAGTTACACAGACAAACCCTAATCCACTCCCTCTGGGCCTAAGCCCAACAGGCCCACACGGGGTGGAATCCCAACACCTTAGTGAATAGAAAAAGTAGTACAGAAGAATTACGTTTCCAATTAACAAATGAGTTGAATTTTTCAAGGCCAAAGGATGTTTAGTAGAACTTTTAGTATATATTAATAGGCTTGGACCAGCTGGCAATTCTGATATTTTCTTCTTCTACTATATAAATATGATCAGTTAGCAAATGAAATATTGAGAGTGGTGAAATGGAGGCGTGGAGAGGCTTGTGTTTGGCAATGGTGATCATTATGCTCACGGGGAGAGGCGAAGCGCAATTGAAGCAGAATTTCTACAGTTCGAGTTGTCCAAATGTGGAAAGCATCGTGAAGCAGGCTGTAGTTACAAAGTTAAACCAGACTTTTGTTACGATTCCGGCCACTCTTCGCCTAATTCTCCATGACTGCTTTGTTGAGGTACCACCATACTTCATACATTGATGTCTCCATACTTCATAGTTTTGAACTTTTGATGTCTGTTATGGAAGAGCTCTTGCTATGATGTTAAAGGATTTTGATGTCTTTTTGTTTTTGAGCTTTCATGGTGATTAAATTCACTAGTATAAATAAAAAATATCATCTAGTATCAACTTAAAAAAGAAAGTCACTTTGTTACACTACTTTTGTTATGATTTTTAACACATCAATTTGGTAAGTCTGGGATTTGTTCTTTGTTAGTATTTCTTTTCTTCTCTTGCATGCATGTATTTTCCTCGGAATTTTTTACTGCTTTATCAACATTCTCCCTACCAACCTGGGCTAAAATGACAAGATTCAGAAACATCATAATAGCCTAATTCTAGCTAGCGTTCAAAGGAATTCATTTGTTCGGGATGCAACAACTTTCAGCAATAATCCAGGAGTAAAGGGGGCGGAGCCTCGTCAGGACAAAGTCCTGCAATCCGATAAAGTGCGACAATGGTATTTTGTGTTTCAATAGGCCAATTTCGGTCATTAGGCCTTATCTATTTGAATAGCAATTGCTTTGTAATAGGGGTTAGAGCGTTTCATTCTGCACACGAGAGGAAGTGAAAGAAAACACTTTTGAGAGAGAAGACTTGTACTCCTTCTCTTCGATTATATAGTGGACTAGTGTGGCTCCCGCGGTGTTTCCTCTCGTTGAGGTTTTCCATGTATTATCTGTGTGTTCTTTCTGGTCTTCTGTTTATTAAGTACTTTTTCTATCTTTGAGATTTTTGTGATTCTAGTTTCCAAGATCCGTAGGGGCGTTGTGTGTTAAACTCGTTGTTTGATTCCGAACATCAGATGATGACGATGGCAAATTATTTGAAAATAGAACCATCACCAAATAGATAAGAGTTAAAACGCCGGCGTCATATTAATTTGGCTATAAGTTGCTCTCACATAGATTTTCATTTGCCGACCTTTGCAGGGATGTGATGCGTCAATTATGATAGCATCGCCAAATGGAGATGCAGAAAAGGATGCCCCAGATAATCTCTCCCTCGCCGGCGATGGCTTTGACACTGTAATCAAATCAAAAGCTGCCGTAGAAGTAGTATGCCCTGGCGTAGTATCTTGTGCCGATATCTTGGTCATTGCTGCCAGAGATGTTGTAGTCCTGGTAAACAAACACGCACTGTAGAAACTTTATATCCATCTCAAATTCATTACATTTGTGTTTCATGCGATGAAACCTTTTTGCAGGCTGGAGGACCATTTTTCGAAGTGGAATTGGGACGTCGTGATGGACTTATATCTGAGGCATCTCGTGTTACCGGAAATCTGCCTGAGCCCTTCTTCAATCTCAACCAACTCAATGCGATCTTCGCCAAGAACAATCTCACTCAGGATGACATGATCGCACTGTCTGGTGCCCACACCGTCGGCGTTTCCCACTGTAGCCGATTTGCAAACCGGCTCTACAACTTCTCCTCGTCCTCCAAAGTAGACCCTTCTCTGAACCCAATCTATGCCCAGCAGCTGATGCAAGCATGTCCTCAAAATGTGGACCCCTTAATCGCGGTTGACTTGGATCCTGTGACCCCACAAATTTTCGACAATGTCTATTACAAGAATTTGGTTGGAGGGAAAGGGCTCTTAACTTCAGATGAAGTGCTCTTCACGAACTCAGCATCTCGGCGAAGAGTCAACAATTTTGCTAAGAATCCAAGTCATTTTAACAAATTCTTTGCCAATGCAATGGTGAAGCTTGGCCGTGCGGGAGTGAAGACGGGTAGTGAAGGACAAATAAGAACAGACTGCACGGCCTTCAATTCATAAAGGAAAGCTCACTTCAAAACCTCAGAACGTAGAGAGACTCATGAAATAAGACTGGAGAAGAATTCATCGCAATCATCGATTGTATAGAGACAATTGTTCATTTGATGTTGTTCACACCACCATTTCATAGTACAGAATTAATTTTATATCTTCCCAAAAAAAGGAAGTGTTCTCGTAATTCAATTTTCCAACACGTTTGGTGCTTAGATTCACTTGAAAAGACTATTCTTCATATACCAGTTAACAGCTGGCAGCAACCGCAACATATCTGGCAACAACATCAGATTACCAACCGCGAATGCTCTAAAAATGTATCACAAAAGATATGAAGCTGGAAAAAAAAAAACATAAGATAAAACAGGAAATACAATGTCCATATGCATTATAAATCGTTTACAGAGACAAGTTCACTGATCAATCATTTACAGAGAAGAAATGAGTTCAATGATCAATTGTACCTCCAAGACAGTGTATGGCTTGATGCATCACTCGATACATGAAAAAGAAAATCCTACATCAAACACCCTGAGTACGCTCTCAGTCTCTGTAGAACTGTCATGGCATAAGTTTGCCTCCATAATTACTCCACAAACATTTTCAGAAACATAGGGTGGAAACAGGTGGAATCCCTACCACCTTTTGCAGAACATAAAAAAATGCCAATCCAAATATAATATAGAGAGATCTTCAATCAGGTATGAGATTTTCCATAAAGGTGAGCATAAACAATTTTAGTGCGGTAGACAAGTATCATGCTTAAAACAGCTGCAACGATGCAAAGTCCAGACATGATCATCAATGTCAAGAAGAAGCATATGGCACCATCACACCTTAGTGGTTCATCCACAGCAAAACTGCCCATAAATATTGATCCTAGATCCCTTTGGTGGTGAGGTTGGTGGTGCTGCTTATCTGCTTCACTATCATATATACTACTTGCAATCAGGCCAGAGAAGACTAGGGAACCAGCAGGGTTTGCCAAGGTAAGAAAATTGTACAAAGCTCCAAATTTTTTCAAGCCAAATAATTCAGAGGCAGCAGCTGGGACAATAGCCCAGTGCGCCCCATAGCCGAGCCCAATTAGTAGTGTGCCAATGTACATTGCACCGGGCCAACCCATAGCAAGGATGAAGTGCCCAAATGCCATAATGAGTTGGGCAGCAGCCATGGCCACTGGCCTTGGATAAGCATAGTCCCTGATAAATAAATTCACAAGGTCAAATGAGACATTGCAAAAACAATGATAAGAAATGAAGTTCAATAAGCTTCAACCGAAGAAATAGAAACTTGTAATACCTGACAATCATCTCAGAAAAGTAACCCCCACCAACACGTCCAAGAAAGTTCCAAATGCTGATCAAGGAAACAAATATATGTGTATTGTCATACCCTAAAGATTGGCTCATCTGACCCAAATTATCAATCACTGTCAAACCAGATCCAGAACCCAATAGAAGTGAGAAAAAGATAAGCCAAAAGTCGGCCTTTATCAAAGCCTGTGTCAAGGTGAAGTCCTCCCCCCTATGTGGCCCCCTTCTCCTCTTGATCCTCACGGCTCCTTCTGCAGCTGCTTGGGCTAGTCTTACTTGCAGTTGGGCTATTCGCTTTTGCCTCTCTAAAGCTGGAAGAAGGTCTACTTCCTTAGGTTTCTCATCTTCCAACTCGCTAAATATAACCTCGTTTATATCATGTCCAGATTTGCTGGGTTCGTGTTTATGTGAATCAGGAAGAAGTGCTTCTTCTGCTGGATCTCTTGCCTCTGGGAAGAAACTCAACGATATAGGAATCACAATGGGGACTACTAGGAGAATAAACAATCCAACAGTGAAAATTATGGTCACAGTGTAGCTCAAATCAACTAGATCCTCTAGAAGCATAACCGCCATCAAATATGCAGCCAAAAGGAGGCAAACACTATAGATGAATGAGGAACTTGAGCTATCCGATGGTCTGATTTGTTTGTGACCTCCGACAGGCCTGACAATGAACATAAGGGCAACAACCACCATTGAAGGACCAACTGCAACCATGAAGATGAGGGCTGCGTGATCAGGAGTATGGATCACTGCATATACCTGAGTCAGAATTGCTCCAGCTAAACCAGCAAAACCCTTAAGTACTCCCACCACGTGGCCCCTGCTCTTCGGAAAATTTTGCACGCATGAGACTAGAGATGCGGTATTGAAGTAGGTTTCACCATTTGTACCCACAAATATGAGGATGCACATCTGCATAATGGCAATAGTTCACAATTTTACCAAGGCATGAGGGATTACTTATCTCTTGAGCTAAGAACCCAGAAAACTATCTCAACTTTGTAAAAATGTTACAATTCAATTGAGCAACATAACCAGTTATGAATTAAACGCATATGATTCTCTGCATCAAGAGATGTAAGCATCATAGTCAAATAGTATACATATATAAGTTTCCCCGCATCTTGTCTATAAAACAATACAGGCTTAATGTAATGGGAACTGTCCAGTTTTCCCACCATCCCCGCATCTTGTCTACAAAACAATACAGGCTTAATGTAATGGGAACTGTCCAGTTTTTGCACCATAACAGTGGAATTTGATAGAACAACTGAGGATTTAACCAAAACAAACTTTATTCTTAAAGTGAATTGTAGGTAGTGTTCAAATCTGGGAAAAAAGAAGACGACATCACTAGTATATATTCGCAAAAGGAAAAACAAGCAGCATAATAAAGTCACTTGGTCTTGTAGTCAAACATTCTTAAAGACCCATTCAATCACAGTGAAAGCCAATAGAACAATCAATAAGTTCATCAAATAGCAACATGCCTCGACAGATGTATACCAATAAGTTCTGTACCATTTTCACCACAATTTAGACTCATGCCAGGCATAATATCCTTAATGTATCTGACAGAAAGCAAGACAGCACAAAATGAAGGAAATGGATCATCGTTCTGTTGTTTTAGTGTCTTCTTACTGTAAATTGGAGAGTTTTCATAAAGATAATTGGCATCTTCATATATTCAAAAAAAAAAAAAAAAGGAAAAGAAAAGAAACACAAAAGCAACAGCATGGTAGAATCATAAAGTAAACACACTTATCATAAGCGCATAAATTTGAAGGAAAAAAGACAAAACACAAAAGCAAAGAACAATTGCAGAATCCAAATATCTGCAATTCCCCCTCTTATAAGGCCTCTTTCCAATCTATTGCACGGTAGGAATATCCTTCAAGATTCAGAAGACCACCAATATCCTGTCTTCCATAACCAGAATAAATTCAAATAGTTGCTTAGTTCGGATAACAAGAATTCATGAACAAACACGTTCCACACAAATCACATAACACCCAAATTGCTACTCACAAAACAGCAACATACCCAAACCCGATAACAATATGAAAAGTAAGATATCAAAAGCGACAGAAAAGAGGAGCCCAGTTCATGAAACAAGAAGAAAGTACACAAAAAAAAAAGGCTTCTCAATGGAGCCGAATGAAAAAAGACAATTTTTTTGATATATCGGTGTCCAGGAGCTTATGGCCACCTCAACTAATCGTGACTCCAATCAAAAAGCCCAATGAAAAAACAAAGACAATGAATGAACGGTTAAAAGACTCACCGCCCACAACGGCAGCGCCGGAACTCGGCCTGTGACAATAAGCCACACCAAACCATACCCAATGAAATTCTGCAAAGCACCAACAAGGAGAGCTCCCCACAAGGGCAAAAACTCACACAAGCTTCCAGCCAAGAACCCAACACTATCCCCAAGGTCCTTAGCCACGCCTAATCTCGCAATCTGCTTCTGATTATAGTTCAAAGAACTTTTAATCACAGGCGAAATACTCCCAAACAAATACCCAATTCCAGCACACGATTGTATCCACATTGCTGCCACAAAAACCAGCCATCTGCTATTGAAGAAACCCGCAAATCTCTCCCCCAAGCGACCCATCATCAGTCAAAATCGAGTCTTTTCTACTTGAGTGTTCTTGTTTGGAATCGGATTTGAAGATCTGAGACCCAGTAAACTAATTTTGTGGCTATCTGAAAATTTTGTTTGCTTTTTCACGTGTCTTTCTTTTTCGTTTCTTTTTTCAGGCAGGGCCCGAGTATGTAGGTCGGAGAGGAGATGATGATGTGATTGCAGATACTAATCATAGTACCATGTATGTCTATATGTAAGACCTCGGTTTTTGAGGTAATTGTTGAATTGCCATTCCTGTGCTGGGAGTGAGTGGACTGCCATTTTGGGATAGAGGACAAGAAAGGAGAGCGAAGTGACGCATGGTCTTACGCTCAAAGCCACAAAGAATCAGGATGTAGACATGTGTCTTCTCTTGAAAAAAAAAAATGTTACTCCGAGGAAAGGCTATTCGTTCTCCATCCTTCTACTGTTCGGCTGCTGCGCCACTACTACGAGTGACGGAGTGAGAATTATGAATAGACATGTTAACTTGACTCGAACACGACGTGAATTTATAGGGTTGAACATGATATGAATTTGTAGGGTTTTGGTCGATCATCTTTTACACAAACCCGAATATGACATGATCCGTAAATACAACAATTAAACAAATCGAATACTGATTAGATTTGCATAACTTGATAAAGACACATATAACTGTTTAATTTTTAGTGTTTAACTGTTAACTCGAAACGACACGACACCATGGCAAGGAAGCCAACCCATAGGCCATAGCCATACTTCTGTCTTCTAAAAAGTATTACTCCAGTTTTGATTCTTTAAAGTTTCCTAATCTTTAGATCAGATTTGATTTTGTAGGTCAACTTGTATGAAAAACATCAAAGTAATGTAATTATGGAAAAACTAAAACATGGATATTAACATATCCCATGATAAAATTGTATGCAAAATCAATTAAATGTTAACCCGAATACAACATTGTTTTAAGTAGGTCGGTTTAGTATCAAGATGTTTGACATGTTTGTGTTAACAACTGTTTTGACACAAACCCGAAAAAACACAATGCCCGAAGCTACACAACAGGACACGAGACATACACTCACCCACCCACCGCACTTTGACTAAATACCCTCATGGTCACCACAACGCGGTGTCCTAATACCTTCATTGTGTCATTAATTTAAACATTTTCGTGGAGTTTATACGCTTAGCCTAAGTTTCCACTACGGTATTTTCAGTACTTTCTGTATTCTTTGACTACATGTTGTCAAATCAATAAGTCATTTCCCTTACATACATCAATTGATTTGACAATTTGCAGTCTAAGAATACCGTAGTGAAAACTCACCCTTGGAACTGGACCTAACAAAAAAAATACTATGATAAATAAAAGTGTTATGCACCAAGTGACGATACCCCAAGACCTCTAAATAATTTTTCTTCACCTAATCCTCATTGCAGCACTACTACTAGTCATGTGATCTTGTCATTATTCTCTTTTTAATTACTCCTACCAATTTTATTGAAAGACACAGCTGTGACAATTTAATATAGTTGGAATATAAAAGAGAGTAAAGCACTAAAAAATATACCTTAATTTATTCATTGCTTTAAAGAAATGAGAATTAAAGAAAGGACAGTGGAGAAAAAATAATGCTTGTTGGGTAGAGGTTGGTGGGCTAATCCCAATTGAAAGTTAGCACTTGGGTGCAGTTCAAAAAAAGATGTTAGCACTTGGGTGATTTTTCAGCAGTAAAATGAAATAAAGTTGCAACTTCACTAGTATAAAGAGTTTTTGTGAGACTGTAAGCGTTTGATTCTGTTAATTTTCTTTTTATTAGTTACTCATCCGTCCTTTTTAATTTCTTTCATAAATTTATGATCAGTTTAAGAAAAATATGACAAATAACAAGCAAACCAAATGGCGGCGATGGCGTGACAGCGGTGGCGATGGTACTAGCGGTTGTTCTGTTTTTTGATTTGTTTTCTTTTTTGGTACTTTTAGGGTTTTTTTTTTTGTAGTTTTTAGGTTTTTTTTTTTTTTTTTTGGTCGGTGTACTTTGGTAGTTTGATTTAATGAAATTTTTATCTCTTCGTAAAAAAAAAAAAAGCAACAATCAAACCAAATTCTTGGGTTTCGCAATTGTTGGGTGTCTCAGTATCATTTCGCTGTGAGAATATGAGATTCGATTTGGATAACTCGGAACATAAATTGGTTGTATCCAACAAATTACTCACTTTGTGCAGGAATCTCACATTACGTTCATCCTTTACCAGCTTTCCCCGAGGAAACACAATCATTAGCAACAATATGAAATCAGTGGCTCAAATGAACATTTAGGGTGTGTTCTTCAACAAATTTTTGGGTCATAAAATCTCACATTTTATGACGCCTCAATCTCAATACATAAAATGTAAAAGTGATTTTATGAGATTTTCGTAAAATCCTTCTAAAATCTATAGGAAAATCACTATTTTTTATCAATTGGGAAAACAACTTCATTTTATCACCCCTCTATAAAATATTTATTTTATGAGATTTTCATAAAATGCACCTAAAATCTATAGGAGAATAAGGCCTAGTATTGTGAATTTACTTTTGGGGTGATTTTCGAAATAAGTTTCCGGGTTATCATTAAAGCAATTTAGTAAACAGTGTTCAACAAAATGCCAATCTTCTCGGACTGAATCACCAATCCCCGATTTGGGGATCCTTCTGCGCACCATATGTGTTGCACCATGTAGTGCACCGATCTCAACTCTCCAAAATTGTTTTCAATAGTCTGGATTCGCAGACGTCTTTTTAAGTATCTGTGAATCCGAACCATTAATTTTCAATATGGATAATTGTAATATGAACTGCAGGGTCCCCAGATCCATTAATCCATCGTTTGGTGGCACCTTGAAATTTGCATACCCATTTTTTTTGTCAGGTCTTTATAGGTATTTGATGGGACTAAACATTTTCTTCAACTCTCCTACTGCGCGATGGCATCTTAATTTTGGCCTCACAGAAGTAGGGTGAGATTTTTTTAGGATGGTCTTATAGTGCTGAAATTATACCCTCTCTATCTCAAATTGGATGTCTATTTTTAAAACTCGTGTTTTTTTTTTTGTTATATCTTTTAATTTATTATGTTTTTTGTAATTATGAACACTTCGTATTATAAAATTATCAAGAACTATCAAACAAGATCTATATTGAAATATATAAGCAATTGAAATTGACACGAGTTTCAAAAATGGACATCCAATTTAGGTTTGAGGAGTACTAATTGTGATAGAGTACTAGTCATTAGGCATAAAAAAAAAAAAAAAAGAAAAAAACTAGTAAAAAAGGTACTGGCACCTTTGTTCGTTTAGGTCCTTGAAACCGGTTTTTGAGACCTGGTTTTCTTCGATTTTCCCAATTGTCTTTCTGAGTTGATCTGACTGAAGTCAGAAAAGTAGCCTTTAGGGCATCCGCAGTCGTGAAATTAAAAATATGTTGTTATATGACACAAAAGTGTAAAAAGTGGGTCCTATTTTGGTGTTGTTATGACAAAATATGTTATTAAGGTAAGAAGTGTTGTAATGGTGTTGTTAAAGTGTTGTTAAAATAAATAAAAAATGTACATAAATATAGAAGTGGGTCCCATTTTGCCCAACTTTTCTTCCCCTTTTTTCTCCTTCTCTCCTCTTGCGTGTACCTCTCTCCAAGCCCTCTGCCACAGCCTGCCACCTCTCTCTCTCTCTCTCTCTCTCTCTCTCTCCTCTCTTTGTGAAATAGCTGCACCAACACAGTTGTATTGTCAGCTAATGTTTTCGGCATTTTTGACCCTAAAACTTTCGGCATTTCTGAGACTAATTACACCATTGGGACAAAAAATAGAAAATGTTTGCTAACTTTACTAATTCGTACACTATTACCACAACTGCGGATGCCCTTAGGGTGTCTTGGGGAGTTCTATCCCGAAAAAGAAAAGGGAAAAGTAAAAAAGGTTGTAAGGACTAGGGGGTGTTCCACTAACTTGATTTTTTTGGTTTTTTGGTTTTTTTTAATGTTTTAGTTTTGCAAAAAAAACAAACTTGTTCCACTAACTAGTTTTTTGATTTTTTGGTTTTTAGTTTTGCAAAAAACCTAACTTGTTCGTTTGAGGTCTTCAGACCAGTTTTTGAAGCTTTTTTGTGAAGCCAGGTTTGGAGCCCTCTCTTTCATAGTCTAATTGTCATATCAAAACTGTGGGTCCCTTTATATTTAATTATTACTGCCCTCTCCTATTTCTCTCTCTCTCTGCAATTAGGCCCCGTTCCACTAAAAAAAACAGTTTTATTTTAATTCAAAAACTATTTTATTCCATTAATAAAAAATCACTTAGTTTTTTTGCAAAACTAAAAACTAAAAAAGCCAAAAAAAACTAGTTAGTAGAACAAGTTAGTTTTTTTTGCAAAACTAAACATACAAAAAACTAGTTTAATGGAACAAGTTAGTTTTTTTGCAAAACTAAAAACCAAAAAACTAGTTAATGGAACAAGTTTGTTTTTTTGCAAAACTAAAACATCTAAAAAAACCAAAAAACAAAAAAACCAAGTTAGTGGAACACCCCCTTAGGCCATCTGTAGTGGTGTAGCTAACACCACAAATTAGTCAGATGCTAACACAGTTAGCTAGCTTTTCTGTTTTTTTTTTTTTGCTCCTAGTAGTGTAATTAGTCAGTAGTTAGAAATTGTCAATGCAGGAGTGAACTGTCACTCCCACAGTAGCACCAGCCAAGTGGGGTCCACGGTGAAAAAGAGGAAAAATTTTCGGAGAAGCACAGGAGAGAGGAAGTAATGGATCTGACACCGGGGAGGGTGGGAACAAGTAAGAGAGAGGAAGGAATGAGGAGAGAAAAAGGTGGTACTCACACACATTTTTTTACACTTTAACAACATCACTATAACACTTATTAATTTAACAACATATTTTGTCATAACAACATATAAATGAGACCCATTTTTTATACTTTTGTGCCATATAAGTCCACATTTTTAACTCCACTACTAGGATGGCCTTAGTCCTTACAACTTTTTTTACTTTTCCCTTTTCTTTTTCCGGATAGAACTCCCCAAGACACCCTAAAGGCCACTTTTCTGACTTCATCAGAAAGACAATTGGGGAAACACAGCCGACCACATTGATTGCTAATGTTATAAACTGGGTCCATTTATTCATGAATTGATCCGTCTTCTTCTTCATCAATAAATAAAGAGAAAAAGATACCACTAATGTGGACCACGATGCAAAAAGACACTAATGTGGACCACGGTGCGAAAGATTAACGCCCCGTTTCACTAAAAGAATTTTGTTTTAAAATTGTTTTAATTTTTGTATTCACATCTTTTTATGTGATGTATTGTTAGATGATGACTTGTCTTGATTTTTTTTTGAAAAAACTAATTTTTGAAAAAAACTAACTAGTGGAACACCATCTAAATAATATGATTAAGGACCCATGTATGGATACCAAAGATCGGCGTGGGAGTCCCAGTTTCGGATTCTACACAAATGATCAGTATAGTCTATTAATTTTAAAATTATTTTTGAATGAATTTGTGAAAACATAGCTTAATCGGATATTTATAAGTATTTCATCCAATGTACCAGTTTCATTTAGAATCTAGGAATCCTATATTGTGATTTGTGAATCAATATTGGTACATTGGATAAAGCAGCTGCGGATCGATCCAATTGAGCTATTTTGACTGGACTACTCGAAAAAAATATTTTAGAAAGTAATAAACAATGTGAATCAATCGTATTAGATACGAATGTAGGCCCTGGATGACGGTGCACAGATGGTCGAGACTCGTGACCCTCAAAATTAGCTACGTGATTGAAGCTTGAGCGATGGAGTATATAAAAGTTCTACGTGATTCAATGGCAAAAAAGTACTGAGATACCGTAAAGAGAGAATATTCTTTACAACGGTGTAAACCAAAGTTTCTTCAAAATAGATTACATTGTGCCATGTATCCATATTCTACCTTTTGGGACCACTATTTGAACACATAGTATGGGGAACCTCACACTTAATCCTAGGAGATTGGACTGATGGTCGACTTTCTGTGATTGCTCTATCCTCATATCTCACAACCAAGTCTCCTTGGCCAACAATTTTTGGGTCACCTCATTCCACTCACAGTTTTTGAAATGACGTGGAATGAACTATAGAGATTAGTTTGAGGTGCGTGCAAATTGGTTTGCGGCGCTCTGTATTACCAAAGAAATAGTAAACATGTGCTAATACGACCTTTTTTAAAAAATTATGTTTCTATTAAGTCTATAATGGCAATTTTGTGTAGAATACCTTTTATTTCTTGCCAATTTTGGATTAGAAGGTTGGAAAAAGCAATTAACAAGATCATAGCAATTTGAATTTTGACATTTAGATATCCACTAAAGGGATGGCAAATACTATGTTTTTGCACATTTTTAGGATGTGCGTGGATAGTAGGGTAGTGGTTATCGTAGGTGGTTTTTAATCGATTATTGTTTTGCTCATAAATTCATAATAATTATTTAATTGCACGTTGAAAGTAATTATAAATTCTTAATTTTTGAAGAGGCAATTATGGAAACCACTTTTGTGACTAGCACGCGGCTTAATGGGAGGGAACACCCCCCACCCTCCTCTTTATGCTCACCGAACGGGAAAAGCTATTGGCTATCGTTACGAACAATCGATCTATCTATAATAGATACAAAAGGCACCTACAAATGACAAACCCGTTTCCACCAGGAGTTTGGTCAGCGGCGGAGCGACGTGGCAGGGTCGACAATGTTAGGTTTAGGCTCTGGATGTTGGACATGGGTGGATCAGATACGGGTAGCATAGCAAGTGGTGGTCAACGGCGAAGCGGCGATTATGGTGGGTGTTGGGTGTTGGGTTGGGGTGGCGAGTCGGATGGCGATGGTAGTGGTTGTTTTGGAGGTGGTGGTGGTGGGTAAGGTGGTGGCAATGGGCGTTTTGGAAGCAGAGGAGGCGGTGGTCTTCTGGTGGGTTTGAGGTTTCTCCGCTTAAGTCGTCATTTGGCGAAGGTGAACTTTGGTCACCGCGGGGGTTGATGTTCTAGGTATTTGTGATCTGGTTCGACATTCGCCTAATTGTCTGGGGTCATGGCGTGATCTATTTGGTGTCGATGGTGGGTTACGGTGGCAGCAGCATGGTGTGATCTTTTTATCGATGATGACGATGAGGCTGAAACCATTTGGGTGGTGGTTGTTTTGGTGCTTTTCGTTTATTTTGTATTTTTTTTAATCAATCTTTGGTTGATTTCTCCTTCCCAACTTGACGTACCCAGTATCAAAGTTTTTCAATAAACTAAACCTATTGCTGTTTAAAAAAAGAAAACATGGGAGGGTCGTTGATTTCATAACACTAGTGACTAGCCCACTTTGAATGTCATTGTGTGTCCTCCATAGTACTAGTCAAGCATGCATACCCTGAAGACCAAATCTCTCCTTCATGATGACTGTAATCTTGGATGTCAACCTGTGACCCTATCTGTCTCTGTGTAGGAGTATTTTTCTAAACAAGTGGGCGTTGTGTTTGGGCAATTAATGGTAAACAAATCAAGTATGGCAGCTGACGGGCATCCTTATCAAACTCACCAAAAAAAACACCAAATTTAACCTCAAAAACACATTTTATAATTTAGCAAGTCACTTTTTAAAAAACTCACAAAATCAGACTCTCTATTCTAACTTCACTATATTAAACTATTCCCCTCAAATCTATATAAAAAAAAAATACTTCCCCCTAAAAAACAACTTTTTCGGCAATGTGTTGCCCCACCCAAGACACGTGTCCACAAAACCCCAATTTCGGCAGTGTAGCCGCCCCCCCCCCCCCCCCCCCCCCCCATTTCGGCTGTTCCCTCTTTTCTTACGGAAAACCGGAAAAAACCAAATAAAAATATTTGGTCCGTGAACAGTACCTTCTCAAATTTGAGTAGGTACTGTAGCGAAATTAATTTGGTGAGGAAAGATAGAGAGGCTGATTTTTGAAGGTTTTTTGGAGTTTGGGTCTCTATTTTAGCCAAAAAGCTAATTTGGTCATTTTGATGAGGATGCCCTTAGAAAATCAATTTCTACTTTGGGCAAGATGGAGATCATAATCTGCCTCATTATAGAGGGGTTGCGGATCTGTAGTCCTGAAACCCTGTCCCAACTCCGTGTCTACGTCTATCCAAGCCGTCCATCCTCATTATTGTGGTGTGAGTTCAAGTAGCAAGAATTTGTTTCACTTAATAAAACACAAGTTCAAAGTATTAATTGTTAGGGTCACTTAGCCAAAAATCCAAAACATTTGGCATTTTTAAAGGGAAGGACAAGGAACTTTTGCAATCGAATATAAAAACAAAAAACATTTACCTTTTTTAAAAGGAAGGACAAGGAACTTTTGCAATTGAACATAAAGACAAAAAAAAATTAGTGAAGTGTCACTAATTTTTAAAAATTTAAATTTCGAACATAAAATTTTAAAAAATCACCACTCCACCTCCGGCCGACCACCACCCCACCTCTAGCCAAGCACTTCCGGCGACCAAAAAAATTAGTAAAGTGTCACTAATTTTTAAAAATTCAAATTTCGAACATAAAATTCAAAAAAATCAAAAAATCAACACTCCACCTCCGGCCGACCACCACCCCACCTTCGGCAGAGTACTTCCGGCGACCAAAAAAATTAGTGAAGTGTTACTAATTTTTGAAAATTCAAATTTCAAACATAAAATTCAAAAAAATCAACACTCCACCTCCGGCCGACCTCCACCCCACCTCGGGCCGAGCACTTCCGCGACCAAAAAAATTAGTAAAGTGTCACTAATTTTTAAAAATTTAAATTTCGAACGTAAAATCCAAAAAAATCAACACCCCACCTCCGGCTGACCACCACCCCACCTCAGGCCGAGCACTTCCGGCGACCAAAAAAATTAGTGAAGTGTTACTAATTTTTAAAAATTCAAATTTTGAACATAAAATTCAAAAAAATCAACACCCCGCCTCCGGTCGACCACCACCCCACCTCTGGCTGAGCACTTCCGACACCCAAAAAAATTAGTGAAGTGTCACTAACTTTTAAAAATTCAAATTTCGAACATAAAAATCAAAAAAATCAACACCCCACCTCCAGCCAACCACCACCCCAGCTCTAGCCAAGAACTTCTGGCGACCAAAAAAATTAGTAAAGTGTCACTAATTTTGAAAATTTTAAATTTTGAATTTTAAAAAAAAATTCACCACCCCATCTCTGGCCGACCACCACCCCATCTAGGGCCGAACACTTCCGGAGACCAAAAAAATTAGTGAAGTGCTACTAATTTTTAAAACATTCGTGGAAGACCGAAACCAAATAATGAATCAGGAGTTACCTTCTCAACTTCTCCAATACATTTCCATGTCTTAAAAAGAAGGTCTAGATCAGAAATACAGAATATTAATTATTGAACGCCTCAGTAAAATCAAAGATGTATGTATACAAATTGAACGCATCATGTGCTCTGTCTCTCTATGGGAATGGAATAGCCATACCCATTTTCTATGTGAAGCTATACGACTCAGCTCTATTCTCTTAAAAAAAAGGCTTTTCCTTCGCTATTTCCTCTCCCGCATTCGTTCTTTTCCAGAAAGTTCAGATTTCTGTTTGAAGTTGAAAATGAAGGATTAAGATAGAGAGATTTGGGGTGGGGGAAGTTTAATTTTGGTGGAGGATTTGTTAAAATATCCTTTTGCCTTATCTGCAAAAGACTGATGTCCTTATAACACAAAGCAAAAGCTGCGTGTCTTTCTCTTTAAAATGATAAAAAAATGTTGCATTTATGACTAATTTTTCCTAATTGTTATGTACTCACTCTATCCGCAAATAATAGTCTAGTATTTTATTTTAAATTGTCCCTTGATAAGTGTCCTTTCTGAAAAGTTAATGGATAAAAGTCTATACAACTATTATTTTGTTCTTTTGAAAAAATAATGGGTGAAGAGTTAACAGGGAAAAATGAAGAATAGTTTTGAAAAATTGAAGTAAAATTTGATTTGAAAGGTGTGATGATGATATCTCTTTAATAAATTAGAATAACAAAGCTACACATTTAAAAAGGAACTTATGGAAAATCTTTTATTTCTTTGAAGTTTTAAGATTGGGGGAGGGTGCTATCCCCGAAGGAACAGCATGGGTGTTGGGCCGATCACGGCCGACCTTGATCGGTCATGCATGGACGGCTCAGATCTGTTCAACAGCGGACAGTTCGAACTTGTTTGAACAAGATGTGATCTGAGCCGTTCATATCCGATCACGGATGGCCATGATCGTCCCAACACCCATGTTGTCCCCGAAGGGATGCAAAAAGAACTAAGCTACGCAAGGTCCACTCGCATTTCGCGGATAATAACTTATTTTTTTGTCTTTATTCAATTTTTTTTGTCATACTATGGTGGTTCGCTAAATAATCTATTTGAATTATTTTTTGTCTGTATTCAATTTTTTTTTTTGCACATTTACTAGTTTAGCGTCAATTTTATATGGATTATTGATTTGTTTTGATGGGACGAATCGAAAAAGGTAAAAAGTAATGCTTAGAACTGATGCGTTGTTTAGACAATGGCCACAAAATAGTAGAGTACAATCAAGATTGAATGGGTACAACCAAGGAGGGGATTAGTCGAGATGTGCGCAAGTCAATCCAGATACACTTCTTTTTTTGTTCATTCTTCATTCCTTATTAGGGCTGTAAATGAGCCGAATCGAGCCGAACGCTATGAGGCTCGGGATCAATTCATCAAGGTATGAGTCAAGCTCGAGTTCGGCTTGTGTTTGATTCGAGCCTAGACAAGTGAGCTCGAGTTCGGCTCGAGAAAATATTTCAAAGCTCGAGCTCGTTAAACTCGAACGAGCCGAACCGAGCCGAATTTAGGCTCGAATTAAGGCTCGAATCCAGCTCAGTACGGCTCGTAAGCAGTTTAGACCGCAAACTGAGAGGGAAAAGAAAGATGCTTCAAAACAATGTTACATGTAGATCTATCACATAATCAAGAAATCAAACAAAAATAAACAAATCTACCACAATAATCAAGAAATTAGGCAAAAATAAACAAATCTACCACAATAATCAAGAAATCAAAAGAAAACAACACAAGAAAAAAAAATTGAGAACTAAATAGAGTACTCTAGTTAGGGATAAAACCCATCTGTTCGTACTAGAGTACTCTAGTTAGAGATAGGGCTGTAAACGAGCCGAATCGAGCCGAGTTTTAGAATGTTCAAGTTCGTTCATTAAATTTTTAAACGAACTCGAGTCGAACTCGAACTCAATGAAAATTTGACGAGCCGAACTCGAACTTGTTCACGAGCCTTAACGAGGAAAAATATTAGATATTTATGCTCTAATATAAGTCTAGAACTTCAAAAAAAATCTAATTTGTACCTAAATAAGTTCATACATGTATAAAATTATAAAATCATATTAGTAAAATTTGAGTTTATAATACTTTTATTGGTTTATACTAGTACAAGTTATAAAATTTTCATTATATATATTTAAAAGTTTATACATATCCAAGGTTATATACGAAATTCTTATGAGATATACATATATTTCAAGTTCGTGAGCCTAATCGAGCCGAATATTGTCAAGTTCAAGTTCGGCTCATTTATTAAACGAGCCTAAAATTGAGGTTCAAGTTCAGTTCGTTTAGTATCCAAATTGAACTCGAACGAGCCTTTATCAAATTGAGCCTCGAATAGTTCACGAACCGCTCAGTTCATTTACAGCCCTAGTTAGAGATAAAAGAATAACAAATTACGCAGGAGTTCCTCAACTATAAATATTTAAATGTGGACCCCTAAGTATTAATTACATTTTGACCCTAGGTTCGCGAGCCGAACCAAGCCGAATCCACTTATGCTCAGGTTCGGCTCATTTATGGAACGAGCCTAATATTGGGTTCAAGTTCATTTCGTTTAGTATACGAACCAAACTTGAATGAGCTCTAAACCGAACCGGGCCGTCCGCCCTCGAATAGTTTGCGGACGGCCCAGTTCATTTATAGACCTATTCTTAATCTATTACATGAGGGAAGGGGAAATGTGACTCGATCCCAAGATGGTCAATGTGGGGCATTCATGAGCTCTACTGCATGAGCTAGCTACCTCTTGCAACCCAGATACACTTTATTGCCCCCAAAAAGTCTATTCTTTTCTCTTTCTTCTGATCATTATTGAAAAATAAATAATAAAATAACCCATCTTTGTAATAGGTTAAACTTTTAGACGAGTTGGTGGTTCATAAGCTCTATATTCGGACCTTGCTGCTTACCTATTGATTAAATTTTTTTACACGTGTTTAGCCCTCTTATTGATGAGAGTTTGACTACATAATACGACAGGCGTGTTAAAATATGAATAATTAACTTACATATATTATTCTAACAACTTAAGCCTTTAAATGAATTTTAATTTAACAATTGGTAATAATCATCGGACATCAAGGGGAAGGCGGGACCGTGGGACACAAAATAAGACAACAGTGCCACTTTAACCACTCATTTAAAGAAAGGGAAAAAGTCAAAAAACATCATGTTAATACCATGACCATGAAGTTGACACATTAATGTAACACATATCCATGATCCTCAGCATCCGAAGGGGGCCTAGCTAACGTGCTTTCTCAATGCACACTTAACAAGGCATATTCCATTTCAGAAAATCACCATAATTTTTTTTTATGACAGGGTTTCAAAATTAAATTATACACACCTCAATTAATTATAGAATATAAAGGTATCATTTAGAAAAATCTGCAGTGATCCTATAATTGTAACGAAAAATGAGATTCAAATTTAAGGGATTGGTGTAATAGTCCCTAGCTACTTAGGTGAAGCTTTTAATTTTTTTTATCAATGCGGAAGGCGATCAACGAAAGTCATTTAATCGCGCTAATCAAAGGTTAAGTGGCCGTATTTAAAAACGTTTTTGGCTCTTTTTTTTTTTTTGTTCATTAAAATGTCAAGATAAAAAAGCTCAAACTATTTGGAATAATTTTGATCATTCAAGACTTTTTGACTTTGTTTGGGCTAGCTTTCGTTTAAGCCGAACCTGCCAAAGTAAAAATGGATATGACTGCCAACAGCTTGTTTTGCTCCCTTGCTCATTTGCTTATTTGTATCTTACTTAAAAATTAGTAATATTTCTTCTTTTCTGTTCTTTTCTCAACCTGATATGATCTTTTCATTTTATTTTATTTGAACTGATAATAATCATTTCTTTTCAAATAAGCAAAATCATAATATTTGTGAAACGAACCAAACGGGTTACTTAGCCCAAAAAGGCTGTCACATTTTCAGCTCTCAGGCTGACATAGAGAGGGAGAAATGGATCCAAACGCAGCGGCAAAAGCATTCGTGGAGCACTACTCCTCGACATTCGACACTAACCGATAGGGGCTGGGTAAATTGTTCCAAGACGATTCGATGTTGAGTTTCCAAGGTCAGCAGTTTCAAGGGGCTTAGAACATCGATCGCTTAGTTATCAGTCTCCGTAAAACTGTCGTGGCGTAGGTTTGCCACCGTAATCCCTTGACAAAACTTTTCAGAAACACATGGTGGAAACAGTGGGAGCTCCAACACCATGCACAAAGCATATAGAAAATGCCAACCCAAATATACTAATAGAGTTCTTAAGTTCCCATCTTCAATCTCTTCCCAAAAATTAGGTACGAGATTTTCCATAAAGCTGAGCATAGACAACCTTAGTGCGATAGACAAGTACCATGCTTAAAACAACTGCAATGATGCAAAGTCCGGACATTATCATCAATGTAAGGAAGAAGCATATGGCACCATCACACCTTGGTGGTTCGTCCACAACAAAACTACCTATAAATATTGATCCCAGATCTTTTTGGTGGTGAGGGTGGTGGTGTTGCTTCTCTGCTTCACTATCATATATACTACTCGCAATCAGACCGGAGAAGACTAAAGAACCAGCAGGGGTTGCCAAAGCAAGAAAATTGTACAAAGCGCCAAATTTTTTCAAGCCAAATAGATCAGAGGCAGCGGCTGGGAAAATAGCCCAATGTGCCCCATAGCTGAGCCCAATTAGTAGTGTGCCGATGTACATTGCCTCGGGCCAACCCATAGCAAGGACGAAGTGCCCAACTGCCATTATGAGTTGAGAAGCAGCCATGGCCACTGGCCTCGGATAAGCATAATCCCTAATCAAGAATTTCACAATGGTGAATGAGACATTGCAAAAACGAAGATAACAAATGAAGTTTAACAAGATTTTTAAGGGAAGAAATGGAAACTTGTAATACCTGACAATAATCTCAGAAAAGTAACCCCCACCAACTCGGCCAAGAAAGTTCCAAATGCTGATCAAGGAAACAAAGATATGCGTGTTATCATACCCTAAGGATTGGCTCAGCTGACCCAAATTATCCATTACTGTCAAACCAGATCCGGTTCCCAAAAGAAGTGAGAAAAAGATAAGCCAAAAGTCGACCTTTATCAAAGCCTGCGTCAAAGTGAAGTCCTCCCCCCTATGCGGCCCCTTTCTCTTCCTGATCCTCACAGCTCCTTCTAAAGCTGGAGGCATATCTACTTCCTTATGTAGCTCATCTTCTACCTCGCTAAATAGAACCTCGTTTGTATCATGTTCAGATTTGTTGGCTTCATGTTTATCTAAATCAGGAAGAAGCGATACTTCTACTGTATCGCTCACCTCTGGGAGGAAACTCAACGATATAGGAATCATAACGGGGACTACTAGGAGAATAACTAATCCGACAGTAAAAATTATGATCACAGTGTGGCTCAAATCAAATAGATCTTCTAGAAGCATGACCGCCATCAAATATGCAGCCAAAAGGAGGCAAACACTATAGATGAATGAGGAACTTGTGCTATCCGATGATCTGTCTTGTTTTTGACATTCAACAGGCCTGACAATGAACATAAGGGGGATAATCACCATTGCTGGCCCAATTGCAACCATGAAGATGAGTGCAGCACGATCTGGAGTATGGATCACTGCAAATAACTGAGTTAGGATTGCGCCACCTAAACCTACATAACCCTTGAGTATTCCCACCACAGAGCCCCTGCTCTTTGGAAAGTTTTGCACGCAGGCGACCAGAGATGCGGTGTTGAAGTAGGTTTCACCGTTTCCACCCACGAATATAAGGGTGCACATCTGCATAATGAGAATAATTAACAGTCTTACCAAGGCATGAGGGTAACTGAGTGTTTCCTTCTCCGTTGAACTTAAAACTAAGAAAACTGTCTCAAAGCAAAAATGTGGACATTCAATTGACAAACACAAGTGCCGTTCAAAAAAATTGACCAACATAAGCAGTCATGGTATAAATTCGTATGTTTCTCTCCATCAAGAGACAAATCCATTACGTATAATTTTTGCCACATTCAGTTTACAAAACTATTCAGGCAATGCTCCGTTTGTTTGAATGTAAAGTATTTTACAACTGAAAATATTTTCCATGAGAAACATTTTTGCATGCAAAAACAAGTTTTGCAATTATTTTCCGGTGTTTGGGTGAATTCCATTTTTTTTTGCAAACCAATATAGCTCATCTAATTGGCCTAGTATAGTATCAAAGTGTGAGTATCATTCGCTGGTCAACCAATCTGACAAAGGTAATGGTGGAAAGGGAAGAGGATGTGGTACAGTGTCCCCATTGGAAAACAACTTACCGGTTTTTCTAAGGGTAAGTCGTTTTACGGCCAACGTCGTAAAATATTTTCCGAAAATAAATCATTTTCCAAGATTTTCAGCAACCAAACATGAAACACCGGAAATTATGTAAAATGTTTTTGGCAAAAATATTTTACGTCCAAACAAACGGAGTCTTAATGTAAGGGAAACTGTTCATTTTCCGAAGCATAATTGCTTATGGATTGAGAATAACCTCGAAAGAACAACAGATCGAGGATTCAACATTTTCATTAAAGCACATCGAGGTGATATTCTGATTTTGGAAAGGAGGAGGAAGAGAACACTTGTATTAAGTGCCAACAGCCGAAAAGGAAATCGGAAAACGCCCTGTTTTAGTGTCTTCTAACAGTAAATTGGAGATATTCATAAAGACACTTACCATAGGCACAAAAATATGAAGAAAAAAGAGAAACACAAAAGCAACGACCAATTACAGAATCCAAATATCTGCAATTTCCCTCTCGTAAGGCCTTTCTCATCCCATTGCACAGTACGAATATCCTTCCAAGATTCAGAAGACGACCCAATTTAGGGAGTATCTTTCATAACCAGATTCAATTCAAATAGTTGGCATAACTCCCAATTTTATTTGATTTTTGGTTTAGCAGGCAGGGCGTCCGGGCCAGCTTACAAGCACCTGGACTAGATCCCCTCCCGGTCTAGTCAGAGGCCGGCCATCCAAACCAGGACTAGAAAATTCACAAGAAAAGCTCTTGCTGCCTGGCTGCCAAGAAGTTGCTAAGTGTTGAACTCAAATTGCTGTTCCAAAATAGTAGTAACAAATCCAAATCCCAATACAATCTAACTAAATGAAAAGCCCAATTCAGGAAACGAGAAAGAAAGACCAAAAAGGCTGTTCAATCAAAAGAATCACAGCAATTGGACACCCAAGCCAAATAAAAAGAAATTTTTTTTTTAGATAATTCAAGCGTCTAGGCAGCCTATGCACACTTCTTATATAATTGAACAGTTTAAATACTCACCGCCCACAACGGCAACGCTGGAGCTCGACCGGTGACGATAAGCCAAACCCAACCATACCCAACAAAATTGTGCAAAGCACCAACAAGGAGAGCTCCCCACAAAGGCAAAACCTCACACAAGCATCCAGCCAAGAACCCAATACTACCCCCAAGGTCTTTAGCCACGCCTAATCTCGCAATCTGCTTCTGATTATAGTTCAAAGAGCTTTTTACCACAGGCGAAATACTCCCAAACAAATACCCAGTCCCTGCCCAAGTTTGTATCCACATAGCTGCCACCAAAACCAGCCATCTGTTATTGAAAAACGCCCGAAATCTCTCCCTCAAACGAACCATCATCAGTCAAATTCGAGTCTTGGGTACTTTTTCCTTCGATTTTGTGGGTATCTTGAAAATTTTCTTTGCTTTTTGACGTATGTTTCTTTTCTTTCTTTCTTTTTTTCTTATTTTAGACACAGCCCGAGAATATGGGAGAGGGAATATAGGTCGGAGAGGAGATGATGATGTGATCAAAGATACCATGTCTGCTATTTCGGAGAGGACGACAAAAGAGAGTAGAGTGACGCAGGCTCTTACGCTCGAAGGACTGGGAGAATCAGAATGTAGACTTTCCAGCCCCTTTCGTCAAGTGGGTGAGAAAAGAAAAGAAAGGGCATAGTTTCCTTAACGATGAGAAAAGAAAAGAGTGTTTTTTTTTTTCCCACCAAATCTCACCAAATGTGGTGAGAAACAAGAATGGGTTAAAAGTGATTCCTTATTCTTACTATTTCTCACCTCCACCCACTGTTTTAGCCATCTAAACAGGAGAGAGAGATAGTGGCCTTCTTTGTTTAGTAGTTTTAGTTTAGTTTAGTTTTGGAAAAATGTGTAATGAGTGGAGAGAGATAGAGAGAAAAATGCCTGTAATGATTACAAAACAAAACTAAAACTATGAAACGAACAAAGCCAGTATTCTCTCCCTTTCTTTTCTTTTCCATTGAAAACCTCCTATCCAAAGGGACTGTCCTCGTCTTTTTTGCAAAGCAAATGTAAAGAGAAAAGAGTCGATTCATTCCACATCCCTCCCTCTATTATTCAGTGGGGCCCCGAGAAACAATGATAGAGACACACTTCTCCATCACATCTCAAATCACACCGGCTTATATCACATCTCAAATCACACTTGCTTACATGACATTGCATGATTGGTGATCGTAAATCAGGGCTACGCAGGTAGAGCTGTAAATGAACTAAGCCGTTCGTAAACTATTCGAGGCTCGACTAGGTAAATACTCTTTTGAGTTCAATTCGGGTGTTAAACAAACTGAACCTGAACATCAATTTTAGGCTCATTAAATAAACAAGCCGAACCTGAACTTCAAAAAATTCAGCTGGATTAAGCTCGCGAACTTGGAATATATATGCATATCTCGTAAGAATTTCATATATAACCTTAAATACTTGTAAACTTTCACATATACGTAATGAGAAATTTATAACTTGTACATGTATAAACTTATAAAAGTATTATAAACCTAAATTTTAATATAGGTAAAATTTATTATCCACACTCCCGGATTTAAGGAAAAAATGGAGTTTTTTTGTGTTGCAAATTTTTTTTGGAAAATCCGATCCGTCCAATGTGTTCAGAAGGTGTTTTCAAGGGTCCACGCGAAAAATCTTCAAAAAAAAAATACCGGGAAGGGCTTGATCCAAGCAGTTTTTGCAAAAATTGTAAATATATATTTTTTGCGAAAACTGCTTGGATCAAGCCCTTCCAGGTATTTTTTTTTGAAGATTTTCCGCGTAGACCCTTGAAAACACCTTCTGAACACATTGGACGGATCGGATCGTCAAAAAAATATTTGGATCATGAGGTCCGGAAATTAAAAGTCCGGATTAGAAGTGAACTCTATATATATATATATATATATATATATATATATATATATGATGTACAAAATAAAAAATGTATTTGAAGTTTTAGACGTGTATGGGAGCGTAAATATCTAACATTTTTTACTCGTTAAGACTTGTGAAAAAGTTCAAGTTCGATTCAAATCTAGGTAAGCTCAGCTCGTCAAATTTTTATTGAGTTCGAGTTTGGCTCAAGTTCATTTAAAAACTTGATGAACAAACTTGAATATTCTAAAGCTCAGCTTGATTCGGTTCGTTTACAACCCTATATGCAGGTGGATGTAGTTTGGAGTATAATAAAGAGGTGTCTCTCTAACATTATTATTATGCCCCGATACCACCAACAAGTATTAAAGTGGGTCAAATTATTCATCAATAGATCTGTCTTTTCTTCGTCAATAAAGAAAGAGAAAAACCCACTGATGTGAAGCAAGATGCGGTTGATTAATAAGGACCTCCACCATCTGGAGCCAGAAGCAATCCTTTTCCCACACTTCATACGATTTGATAGCCACAAATACAATAGTCCAAACACGCATCCAAATATATCTAAAAACTAGCAGTGCACTCGTTCTATGCATGCGACAAACTTACATAATACTCCTACATGGTACCTTTAAAGCTAAGTACACTATGCTAGGAATTGAAAATAAGTGAGAATTTTGGAAAATGTCGAAAATTCTGACATAATTCAATGATCATAGATATGTCCAAAGAGCACAAGAATTTTTTAGAGCATCTCCTACGCGGAGCTATTTTGGGACCCAAAGCCCTACTTTAGCTTGAAGATCAAAATTCTCTCTCTCTCATTGGGGAGCCATTTTGAGAGCCAAAAAATGACTTGGTCATTTTTGTGACCAAATTTGGTCGTTAAAATGGTCCGAGCCATTTATTGCACAGGTTGTGACCTAATGGCTTTTTGGAGCAATCCAATAGTTGTGAGGTATGAGAGTGATTTAAGCAGTAGAGGTGGTAGCAGTCAAATAATGACTTTAGAGCCACTTTTGTGAAATTTTGACAAAATAACCCTCTAGCAAGCCCAAAAATGAGTTGGCTCTTAAGAAATGGTCGGAACCATAGAATATGCTCCAAGTACACACAAGATTTGAGGTCACATGGCTTTAAGCTATGCTGGTTGCAAAAACAGTTTTCTTTATGTGATTGTACAGAGGTTTCAGGCACTAAACTCGTAAACATGCAGCAATTGCAGTTAAGCAAATTTTCTGTTTATTGTAAGTGTATGTGGGGAGCAAAGCCAAAGCCATAAAATTAGTTGGTAAAGAAAATTTATTACATGTCTTGGGATACCGCCAAATGGTGCCCAGGGCTAGCCCTAGGTTTTTAGTACCCCAGGCATGTTCTAAAAATGATGCGCTTTTAACACTGGATAATTAGTATTACAGGGAAACAAAAAAAAAAAGTGAACATTTGCAACAGGAAAGGCAAAACTATATAAAATCTTACAAATCATTATATAAGAATACAATATACATATTATCTCAAGCACGCATGAGTATCACTTGTATATTATTTCTAGAAGCAAAAGTGTCAATTAAACTCGTATAATCCACTTCTTCTACCAAAAGTCATTTTCAATCAATAACGGATAACCTATTTAATCTTCCCTGCGATAGGGTTGATCGAAAGTAAGATTTAATCATTTTCAAGAATAACAGATTCCAAGGGCCTTAAAACCATATTAGACCACTTTTTACTTGGGTTTCGAAAGACCCACTACCTAGCCTACTACTAAAAATTATTGGGAGTCCTTTTTGGGGTCTGAAGACCTGGATATTGGGCTTTGCCCAAGAGCCGGCACTGGTGGTGCTCACTGCCCAACACACTTATTCACCACACATTTCTGCTGAGTGTATGGACGCCACACATTTCCTGCTTAAAAATTAGTAATATGTTTTCTTTTTTCAACTGATACCATCTTTTCTTTTCAAACAAGCAAAAGCATAATAGGTGCCAAAGATCTCTCCCCTCATTCACAGTGAAGTAGCAGCAGCGAGAAATAGATCCAAACGCAGTGGCCAAAGCATTCGAGGAGCACCACTACTCGACATTCGACACGAACAGACGGGCTAGGTAACTCGTTCCAGGACGGTTCAAAGTTGAGTTTCGAAGGTCAGCAGTTTCATGGGGCTTAGAACATCGCGGCTAAGTTAGCCAGTCCCCCGTTCCAGCAGTTCCAACACAGCATAACCACCGTTGATGGCAGCCTGCTTGTTTTCGCCAGCAGTAATCTCCAGATTGCTAGTGAACAGGATGTCCCCAAATTCAGTCAAGTCTTTCTTCTAATACTCGTTTCGTGTAGATCTCTCTTGATATGAAGCTGGAAAAAAAACACCATAGATGAAAACAGGAAAGATATATCCATATCCATTATAAATCGTTTACAGAGTAGAGTTCAATGATCGATCATTCACTCCAAGAAGTTACATAGATGAATTTGACCGAGTGTTCACTTCAAGAAAGTGTACGACTTGATGCATAACTCGATATTTGAAACAAAAAATCCATTATCAAACACCAAGATAGATAGTGTGGTAATACCGTGAGTATGCTCGGTTCTCAGTCTCCGTAGAACTGTTGTGGCGTAGGTTTGCTTCCATAATCTCTTGGCAAACCTTTTCAAAAACATCGGGTGGAAACAGTGGAACCTCCATGACCTTGCACGAAACACACAAAAGATGCCAATCCAAATTCCAAATACAACATAGTTCTTAAAATCCAATCTTCATACTCTTCCCAAATATCAGGTCTGAGATTTTCCATAAAGGTGAGTGTAAACAACCTTAGTGCGATACACAAGTATCATGCTTAAAACAGCTGCAATGATGCAAAGTCCAGACATGATCATCAATGTAAGGAAGAAGCAAATGGCACCATCACACTTTAATGGTTCTTCGCCAGCAAAACTGCCTATAAATATTGATCTCAGATCCTTTTGGCGGTAAGGGTGGTGGTGCTGCTTCTCTGCTTCACTATCATATATATTACTCGCAATCAGACCGGACAAGACTAAGGAACCAGAAGGGCTTGCCAAACTAAGAAAATTCAAGACAGCTCCAAATTTTTTCAAGCCAAATAATTCAGAGGCAGTGGCTGGGAAAATAGCCCACTGCGCCCCATAGCCGAGCCCAATTAGTAGTGTCCCAATGTACATTGCCCTGGGCCAACCCATAGCAAGGAAGAAGTGCCCAAATGCTGTTATCAGTTGGGCAGCCGCCATGGCCACTGGCCTTGGATAGGCATAGTCCCTAGAAATTCACAAGGTTGAATGAGACACTACAAAACAAAAGATAACAAATGAAGTTCAATAAGCTTTAAAGCGAAGAAATGGAAACGTGTAATACCTGACAATAATCTCAGAAAAGTAACCCCCACCAACTCGGCCAAGAAAGTTCCAAATGCTTATCAAGGAAACAAATATATGTGTATTATCATATCCTAAGGATTGGCTCATCTGACCCAAATTATCAATTACCGTCAAACCAGATCCCAAACTCAAAAGAATTGAGAAAAAGATAAGCCAAAAGTCGGCCTTTATCAAAGCCTGCGTCAAGGTGAAGTCCTCCCCCCTACGCGGCCCGCTTCGCCTCTTGATCCCCACGGCTCCTTCCGCAGCTGCTTGGGCTAGTCTTACTTGTAGTTGAGCGATCTGCTTTTGTCGCTCTAAAGATGGAAGAAAGTCTACTTCATTGGGTTTCTCATCTTCTACCTCGCTAAATATGACCTCTTTTATATCATGTCCACATTTGCTGGCTTCATATTTATGTGAATCAGGAAGAAGAGCTTCTTCTGCTGGATCGCTTGCCTCTACGAAAAAACTCAACGATATAGGAGTCACTATGGGGACAACTAGGAGAACAACTAATCCGACAGTGAAAATTATGATCGCAGTCTGGCTCAAATCAACTAGATCTTCTAGAAGCATGACTGCCATCAAATATGCAGCCAAAGAGAGGCAAACACTATAAATGAATGAGGAATTTGTGCTATCCGCTGATCTGACTTGTCTGTGATCTTCGACAGGTCTGATAATGAACATAAGGGGGATAATCACCATTGCTGGCCCAACTGCAACCATGAAGATGAGTGCCGCATGATCAGGAGTATGGATCACTGCATATACCTGAGTCAGAATTGCGCCACTTAAACCTGTAAAACCCTTGAGTATACCCACCACGGGGCCCCTGCTCTTTGGAAAATTTTGCACACATGAGACCAGAGATGCCGTGTTGAAGTAGGTTTCACCGTTTGAAGCCATGAATATAAGGATGCACATCTGCATAATAAGAATAGTTAACAATCTTACCAGGGCATGAGGGTAACAATCTTATCTATTTGAAAAACTGCCATTTTATTAAAACTCTCTCTAAAAACACATACACTCTCTCTCTCGGTGGTGGACCTATGGCGGCTGTAGAGGTGAGGAATATTGGGTCCCGGAGGAGGAGGGTTGTGTCCGGTTAGGTCTTCGGATGACAAAGGTGACCATGTGGTCAACGCCGGAGCTTGTTAGGCAGCTATTGCGGGTTGGGTGTTTTAGGGGGTTCTGTTTCGGCTTTCAGCCTCATTTGTCCGTGGGTCACAGCGGTGGCATGGCGTGATCGCTCCCTAATCAATGACGGGGGTGGAATGCGGCGGTGGCATGACGTGGTTCTCTACAAAACCGATGTCAGAGGTGAGGCCAAGGCCGACGGGTGGCTGTTTTGGTGAGGTGTTTGGATGGTTGGTCGGTCCAAAGTTTGGGTGGTTTTTCTTTTTTCTTTTGTTATTCAATCTTTGGTAAGTTTTCCCTCCCCTTCTTGATGTACCATCCGTCGAGTTTCCTCTATATTTTGCATAATTTTTCCGTTTCAAAAATACAATCTTATCCATTTCTGTCTATTTAATGCCCACGTATAATATGATCAATAATAGTACTATATTGGATAGGAAGTAAGACAATACAAAATAAAGGAAAACGGAAAATCGCCATGCTCCAGTGTCCTCTAACAGTCAATTGTAGAGACTCATAAAAGACACTTTACCAAAGGCAAAAAATTATGAAGGAAAAAAAGAAGAAACACAAAAGCAACAGCAGGAGAGATTCATAAAGTAAAGACACTTAGCACAAGCAACACAATTTGAAGGAAAAAGAGAAACACAAAAGCAACCACCAATTACAGAATCTAAATATTTGCACAGAAAGAATATCCTTTCAAGATTCAGGAGAAAACCCAGCTCCATAACCAGATTCGATTCAAATAGTTGGCATAACAAGATCTTAAAGAGGGACCACACAAAAGTAAGACGGAAACGATATGGGTACAGACTCCTCTACACGTATGTAAGGATCAATTTCAGACCCATTTCGACCTTACAAAAATAGTCCAAGCCGCTCATTTTTCTTAGAATATTCTGTTTCGGGTCCTTGTAAAAAGTCAACTGAATCGGATATCAGTCGGGGAATGAATTCTTAAGCAAAGTTTGATATTTTCATAAACAATCTTGTCGATATCTGATTGAGCTAAATTTTGACAAGAAACTTTAACAAAATGAAAGACTCTGATTTTTTTTTTTTTTGGTGAGATCCGAAGTGGTTCCCAAAAGGATCTGTACGCGGATACAGTCGGGCCATGGTATCGCTGAAAGTAAGAAAACAAAAGCGACAGAAACGAAAAGCCCAATTCAGGCAACGAGAAAGAAAGAGCAAAATGGTTTTTCAATCAAAAGAATCACAGCAATCGGATGAAAAAAGACAAACTTTTTTTATACTCACCGCCCACAACGGCAACGGCGGAGCTCTGCCGGTGACGATAAGCCAAACCCAACCAAACCCAACAAAATTGTGCAAAGTACCAACAAGGAGAACTCCCCAGAAAGGCAAAACCTCACACAAGCTTGCAGCCAAGAACCCAATACTACCCCCAAGGTCTTTAGCCACGCCTAATCTCGCAATCTGCTTCTGATTATAGTTCAAAGAGCCTTTTATCACAGGCGAAATACTTCCAAACAAATACCCAACCCCTGCACAAGATTGTATCCACATGGCTGCCACAAAAACCAGCCATTTATTATTGAAAAACGCCCCAAATCTCTCCCCCAAACGAACCACCATTAGTCAAGTTCGAGTCTTTTCTAGGTGGGTATTTTTTTCTTGATTTGAAGATCAAAAACCCAAAACGGATTTTGTGGGTATCTTGAAAATCTTCTTCGGAGAGGAGATGATGATGTGATCACAGACATTATGTATGCGTATAAGAGCAGATTGTTGACTTTTGAGGTACTTGTTGACTCCCCATTTCTACGCAGGGGCTTGTGTCGAAGCTCTGTTTTCGGAGGTTACAAAGAGCGTGGAATGATGCAGCCCCTTACGGCCTTACGCTCAAACTAAAAGGAAAAAGATATGTTAACAGGGCCCGTAGACAATTTTGTGAGAGTCCTATACTTAAATCATGAATCTTAGAAATGTATGAGCGGGCTAAGATCACCCATTAATTTTTCGTTTAGTTGTTGCACCCCCAGCGTCCGGCACCTCCCCCACTGAACCTCTTCCTCATTGCACCACTTGTCATGTGATCTTGACAATTTGTTATATTCTTAATTACCAGCTTTATTGGAAGACGTTACTGTGACAATTTTAATAGTACTAGGTGGTACCTCTTGTGATATGTACGGGTGTTATGCTTGTGGCTTTAGATATAAATCGAGGTTTTGCTGGTCGTTGGTTTTGTAATTTAAAATTACATTGATGTAAACTTTGTAGTTTGTAGCTTAAAAATAAATCAAATTATATTGGTAATTTTTTTCTGTCAAAACCACAAAATGGCAATATATCTCAAAAATGAAGGAGCGCCACAATGGACTCAAAACACAAATTTTTATGAACATAAATCACCACAAAAATTGGTGATTTTCACAAAGTGAGAAAGGGAAAAAAAAAAAAGATGGATCATTGGGAAAAGAGGAAGAAAATGCTTTCCTTCTTTCTTTCTTTTTTAAGCCCCATTCCGTTTAATACAAACGTTCATTTATTTTAAAATAAATTTTCAAGTGTCTCTAAATAACTTCAACTTAAATGGATACGCATACGTGTATGATCTAATATTTCAATTTCTTATTCACAATTTAAGATCCTGAATTTTGAATAAAAAATGAAAGTTTGGATTAGAGTGGTTGTTTAGTCTGCTCTTTCTCTTTCTTCTGCTCATCAAAAATCCCGAAATAGGACGACCAAGTCTATTATTAATTTTAGGGAAGTAATTTTCATACCCATTTTTAGATAATTGCATATTATTTTTTACTTTAAATGAAAAAAATTGCACATAAAAATGTAGTACAAGACAAAAAAAAAAAAAAAGGTGTTAAGCTATTAAAAAAGAGGTGTGAAAATTATTTCCTAATTTTAACCACTACTAGTATTTAAAAGAAAGGGTAAAATACCATGTTAATAAAAGACTAATGAAGTTTTTGAAATAAAGTCAAGAATTCTTTTATAAACGCCATCCGGCAACGATTACATTCAAATACAGGAGTGAAACCAAAACCACTAACAGTTGATATGAGCACGGTCTTCGCTCGGCATATAATGCCACTAACTCTTAGACACACTTGAAGGGGACCGTACTCCATTATCGAGTGTTACATTACTTCTTTTTTTTTTTTTTTAACAATTAGATGTATCAGTTTATTTGCACCTCAATTAATAATTTATAATTTATAGACAAATTAGTAACCCTTCAAGGGGTCAAAAAAAATTCTACCAATCGCGCTGGTTAAAGGTTAAAAGTTTCCACAAACTAACTTATTCACAATCAGTAAGTGAAATTAGCTTTATTTAGTGAAATTGGGTTGATGTATTGTGAGAGAATAATTTGTCTTGTAAAGCGAAATACATCAATTTTGAGAATAAGTTAGTTTTATAGAACATGTTACAATTCTTACAAGCAATGTTACACGGACTTGGGTGCCATAGCTAGGTGCGGGCTTATATCCAAGAACGTGGTGCCTAGAGTTTTACTAAAATAGAGGATACAGAGATATGAATCCTTAATTGAATACATATATGGGGATGAGTTATAGAATAATATGTTATAAAATTAAGAAATATTGGGTGGGAGCTATGTTGAGCAATAATGCTACTCTTACACTCAGCCAGTTACACCCCACTTTGATTTCTGACACGTGGAGAGAAAGTCAAAGGGATTGAGAGGGATGCCACATGTTAGAAATTAAAGTGGGGTGTAACCCATGAGTGTAACCGGATGGGTGTAAGAGTAGCATTACTCTATGTTGAGGGCTCGTTTGAATAGAGGAATAGAAGGGGATGAGTTTTGGGACCAGATGATTAATCCCGGGCCAACAAATCATTCATGGTTTGGATACAAAAAACCACATCCAGATGACTTCATACCCCCTCCTCCTAATTCGGCTTAGACCTTCTTATTTATGGACCGGCCTGACCATGTCCGTATGTAATCCACCTGGATGACCACTCCATAATCTGGGTCAATCCACCCTAGACCCTATAATTTATTATTATCCCCCAATTTCAACTACAAAATAAATTAAGTACTAATTTATCTATTATAGTATTGCAGAATGACTTTTCATGAGAAGAGCACATAGCGCGACACGTGGCATAGTGTAATTGGATTGTTATTGGAGTATTTAGTTGGCACATGTAACATTACTCTTATTACCACTCTTAAATATTATCCATAAATACGTTACATGATATTCAAAATTTACCTTAATTGTCTCCCTTCATAGCCGTATTTTAATAGAAGATTTTTATCCTATGATTGGATAATAGATTTCATCAATTATGCAATAAAAATTCTACCCGACTCTAAAATAGCAGTTATTATAATTTTCAAATTCAAATGGCTTTGATTTATATTCTCTTTCTCTCTCCAAGGAATCAAATTTGACATATAGGAAAAACAATGGATGCTAAAAAGTCACAATTAGTTTCTTCCCTCTTATGATTTGTATTTTGGTATATCATTAGTGATCGTTTTGATTCCTAACTGCACATATGTTGGCACTATTTGATATTTAATATATTGTCATAGTGTTTGAAAGAGTTCTTGCGATTATTATTTGTGAAGTTCTTCCGAATATCTTTTGTTTACTTAGTATCCACTCTTTGTTGTGAAAAGAATCAAAGTAAGAGTACTATGTAACCTTCCACAAAGGAAAAAGAATTGAAAGAAAGGCCGATTCTACATTGAACCTTTTTTTTTCCAGTTATTACTTAAATTTCGTTGCAATTGAAAAAAAATTCTCACGCAAGTATGTTAAAATTGTTTGTGCGATTAGTTATAATTTTCGTGTTATTATTGTGCACATATATGAAGTGAGATTGTAGGCCATTGGTTACTCCAAAGTCTCTCATGCATTAGAATTGTGTTCAATACTTTTTGCCCTTCCAAACATTAAAAAAAGAAGGAAAAAAAAAAGTGCACGATACTGTGCTTTAAGACTTTGAGTGCACACCTATATTGGATGGGTTTTTCATATACAAAGACATATATTCAACTCTAATATAATTAAATTATTACCCACGTATACATCCAAAGCTGCATAGATGCATATATATGAGAGAAAAGACAGAGGTTAGATTTAAAATTCTTCCCATCTTAAAGTTTGTACTTTGTCCTTGATCGATGGCTCATTACCATCTAAGGATTATTTACTAAAAAAAAATGTAATTGGAGTACATGATTTTTGTGTAGTAATAATGATTTTTTTTTATTTTTTTCTCAAAATCAATGGATTTTTTTTCATTATTTTTTTGATTATTTGTGATATTAGGTACATTTCCATGAGATCTGTCGTAATTTAATTATTATAACTAAAAAAAATAGTTTAAATTGGAGCAGGAGTACTACTCTTTTGATCATTTGATGGCCAGTAACTTTAGCTTCTCATATTTTGTTGTCTTCGCTTGAAGGAGAATTTAATCTTCAATATTGCATATATCACATTTTTTCTTATTAGTTGAAAGAAAATATAAAGATAAATTTGCCTATCCATGCACGCTTTAATAATCTTATTGATATTTTTGAAAATATTTTTGAAAGGAAATATTGATAAATCTTTCTCAATCCCGTTGATAAATAGTTCCATATAAAATGAAGATGGTTGCCTTATTTGTAGGAGAACACTTTTTTTTTTTTTGAAACGTCAAGGCAATTCCATTCATTAAAGCCCGAAGGCAATACAGATTTCATCATAAGATACAGGATTGAACCAAAAACTATCCAAATCTAGACGCGAGCACATACTAGGCTCAGTGGCACCCCTGCCAAAGGCAGACCAACAACTCGTTGCTGGGCTAAGAAACAGTCATCAATCCAGTAGTAGAGATCCCGAGGGAAAACAGTTCAAACCGTAACACTAAGCACAAGATGAAACCATGCTGGGAGGTACAATCCGATAGTCAATCGCCGGCCGACTGCTAAAGCAAACCAGAAAACTAGCTAGCCTACACAGCCAAAGGATGCTTACTGTAGGAGAACACTATGTGCATGTATAATTGTCCTAATTTAGATGGAAATGCGAAAATCACTCCAATCATATCTAGAAGACTAGAATCAACTTACAAATCAAACAATAAAATTCAAATTAAAAAATCTGTTAAGTTTATCAATGATTCATGGGTTTTATAAGGGAACAACTCTCTCACACCGGCTGTGTTTATTTCCTAGAGGCTAGAGGCAACAATCATGTAATTACCTGTTAATACAAAAGATATGAAATTGAGAGCAAGTAAAGAGGAAGAGATGCGACGAAGACACACGAGGCATCTATATTGGAGCAAAAGATGTTTGATAGTATATTGTTTATTTTGTTCTTTGTTTTTGCTCATTATGACAACACTCCAATTTGTTGTTGCATGTGTCATTCATTTTTTTACAGTAGATACTAGAAAATTATTGCCAGTTGCTTTCCTCCCAAAATCACAGAAGGTGTCCCCAAAGAAACGCTCTCAGAGCCGGTAATCTGGAAAGGGGAAAAAAAAAAGAGAAGAAGAATCACTCAATCTAAACAGTAACATTTAAGATCTATATTTGCGGCATATCTTTATGTTTGCACGCATATTCGAACTCCAATACATGATATTATTTGGTCATTCTAGGACAAAATGCTGGAGTGGTCATGTTACTCAATAAACAATATTTGTCCAATTCAAGTGTATTTGTAACTAAGACTTGGTCAAATTATTTATTGTTATATTATTTGTACAAAGAATGTTCAAAGCAACGTACAAATACTAAAGTTATCTCTTGAAGTTTAGGACACAATTATACATAAGAATGTTTGTTAACCATTTGAGAGTGTTGAAATGTTTTGACATACAAATGCAGTTAACAAGACGTGTCAGATTTTTTATGTGGACTAAGCAATAGGTGTTGCCTGTCTTTATTCATAATATCAACCTCCTTTTACTTAATCCAAGAGTAACAGTAGAAAGAGGTTGGTCGTAGTTGAGGGGTTAAGCTCTCCAAGGTGCTGTTATTGGAAGATATATTTATAATATTAATTTAAAGTTTTTGGATTGAATTTTTTAGGATTATGCATTACTGTCCATTACTCTATTTCATTAAGTTACATACATTTATGTAATTTAATTAGAATTAAGTCCATCACACTAAGTCATTTAATCAAATCATCAAAATTATTAATCTGTCCGTGCATAGCACGGGTTTTATGCTAGTTCGCTTGTATTACCAAAATCTTCCAAATCAAGTAGTACTATACTATTTTTTTTTCGCTCTTCATAAATGTTATATCAATGTGGGTCCACCATCCAGAAAATAATATCCCATATTATCTTATCTCTCATTACTACTATCTTATCTCTCATTACTTCTTTCTCTTATTTGGACAAGGAATGAAGAGAAGGGAAAAGAGTGTTTACTAGGGAGAGAAAGAAGGAAGGGAAAGCTTATCTCATTGGAGGGGTCTTAGCTAACACCACCCCTAGTATAATTCGGGTGGGAAAAAAGACCAAATTTCCCCTCAAATATTTTTTGTATCCCGATGAGGTGATTTAAAGAGGGAAACCAAGTAATTTCTCGCATTATCCACTCTTGTTTATCCACAGTATCAACTACTATTCAAACCAAATATAAGTTAATCCTTCTCCTTAATGATCTCTCTTAAATATAATATATCCGCCAAACAAACGAGCCTTTAAAAATTAATGTTCTCACTTTTGAAAATAGCAAAAGCATAGCCAAACGGGTCCTAAAGTATAGCCCAAACAGGCTTAGCCCAAATTTATAAGTTAATCCTTCTCCTTAATGATCTCTCTTAATTATAATATATCCGCCAAACAAACGTGCCTTTAAAAATTAATGTTCTCACTTTTGAAAATAGCAAAAGCATAACCAAACGGGGTCCTAAGGTATAGCCCAAACAAGCTTAGCCCAAATTTACCAAAAGTGCTTATCCTCAAAAAGGGCCTACATATATCACACCCCCAAACCTGTCTCAAACAAAAGGGCCTAGCCAGAGTCCGAAGAGGGTCCACGAGAGTAGGTGCCCTGGTTGCTTGTGTATCCAGCGAAGAGAGAGACAGAGAGAAAGAACACGAAGGGGGAGATCTCTGATTTTCACAGTGAAGCAGCAGCAGCAGCAGCAGCAGCGAGAAATGGATCCAAACGCAGTGGCGAAAGCATTCGTGGAGCACTACTACTCGACGTTCGACACGAACCGACAAGGGCTGGGTAACTTGTACCAGGACGGCTCGATGATGAGTTTCGAGGGTCAGCAGTTCCAAGGAGCCCAGAACATCGCGGCCAAGCTAGCCAGCCTCCCCTTTCAGCAGTGCCAGCACAGCATCACCACCGTCGACTGCCAGCCCCGCTGGCGGCATGCTTGTTTTCGTCAGCGGTAATCTCCAGCTCGGCGGTGAACAACATGCCCTCAAATTCAGTCAGGTCTTTTTCTTTTTTTTTTTTCTAATACTCGTTTCGTTTAGATCTCTGTGATTTGGATGTTTTGTGTACTGATTGGTATATTCGTTGTGGTCAGTGGTGTGACCAGTGGTCTGCTTGATGTGCGATTACTTTGAAAGCATGTTAGGAATTACTAACTATTAGAAACTCGGTGTGTTCTGATTGATGTGTTTTTTTGGTTGATATGGTTCCGCAAGTTAATTCATGTGATTCTGCTGCATTAGAGCAAGTCCATCCGTTGATGCCAAATGGTATTGCTGAAGTCATTTTTTGGCTTGTACTGTGTTAAAAAGCCAAAAAATAGGCAATGTCGCTGCACCAGTTGGTGCCTAGCCTTTTTAGCGCAACCTCAAATCCAAACCATTGAATTGAACCATCTCTTTTTGTGATGCGAGTTAAATGGCCTGGATGATGTGCAAAGTCTGGCAATTGCCAAATTTGATGCCGAATTTGGCATCAAGGATGGCATTGCTGAAATTTGGCTTTGAGTTTGGCACAAGGGTGGAGAGGATTTTGCTATTTTTTATGCTAGATTTTTGCTTCGGCGCATTGGTGGACTAGCTCCCAGGCATTCTTTTTTATTATAGATTATTGATGAATTTGGAAGTCCTTTTTCTTTTAATCCTAGAAAATCCTAATCCATTCTGCCATGGGTGTGGGTTAGGGGTTTGAACCCTTGCCAAATGAAGTGCTTATTTCCTGCTTGACCAACTGGGGTAGGAAGCAACTTCTCCAGAAGTCCTTGATTTGATTATACATACTGTCCTTGTGGAATAATGTGAGCTATGGCGCTGCTTATAAGAATGTAATGTATGCCTCTTCTTCGCAAAATAGTGAGAAAGGAGCATCCCAAGTTATTACTCAATTACCAAATAAGCGTGGAGCCGATGCATATGCCACACATACAAATTTCTTTGCCAGTACATTGGTACAACAGAATCTAACTCGTCGACACACCTTTAATGATTCTCAGCGCTGGATCTAAATTAGTCACCCTCCAATGAAAACAACTACTAGTAGTATCAAAAAAGAAGACTTCAGCCTAATTGTGGTTTCCAGTTACCCAGCTCACACTCGAGGCGCGTTGGGGAAACTTTGACGCTGGCTTAACTTTTTTCCATTTTTGTAGAGGTCACCTTTTGGCTGCAATTTGTCCTTACCCTTTCATCTCTCCGAAATGAGCATGAGCAAGCTTGACACTACTCCACCTTCAAAAAAGATGAAGCAAGACACTACCTAGACAACTGCTTACAAAGAAAACACTAAAGCCCTCTTAGCTCGTGAGCCGTTCGTTTTCAATGGAATGTTCAGATATCACTGTGAATATTTTGTTATTGAGTAGCTTTGATGGGAAGAACTAGTAATTTTGATAAGAAAATTAGAGGTTGAATCAATTGAGTTGGTCTAGGTGCACATGATTTGTGATGTTCATTTTTTGGTAGTTTCCGTGGTCAAACTAGAAGTTGCCAAGGAACATGCATCCACAAAAAACTCGCTTTCCAATTCAATTGTAGATGCAAGTCATAACCATCCTGCTTCTAAATATACATAGCTGAAAGAGATATATATGCCTGCCTAGTGCCTGAAGGTCATTGTCTGTTGCAGGGTGTGAGTGATTCATTTACAACATTCTTTTAGTTAACTGGATCTGTTTCTTAAACTCTGAATGGTTTCAAGGAAAGTTTCTTTTCCTTATGTGCTCTAGTAGCATCAATTTGATGGTGGTTGGTGAAACTTGCTAAATACTCCAATTGGTATTGAGGGACACTTGGGTATACATCTTATATAACTAAACTTTCAGGGAGGGGTAGGATGTGCAGTTTGTGTTTAATGTTCCTGGACTGATGTTTGAACTTGCTTCAATGGCGATGCACCTTCATGTTCAATCTCATATATGAGTACAAGTGATGCGTACAGTTATTCTTCTGATGTCGTCTTCTTTGTCAAGCTTTACCATCCATCTGCACCCTTGCGGCGTACAGTTATTCTTCGGATGTCTTCATGTTTGTCAGGCTTTACCACCTATTTGCACCCTTGCGGCCTTGCCCATGTTTTCTTAATTAGCATGCACTTTTGGCAAGTACTTCATAAGTACTTGTTGCTGACGGCTGAACTTGGCTGCGCAATGATACTTCTTATACAGAGTTCAGTCTTTCAATATTCTGCATCTTTCCGTCTTTGTGAAGGAGATCAAGAAGTGGAAAGGCTACGGCTTCAGTTGTTGTATTTCATATCATCCTGTGTTTACATGGCTGATTATTGTTATCCTTGTACTCATGCTTAGGTCTATTGAAGTTGAAATGCTCAAATGGGTTTCCGTTATATAGATTTTTTTAATATAATTTTCCGTCTTCCAAGCATTTTAATTTTCTATTTATGTGAAATGAAGAACCTATTCTATGATGCGAAAACACTATTCATGGCTATAGGATTTTCAGTGATTTTGGCAAACCTAGGGGGTTCTTCTTCTTCTTAAAAAAATGAAGAAAAACAAATCTCTGGAACATACAGGGGAACCTCCATTACACACCTGTTCTGGTGGTCTTTACCTTAATTCATGTTATTGTTGATTGACATATTGCGCCTAATAACTATCTTAAAGTGCTAGTTCTTATTGGATTCTCAATTTATTGACTTTCTCTTACCCTATTTTGGCTTACAGATGTTTCATTTGATGCCAACACCACAAGGAAGTTTCTACGTGCAGAATGACATCTTCTGCTTGAATTATGCATGAAGTTTGTTGGCTATCTTGAAGTTTGAGGAGTGCTATTTTGATTGAATGGCCGAGGCTTGAACAAGATTGCTGAAATTAATATGGCTGTTTTGGGTTGAACGATGTTGCGTTGACATCGGCTGCTTTGATGTTTGCTTTTGCCTTTTGAAGTTGGATTATGGGACTCATTTGTTGTTTTGATTGGATTTCTTAATGAAACAACTCTCTTAAGACTAGTTTAAACTGTTCTTATATTGAATTTGGCTATAGTATTTGAAGATTGAGTAAATCAATCTCTCTCTCTCTAAAGCACTGCACCAACTTGTTTTCTGGTGTGATATGGTAATTCAAAGAGGATCATCAATGAGTCAATGACCAATTGCAAGAAAGCACCTTAACTTGTTATCCCTAAAGCCATTCAGAGAGGCTTGTGTCTGGAAAAATTCAAAACTGTGTTTCTGCAGGTGCTTAAATTTCTGCCCTTTTCAAGATTGAATGAGAACGAACCAATCTTGTTTGCATATCAAATTCTATAGATGGGCGCTGTGATGATGTTGATGCTTCTACAAGAGGTAAAAATACAGAGCAACAGCAAATTGCTTATTGGTTGTTTGGATTTGGGATTTGCAGAGATTAGTTCTCTCTTTAGGGAGACAAGAAGGGAGGGAAAATTTGATGGATCTAAAAGGTCCCAATTTAACTCTTATTTTTACTTGGGCTTTAGATCTCTCTGGTCCAAGTCCACTTGGTTTGGACGAGACAATTCAAATTCGGATCATACATTTGTATAATCAATGGTTTGGATTCGCTCAAAAACTCTTACAGGTATTGGCCGGTACTAGTAAGAGTTCTTGAACAAATTCAAACCAATAATTGCAGCAAATGGATGATTTAGATTTGGAATATTCCGTTCAGCCCAAATTAAGAACCGGAGAGGATCTAATCGAGAAGACGATTGCGCGTCTTGTGAATAATTTAGTCTTCCCCACCTCAAGTCGAGAAGTTTCAAATTCAAACATAGCCTTCTAATCTAAGTAATCATTTTTTCCACGCAAAAAGGTCCCATGTGAAGCAAAGTTGTGTGAATCCACATAGCTTTGATTCCCTTTTAACGTTCACTTTCCTTGTCATCCTCTCTTGTCTCTTCCTCCCTGAGCAAACATCTTTCACAAACAACTCCCCCAGCTCCACTCCACGTTCTCATACCAGAAACAAAATAATAGAGAGAGAAGACGAAGAAGAAGAAGAATTGGAAAGGAAAGAATGTCAGATTGGGGACCGGTGTTCGTGGCCGTGGTTCTGTTCATACTCTTGACGCCAGGGCTTCTGTTTCAGGTGCCCGGTCGCAACCGGCTCGTAGAGTTCGGCAACTTCCAAACAAGTGGTGCGTCAATATTGGTTCACTCCATCATCTATTTCTTCCTAATCTGCATCTTCCTCTTAGCCATTGGTGTCCATGTCTACATTGGATAACCCCATTTTCAGATTTTTGGGATAAGAATTATGTCAGTCTATTTCAATTTGTTGTTCTCTCTTTAAATCTGGTTGGATTTTCGATCTTCTCTGTACTTCTTCGTGCATTCAATTTTGAGGAAGTAAACGATACTCGATCTCTCATGGTTATGCAAGAAATGGAACTGTGTGATACAATTGACTGCAGATCTGTTTGAGGATAATGCTTCAAATCCCTATAATTCATCTCAGGAATGCCAAATTGCAAAATCGATCAAGAATATTAGGAGAATAGTGTGTGATAATACCATCGGAGATTTGTTTGGAATGGATACTGGTTCATGATTTTCATCTATAATTGTAAAATTGACTTCAAAACCACCATGAATTTGATAAAAGGAATCTTTTCACTTCACCTAATTCACTTTTTGGCATATCCAGATGATTTGCAGCCCATAATTGTTTTAATTTTACTATTTTAATCCATACTTTATACAACAACTTTATGCCGTAATTATCTGAATTCAGTTTTCGTATTTTACTCAAACTTTATGCTGTAATTTCAAATCAAATCAAACCGAGCCTTAAATTTGGGATCAACTTCATTTTTTTCATTCGAGTCCCGCATCGTGTTTCATGATATCTCAAAGTCTTCATTTTTCATATTTCCTTTTTTTTAATCATCCGGCTTCCAGTTGGATCAGGTTTTCTATATCAACAAGGTGGGGAAAGGAAAATGCTAAATACCAAGAAAACTTACTTCGAAAATTATCTCGAAAGTGGAATTAGTGGTTTAAATAAACACCCGAGTGAATCTTGAAAAACTGGGTAATTTTTTTTTTTTTTTTTTTCTATTTCCTTTTCTTTTCCTCATCCATTGGCTTCCAGTGGGATCAGGTTTTCTATATCTCCACATCAAAACCAGAAAAATAGGTTGGGAAATGAAAATGCTAAATACCGAGAAAACTTACTCCGAAAATTACCTGAAAGTGAAATCAGTGGTTTAGATAAACACTCAAATGAATCTTGAAAAACTAGGTAATTTTCGGGTAAGTTTTCTGGGTAACTAGCATTGCTCGTGGGGAAATGGACTACTTACACATGGAAATAGTTTGTACACGAAAGAAATAAGCACAAGAAGTTTAATTCAATCGAACAAGCAAACAGGGCACCTGATAGGGAACGACAACCCTTAAATATAAGCTAAAAATTTATTGAATTCCATGAATCCAAAAAAACAAAAAAAAACTGGTTTTTCTGCACCCTCCAGTTAATACATAGATTCTCAGGCATAGACATGAACATCAAGAACAACAAAGAACAAAATAAGAAGCAAACCATAGAGAACAGTGTGCAGCAGAATAGCAGCCACACTTGTCTTCATGTTCAGAAAACCGACTGGCCGTTCCTTTCCAGGCATTTGAAAGATCAGCCCTGGTGATAGAAACGCAAATAGCGCCGCGGCTATGATCGGGGCACCCCAATCGTTCATTTTCTTCGATTCGTCGAATGATCTCTTTCGAGTTTCAAATTGCAGTTTCAACAGGAGCAGGAGCAGAGGAAGAAAGAAGAATATAAGATGAAAAAGTGTGTGGAAAAAGCAGACCCCCTAAGACAGGGAATTGGGAATCACCCATTAAAAGGCTCGAATGTGGAATTTATTCGTCCACTTCTGCTTTTCTTCTTTGTTTTCTATTGGTTTGTGGGGTAATTAGGCAAAAGTGTGATTTTTCTATGGATGATATCATTGTATGCCTTCAGTGATTGACTTATGACGTAAGCATGCAAAATTGATCAGGGTTTGATTATTGGGGTCAGGCCGCAAAATTCAATTTTCTGTGAATCTCGTAGTCCTGGCCTGGCATGGATGGTCTGTCTTTAACCTCACCGAGAAGGGAATTAGTGGATGATGAAACAAGCCCGAGGACCCTTTTCCGTCAACCAAAAAGAAAATGGTTCGGTTGAGGGTCACTTTCTAAGAACATGATTCATACAAGTGAATAAATTAAGACCATAAACAACCAGTCAAGTGATTGTGCTAGTGATCCTACTACGCAAATTTTTTTTCCTAAACCGAATGTCCGGGCTAGCTTTTGTGCATTTTAACTAATTCCGGAGTTTTGGAAGTAATAACTGTAGCATAGCCTCCAATGACCCCAAGACTTTGTCGGTAGGGGAATCGTCCTGCTATGCAATTTTTACACGCCAGTGTATGATTTATTTGGGGAATTATTGTGGAGTAGTGATTATTATTTGAGGTTGAAGGCAATCTATTAGTAGTGGTAATTTTGTTGGTCCATCCTTGTCATGAAGCACCTCTTTCAAACGGAAATACTAGAAAGGACACGAGTTAACGCGTTACCTAAAGATAAGTCGGTCAGGGATATTTTGTCACTATTGCAATTCTAGCTAATTAGGTTAGGCGTATGTACTATTGATTCGAAATTGTTAGTCTTAAGTAATCTTGTCAGATTACATTAGCATCTGCCCGAACCGGGGAGCATGTAGTGAGAATTTGGCCATCCATTATTGTTTTAGACGGTCCGGATCTTAAATAAACTTTCACGCGAACAGTTTATTTAAGATTTAGACCGTCCAAAATACTATCGACAGCTGAGATTTACTCACTACTAGAGGGTGTACTGACTACATGGCCCCCGCTCCCGCATCTGCCACCATCTCGATGAGATCAATCTCGAACCATATGTATATCCGCCAGCAAGGCAAATCGAATTTGACAATAGGAGAGTAATTATGCGTGATTGTAAGAATATATTTCAAAACTAATAGTAATTTGCATTCTCGCTCTCAATCATCACATTGTCCTTGCGCACTCAATCCTCACACTTGTAAATTTCAGTAGGTTGCAATGTATTTCAAAGACGCTTTCAGAGTCCCGCTCCCGCACACACGCAAGGAATTACGTGAGTAAGATCCTAGCCTATTATAATAAGGAAATCACAAAGAATATATGCAAAAGGAGGACTCTCCTTTGATTAATGGAGTCAAGTCCATTCAACTTTCTTGGCTTACTAAATGGTCCCCACTAGTTTGTTCTTGTGCTTGGCAAAAGTTACAAAAAAATCACCCCATCTGAGGAAGGTCACCATATTTCTTTCTTTCTTTCCTTGCGATTTCTTGTAGGTCCTCTCCTCGCTGTAGCCTACTTGTGGTGCTCAAAAGCCTGTTTGTATTCTCTGTGTGTGGGGGGTGTGTGTTAGTGCGTAAAAATGGCGGATTGGGGGCCGGTGCTGATAGGGGTGGTGTTGTTCTTGCTGTTGCAACCGGGGCTGCTGTTCCAGATACCTGGGCACACCCGGACCGTGGAGTTCGGAAGCATGAAGACCAACGGTAAGGCCATAGCTTTCCACACTCTCCTCTTCTTCGTCCTCTACGCCGTCCTCATCCTCGCCCTCCACGTCCACATCTACACCGGCTGATCAACCCACAACTTCTCTCTTAATTTTTCGCTCTTCATCTTTCCCCTAATAATAATAATCACTTGTAAAAGTTACCACAACTTTAATGCCTCTCTGTATTGGTTTTGCAATTCCTGTACTACTCTCAATTGATCTTCTAATGCTGTTGTAATAACAACACTCATCTTTCAACTTGTGGTGGGTTATATTTTGTTTTTTGGCTTTGATTAGAGTGACTGCGATCATGTGGTGCGAGTTTAATTTGCCTCGTCTGAGTGATAAACGTGTTAGATTTTATCCCACATCGTCTGTTTAAGCCACCCATGGTAGATTATGTTATTACACCTATTGCCAATTGATTTTAGGTTGGATCACTCCATGAAATCTAACACTCCGGGCAACAATCCCGGCCTTTCTCTCTTTTCACAGCAAAAGACAGAGCAAGACTTGAATGGATGATGATACTGGAACTGCCTTTGCTATGAATATTTGGCTGCAATTTTTGCCCCAAGGGAAGATGAATCAAATTAACGAGTTTCGTTTTCATTTTAATCTGGAAAACAAAAAAATGGGGAAAAGAAAAAGAGGGAGAGGGGGGCTAGTTTCTATCAAATACTCACGCGATGTGTGCGATTCGAAATTTGAAAATATTCACAATTGCTTGTTGTATCATGTTTCGTCTTGTCATGTTATTTAATAAATGCCAATCCACGTATCATCTGGGGAAATAAATATTTGAGGCATTGAAAACTAACTGATAGAAGTACCCATCATAAAATAGCTGAAAGTTTTATGAAAGTATCTCTGCTCCGGAGAAAATCTGTGTTATATAGAAAACAGAAACATAGAAAAACCTAGCTACGACCACGCCTAATGGTTTATGACCTCTCTTACCGGAATTTCAGATCCTCAATACCCAGAGGAAGCTGTTTCGGTGCATTTTCTGCCATTGGATCACGAAAACCTTTCTATTCCTTAAGATTTCAGCTTGATTAATACAGTGGCAAAAAATCCACCTGATTACCGGTACAAGAAGAGAAATGTAGGGGTCTTACCTGATGTGGTGCCTGAATTTGAGTTTTGATGTTGCGAACAGAAGCTTAGTTTCATTTTTTCTCTATACTTTGCTATTGATTTGAAGGAAACACATACAACGGTGTTTTATTTATGTTCTACTGGCTTGAACAGACCAAGAAATGACACCAAACCAAAGGCATTATGTATCAATATTTTCCTTTTCATGTTAACCAAAATGAGAAAGAAATCATTTACATGGATTGAAACACCAGAGCTTTGCAATTCTGAATCACCTGAGGAAGGCAAAAGAGGCCGAAATTAAGGGTATGCAAAGGCAACTAGTACTATAAAGAGGATTGAGGAGCTAGAAGTGTGGTTTACTAATGTGTGGAGGATTCCAACCGGAACGAATGTGGATACCGATTGCGATGATTAAAATGGTGTAAATACCCAAGAAGATGATTGCATGAACCAATATTGATATCCCACTGGTGTACATGTTCCCAAACTCTACCACCCTCGCCCTTGCTGGCACTTGGAACAGCAGCCCTGGCGACAGTAAGATGAACATAGCCACTGCTACCACCATTGGTCCCCAATCCACAACCATCTCTCTCTCTCTCTCTCTCTCTGGTGCGCGATATCACTCCAGAACTGAAGACGACAACGATGCTTGGTGGAAATATGTAGAGAGGGGAGAGTAGGGGAGCTGGCTTCTTAGGGAATAATGATGAGGAGATTAAGATTGTTGGATGCAAAACTTGGAGACAAAGGAGGCTATTTTTGCTTTGCTAGGGAGGAAAGGTATTGTTTTGTTGTGTTGTGTTTGTAGTGGAATTCGCATTATGATGGTTATGGAAAGAAAGAATTGAAGCAACTTCTCCTTCACAAATAAGCTTTCAATTGGATGTCTATTTCCCTAGCCCTTTGAGAGATTTTATTCCACTTCTTCTAAAGCATTGCTCCTAACAACACTCCTTTATCACGCATACGTCTGTGATTCGCAGTGGTGGCTCCACTTTATACTGAAAGGTTCAACATCTCTGGGTTTGAGAAATGCACTAAAATTTTGTACATGAAATTTAATTTTTCTTTAATATTATCGGCATTGAATTAATCTTATCTAGTCAAAGCAAAATACGTTAAGAATTCTGAAAAATATTTGAGAAATTGGATATAGTACTATAGCTCAACAGAACAAAATGAACTAAGCCAAATAAATTTTCAACCAGAATAAATATGTTTATTTTATATAGAGCTTTGTATACAAAAATCTCTATACATTCTGGTGATCGGTACATTTTGTAGGGGAGTCTACAGAAGATAGATTAGAGATTGATTTAAAAGAGAAAGCAAGTTGAAGGTGTATAACTGGAGGAAGTAAAGCTTGGCAAGGTGGGTCAGGAATATGCTTATTCGTTTTGTTTTCTTCTTTGAGAAAAAAAAAAGGCTAAATGTGTATCGGAAGGGAGTGGACATAAAAAAGCTTTGATGTAGAAGTCTATCCACAAGGAGTAAAACATTTATAATGGGCTGACTAAACAATAGCCTGTTATGATCGATATGTGCCTAAACACATTGAAACTATTTTACAACTACAAATCATGCACTGTCACGCAGGTGGTTGTGTTGGTATTATGATAGAGTGTTGTGTCTCTAGTATTATTGAAATTCTTTTTCCAACGAAACTTGAGAATCACATAATCGTGCATCGGCCGTGAGGACCTGGGGATATGGGCACTTTTGTTATGCTTGAAGGATAGTTTTGAAAAGTAGAGATAAAAGTTGATGTGAAAGGTATAATGATGATCTCTCTTTAATAAGTTAGAATTACAAACGTACACATTTTAAAAGAGATGGAGGGAGACATTCTCGCTATAATCTAAAAGAAAATGCTAAAATCCGCCCATAGGACATATGATGATGGTTAGCCGCACTGGTATTCGAACATATGTCCACATGGTGAAACACATATTTCTTTCTCATGCCTACTTTGCCAACCCTTGGTGTTGAGATTTCTAAGATTTCTTTTACTATTTTTAAGCTATTTTTCATTATTGGAATAATTCAAGTATTTTGGCTTTATTAAAAAAAAATTGAGTTTTGACCATAATTATATACTTGTTAGATTCGTCTCGCCGAGAGGAATCCAGAAACCACAAAATCATGACGTGAAACTAACAAATGTAAAAAAAATTTGAATAAAGACGAAACGAAAAAACCAAAAACCATTTTTTACCCAAACCACCCCGTTTGTGAATAACTACACTTCTTTTTTTTATTTTTCAAAGAGAGCATACTACCAAGCAAATAAAATTGGACAGATGTATTTATGGACGAAGAATAGTCATGACTCATGACCACATAAATTCCCCAACCTAGGTTAGGGGTTAGACCGTAGCTTAATTGCTACTGAAATGAAGGTCCCACCCTTGCCTTTTGATCCTTCTTTCACTTCAATTTCTTACTCTATTTGGCGGGATTCTCTAAAAAGTGAAGGTCGTGGATGGCAATAGCCAATAAAATCGGTTCCAGATTTACCGTAATTCAAGTCTTAGCTTGAAACTGCGTTTGAAAACCAAATTTCGAAAGGGAAAACAAATCGATTATAATTAGATTACTGGTGTATATTCATTTTCATAGAAAATTAAAATAAGAATAAATTGGTTTTTAACAATTGTTTATCATTTTCTTTTCATTTCTTTTCTTCTTTTTATTTTCTTTTTTTCTAATAATCGGATGTCCGAACTAGTTTACGCGCATCTCATCTAATTCTGGGGTCTTAGAGGTAACCACCGGCCATAACCTCTAATGGCCCTAAGAGTTTGTTAGGCACTGTCAAGGGAAATCGAACTTGAGACCTTAGGTGGAAGCAAACTTTTAAGTCTCAAGACAAGACTACTTTGCCAATATTTTGGGGTTTTGCATTTCTTTTCTTTCCCTTTTTTTTTCCTGACAGTCCGGAGAAGCCTCAACTAATCCTTTCAAAAGATCGTCAATGATATAGAATTAGGCCCTGTTTATAAAATGGGTATAGGGTAAAACTTATTCAGAATATTTTACATTTTTAACGAACTTTGCCTTTATTTTTCATTAAAAAAAAAATTCATAGTTCATCTCGACTAAGAAAACTATAGCCGGGAAATATTTATTGATTGCATGTACATACTTTCAAAAAGTAACGGCAAGTAAATTACAGTAATCATTTTTTTCTCATTACTTTTCAATTGGGATAATCTTTTACGGATAATAAAAAAAAATGTTATTTAGAACAAAAATTTTGGAACGGAGAGAGTATTTAAGAGATTAAATTCTTTTAAGTAAACGGTGTAAAACCGGCATTTTTCACCACGCCCTATGTGAGCTCCACCGTGAGTTCATTATTGTAATTTAAACCGTTCATTTCGTAGGGCTCACAAAGTAATACATATGTAAAGTGTAAACAATCAACGTGATCGAACATTGATAGGTACATCAAATTTTTGAATTTTGTTTTGTAAAAGGGACAATCATGGACATTTTAACTTTAAAACTCATGATTGTCCATTTTACAAAACCAAATTCAAATTCTGATATATCTATTGATATTCGTTCAAGTTAATTTTGTTGTTGATTAATTGTACTAATCTGAAGGCCCTACAAGATCAACGGTTCAAATCAATAATTTACACACGAATTTTTGTTGAATCGCAACAATTAACACATGTTGAGGCTTACAAAACCTGCGGTGGAAAAAACCAGTTTTATACCAGCGGTGTAAGGAATTTATTCTCATTTCTAAACAACGATAGACTTTTGAAATAGGAAAAATCTACAAAAAGTGTTTAAATGAGTGAAAAGTACTCCCTCTGTCTCATTTTAAATGTTCCCTACGTAAAGTCGTGTCATTTTGACTTTAAAAGAAAATGTATTTTTAAATATATTTTTTCAAAAATTTTTACACCATTCAAAAGTACTCGTTGAGATTTTTTGAACGGTGCAAAAAAATTTTAAAAAGTAATTTCGAAAGTATTTTATTTTTTAAAGTCAAAATAGCCCGATCTTCTGTAAGGGACATTTAAATTAGGACAGAGGACATACTATTTTTTTCTCTCTTTTTTTTTTTTGAAAAAGTGAAAAGTTATATTGACAGGTGTAAAAATGAATAGTAGAAAGTGAAAAGTACATGATCCTTTTGAAATATCCAACGGGGACCCGCCAGCTGAGCTGAGTTGAACAACGGTGGGGACAAAAGCAATGGGAGGTCTCCAAACGTGTGACGACTGAAAGCGTCCTCCGAGACAATCGAAAGGGCGTCGAAATTCAATGCCTCTCATTTGTTTGGTAAACAAGTGCATCAAAGGCACCACCTCTGGTATTTGTGACCCATGTTGACTTGAATTGCGGATCTATTATTTGAATTCAAGATTATCTTGTGGGGAAAATGTGAAAATAGTTAATTTAAGTGCAATATAATAATCGTCAAACCCAGAATTCAGTCCAAAATTCAAATTGAATGGTTTGGTTTTATTTTTTAATAATGTAGTTTGGTCTCGGTTTTTAAAAATTAGAAATCGTGTTAAATGGTTTGGTCGGTGGATTTACGTTGACGGTTCCAGTCAAAAACCAATCTGAACTGTAAAATATATAAATATAAAATTTATTTAAATGCACTGGATAATTTTTTTTCATATTCAATAAATTTCTTAATCTAATGCTCTATTCACAACCCTATTCTTTCACTTCCAAGAATAATTCTTAAACTTTAATATATGATAACATATTCCTATAATTTTAATACCCAAAAACTACACAATTTGGGCCTAGTCAATTTTATTTCCTAATCTTTTTACTTGACAACTAAATTTCTAATTTTCTAATTCAATTTTAGTCCTTTCCTAGTTACTGTTATTCTACTTTTTTAATTGGTAGATGTTAGTGAGTTTTTGTGATTATAATATAACTCGTTAAGTATAAGTTTTGAAGAGTACTACTTAAAATAGTTTTTTTTAAAGAAATATTTTAAATAATTTATGGAGATGATATTTCAATTTCAAGCGAACCTTTGTTCAAAACAAAAAATGAACCATATTTACTCATAAGCTCTTCCCGGTAAGAGTTGAAGAAATCCATAGCATTAATGCACCATTCCACTAAGCGAAATTTTGGTCCCTTTTTTTTTTTTTTTTACTTTTCACACTTTTTGAGTCAGGTCATTTTCCACATACATCAACTAAAAAACCCGAAAAGTCAAAAGTTAATGAAACGTACTCTAATTGCAGCATATGAACGATGCAGATTTGAAGTGTTCCATCTAGTCCAAATTAAAGATGGAAGAGGATCCAATTAGGAAAAAGTTTGGAGCACAAGGTGACAGTACATCAGTACACAGAATAATTTCTCTATTTTGGGCCTTGTTCTCCAATAGATTTTAGGTACATAAAATCTCACATTTTATGACACTCCAATCTCAACACATAAAATGTAAAAGTCATTTTATGAGATTTTCATAAAATCCTCCTAAAATCTATAGGAAAACTACTACATTTTATCAGTTGGGAAAACAACTCTATTTTATCACATCTCCATAAAATGCTCATTTTATGAAATTTTCATAAAATCTACCTAAAATCTATTGGAGAACAAGGCCTTGAAAACCACACCCCCATTTCTTTCTTCCTGCGCTGCTACCAGTATTTTATTTTATGCACTCCAAAACATCGTCCTGCTCTCTGCCCCATCCGGTGTTTTACCACCACCATTTGTCCCTCACCTACTGGTTATTTTGATAGCTTTCGTGAAGAATTGAGTTCCAGAGGACAAGAGAGAGAGAGAGAGAGAGAGAGAGAGAGAAGAGAGTAAGTGCTTGACGAGTACTGCTGCTGGAGTCTTTGTTTCAGCTGACCGGAAGTATGCTTCCCCGTCATCACCGGATGTTCGATGGTAGCTTAGATCGATCTAAATATTTTCAACCCAAGCCCCCCCCCACCATCTCTGTTTCCTTTGGTTTGAATAATTATTCCTCCATCTCTGCCTCTGGTATTTTCCCTCTTTTGTCCGTAATATATGCTTCCTCCATGCCCTATTGCTTGTTCATAAATCCAATTTTTCATGACACGACTCCTTAGAATATTTGATTTTTTTTATGAATGTTAGTTTGTGAAACTGTATATACTTTTTCTTTGGATTTTTAAGGATAAGTATTACCGCGGGAGATTCTTAGGCTTAGTTTTTTAAAAGATTTTAGCAACTTTGTTGTTAAAATTTTTGTTGATTTTAGCAAATGAATTCACCTAGTGTTAAAATCATGGTTGATTTTAAGCTAAAATCAACCCAGATTTTAGTACCTGGTGAACTCATTTGCTAAAAATCAACCATAATTTTAGCAACCTGCTAAAATCAAACGAAAAACTCAGCCTTAGGTCTTGTTTCCCTTGTGCGCTAAAATGGAAAATCCCATGAAATTAATGTATTCCATTTTAGCATGGGATAAAATAAGAAATCTCATATGTAAAAGGTTAATATCATCATTAACCTTTTACATCAAATTTTATCTCCACTTTACACTTTCACATCAGCTTTTACCTTCACTTTTCTAAAGTATTCTCCATTTTTACTAATTAACTTTTTACCCACTAACTTTTGAAAATGACATTATTCCTTTGTCAATTTTTTTGAGGGTTTAGGCACTTAGGGTGTTATACGGCTTCATGGGGTTTTAGAAATTTAGGCACTTTAATGAGATTTTGGAAGTTTAGACACTTTTATAGGGTTTTAAAAGTTTAGGCACTTTCATGGAATTTCGAGGGTTTAGGCACTTTCCTACGATTTGAAGGTTTAGGGACTTTCATACAGTTTGGGGTGTAGACACTTTAGATTTAGGGTTTGCTTTGAATTTGAGCACTTTGAAAAGAAAAAAAAAAACCAACTTGACGCGGTTAGGATTATCTTCTCAAAAATGGACTTAGTGGTAATCGCCCCAAATGACGTCGTTTTGGGCAATTTTTAGGGTGATTAATAAACAAATTAATTATAGACTTTAATGATTTTTCCAAATTCAAACGGATATATTTGAAGTATACGTGACTTTCAACTTAGGTTGAGTTTCTTGTTTGATTTTATCAAAATAAAATTACCTTTGATTTTATCAAATGAGGAGGAAGGTTGATAAAATCTCAATTTTTTTGAATCAAAATTTCTTGTGCGAAAAGAGACTATATAAAAGTTTCATGAATGAAAAGAATTTCAGAATTAGTAAAATACTGGAGTATATAGCTTTTGTTGATGTTATTGTGATCATTTGAGGTTAATAGCAACATGGGTTGAAAATAACACGACTAATGCGGAAAACAAACAAGTCGGGTTTGATTTGAGAGAAACCTAACATAAACTTGGAAGTTAGGGATCGGAAATTCGGAATGGGATCAACTGCAAGTGTAGAGACAAGGCAAGTTTGGGAAGGCTATGGAGTGCAATCACCCTGCTTGTAAAGTGGCGGCCCCCTGAAGAGTGGGATGGGTCAAAGTGAAGTGATGGTTCAGTAAAGAATGACAATCATCATTCGGGCATTGGAGGATGCGAACGATGCGCACTTCTACTAGTATGAACCTGAACTCTTCAATGCTTATTACAGTAGAATCTTTTTAAAGTGTTTTTGCACTTTAATTCTTCTCCTAGATGCTCCATTATTTTTATCCAAAGTTAATAGTACTAGAATAATCAATCATAAGGCCTTATTTTTCATTTGCTAAATCACCCACTTAATTTTATAGAATTCTCATTTAAGAAAATAGGAAATAAGGGCTCTTGACTCCTAAAATAGTACTCCCTCCGTTCTTTTTTTAAATGATACATTTGGAAGACATGTATTTTTTGTAACCGTTAATAAATGCACTTCCATAGCATGTTTTTAATTTAGTAAAAAAAAAATTAAATTATATAAAGAAATATGTTCTTTAGGGGTTTGAAATTACACGTATTCCAATAGTGAGAACTTAAAAAGGGGACGGAGGGAGTAATTAGGTTGAGTTTCCAGCAAACTCCCATTTGCTAAAAGCATCAATGTAATTTTAGCAATTTGGATTTAGCAAAATGAGTATGTGAAAGATAATTGGCTTTTTTGCAACTTAGATTTTAGCTAATGGGAAATAAATTGACTTTTAGCAACTTAACTTTTAAAACTTTTATTGAAAATTGACCTTTCAGCAATTGGTGTTAAAAATGGAAAACTCTGCCAATCTCGAATCACTTGTATCGAGTCTTTGGTGCAATTTCAAATTTCTTGATATCAGCTTTGCTCGGTTTGAGTTTTGAGGAAGGTTTTGGGGGTAATGAGTAGAGAGATCTAGAAAGAAAATTTTATTAAGGGGATCGTGCAGGATAAGTCTTGAGACCCAAGCCGAATTAAGGTGTATATATCTCAAAGGAGAATAATTTTGATACTCCACTTTCTTATAATCATAAGTATGCAACTTGTCTTCTAGTATTTGCATTATAAGAAGGTGGGTGTCAAAATCATTGTCCGTCCAAAAATGGCAATATTGAAACCATAGCAGAGTTCTACTTTTTCTAATAGTCAACGGCCCACTCCTTTTTATTCATACACGAGAGGGGTAAAGAGTACAGGACGAGACAGGTGGCAGTTAGTGAGGGTGATAATAATATGATACATACATACACACACTAAGCCATATAAACCTTATAATAAGTAAGCAAATCCCATGGGCTGCATAGTCCGTTCCGAAACTTCTAGATTAGCTAGATGACAAAGCATCGCCACACTTTCCACGTGGCAGAACAAGGATACGCCGTCACCTTTATGATGTAATAAAACATAGCTTCTCTTTTATACTAGCCACTTCAACAGATAATTTGCTCAGAGAAGCGGACCAGGGCTAGGCATGGACATCATGGTAGTGATGCAGTGATTTGTGTTATCCCAGGCATAGATCTCCATGCCGACAACTGGGTCCTCCTCCTCCTCCGTCGGCTGGTTGGGGCGGTGCCCGCCGTCATACACGGTGGGATCATTCACCATGTCATCCATCTGGTCACGGAGAAGAGAAATATGTCCTGTAAGTATGTATGTATGTATGATTTGACATCTCTATGACAGCCGCTTGACTGGTAGGACGCAGGAGTAATATTTGGACTATTTTCCCTTTGGAATTTTGGTGGTTTTTTTCCGTACCTCTTTCTCGGTAAATTGATTCTCTTCCTCGAGCTGTTTATTCTGCTCATAATCAAACGAGGGAAAAATTAAGAATTTTGGTTAGTAACAAATACACATGCAGATGGATGTTTGTGAGTATCTTGTAATGAAAAAAGCATTCCTCGATGGACTGCCATGTTGCCCCCCACTTGGTCTCAGGTTACATATTATTAGATCTAGATGTGATGGTTCAGAATTCTGAGGTGCTATCAATTCTTGTGGGGCCTTCGCTTGGTTTCAATCCTCCATGGATTGCCATGGTTGGCCCACCACTTGGTCTCAGACTCTTAGGTTACATATTAGATCTAGATGTGATGGTACGGATTGTCATGGTTGGCCCACCACTTGGTCTCAGACTCTTAGGGTAGTTTTCCATTTGCTAAAATGAGAATTTGCTAAAATCTTCCACTTGATTTTAGCAAATGAAGTGGGGAGGAGATTTTAGCAACAATGAATCTGGACATACATATGTCCAGATTCATTGTTGCTAAAATCTCCTCCCCACTCCATTTGCTAAAATCTTCCACTTGATTTTAGCAAATTCCCATTTTAGCAAATGGAAAACTTAGCCTTAGGTTACATATTAGATCTAGACATGATGGTTGGGAATTCTGAGGTGCTATTAAATCTTGCGGGAGCTTCACTTGGTTTCAAATAGCCTCGCTAAGTGGACGAAACGATTAGTCACTCAAAAATTATTGTAAGCTGGTTTAGACACCTCGAGTTCTAATAAATAAAAAATTCAAGAGGTCTTATTTTAGGGAAATAATTTCCACGCCCCTTTTTTGATAAATGCACACACTTTCTTGTCTTGTAGTACACTTTTATGTGCAATTTTTTCACTAAATGACAAGAAAAAGGTGTGCATTTATTAAAAAAGGGTGCGAAAATCATTACCCTTATTTTATCATGTAGCATAAACCACTAGCACTCACCAGCACCATGTCCACCTTTCTCTTTATCTTGTTTTTTCCCTTTTGGGTAAGAATGAACCTAGCATGCAGGATCACTTTAGGCTAAAACCCAGATTCCTTCAACCAACTCAAGGCATTATGACGGGGGAGTTGAACACGGGACCTTTGGGATTATGGTTGGTTCTAGTGACAAATGATGGATGCAGACTATAAGGATAGTAGTGAAATAAAATGGCATGAGGTGCACATACGACATAAATAAAAGGAGAATTGATTACTGGGGTGTGAAAATCATTTCTCTTTTGGATTGGAAATTAGAATGAACCTACTATGCAGGATCATTTTAGGCTAAAATCCATATTCCTTCAACCAACTCAAGTCAAGGCGTTACTGGCACAGGATTTGAACACAGGATCTTTGGGATTATGGTTGGTTCTAGTGATAAATGATGGATGTAGAAAATAAGGATAGTAGTGAAATAAAATGGCGTGAAGTGCACATACGACGGAAAGAAAGGAGAATTGATTACTGTGGTATAGAAAATATTACCAGAAATTAAAACTTTGATACCATGTAAGGCTTGAATGGAGCATCCGCTTTATAATTTGATTTGGAAAGGGTTATTAAAAGTTTGGGGACAAGATCTACCTATAAGTTACAAAGCAGCATGATATGAGTCTATCATCGCTTGTCCTGTGGTTGGTCTTTGATATCCATCTCCCTAAGAAAGGTCGTTCCTGTACCTATGTCCAAGGTTCCTGCTGGAAGCAAGTCTAGTAAATGTATCGGGTGTGGAGAGGTTGGTGGTTGTTACTCCACCCTGCATCACAAGCTGGAGCAGGTAGCATGAGCCATCATTACCAAACCACATGCCCCATTTTTCTCTTCAAAGGAATTTATGAGCACATGCTGATTGTGTAGGCAAGGCAGCTTCGAAAAAGCAGGCACTGCCATTGGTCATTATCTAAAAGATTGTTCAGCTGAAAGGTGGAGGCAAGACCACTAGACAATAAATTACAATAGTTGATGCCTGGCAGGGTGAAACCGTTGTACATGCCATGTCCAATTGAAATGTCCAAATGTTCTGCTTTAATGTAGGCCATGTTCCACTAACAAAAAACTAGTTTTGTTTTAAATCAAAAACTACTTCATTCCACTAAAAAAACCCCCACAAAAAACCAACAAAAAAACCACTTCATTCCACTAACCTAAAAAAAACCAAATCATTGCACAATCAAGTACATGTACTTTAATCATGTAAAATTACGAATCTGCCCTCCCTTCAAAAAAAATAGAGCAATAGTTGTTTGGGTAGAAGGGTAGATTTGTAATTTCATAACACAACTAAAAAAACCAAAAAACCAAAAACTTGTTAGTGGAACTAGTTGGTTTTTTTGAAAAACTAAAGATAAAAAAAAACCAAAAAACTAAAAAACCAATTAGTGGAACACCCCCGTAGTCAAGTTTCCTATTTGGACATTATATTTGCCCATAATGTAAGACACAAGTACCCATCATAATTCGTATAATTTCCCACTGAGTCATACAGATTACTTTTAGGGGAGGGACCTGAGGCGGATCACCTTGTATGTTACTACTTTTTCTTCTAGGAGCTAAAATACTAGCTTTACTCTGTAGATTGCTTGAGCTAACCTAGTAACGTATGAATCATGAATGATACTGATGTAGTTGACACAATTGCAGATGTGGAGGTAAAAGAATGTAGATTCAAATGTCAAATGCATCACCTCAGAGAAAAAGAGACGCTACTTGTTAAACTTTAGTAAAAGAGAGACAGCAACATGCAGCATTTGCTTTGGAACTTCTTGGTCCCCAGGGATTCAGGGAATGTCATTTTTATATTCGTTCCTGATGCGCAAGGCCTGTTGACACTTTTTCCCTCAGTCTGTAGTGTGGACAAGGCTAAATGTGACATGGTTAAATCTCTTTTCCCCACCACCACCCCTCCTCTTCCCTTCACTCTCTATATCCTAGAAAGCCTAGTAATTGGATCGCTTAGAGTTTTGGTAAGTCTGTAGTGATTCCTTTAGGAAAAAGATATAAAATGCAACTTAATCTGGTCTATGAAACCACCACCCTAGTTGGATTAAAGTCTACCACTCTTTGCAGCTATCTTACTGCCTAACCTTCTGGAATGTTCTTGTCCTTTTTCTCCATTCTCATCAGGTCAAAAAAGTACTTATAGTTTGACTTCCTTGGAACAGGTGTAAAGCTAGAACAAATTGCATCTGCTCCAAGACTAGCAAATTTTGTGCAGTAGAGGTGTCAATCTCTTGGTGGTCGAATTACCCCAATTCTCCTTCATTAAGCCTGACTCACATAAAATTCTTGCTTCGACAATCCAAAGCACACACAGTTCTCAACCTATCTACACATGTAGTATCTGAATCACGAAGAACTGCCAAAACTTTCTTCACTGCAATCATATTTTGGCAGAGATGTTCTGAACCTTTCTGGGTACTACCATGTTGTTATTAGTTGCTGCTGATGAGGTTTAATAGGTTACAATGGTCCTTAAACTCCAAGAAGGACAACAAACAAGTTTTCAAAAAGACTTCCATCAACCAAGTTGAGCATCTTCTGTTGTCAATATTTTTGTACGACTTTGGTCCGTTGTAGCCACTCTAAATTGACTTTCAGTCTCTTGCCGTATCTGAAATGTGTATCCTCAAAAGAAAGACAAATCTAGACATGAACTTGTATAACTATAATTAAATGCATGTGTCTTAACCCCAGAAATTACCCAAGACAACTAAGCAACTTGGGAGACGAGTCTATGGGATCCAGGGAATTATGGCCAAAGTGCTGTTCTTAGTAAAACTATAGGCTCAAAGAAACTAACTTGCACGGCTCATACTTAAAATCTCAACCGCATGAAAGAGAACACAAACCATCTTTGATCTAATTATTTTTCTTACAAGAACAGCAATTTGCATAGGGGTGCCCTGAAATGCTACCCTCTTGAATTAACCCGAACTAGGCTTGATATCTCTACTACACATAGATGGAACAGTATGTATGTGGCTCTGTGCAGCTCTACAAACTTATCATTGGATAATGCTTCTCATCAATCTCTACAAACTTATCATTGGATAATGCTTCTCATCAATCTCAACGAATAACCATATTTGCTGCAACCTTAGAGATGGTCGATAGCTTATCTTTAAAATTTGTTTTTTACATGGTCAAATAACTATTTTTCCCCTGCTATGTTTTTAGACCAAACCTTACACTTCCCAGTTGAAAGAATGATCTGTAATCTGGCCATTTAATAACTTCTAGCTTTATATATTTGTCGGGTACTGCTATGGAAAAAGTTTTTTTGCCTTCTCAGCTTGATTCATGATCCTCTACGATTGATCTTACCCTTCTTCTCATTAGAAATGAGCTGAACTCTTGAACAGGGATCCAACTGACAAATGGTCAGGCTTAAAGAACTATCCCAAACAGGTCACTTTCTAACCCACGTCCTCTAGGCTTCATAATCATCTACAGTTATTTTATTCTTCCTTTTCTGGCCAACAGGTTCAATGCCACCCGAAAACTGTCCAATCCCCTTTAATGAGTCCTCCAATCAAATGTCGTCAAAGCCCCAACCAGGGCTAATGTACTCCAAGTCCATTTCCTTCTCTGATTTGCTAAAACCCAAAATGAGAAATTGTATCTCTGTGCAAAGCAGACATTAGCAACTGCTCTATGCATACCCTGTTCCTGCAATTTCGGCTTTCTCCTGCTTTCGTTTCCCCTCTACTACACAATCATCTTAATTCATAGATGACACGTTCAACAATTGTGCATTATTCTACTTAATTCTCAAGCGACTTAAATGCTTCGTCTAGTTTGTGGTGGTCATTGTAGTGATTCTATTTGGTTCTCATTTTTCTGGTAAACATTTCAAATCAAAGTGTTGATGTTAAGATCTTGAACAAGTAATCACGCTCAGATGCAGGAATAAAGAAACTGGTCAAGGAATAACTTCATTTTCCAGGGAAAACAGATATTTTGATTCAGTAGAATTTCTAAGATGACATACCTGTCCCTGGAGAGCTGCTACTGATTCCATCATTAGCTGTGACTGCATAGAGTTTGTGTTTGGTAAGCATCACCGTCATTTATTCCAATAACTAGCTTTTCTTATTGTAATACGAAATGTCTTTGAAATTGAAGTCAAATAGTCTAAAAATATGTAGAATGTGAACGTGCATATAACATTCTGGTATTGTAAGAGCTATCCTAAAAGTATTAATATGTATTGCTACAGTAGTACAGTGTAATGAGGATATCAATCTGTAAAGATCTTGAAATTCTCAGAATGAGAGATGCCCTCAAGTTGTCTTACTCTTAACAGAGTTGTGCATCGACTCCTTGAAGACTCTGTGTGTGTGTTCATTCTAACCATTACGCGCCTGTTCTCTCTTTTATCTAGTTTCATCTTCCCTTTCGCTATAGTTTGTGTTTTGTTAGGTACTACTTGTTATGTTAAATATGGAAGTTTCTGCACATCTCAACTCATTCATTGAATGCCATATTCTAGACAGAATACTGTTCCTCTAATATGATGGGATCAGGCCTGGTCAGCGATTTGTTGTTGTATTGTCACGGTTTAACAGAGAGTAAAATTAGAATTTTTAAGTCAGACATGAGTTTGTGAGTAGCCTTTCAGCAATCAGCGGCAGAAGTTACCTTTCTGATTCTGGTTTGTAGTAATATCGAATCTAGTTGCCGTTGTATGGCATCTAGTTGGTGTTCCAATTGAGTGAGCTCAGTCACCTCTAGCTGCTCGACCTTTTGCTCTTCAAAGTATCTGTGCAAAGAATCTTGTGAATGAATTCATTGAAGTGAACAAGTGGTGCAAGAACAGGAGCTGGTAATAGAGTACCTTTGGAGCATTTGGAGTAGGTTAGTGCCATTCCACGTATTCTTGTGATCCATAGGAAGCTTCTGTTAGCATAGATGAACCAGAACCAAATAGTTAGATTGTCCTTTGTCCCAAATCCTGTCTAACTGGTACAGGGGTAACATCTTACAACAGTGGTGATGCTTTAATGCAGACAAGGCACTTGTGAGGGATGATGAGACAAAGGTCAACAAAAAGTTCATTATCAACATCAAAAGATTTTTCTTCAAGGTAAAGAGAGGCAGAATAATTGTGTCAATGTTAACCGCAATCCCATAGCTTTTGTCTTTCTTTTGTTATATTATTGAGCGATAGGTCTGTAAGGATGAACATAGGAACTTAAGAAGCTTCCAACGAAGCTTGACATACGACTGCATTTTTTTCAGCTGTTACATATATGTGTGTACAACATCCTAGCCATGGAATGAAATAGGTCCTGAAGAACTAGAATTCAAAGGAAACAAGTGGGTTGCTAATGGAAGGAAAACTCTAAAGCTTGGCTGAATTGAATTGTACAATGGTTTTCTCTAAATAGTGTTAGCGAATGACTATTGTCTAGAGAGCGATGCTGTGTTTCAAGTCAAAGGGGTGTAAAACTCTCACATAGGCAAATTGAAGCAGGAAATAAAGGTCAACTGTCAATTTCTATGTAAATTGGTGCTCGGTAGCTTGGAGATTTCAGTTTTCAAAATGAGCCTACTTTTTCAGCATATATTTCTAAACTGAATCAGAACAAATCCTTTACAGGTTGTCATAGAATACAATATTTAGGTACTCCCAAAATATTAATCCCGGGAAAAAAACCTCTTGCTAGTCTCTAGTTTCTAATCATTTGGTGGGAAATAGAGCTGCATCTCAATTAGTAGTTGGTCAAACCACTTATACAGAGTTTTGCCTAAGCACAATATATCTGTACCATGGAACTAGTTATTTTCCAACCTGGGATTCTTGAGCACTCCCGCCAGCTGCTTCTGCATCTTTTCGGGTCGTCTGATAGTGATCAAGGATTTTTTTCAAACTGCATCATAAAAATTTGCCTTATCATGTAAATTAGTCTAGCATACACGATTACAAATGTAAATTTGTAACTACTGCAAAATACCGTTATAAAGTACGTTCTATGCAGGATATATAATAAGCAGAGAAAAAATGTTGTACAAGAACGCCAATAGAGTGAAGCACAGCAATCCTGGTGCTATATAGATACAGACCGTTAGTTGAGTGTTCATGTGTCTGATGAGTCCAAAGGTAAGAACTACTTCAGAAGACACAAATCTTGATATGAAATGGTGATGTTAAGCAGACTACAGAGTCATCCGACATATTTACTCTCATCCAGTTCTATAGTGGATGGTTCAACTAGAACCTATAGTGTGATATATAATGGATGCTCGCTGCACTTTATGTAGCAATCGTATTGTTTGACAGCAGTATGTTATTTCAAAATTAAGGTATCTAGCAAGGCATCCCTTCCTCCTTTTGAGGAAGAAACATAGTAGAGATGTTCAAACATGAGGAGACAATGTTGTTTTTCTTTCAACAAGATTTATTTGATGCTTCTTATTTGGTTGAATCAGTTTGTTTTTATGTTGGGATGGAGGCAATCAATTACTAAGGAGACGGAGAAAATTATGACAAGGTCACAAGAGATCTCTTACATAGCTTAATAGGGTGTTCAGCGAACTGGTATGATGGGTGGAGAGAAGGGGGTTGCGACTACAATGGAATCACTTGGAGAAGAAACAATTGAGTCTTCAATAACAGTACGATCATGATGGATTGACTAAGACATATTCATGGTGAGGATCCACGATGCATGTCGAGGAAGGGTCCCTTTTGCTCAGGGAGCTCTGGTGGCGTAAAAACAATAAAAGGAACTAATCTAACTTTCTCTAAAGAAATGACTGACAACATAAGTGCCATGGAAGAAATTAAGGCATACACAAATAGGGACATTGAATCTAGGACCTCCCCTAATTCGGGCTCGTTGTTAGGAATCATACAATCCAGGTGAAGACAAAAACTATGTTTGAGCCATTTCACTTGCAAGTTTTCATCTCCTAAGATTCCACCTATTTCAGTAGATGGACTTGAGGAAGCTTCAGACGTGAGCTCGGTAACACCACATCTTGGGTTGTCGACTTGACTTTAGATGCTTCTTTCTATTAAGTTACCCATTGTTCCAAAAGCTTAAGCTCTAAGGAAATGAGCCTAACAAAGTATATCAAGTTAGCTATCACCCTCCCTCACGTGTGTGACCCCGTCTTGCACATGGAGATGCAAATTTCCATAGATATAGCACAACATAATACAAAGAGGAGAAGCAGAATTCAAACAAGGACAAATGCAAATAGAGAGATATGAACCCAAGACCTCTTCCAACCAAAGCTTTGACACTTAAGTTACTAATTGTCCTGAAAGCTTAAGCTGTTAGGAAATGTATATCAAGCCTTCTAACACTTTATGTTATATCTAAGTTCTCCATAATGATCACACATTAGTAGATTCTCCCTTCCCATGAATTGATTCTCTTTCGCTAGGCAATTCTTCAGGTCATAATCTAATGTAGAAAAAATTAGAACCTTCCTCATCATACTTGACTAACTAGCTTTGTCATATCTTCAGCAGATGTGACAACAAAAGAAATGGATTGTGACTAGGTGTGTAGACAATATCTTTGAGTTTGATACTCAATTGCAAGTGTAAAGTACATTCCATATCTTGTAGATACTAAAAAGAAATTTAATCAAAATGGGTTGGTTTTGTCGAGCTTGAGTTCTATGTAAGACAAAATCTATTGATTAATATCTTTGTCAGCTATTCCAAAACGCTCCTTCGGTATTCCCAACTATGGAACTTTGTGATACTCTGTTCCCCGCCACCACCACCTCTTGCTCCCCCTCTTGCTTCTGCATAGAAAAACTAAGGTTTGATCTCCTCCCACTAGCTATAAGAAATAATTTCGACCTAAGACCTAAACTCTAATATGATCCTCAAGTAACAAAAGTAATGTTCGATGTTTCTCTAGAAATTACTAAAGCATGGCTTCATCAGTAGAACAAATAGCCTAAGAACTTCAAGACTAGTCAAACTTTCTCGATTAGCTACTCAATTTTCGGAAATACTTCTAGTTCATAACACAAAATGTTTTGAAAGTTAAAACTAAGAAACCACGCCGCACATCAGTGAGCACATTCTAAACTTCACTCGAGCATCAAATATTACTATGAAGAATGAAAGAAGTGGCAACAAGAGTTCACTCTTCGCATTGGGTTATGCATGTATGAGACAGAGGAAATAGAGATTGAAAGCTTAGAGAAGAAGTTAGGTTTTCATAGAAGAATGGAGCCTCGTGATTCATCCAAGTTCTTATGTTGCGATAAGTGTTGTTCCTATTTCAAAGGTTTTTCACTCGTGTCCTTTTGCCTCTTTTACAACTAAAATCACTAATTGGTAATGAAGAAGCAAAACGAGGAATTTACTTGTTAGAGGACTCGAACACAAAGACCAAAACTAATTTAGCTAGTGTTCGCCTACAAGAAGTGAAGATATTGGGTTTTGCGTTAGAACAGGTGTTCGGGGACCACAAAATCCTTGTTATTTTGATTTGAGTTTTGGAACTTCTTCACTTTGTTCACTTCACATTCCCAAAAAAAATTTCAAAAAGATTCTTTCCCCATCTCTCATCTCTCCAATCATTAATCACATTTCTCTCTCTACTCATACCCCTCTTTCAATCATTATTCTCATTTCTCTCTCTATTTCTCTCTAATTATTACACTTCTCTCTAATTATTACTTTTTCCAAAAACTCATCCAAACACTATCTCCAAAATATTTTTCAAAATATTCTTCTCAAAATTATCAATCAAACACAGCCCTTGTGATTTTGGCTAGAACAATCCAATTCAAGATAGCTATGGTTGGACTAGACCCTAATAATTATTGGTGCCTTGGAGAGGCATAATAAACTCCAATAAGTAAGCTCTTGATATCTCATCAACTGTTTTTTAGAAAATTACTTCATTTAATCAGAACCAATCCAAAGGGGCATGCCCCTGGGAACACCAGAAGCAAAAATTTCTTTGTCAAAGGAGGCTAAAAACATATTATACTCTAAGCTAATACTACAAAATAGCAGTACAAAGAAATAGAGATCAAGACAAATAGCTACAAATATAAAAATGTTAAACTAGATGTTCTAAGCAAGACACAGAGCATGTTTTTAGCAATTTCTTGATGTACCTCCAACCTCCATGTGATACCTCAAACTAGTTTCAATCTTATTTCCCCTAAAATATCCCCTTATTCCATTCTTCTGCTCGTGCATGGGAGGCTATTTGTTGTCCTAAAAATGATGGTGGCCTTGGCATAAGGAAGTTCTTGGATCGGAACAATGCTGCCATGGCAAAGCATTTTTGGGCCATTTGCTCTAATCAGAATTCTTTATGGGTTAAATGGAGTCATAAGTATATCATTAAGAACAAGTGCCTATGGACAATGAAAATCCTCTCTTCTTGCTCATGGACATGGAGGAAGTTACTGGAGCTTAGACCTAAGGTGAGGCATTTTATTAAATCCATCATTGGAAATGGGTGGTCTACATATTTCTGGCATGATAGTTGGCACCAAGTTGGGATTGTTCTTGAGCATTATGGTCATAATTTTCAACTAGTCTCTGGTATTCCCTTGGAAGCTAAAGTCTCATGTATCATCATCTACAACAATGTTTGAACATGGCGATTCTTTCTTTTCCTGCTCCTCTTTCTCGTCCCAACCCCAACACATCTCACTTAGTCATTTGGGAGGATTTCCCTTCCCCAAAATATCAAGCATCTCATGTTTGGAATACTCTTCGATCTCACTATCCTCTTGTCACTTGGCACAAAGTAGTTTGGTTCTCAAAAAACATTCCTAGACATAGTTTTATCCTATGGATGGCCATTCGAGGAGGTTTAAGAACCAAAGACAAGCTCTACGACTGGGGTGTTGTTGCTAGTTCTGCGTGCTCTCTTTGTGGTCATTCTTTTGAAACCCTGAACCACATCTTCTTTGAGTGTCCCTTTTCCAAGCAAGTATGGGCTTCCATTACTAATCTATGCTGAATTTCTAAAAGCCCTACCCTTTGGTCTCGCAAAGTGGATTGATTCTTTTCTAATTTCAAGGGTAAAGGCCTTCGTAATACTTTGGGAAGGCTTGCTTTATCTGATGCAATCTTTTTTCCATGGCAAGAAAGGAATCGCAGAATTTTTAGAGGCATCCAAAAGCTTCAAAAGCTTCCTCTAGCTATTGTTGGTCAGATCAAGTATGAAGTTAGGACCAAGGCTTCTCAACGCAGAAATGTTAGGCTTACTTCTTTATGATGCAGTCCATACGAAGAGGTCATGGGTATTTTGGTAATTTCGTATGGTTAGAAGTTATGGTCCTTATGGATTCGAAGGGTACTCCATTGGATGCAGCCCATATGAAGAGGTCATGGGTATTTTGGTAATTTCGTATGGTAGGAAGTTATGGTCCATATGGATTGGAAGGGCAATCCATTGGCTACTAAATGCACATACTTGGGATTAATTAGGCATTGACTGGAATATTTAAGGCTTTACTTTGTGAATTTTCAACTCATTGATCTTCTAGAACATTTATAGGTCAAACTATTAGGTTCATTTATGCCTACCTAGACTTCTTGGAAATAGAGTCATTAATGTGTTCGGGAATAGGAGTAATACATCATTTGCATTTTACACATGCTTAGGAGTCTATTAATTGATGTACTTCAAGAGTATGAATGAATGATTGAATAGATGAGAATTCCTGAATTCAGCTTTTAAGATTTTGGGATGCAATCACATTCTTTAATGTGATGCTAAAGAGGCCTTAGGTGTGATGCCTTTGGTAACCTAGGTGTGAGGCCTAGATCTATCTTCTTAAACCTTTCTTCTTCTCCTCTTTAACTTTTCATGTGCATTGTTCACTGCCCAAAAAACAAACAGCCCCTTTCCTTTGTGTTTGACCATTCTTAATCCTATTCGTATCTCGTCCTACATCACTTCACTTTGCAAAATTGGCGTATTCGTCCATGTGTATTCTAGCTGTTTTGTAACTAATTTGGGTTTTCTTGTTAAGGCTTATGCCCAAGTGATTTGCAACTCTTGAGAACCTCCTTTTTGAGATTTTTAATATCCTATTTGATTACTCTCGCATGCCTACAAACACAAGGAAAAGCCCTTTCGATCAATACACGATTGAAATTCAAGCCTACATTTCACCTACAAACACCCAATTCTCTTACTAGCTTTATTATTCACCTATTTCTAACTTCAATCCACCACCCAAATGGCTTCTCTTACACTATACGAACATACATTTGTTTAGAGTTCAAATTCACGTAGTTAGGATTGAAGAAAGGATTTTTGTGGCAAAAATGTGCCAACTCACTAAGTCCGTGCTGTAGGAGGAAAATTCAAGCATCGATCAATACATTTTGCCTACGTCATTTTTACAATTTGGACAATAGATAAATTTTTTTTATCTTTTAGCCCCATGAATCTTATATGAGACACTCCCGTTTAGTGTAACCACTTGCCCCATTCCTACATAGACAAAATTAATTTAAAAATTCTTCTATTTGAAATTGATTAGTAGAGATTAGCCACTTTGGTTTAGGGTGGATGGAGTGTCTCACATGTTTCTACTCATAACTTAGCTCTCAAACAAGGATAATTTCTTGTTATGACGAACAAATAGTCTTGAAAACTAGATGTTGATTGGTTAACTTTAAAATCAAGTGGCGGGCTGGCGGCTCTGATGGACACATTGCTCTACTTGGAGCTCTCTCTTAAGGGTTGCTCAAAGGTGTCATGTTTGGAACCACAAGATCCCTGCAACTACAATTGGAGGAAACCTTTGTCCTTTCCTTCATTACTATGATCATTTATGCCTTCTTATATTGCATTCTTTTGTTCGATTATGAAACAAATATGAAACAAATATGAAACAAATATGAATCAGTTAAAAAATATCATAAATCGCTCAATTATCAAACGAAAACAATGCAGATACAAAACAATGAAAGAAAAAGTCGAGCGTAAAGTATATCAATTGTTGTTAAATTAGTAACCTTTGCATTTTGTTCTTCAAAGTTTGAGTTTGTGAATTATGGCTTTTACACTCTGCTTGGATAGGGGATATATTCCCCTCTTGTTTTATTAAAAAGAGGGAAATGTGAGCAAGTTTATTCCTTATGTTTGGTTTAACTATAATAGAGAGAGAAAATTAGGTAATCGTGCACTTTTATTGTCATATATGTTTACATATTCCAACATGGACGGATATTGTTTTATTTTTAAACAAGTATAATTCTCATAAAAAGTAATAAGGAACCAGTGTTTTAAATTAAATGGCTCATGGCGCACCAAGGCACAGTGGTCCCCTGGAAGCGCACGGCGCGCGCCATATCAAAGCGAGGCTCAATTCATTATAATGAGAAGAATTCTAGTTTAGGCAAAAAAATTTAACATAAGCAAACAATTTTAAAACTTTCAAATGTTATAAAATACAACCATTTCAATGTTTAAACTACCAAATACTAAGCAAAACATATCACAGGAGAAGGCGGAGCAAAATGAAAACAGAGGAGAAGAAGAAGAAAGCAAAACGAAATAAATGGAATGGTTGAGATTGATTTTGGCATCATATATGAATGGTTGAGATTGATTTAGGCATAATCTACACAAAGAAGGCTAAAACATTCTTAGGGGGCGCGCCTAGCAGTTCACCTTGTGTTGTGCGCCATAGCGCCATGACTCCCCATGGCACAAGAGGTGTATGTCACCTCGCCATAGCGTTGTTGTGCGCGTGGGCGCGCGCTATTTAAAACACTGTAAGGAACGATTTTCTTTCTTTTCGTTTTTCTATCAATCTCTAAGGACAGTGAAGAGAATGAGCAACTATTGAAATATTTGTTCCTTTCCCCTGTTACTCTCTCCCGTTCTCTTCCTAAAAAGCAACTCAAATAAGAACTAGCCAATTGAATCCTAAATCCTTCACTCACTCTTCCAACCTCTCATTGCAAACATTGTATTTGGTTCTTCCATTGAGTTGAATTCTATTCAACCTACGAAAAATATTGACAAACATTTGCTTTTGAAGGCACGTATCCTCTCTAAAGTCCAAAAGTATGCTATTTGTGTCAGTTAGGTCTTCAGATTTTGTTTTTATAGTTCGTAATAGTAAGCATTGTACGGCAACTTTAGCAAACATGTATAAATATTATAATTTTTTTGTGTTTGTGCGCGCAAAATTTAGTTTGGAATACACAAAATCAAGAAATAGCTCCCTAATTTTCCTAGCAGGAGGTATATTCCTAAACTAAAGCGTCACTTTATTGAGGGTTTCCAGGAACAAAATTCTTTCTAAAGAATAGAAAGGGAAAAAAATGTATAACCAGTTAGTAGAAATGGTGCCAATGGAACAACATGATCGACGCACTTAAAAGTTCAAAAGACCACAAGCATTATGATTTGTGAGGCACCATAGCAATGATAGATAGCAGATCAATAATAGTCAGAGTATTAGCATGCAAAGAATATGTTGCAATAGGTAGTACAGCCAACAGCTATATTCTGATGGATGAGAGACAATGTTACATGCACTCGAGTTTGAGCGTGTATTTACTGCCAGATATATCAAACTCTAAATGTTTTGAAACTCTTGTGCTTAACAGGAAAGAATCAAAAAATAAGGGACTAGTAAGAGATATGTCGTCGTGTTTAAAGAAATAGTAACATGAGAACAATTATACAACATATACAATGAAATTACTATTGAAATAGTAAACTAGGGAATTCAATGGTTTTATACAATTTTCGTATGTTGACGCATGCTTATATTCTTGATTGTTTTCTTCTCCAGAATAAAATTGGAAATAAAACTCAGAAGTATATTTCAAAATAGACTGATTGGATCCATGGTATGAAACAAAACTCAATTAGTTACTAGTCTATAGGGAGAGAAAAGAAGAGAGTCGCAAGTGATGGTGAAGATATTGAGGGCATGGTAGAAAATCATGAATTGATGTTGTGTTACTACTGGTTTAGATTGGAAATAGGAAGGGTTTATAAAAAAGCCAAAAGGAAAGATGGAGAATGGTTGGCCTCAATATATACTAAGCATAGTGAAAGCAAATTTAAGGAGGGTGTTCTCCAACTTGACCATAATTTGATCGTTTATGCCTAAGTCATCCCAAATCCTCCCTCACTCGCACTCATACCATAAGAGGAAATGGTGGAAAAATTGGTATCCCCAAAGTACCTCAGATGGTGACCCGTTGGCATAAGTTTTTGACTTTCCAAACGGTTGTCCTCAAAAGATGCTTGATTTTCAGAACAAGCCCCCCCAAAAAAATGATTCAAGCAAAATTTCATTTTAATCTCAACTCAATAAGGTAATGGGTTTCGGGGAATAAAATTCTTTGTATAGAATAAATAGATAGAAAAGGTATGACCAGTTAGTAAAAATGGTGACAAGGAACAACGCGATAGACTCACCTAAAAGTTCAAAAGACCAGAAGCATTGTGATTTGTGAGACACCATAGAAGGGATACATCGGCCGGTTAGTAGAAATGGTGCCAAGGAACAATGCGATAGACTCACCTAAAAGTTCAAAAGACCAGAAGCATTGTGATTTGTGAGACACCATAGCAAGGATAGACAGCAGATCAATAATAGTCAAAAGTAACATCATGACAGAGAATATGTTTAGTACAACCAACGGCTATATTATGATGGATGAGAGAGAGAATGTTACATGCACTCGAGCGTGAGTTTATTAAATGGTAGATATATCAAACTCTAAATGTTTTGAAGCTTGTGTGCTTAACAGGAAATAATCAAAAAATTAGGGACTAGTAAGAGACATGTCATCGTGTTAAAAGAAATAGTAACATGAGAACATTTATACAATATATACAATGAAATTACCATACTTCTAGTATATTGAAATAGCAAGGTTCTAAAGCTCGTTAGGCGCTCTCAGGGTTGCCGAGCACCTTCTAGCTTCCAGGGCCGAGTACTCGGTGCCTAGCCAAGCAATTAGTCGGGATAGTCAGTCTAGTCGGGAAAGTCGGTGAGGGCCTTTCTAGTGCCTAGTCAGCGAGTATTCGACCTTCTAGACCTACTTTTAGAACACTGTGAAATAGTGAAGTACTGAATTCAACGGTTTTCTGCAATTTTTGTATGTTGACACATGCTTATATTCTTGATTGTTTCCTTCTCCTAAATAAAATTGAAAATAAATCTCAAAAGTATACTTCAAACCAGACTTATCGGATCCATAGTTGGTATGTAAGAAAAAAAACTCAAATAGTCTGTAAGGAGAGACAAGAAGAGAGTAACAAATGATCGTGAAGATACTGAGCGCATGGTAGAAAATCATGAATTAATGCTGTGAGAATGGCGTTACTACTGGTTTAGAATGGAAATAGGAAGTGTTGATAAAAAGAGCCAAAAGAAAAGATGGAGAATGTTCGGCCTCAATGTATATTAAGCATAGTTAAAGCAAGTTTGGGGAGGGTGTGCTTTTTAACTTTTCCATAATTTGATCATTTATGCATAATTCGTCTCAAATCTTCCCACACTCGCACTCATGCCATAAGAGGACATGGTGGGAAAAATCGGTATCCCCCAAGTACCTCAAATGGTGACCCATTGGCATAAGTTTTAACTTTTCAAACTATTGTCCTCAAAAGGTGCTTGATTTTCAGAACAAGCCACAAAGAAGGGATCTTGATTCAAGCGAAACTTCATTTTAATCTCAACTCAAAGACATTACAGTGATCGAAGAGAATAGACTCTCGTAGAAATGCCTTACTTCAACTATCATACATCATGTTTCAATTGCATCATAATATTTGTCTTGCCTTCTCTCAATGCTAAGTCATCTCATTACGAACGTGTCATTAGGTTCTTCGTATTCGTATTCGAAACTCTGACCTAGTTAATTTTTTTTTTATCTCAAATAGATTCTTTCTCCATCTCCATGCAAGAATTAGCTCTACCACACCACCTACATCTCTACCACCTTTTTTTTTGCAAGCGAGGTTTGCATTCAACCACGTACTCTCTCTTTATTATGCTATTCATCATTATTAATGCCTACAAATAGGAATATAGAATGAAATAGATCCTCTCCGGTCCATGTTTTGGAATGGAGGAGACAGTCATGATTTAGACCATCCAATTGTTGCAATCAATGGTTTGGATGTGCAGAAGTGGACGTCCATTCATGACTGTCTTCTTTAGTTCAAAACATGGACCATAGAGGATGTGGATCCATATAGAAACATGACAATGAGGGTGAGTTGCCAATCAACACTGTGGACAAATGATTAGCCAAATATTAGAGGTGACTATATGTAAGACAAGGAAAACGAAATTTACAAAAAGGAAAACACACGAAGAACATCCTTGAACATTGACAGGACGACTGAAAGCAATTGCCATATGTTGGCGCGTACAACATCAAGAGGCATCAACCGAAATCAGTATCTTCCTAGACCCCTTTTTTATGTCTTACAGGACAAGCAAATAGTAGTATAATATACACACCACAAAGGAGAACGAAAAGACGTCTCTGCATCCGATCCACTAACACAAAATAACATTAAAAACAACTCCTCCTCGATCCTCCTCCTACTATTTCAATGGACCAAAACTCTAAATGGAATATCGACCACATATTGCTTCCTGTGAGACCGCCTCTACATACAAGCAAAACCCATGAGGAGAGACCTGTCCTGTGAGCTCGAAAATTCTCGGGAAATGGATCATCAACAGAGAGTTTTGGATTTGTATAAAGAAACCCCAAACGAAGACGAATAGCACAGTACAACAACAAGCAGCCATCGAATCAACGGATAAACAGGTCTCGTCCAACGAGCAAACTGTATAATACTACTAGGGGGTGTTCCACTAATAAAAAACTGTTTTTTTCAAAAACCGAGACAGGTCATTCTCTCACAATACATCACATAAAAAATTGTGAAAAGCTAGTTTTTAAAAAAAACCACCTTAGTGGAACACCCGGGGGATTGAAGCACAACAGGCGTACGTACGTTCTCGCTTTTTCAGAACCTACAAACAAGAGAAAGGAGAAAGAAGCGAGATCTCTTTCTTTGTGCTTCGCATAGATAGATAAATAATTAAAGGGGGGTTAAGCCGTTAAGGAAGAAGGGGGCGAGCGATTTCAATTGGTACCTGTCACCGCTGCAGAACTCGTAGAGGCGACCACGGCCAGAGAAGATGAAGAGACCAATATCGACGTCGCAGAGAACAGAGAGTTCGCTAGCTTTCTTCATGAGTCCGCTTCGTCGTTTAGAGAAAGAGACCTGTCGACTGTTCTTGTCTTCGATTCGCTTCAACTGGACCTTACCTCTCCCCATTCTTTTCGACAATAAATTAAAACCCTAACCCTAGCTTAGCTCAGGTCCGTTCCAGCCTAGGAGTCTCCTGCGTTTTGTAACGACAGATTGTCATTAGGGAAAGGAGGGGGTGGGGGGGTTTGAAAAAGCAGGTTTTGGACTTGATAAGTTTTGTTGGTGATTGATGATTGAGAAGATAATAGTTGAGGAGAGAGAAAGCGAGAGAGAGAGAGAGAGAGGCTGATTTTGATTCCTCGTCATCCTATTCCGGTAGCCGAATTGGCGAAGTCGGTTACAATGTGAGGGTGGGGAGCCTCTGTTGGGATGCCACGTGGAATTTATAGAGAAATAGGGGGGACCCACAGGTGGGATTCGTGGGGCGGAGGTGTTTCCTGAGAAGGCAGGATGGGTGTGAAACTGCCACGTGTGTGTTTTCCAAACGGAGATATTTTATCTGGACGGAAGTTTTTGGGAAAATATCCTGCTAGCAAGAAAGAGAGAAAAAAAAAAAAAGAGGCAAAATATCCTGGGCTTTGGTCAAAACTCCAAAGTAAAAACGATAAAAAATACTAGTAGAATTAATATCTTAGGTAAGAGCCACGGTGGGGTGGGAGCTTCCGTATGTTATTAGACGGATTAGATTGATTCTGCATTACGAGGTTGATTTCGGCGGGTTCAATTTGCTATGTTATGTGTGGTGTAATAAATGTGTGTGAGAGACTTGTGTTCGATTTGTGTCTAGATGATTGGGATCCCGATTGGGTGTTGTGCGTCGTGTTGTGCGACAAAATTACGTCATTTTGCTTGATTTTTGTGCATACTTTCAAATCTTCCAAGGGCCTTGTTTGAATGAAGAAAAAATCATTACAAAGTGCCTAAACCATAAACCTGAAGTGCCTAAACTCAAAGTGTTTAAAATTCAAGTGTCTAAACCCACTATACCATACCCCAAAGAGCCTAAATCCCTTAAAATTGAACTCCAAAATTAAACCCGACACTTAACTCTCCAAATAGGGCCCTTGGATATACTAAAAAAATGAGCAAAACGACGTAGTTTTGTCGCACAACATTTACCGCACATCGCCTCCCCCGGATTCAGATGATTGTGTTCCTAATATTTTTGAAGTATTTGCAGGTGCTCTTTTAATTAACCTCCAGTAGCCCCAAAATTTGAATTATTTAGCCTTCGTGGATTTCGAACGTGTGGCTTTATGGAAGACAAACACTTATTTTTTGGTTGGTGCTCTTAGAGTACTGTCATATATATGTTGTCTTAGAACACCCCTCCAATGCCTAAGTCAAGAATGATATAGGAGATATGTGTACATCAAATGAGCGAAGACTCTATTACCTTTTGTTTCAGTAAAAGAATGTATTTATAGTCATACAGAGGTGGAGATGTCGTTTTAAGAGGAGATCTTGGAAGACCTACAACGGTTTGAATTTGAATCGTCCCGTTTGGAATCTCGGAGGAGGTGCAATGATCATCCTTTTAAACCTCTTGGTGGAGGCAAATTTATTTGATATCATCTTTGTTCAGAGATAAGAGAGGGTTTGGTGGAGCATGAATAAATAAAAGGATCCTGCCCTTTAGTCCACTGTAATTTGTTAATCTGGCAATTTAAGCTGAACAAAGCAGGAGATCCTAGCATACAAGAGCTGGACAAACCAAGCTCTGGTGGGTGGTCGCTTTGTACCTATCATCCGACCCAAATACTCGTGTCAAGTCAATACCCAACCTTGAGTCTTCAAGTCCACAATCTTCTAGCCCAAAACAAGAAACCTCTTTATCCAAAACCACCCAGTCCCTTACCTACTGATCATTCTGCAAACATAACACATCCTAACTTACCACCAACTTAATTCCAACCTCATCTTCTACGCCTCAACTCTTATCGCCAGCCATTACATAGTCTTCCTCCCTAACCATTTCTTCCTCACAACCACCTTCTAAATCATTTGATTTGCACCCTAATCAAACCAGAGGAAGACGACGGAGCCCTTATGACAGTAGAATAGACTATCCCCAATAAAAGCCAAGGGTCACCACCAAGGCACCAATAATCCCATATTGCCCAAAAAACAACATAGCTGGAGTCCCGTGATGGACATGGACAATTACATAAGAACTTTTTGAGACCAGATCTCAATTAAGAGATGGTGGGATGGAATGAACTTCTTCCCCTTTCTCATCTAACTAAAACTTTTTCGGTGATTTGCCTCATTTGGAATTATAGAGGTGCATGCAACAACACCTTCAAAAGAAACATGCATGAGCTTATTAAGGTACACTAAACATTTCTCCTATTGCTTGTACACACTAAGGTCCCTATTTCATCCATGAGTGATTTTCTTTACCCAACAAGAGTTCACTGATAATTCATTCATTGACCCTGTTGGAAGAGCTGGAGGCATCTGGGTCCTTTGGAACTCTAAGAGAGACAACAATATGTTGTGTCCCTGCTCTACTAGTGTTCCATATTGCTCTACTAGTGTTCCCTGATAATTTCGTTTACTAGTGTTCATTTGTTGTTGTGTCTCCGCTCTACTAGTGTTCACTGATGGTTTTACCACTGTTTTATTTGAATGTACAACAACACTGTAAACGAAATTTCACATCTTCTAATTCCAAAGGTATATATTACTCTATGCCAATTTGCGGATTATTCCTCTTCCATACTGACGAAAGCAGAATATTCACCCTTTTCTGCCTCTTCTACGCACATAGCATCTCTCATCTCATATTAACATCTCTCCAACAATTAAACCTCTTTGATATTTTTCCCCTCTTTTTCTTCCCTTAATCCATTGGTAAGTAAAAGTTATCAGACACTTCTTTGCAGGTTTTAAAATCTCAAGAAATTATAAATCAAAATGCAGAAATTCTACGTTGTTTTGGTCCTATTCTAGTAAGTTTGTGGTTTATTTTTAATTAAAAATGAAACAATGAAACAAAAAATATATGAATTAGTTGCCAATTTCATATTAATGTGCCAACAATTAAACAAGTTTTGACCAAACATCATTGCAGTTCTAATAATAAAGAAAAATGATAATTATGAGGAAATCAAGAATTTAGAATCGGGACTAATTAATGTATTAATGACAACGTACACAAATCCTATAACAGCAAATATAAGTTTAAATGAATTTACCTTATTAAGTGGAACTGCTAGTAAATATAACCAATAAATGAATGATTGTTGATGATTTCTATCTTGTTAATTCTTATATTTCTTAAAGTCTTCATAGGGCTCTTTGTCATTGGGCTTTCAAGGAAATTCCATACGAGCTGAGTGCTTATGGGCTTTCAAGCTCCATGGACCACAGTTTGCATGGCCCCAAAGCTAACTTAAGATGTACTATGAAAATTTGAAACCCAGACAATTTAACAGGTGTGTTTCTTGTTTATCTCACAAACCTTATTCTTCCGACAAACAAACGGATTGTTATGGGCCTGCATGTCCAAGTGAGGGACCGGAAATGTATCCAGGGCCGGCCCAAGGGTAAGCCCCGCAACCCTGCGGGCTTGGGCAACTCCCGAGCAGGGGCAACCGACGGGAATAAAAAAAAACAGAAATGTAAGTTATTTATAAATCTAAAAAAGTTTCTACAGTTGAAGCCGCAAAGCAATTTGGTTTGGTGGTCCGTGTGCTGTCACAATACACGCGTGATTTCGTGTTCGAGACTTGTCAGCTATACCTCCTTTTTTGGTTTGGCCATCTCTTGGACCTTTTTTGGTTCTCTCTCATTTTTTTTCCCTATTTTTTTTATTGCATTTTTTTTCCCACAAATCTAGTATGCAAATGTACAAATAATCTTGTAAATGTGTTGGACCACACAAATTGTTGGTGTTATGTGTGTGAACCTCTACAGATTCGTGTGTGTTTGTGCAAATGTGTGTGACAGCCTCCTTTGGCTAAAAAGAAAAAAGCTGGTTTTTTAGTTTTTTTCGTTTTGTTTTTATTCAAAAAAAATTTGTATTTGTTAGTTTTCGGTCGATTTTTTGTGGTTTCCTGGCTTGTCTCGACGAGAGGAATCTAAAAAGTATAAAATTATTAGCCAAACTTAAAGTTTTGTGAATAAAGATGAAAAGTAATTCAAAAAACGGGTTTATTTTTGGCTTTATTAAAAAAACTATTACTTTTGACCATAATTTTATACTCTTTGGATTCGTCTCGACGAGATAAATCCAGAAACCAAAAAATCTTGACGCAAAACTAACAAATGCAAATTTTTTTTGAATAAAGACAAAACGAAAAAAACTAAAAAACCAATTTTTTAAATTTAGTCAAAGGAGGACCCTTTTTTTTTTTTTTCTCAACCCACATTATTACAAAAATCACATTACTCAAATACTTTACTAAAAATTTTGCATTTAACAATTAAGAATTTCGAACACCCCGTAGTAATGTAAAAGTAATATGTTTTTGCGTTTTGTTTTAAAAAAAATTCTCAATAGTGGAGAATTGAAAAAAAAATGAGCGAAGTCGCACGATGTATTAGTTTTTTTCACATCAATCATAGTTAAAGTAACGGATAATTTCTTATTTTCTAAAATAAAATGACAAATTCTAACAGTTATATATTTTTGCGTTTATCTTTTATAGTCGTGTCCTTTAAAATTTGAATCTCGCTCACCCATCGTAAGATAAAAACTTATGTTCGTTCTACTTTGTCACGAGAGAAATTGATTGGATTGACTATAATTTCTATTAAAAATGTGTTCTTGGATATGTTAAAATACGATAACACAATTGAATATTGCGTATTTTTTTTTTACTTAATTTAATCTAAAAACACAATATAACCTTGTTTTTTCCCCCTTGTATGTCTTTTTATTTTTATAACTGAATATTAAGTGGGCAATCAAGTTAGGGATCGGGCTTGGGCAACCTAAACGTCGGGGCTGGCACTGAATGTATCGCTATATATAATATGAAAGTGCACGTAATGGAGGAATTTACGTACAATAAGTTTTGCAGGACATTTTTCATTGAAAATGAAAATAGAACCAAAACAATATTCGGTTCATGCGACGTGAGATATTTCAAAAGCGTACTTCGATTTTTCCTGTCCCTCAAATTCTGAAATCAGCAAAAAAAAAAAAAAAAAAGAAAAAAAACAAGTACTCCTACAGAAAACGTAGTGATGCCTTGTGGGGCCCACTTTTGGGTCCCACACGAATGATGCAAATTGTTCATTAATTTCAAAATAATTTTTCGAGTATCCCAGCAAAATATTAACTCAATTGGATATGCCCAAATGATTGATCCAATGTTACTCTGTTTCATTCAGAATTTCGGGACCTAAATTCTAAATGAAACATGAGAATACTGGATCAACCACTTACACATATTCAATTGGGCTACTTTTTTTCAAGGACATTTAAAAACTTATTTTAAAATTATTGAACGGTTTGGATCATTCGTGTAGAACCCGAAAGTGGGCCCCACAAAGCTCTAGTACATTTTTTGTATGCCTTGGATCTGTACCCGTAGCTTTATTTATTTATTATTTTTTTTATAACTCAGATGTCCAATCTAACTTACATACACATCGATTAATCCCAGGACCTAATCTCACTCCCATTTGCTGGGAGCGTTGATTAGACAATGTGTAGATTTGACTTTATTATAATTACAAGAATCATATTTGAATCTATTCTATCCACTCATCAATTAATTCTAGGTAATGTTTTTATTTCCTGTGATGAAGATCTTTCTATAAATTAACTGCAAACTTAAGTTGATTGATCAAACAAGCCTTTTATTCCTTGGGGGACAATTCAGGTGGTGACGGTCCTGACGGACCACCGCGGTTACCTTAGCTAACCTAGCTTGGACATTACATTAAAAACCTCACAATATTATATAGTTATACAAACAAGTCATGCGCGCAACCTACCTTCTTCCTAATGACAACGTACGGCTAATCTTATACATACAAATTAGTACATGCGGATCGAGTACTACTTGTCTCATTCAAGCCTGAAACGCGCTTGAACGCAAGAGATATAATATGCAGCCTTCAAATCGACACTATCATCTGCATCTACTCCATTGTAGAAACTCTCAACCTTGTGATACGAGACATCACGGCCGCCGCTCTCCTGTTGGGGAAACAACAAAACCGTCTGCTTCTGCTGAGGCGTTACGTAGTCGTGGTTAACGACGAATCCAACCGAGGCAGCAGCCCAAGTAGAAGCAGCAGCTGGGGGACCAGTACTACTAGTACTTGGCTTGATCACCGCGTTTTTAGCCGAAGAATTTATGGCTGCTGGATACAATATCGGCTTTAGAAGCTTCCTTTTCAGAAACCCTTCGCTCTTTCGGCTTCTCTCCATTAATTCTTCTCGTACACGGTATATACGTATTTTTGTATTTTGTGATCATCTCCATTGTAAATGGGGAGGTATATATAACTGGTTGATTTAGTGCAATTGTGTGTTGTGTTGGAATCAAGATTTTGAAAAACAAGATTAGAAGGAACCTCTGGACATGTGGCGTGGACCCCCACAGCTAAATATCTTAAATATCATAATCTCTTTCACTTTCAATAAATACGCAGGTCGGTAAGGGAAACTTATTACCTTGTTTTTGTAGCACAACCATGTGGTGCTCTAAAGGCTTTTCATTCTCGTGAGACCCGAAACTAAGTGTATGAAAAACACGTAATTGTCAGTGGTAAAGCACCACGTTGCTTCTCCTGAATAATCACTCGTGGGTAAGTTTTTTTTTTGTGATTTTTTTTTCCTAGTTTTCTGTTGAGTTGTAAGCTTAATTTTAAACACTTATAATTAAAAGAAAAACAGGAGAAGCTTTTCAATAGGTTTTTTTCAATTGAAAAGGTTGGAAAATTGAGATACTCTACAATAAAAAATAAAAAAATAAGGAGGAGTGGATCATATTCATATCCAATATATGTATATATACAAAGAGATGTGATTTGATTTAGGAAAACTATTAAAGATAAGATGGTATTTGTCTTGGAGGAATAAAATATGGGTTCACTTTAATTAAAGGGTATATCTTTAATTAATTAGGAACCCCAACCTTTCGAACCGAGCGTTGATCGCTTAAAATGAAAAAGAAAACTTGAAAATTCTTTTCCCATTAAGTCTCTATTTGAACAAGATAGAATGCATTTCTAAGGTCGGCCAAGCTTATTTCCAGATAACATTTTTGCTTCCTGATCATTCATTTCAGGTGCTCGTGGATGTGACTAGTCTTCATTTCCATCACACCCTCGATCTTTAAAGCAATTATTCTATCAATTATCGAATATTGAAGTTGGATATTAAAGTTTCTATGTAAAGGTTAAAAGTCTATGACTTGCTATATATCTCTCGACTTCAATATCACTAAGAAATTCGTGGATCATTTTAGATGCTCGTGGATGTGACTAGTCTTCATTTCCATCACACCCTCTTTAAAGCGATTATTCTATCAATTATTGAATATTGAAGTTGGATATTAAAGTTTCTATGTAAAGGTTAAAAGTCTATGACTTGTTATATATCTCTCGACTCCAATATCACTAAGAAATTCGTGGATTTTTGTAAGAGGAAAAAATGTGAGAAAGATTAATACTAGTACTTAAATTTTCAAAAAAACTCTTATATGGGCAGGTAATAGAGAGTTTTGGAAAAAATTTGGGTGGGCAAACTTATTTGGTTGTTAAAATTACAACTACCATTATAACAAAAGTTGAAATCTGGGAGTTTTTTGGCGCTATTATGTATGTGTTGGTTTGGCTATTCCACAAGGCACACTCTAAATTAAGTTTGAACTCTGGCACACTATTAAGTTTGAACTCTGACATTTTTTGTTTTATTGGACGACAAGACAATTTTATGCACCAAAATTGAAAAAACTAGGATGTTAGAAGAATAAACTTCACTTCACTGCATGGATAAGAATGGGGTCTTTTTCAGAACCCTTCCACTCACTCGTGGAAGCAGTCATTTCCAAGAATGCATATACACCCATAATTCATTTCTTGCCACAAATGGATTCAGGCCTAGTCATGAGATTCTCGGGACTTAAGATGAGCTTGTAAATTTGGGTCTTATATTTTTTAAAAAATATATATATAATTAAACTAATCTAAAAATATAGTTACTTGGTCCCATTTTTTGTTTTTTTTTTTCCATGATTCTTATCGTTGTTTAGAATAAAACTAGTTTTTGGTCATAATATTTTTTGCACCAAGCAAAAAAATATTCCTTTGGAAATGTGAGTTGGTGAGAGGAAAAAAATATTGTTATGGAGAAGGAAAAGAGACGCCAAGGAATTGCACCGTGTACCTATTGGATAAAGTAACTAAGTTTTTCCGTTAGGCAAGCTACTTCATTGATTGTATAAGCAATATATTAAATATATATTGTGTATCTAGATGTACCGATCTAGGGCCCTAATTTTGGGCCAAAAGTCAGGGCTTAAGGTAGTTGCTTGCCTTAGCTCAGGGCCAGCCCTGAATGGAATCCATTTAAAGTTGGTAAGAACTAAGAAGGTTAGGCACAACGCATGGCTTGCAAATCCCCGAACATCTCTAAGACGGAGCCAGAATTTTCGCATAGGGGACAGACTATATCTGTGGAGAAGGAGCGGGGCTATCATAACATGATATATATCCAACAGCCCACTACTGTTTTCCCGCATTTATATATATACACACAATTTACTTCCAGTCAAGGCTCTCGGATTTTTAAAAAATCCACACCTCATAAATCCCGATCGAATTTCGATGATCCAAACCGACCAATTTGTTTAAAAGGTGTTTTTAAGAGTCCCCGCGAGAAATCAGCAAAAAAAAAAAATACCGGGAAGGGCTTGATCTGAGTAGTTTTTCATAAAAATTGTATATGTTCGTTTTTATCTAAAACTGCTCGGATCAAGTCCTTTACGGTATTTTTTTTGCTGATTTCTTGCGGGGATCTTAAAAACACCTTTTAAACATATTGGACGGTTCGAATCGTCGAAATTCGATCCGGAAAGTGGAGGTCCGGATTTTTTAAAAATGCGGGAGCCCTGACTGAAAGTGGACTGATATACAATTTATTTCTTAATGCAATAATAAGGCTTTTTCAAATTGTAATAGGGGCGATAACCCCTGCTAGCCTCCCCTAAGCTCCATCTCTTACTGTCGAATTTTATAAAAAAAAACTTGCAAATCGTTGGCTGTGAAAAGAGGACTGGATATATAACATGCACGTCGCTTTACATGTCCTATCGTTATTTATATTTTTCTATTGCAGGAAATACAAGGAGGCAATTTGTGGTGTTCGAAAACAGAAACAAGTTGGAGAGTTTTTTTTTCCATGATTGGCACTTGGCCACTTGCTAGCGGAACAGGGTGACGTAGGACGCCTCTGTAGGGCAGTCATTTAGCAGCCAACTTGCTCAAACCTTTGGAGTAATTAAATGATTCTAGCAGTCTGTTTTTAATATATGTCACAAACCTTTTGTGAGAAGGTAAAAGAGTTGCTAAATTAAGTTTGTAGATTGCTTTTTGTAAAGGGGAAAAAAAAAACTAAAATATTTTAGAGCATTTTTGGTAAGGGTTTAGAGCCTCTGGCAGTGCCTTATCCTAAAATATAAGCAAATAAGTAAATACTGTAGGGTGGTTCCATTACCAACTGACTTAAGTATTTTTTTTGGTTTGTCTTTATTCAATTTTTGTCGTGTTTGTTAGTTTTGAGTCACTTTTCATGTCTTTTGATTTGTATTGACGTGAGGAATTTTTTTGGTAGATTGGTATCATGCCAAGTGCCAACTACAGTTAATTTGTGTTTTCTTGGGTTTGTTTTATTTATTTCTTTCCTCTTGTATAATGCAAGTCCAATGAGCCTAAATGATATTGCATATTGTATATGTGGCTAGTGAGAGAGAAAAAATTCACATATGTATTTTTTTTTTCCTTTTAACTCATTAAAACACACTTAATATATTTATTAGAACACCTATTCCACCTCTCAATTAGCGAACATTAAGAATTACTCCTACAGTCTACTTAAAATAAAAAATTACCTTAACATATATGTTTAAGTACAAGGGATTGCTACAGTATTTCAATTCCAATAAAGACTATACTCTGAAACCCTTGTGATAGTTTAGACATGGATAAGGATAATATTATTCTATTAACAATAACATCTAAAATAGAAATCGCATTCGTGTGAAAGACATTTTTTCTTGCAAGTGGACGGGCATTTTTTTGGGTTAGTTGAACCACTATAATAAAAGTTAGGGTCCCACGTTCATTGACTACTACGTAATTTGGGCATTGGACAGCAAACAAATCGAGATGCTTGCGAGCAGTTTGTGTCTCGACTCATTTAATTTAATAATTGAGTTGAGCTCTTAAGTTTTTTTATTAAACGAGATCGCTAAAGCTCGGTTCATTTATATAGGCTCGATTTGTTTAAGAAGGCTCATTAGATAAATTATCCTGGCTCAGCTCATCAAGGGCTCGGCTCGTTTACGAACGAACTTAGCTCGAGTTTCAAGTTTTTTGCTCGTTTACTAAATGAGTCGAGCTCGAACACTACAAAATTTGGCTTGACCCGACTCGTTTACACCCCTAATTACGTTAAGATCAGGGACGGAGCTAGGATTTTTGCGTAATGAGGAAGGGCTATATATGTGAAGGAGGGGCGGGATTATACAATTTGATGATATACACATTTTTTCATTGTAATAGTAAAGTTTTTTCAAATTGTAGCAGGGGCGACAACCTCTACTAGCCAACTCTATCCTTGGTTAAGATATATAACGATATCCCTCCTTGATAAAGCAAAAATACTACGAGTAAGAAACCGTGCGTACACAAAACGCATGGATGGTGCATCTGCACCGTCCAAAAGCACAGTCCGGATTTTATTTACTCTTTGATTGGTAAGAAAGCTCTTTGACCGGTTAAAGAATAATTAAGATCCAAACCATCGATTTGTTGAAATGGTCGGTTAAGATGTACGCGTACGCATTGCGCACGCACGCGTACGTACGGATAGAAGGGTTCTTGATAAAGTCTGTTTCCATGTTCACGACTGTCACCTTTCATGCACTCTTAATTGTTGGGATTCTTCAATTCCATTCGTCTCGATCGGAAAAAGCGTTTACGAATATAATTTTCATATATGCGGCATAAATCTAAGAGTATTGTCACATTTATACTAGTAGAATCAGCTGAGTGTTAGCTTGAAATGAACAAATTCCTTAGCATCATTATGCATAAAATTTCAAAGCGAAAATTCGATCTCCGACCTGATGCAGACGCAAAGCTATTTATTGTGGCTTTTAGGTCACAGTTTGATTATCGGAAACAGTTTTTTTTTTTCCTTTTTATGTAGCATTATCCGTTTGGACGAACCCTGATTTCGCTCGGCATATTTTCTTTTGTACTCCTATGTTCTTGACCAATAGGGTAAATATTCGCCCTTGCAGCCTTTCTTCTGCTTTTGGGATACTCAACAGAGAATTTTATGGGTGGGCTTGAAAGTTCCATTTGCCTTCTGCCTTGTGATATTTTAACCAGAGGTGTGGGATTCCACCCCGTGTGGGCCGGATGAACTTAGGCCCGGAGAAAATGGTTAGGTTTTATATCTTGTAACTTTAGAAATACTCGGATATATCTTGTTTATTGTGTGTGGCAAATTGAGAGAGAGAGCTACACGAGAGAACAGTGAGAATATCATTATTGTGAGATTGAGAGTAAGTGTGTAATCACCAAGGATTTATCTCCGGATTATAGTAAAATCTCCCTCCTCGTGGATTGAGAGTAAGTGTGAAATTGTGTGTCTTGCTGTCTCTTTGATTTTACTACTTTTGCGTGTTGGCATAACCAGTCTGGGTGGATTTGTTATTTTGTTTATTTGTGCTTTTTCTTTGCCATCTTTTAGTGGTTACCTCTTTTTTTCTTTTGTCGCACGCAAGTACCTGGTTTGGCTAGTTGCTTTTTTGGGGAATTTTAAGTGTCCAATGGGAATGTATAATATGGCAATGTTAGTTACTTTTTTGGGGAATTTTAAGTGTCCAACGGGAATATAAAATAATGGCAATGTCCGATCCCACACATTGGCGTCTTGGTCATTTCGTTATCATCGCTCAACATCCTTTCAGCTTTTAACACATAGGTCTTATTCAAGATCCAAAACGTCGTTCAAAATGTTGTTTACATCGCAGGTCTGGCGAAAAGAACATTTAGATAAAGTTTTATCCGTCGTGATAGAAACAAATTGTATTTAGTACTACTTATTATCTAGAAAATGCAAATTGGTTATAGTGACAAATTACTACTTAACTTACAATAGAATTTATATACTTTCATATACAAAACTTATGATTTGAACATTTCATTCGTGAAAGCGTAGTTCATCATCGAAGAGAAAGTAGATGTGCACGCTCCATGCCGAAAGAAATGGCGAATAAAAGATTGTACTAGTATGTTAATTTTACTACGGGCATGGGATCTTTAATAGAGGAATCTGTCATGCATTGCTATCTTTGTTGGCTCCGGTTCTGCTTTGTCCTTGGCAATCATTACCAAGACAAAAGAAGAAAAAACTCTCCTCCACAAGGTCTCACCACCTTGTTTTAAAATCAAGTGCACGGACACATTTTCTTTTAAAATTGTCAAATATAAACTTGTTTTTAAATCTGACAACTATTTTCTTTTCTTTTTAAGTTTTACTTCACTTCGTCGATAAAAACTTGGGTGCTGGCTGGATACCACGTAGCGCGTATCTTGACCATCTAAAAGTATTTTCGACGATCAGGATTTTAGAGAGAGAAAGAGGGAAACATAGGCCTACTGAAATATGTTTGGACAGCTGAGATTTGCGCTTGAACACCATGTTTGCAGTACCCTATTTGCACCCAAAATTTTCTCCACGTCATCCCGTTTTATTTGTACTAGTTTTATGCCTCGTGCGATGCATGAGATTGTGTGCTCATTATTTTTTGTTTTGGACTCGATGCATTTGAATCCCAAGTGTTGAAGGCCGGAAAGTTGTCCGTGGTCATTGTAGTCAGGTAATTACAGTTTTATTGACCTAAACCTAAATGAAACATATTATTGGCAAGTTTGTTATAGGTGCGCAAAAATTGGCCCGGATACCTGGTTACCAAAAAAAAAAAATTGGCAAGCTTGTTACAATCCAGAAACTTAAACGATGGGATTGAGTCTAAGCTATTTGAAGCATCACTGTCATATTGTTGCATGTCAGTTTTGTAATCCCCCTTTTTTCGCAGTTGAAGATTCAGGTGCCATTTGTTTGCAACATTTGCTCTAGGATGCTTGGTGTGTAATTGATCTCAATGGTTGGTAGATTCTGTATCGATTAGGAATACAGTAGTTTGGTCAATACGTTATTGATATGTTCTTTTCTTTGAAATTAAGGTTTGTCTTATACATGTGGTTTGTTGTGTGTTGAGATCAAGTAGTCTTCAACATTCACATAAGGCTTAACCACATAAACATCAGGATTTTCGTCTGTCATATCCCCAATTCATAGGTAGTTGTATTTTTCCATCATTCTCCTTAGAAAGCATATGAAATATCTACAGACTTGGGAGATTAGTTATGAAGTAAGCAAACATAAATATCACTGTCAGACAACCAAAGAAAGTAGATACCAGAAACTCATCACTTTGAGATGCACCAAAACCAACTGCATCTGTTATTTTTTCCACATCCAAATACATTGCCCTACAAGAAAAGAATCATATATATTGGCAATTTTGACGAATTTGGGCTTAAAAGCCATGCGATGCAGTGTCTCTTTCTATCTCAAATTCTTTGACTTTTGGTGCGATAGAAGCAAGCCAAATATTGTAACTGTGGATGGCGTCCAAACTGATTCTTGGACCAAAACTGCTAAACTTCAATAAAATAGTCCAAATTTGTTGCTATTCAGTTATTTTTATCACATAAAAGAAGACAACCAGGGAATAAAACGATCACAGTAGGCTCATTTGACTCCCGGAGTTGCCGGAACAAACTTCCTTCTCGGGTGCCTTCCTCTTGCGACAAGCCTCCCTCTTGGGACAAACTTCGGATGATGGTAGCCTGAGCAGTAAAGACATTCACATGAGACTACAGTGGAAATAAGGAATAGGAAATGCTCATCGAATTTACAAAAAGTTCAAGTACAACAACAAAGAATTTTTAAATTAACTCTAGCCAACAGTTTCAAAATATATATTCCCTCCATCCTACTTTGTTCATCCATTTTCACTATCCTGGAAAATTCAATATTTTTTCTATATTTGTTGTTTTATTGGTTTTTCGGATCATATTGGATACTTTGAACAAGATCTCATTTATATAATTGGTTTTTCGGATCATATTGGATATTTTGTACAATTACTACTTGAGATCTTCTCATTGGTGAAAACAATTTCAGAAAAACGATTCACGAATATAAATTATTTGTTGACCATAACAAAGGGCATCAACTATCCGAAATAGACCCAAAAAAAGGACAGAAAAAGTAACAACTAAAGTGATGAAAGGGGAATTAGTTCAGTGGTGAGAACTCGCCCTATTAACCTCAAAGACCTTGAGGTTATAGGTTAGAACTTAGGGGCAGACTCATTGTTCATATAATGCGCAACTTTAGCTGTGTAGATTTTCTAATCCTAATTTGTTCTTCAACTGTGGCTGCCTCTTTCTGTGTAGATTTTCTAAATGAGCCTACTGACGAAAAGCAAATTTTCCTCCTACTTTAGAAGTGGCCCTTATACTTTTGAACTATTTCACTCCCGTCCCTGGTTTGCTCCTGAAATGGCATGACTTGGCCTTTTATTTTTCTTTTCGTCACCAACAAAAGGCTGTTATGTTGAAGAACATATTAGGATTAGATGAGGTTTCTAGCTGTATAGAATAGCAAGATTTCGAATCACCTTTGCAAAGGTCATATAATAAGTTGAATCAAATACACCATTCGAGTAGAAAGGATATCTAACATGATTCAAACCCCTACAAATTGTACATGGCCATTGTTAATGCACTAAACATACGAAGTGCTGATCGTAAGAACCAGCCAGGAGCCCAAACAGAATGCACTATACATACGAAGTGCTGATCGTAAGAGCCAGCCAGGAGCCCAAACACAGAAAGCGAAGAGAGCAATTGAAGGCAAGCAAAAGACGAAGTTCTTCTGATCATGTCTACAATCTGATTTCTAACCATATTTGACAATTTGAATTTGCAATTACCATCTAAAAGGAATCTGTAGAGCTCCCATTCCGAATCTACAGTTGAATGCCCCCCAGTTTCAGCCTATAAGCCAATACAATAGACCGTTAAAATGTGTTTTACTAATCAACTTCATAATAATATGATAGCACATGACGACGTGAATAAGATATCAATCCCACATCCGGAGAATCTTGATACTCTCCATTACACTAACCGAGATTCCATTACAGACTTACATGCTGTCATTTACAATGTAAATCGCAAGCCTATGTGAAGTCAAACCTACCACTTGAATTGGCTTTCAAAAATAGGAGGGGCATTTAAATTGTAAAAATTTCACCTCACGTGGCAAGCATATATTAATGAAGAACCCAGCTCTACTAAACTGCAAAATAGGAGGAAAATTTGAATTGTAAAACTGACTTGCTTTAACCTTTAAACCATTAGTTTGCTGGCCATGCTAGGAGGAAGCATCTTAAGTGTGTAATGGACCTCTCCACAACATTGGTGTAATTGAGAGGATCTTAAGCCACAATCCTCCAGAAACGGATAGGGTGATTGGAGCTTTGACACCACCAGTTTTTATTGCCTAACATTTTTTTCCCAAGTCCAATCAATGCTAACATCAACAAAATGCACAAGAATAAAACTTACAAAATATGGAATCATACGTATATATCAATAAGTCCTAGTGGGCTCATTGGTTCATGACCACTACCCTACGCAATTAAACATTTCCTTACCGAGAAAATGCAGATTCCAAGAGTTTTCAATGCAAGCGTGACGTCATGGAAAACACGGGTCTCCCATCCAGATAGCTCCGCTGGACTAGCAACCAAGACCTCAGTATCTGGTCCATCCGCTGGATTACCATAGATATCATCACTTAAATGAGGAAGCCAAACAAAACATGAATAGTGCATGAGTATGTGTGTGGGTGTGGGGAGAGAGAGAGAGAGAGATGCAACACCAACATTTCCAGCGGAAATCAGTTCATGTAACCTTTTTTTAAACTGGGACCGAGACATCAAATTGAACGGCCCATTTTATCATGCAACGTCTAGATGTATCGTTACGTTGTTCAGGACTTCTAAAGCAAGTCACAAAACAGATTTGACGGCCTTGTATCTCCATCGAAGTATGTTTTCTTGAGTAAACAGCTTAGAACAGACCGAGCTAGATACATTTTCCGAAGTTTACATCTTTACTGCAGTAAGAAAATCCAGGTCGTGGAGAATCATAATCTGCGTTGGCTGACAACATTTGAGTCTCAAAACTTTGAATGCATAGGGCTGGTTACTCAAACTGGTTGATACAAATTAGGTTATACTAATGATGAATCTGTCGGTTCAGTTGCATCATATGACACTAAAATGCAGTGCACTCTAATTATGATCGACATACTTCTAGCCATGCTAGTGGATTAGTCAGCATTCACCACCAGGTAAGCCTCAACTATTAAGAAGGCAAGCCTGATAACAATTATGATTAATAGAGTCATAAAGAAGCACACCTGGTAGTTGGGGAAGTGACTTTCTACAGCTGCTTCAAAATGAGTAAGGAATTTATCAAGCCCGTGACTACCACTTAGCACAGGGAGGTTGAGAACTTTTGACATTGATCAGATCGCCAGCCCCTCGTTTTGCAGAAGTGTTATCAAACCTACTCCAACACGGAAGCCTTTAACAAGAGACCCAAATGTTTTTACCTGTGTGGCCGCTCAAAACAGTTATATGTTTACATCGGATAAAAAAAAATGGATTGACACAAAATGCAATGCAAACCAACAAAAGAGTTGCTTAACTTCAAAACTTACTGCTAACATGGGACCGTGTTGCCTTGTGCTCACTACTGACTACTTATACTCTCTCCGTCCCTTTTTTGAATATAAAATCCTGTCCAAGCCAAAAATAACAGCAAGGAATCATAGGGTATGAGATTATCAAGCAGAAGAAACATGAAAGTTAAGCCTAATTACTGCACAAAAAACCATGAGCACAATCTTAGATGAAGGTGATAACTTGGAATGAGCTATTCTCCGGTCATAGTTTGGTTCTGGCATATCAATTTCCAAAAACTTTCTTGTAGCATTTCAGTTCTATTATTTTAACATAAATCAGAGTAAGATAGCAAAGATTGTAGAGGCAATTTCTTGGATAAATTGTCAAGACATTTATCCAAATTATGCTCTTAACATGCTGTGATACCTACAGTTAAAGATTAGAATCTCAAACCACCAAACAGTGACATAAAAAAACTTACAGAACTGTTGGTAAAATATCTGAGCTTTTATCTTTTGTAAGCATGAACTTTTCTCAAGCATGTATTTTTCTCTGCACAATGGGGAGAGTGATCAAACAAGAGAAACATCAGAATCGTCACAAATTTATTTCTAAGCTCTAAAAATTAAGAGAGAAGTGTGAACAAAACATAAATATGATAAGCATTGGGCCTTTTATTCGAAAACCAAGAAGTCTTTTGAAATTAGGAAGCCTAAGGGAGGGTACCATGCTGAATCCACAATGTTTTCATTTGACATAGGATCCCACATTCCCACGTTATCTCTTCAAAGGGCAATGAATTTCACGTATTTAAGCAATGGACAACTGTCATTCCTAGATGTTGATAAAGGACATGTTGGGAAAAGTTTGACTTGTGTGTTGGTGTTTGCCATGAGACTCACAAGAAGATCACACCTTCTTAGAAATCTCCATGCTTCGTTCTTAATAACTAATCAATAATGCCATTGTCAAAATCTCAATTCTTTCCATAATTCGGAGGGGGGAAAAAAACAAATCAGAGAACTGCGATGTTTCATTTGCTTACCCAGGAAACTTCTCAAATAGACAAATCAAATCTCTTGCCATAGACAAAAACCAAAAGCAAAATTGCCCCAGTTCACGATCAAAGAGTTCCACATGTAATGCCATGTATGTAGTTTCCAATTTTCAATAAGGCCATATGTGCAATCTGAACTTGACATTGTACCTACCTCAGGTTTAAGATCACGGTGAACCACACCCTGCAAATGGCAAAAGGAAACAACATCCAATATTTGGATCAAGACAGCCTTTCCTTCATCTTCTGTGTATTTGCCACGCCTGCAGAATAAAAAACCAACTATGCATTCGTTAACTGCTGCCCAGTTCCCTAAAAGTTTCCAAAACTAAGATGTAAAAATACAAGATTTCAGCATAGCAAAGACCAAAATGATACCTTGCCAGGCTTTGTATCCAAAAGCTGCCCACTTCACACAACCTAGAAAAAGTGATTCATCGATGTTGCTAGAGATCAACCCCTTAAAAGGATGCAATGTTCAACTTTACTTCATTTATGTGCCTGAAATCAGTTGGCAATATACATAGTTACTCTCTGTAATGTTGTTCATATAGAGCTGCTAGCCAAAGATGAAAATTCATGTTGAGTTCTACTTGTTTACACTTGATCATTTTAACCCATCCAAACCTTTTAACTTGGTCAGTCTGATTTCACAATTGAGCAAATACCTGTAGAAGATCGCAACCAAATAGCGCAAATCAACTTCTCATGATGAGAGAACCTCCGGAAAAAACAAATGGTGAAAGCGCCTCTCTTGGGAAAAACTATCGATAAATCGGCGATGTGTTCTGCCAGAAACACCGCAAGATCTTCATCAAAATCAAACACCTGCACTTTGCCTTTGCCTTTCTCGGTCATAATCTCAGCCATTGACGAGCTTGTATTCAAATTTCTTTGGATTCAACACAAGATCTTCCGCGCCATTCGAAAGAGATAGAAATGGTTTTGTCTGCAAGAGAGAGAGAGAGAGAGAGAGAGAGAGAGAGAGAGTGGTTTCTAATCTAATCTATATAGCTCTTCTGATTTTCTTCCTGACAGAGAGGAAGGACGATGAGGTGAAATAGGATGGTAGGTAGAAAATTAGCATACATTTCACCTGTTAAATAGTAAATACTCCCTCCATCCTAAATTGCTCGAACTTTTGAGAAATAGTGTATTTTTGCACACAAAAAATAATGTATTAGCATGAGTTTTTTCTCCCAAAACTTTCTACAACTTAAAGTTCTTTGAGAAGAAAAAAATGGGTGTAAAAGCATTTAAGCTTATGTGGATAAAACAATCAGACACATTCTTTCCCTCTTTTACTCATTTATTTATTTTTTCGTAGACTCTCACCAACCAAATCCTGATTTTCACTTCATGCAGTTAATAAACAAGAATGCATTTAAGCTCAGTATCATCATAGTCACATAATTGCAAATATTTTCTTTCTTTCTACTCTGATTCTGCAAAACATGTGGAGAAAGTTACTGAAAATAGGGAGAAAACTGTGGAAACCGGATACTGCACACCGAAAGTGCTTTGTTCAATTCATACGCCATCAAAACAGTAACAATAAAGCTTCAAATCAAGGCAAGAGGGAAACTAATAACAAAAACTGATAAATACCTAAACTACCCTCACGCTTGCAGGCAGGGAGCTAGTAATTTTGCTTTAATGATGTCTAAAATGGAGGGAGGTTGCCCAGTTGTTACAACACGATAACTGACCTCTTTCTTCAGGTTTGTTCAGTTCAAAATTCGATGAGAAAGAAAGATGCAACGAATGAGCTTGATTGAGGACAAAAGAATTTACCTCAGTCGACTTGTTTGGAATGTGATTGGCAGTTGAAGCAGCACCGAAAGTGGCCATTGAAGCTGTCTAAGAATTAATAACAGGAAAAAACAATAACAAAAAGGAGGAATCAGAAATCCATATTAACAAGGTTTAGAAAACAAAAGTATCAACTGAAATTTTTCATAAACAAATTGTGCGAAATCAATGCGTAAATTGACCTTCAGAGCTGGATATGTAGTTCTTTTGAGATTCATCAAATTAGGTTTTCATCAATTCAATTCTTTCTCTTTTGTGTGTAGATGCTGATTCGCTGAATATCCCTTGGTTTTGGTTTGGCTTTTAGCTACATTGCTCTTTAGGATTCCCATATGAAACCGAATCCGTGTATTTTAAGGGGGAGAAAATAGATAATGCATCTGCCAAGTTGAAGGCGAACCTTGTGTTTACTCTTTCAATCGAAGCATCCGAAGACTCCGCCCAGTCAAGAGGTGCCATAAGCCCAATAAAAAAGATACAAGTACACCTTCAGATCCAATCAAAATATATAATACACAATCTAATAATACACATATACCTTTAGACAAAATATATAATACACATATATACAACTAAAACATGTATCATAAACAATCAGCTTACAAACCCACTAACCTCAATCTAATAAACAGGCATTTTAACAAACAATTTATGTGTGTATATATACATATGTACATACACATATTCAAAGACCCACATGGCCACATGGCTTACCATATTACAGAATGATTGAAAAATCAAAAGCCCTAATACTAACCAGGTAGATAAAAAATCAAATCAAATCCTAAAGATGCAGAATCTGCAACATACCTTAAGTTTTAGTAGAGTAATGAACTGTATTTCAACCAGTTTCAAATCGTTCAGGATTGTAGAACACGAAGAGGAAGAAATCGATATGCTCCTCTGTGACCAAACCTTTTATACAGATCCGACTACAACAGTAATCAAAGGACAATTGAATGACGAGCAAGCCCCGTAACAACAGTAATCAAGGACAATGAAAGGACGAGCCTACACCAACAGCTATCCTTCAAGCCAAAGCAACACAAATGCTGATTCCCTTCAAGCCAAAGCAACACAAATGCTGATTGCCCTAACAGTGATACGCTGTTCCCACAGTACTTGAAGGACATTTCACGCCGCTCGAACAGTATGCTCGAGGTTGATCAAAGGAAATGAAGACGATACGAAACCAAGGGAAAAAATTTGCCCTTGATTCTTTTTTCGAATCAAAATTTTAAATCCAACTATGATATAACATCTTCTAACAAGGTTAAGCTTCTCTTATTGTCTAAATGGGTTAAATGGACTAAAGGCACTTGAGTGCGGAATTTTGAGACAAGTCATTCTCCTCATATACAACAACATATTTGACATTTATAAAAAACAACTAATATTTTGACCGCAGTGAGAAGACGATATTGTTTAATGGAAACTTGGCCTAACTTTATATGCACATACCCTAATGTAATTTACAAACTACTCCAAACTTATTCATGTCATTTCAATAATGACCACATTTACATATTAGAATTGAATATTTCATTAATTATTTTAAGCTTTTCATTTCTCACCTCGATGTTACTTCTACTCATGCCACTCTTACACTGGATTCTCAGATTTTCTCACCCTCTATAATCCAGCAAACTATTCCTTTCTTATTTGAAACACTCGAAGTATTCTTCTCCAGTTGCTTTTTAAGAACCCTAGAACAACCTCATAATCTACTAAAACAGGGACTACTCAGTCCCAAAACCTTTTCCTTTTGCGTTCCCTTTGAATTAATAACTAAAACCTCTAAAGGTACATATGTCCGTCTCCAAATACATATATAACCACATCCAGCAACGAGGGGCCATGAATCCAGTCTTCCTTCCGAAAATCTTATAGCCTCTATTTCAATCTTACCAACAAGAACTATGCGGAAACAGGAACTAAGCTTTAAACTTTACCACTTCTATTCTTTTTCTAAATAAAACAGTGTTTCATCGTAAAAGCTGGGCAGCCAACTGGAGAATGAAACTGCTGGCAAGCTTGACGGAAAACCTTGACTATTTGATACCCTTTCAAATTCATTTTTCTTACTTCCAAGCTTAATAGCTCGTTGTTGTGATATAGCTGCTTTATAGGCCTTAAGTGAACTTTTGTGCAGTGTTGTTCTAAAGATTTGAATCTCCCAATTCGAAGTAGAATTCCCCACAAATCTTGAGCAACATCAACCTAAAATCAAGGATATGGATATTTGAAAACATTTACTTGTGCAAAGTACAAGCACAAAAAAAAAAAAATAGTGAATCGAGGTTCTGCAAATTATCGGAACACAACCAATGGTTATACAAGTTTCTGCAATAAGTAAACCTTGCGATTTGATAATGCATCGGTTAAACGAGGCCGGACCATAGTGTCCAGTCTATCCCCTAGCACTTCAAGCTGCTTCATAACATTTGCAAATACAACAACCGGAAAAAATAGAAATTTAAGCCTAAATTAAGTCGAACCCTAAGCCTCACACTTCAAAGGAGCGCTACACAACCATTAGGCCAAACCCAAGGTTAATCACAAGCTTAAAGCTTTACCCGTCCATTTCAGCATGTTTTGTTCCAAAACTGAACAAAATCTACGCAATTGTAAAAATAAACATCAATGGAATAGACCAATTAAGGAACCTCAACAAATCTTGATCCTTTCGTTCTGCTGCCATCAAAATTCCGGCAACATAGAAAGACAATAACTTGAGAATAGACTTTAAGTAAGTGCCCAAATCTCATCAATCGTAGTATAGTGTTTTTTTTCCCCCGGGATTCCGCAAGTGTGTACAGTCAGGGATTTGGGGTTTCGTTTCTCGTTGGAATATCAATCAGGTGTTATTTATTCTCAATTCTGCATAGATAGGAGGAAAACAATTAACACAAGATTCTGAAAATCTTCTGAAATCAAGCAAAAGATTACCAAAAATTCTGAAATCAGGGAGAGAGAGAGAGAGAGGGAGGGAGAGAGAGACCTGGTGAGATCGATCTTTGCACAACAACAGAAATGGAAGAACTAAAATTCCAGGAACGCTTTTATACACCGCCGTTCCAACAGTAAAACGCCGGTTGGACAGTAATCAAGTATCCTTGTTCGTACAGATTCCAGAGGCAGGCCTACGTTTGTCTGGTTTTGTTCACCATGGACCAAAAGTAAGAGCCCAATTTACTATGATCATAGCTCAATGATCAAGCCCAAAAACCAAAGGACTCTTACGTTTTGGACCCAGTCCAACCCAGTAAAGACAAACCCGATCTAAAACGAGCCCTAACATTTCGATTGTATCAAGTTGTTTTCTTCTCCTCCAAGAACCCTCAAAAACCCCTTATTTGGTAGAGAGAGAATATTCGGGCTTCCAGATTTGGATCTTAGATAACTACTGCTGAAGAAATTGGGTTGGGTTAGGGTGAGAAAATGGCGTTAACGAACTTCATGCTGACGGTGGCCGGAGTTAGCGCGGTGATTCTACTGATGAGGAGTGATGTCAAACAATCGGCTTCAATCTTCAAGCGCAACGTTCGTCAGATTCGACACTGGCTCGAACAAGAGTCCTCCACTGCCGCTAAGTACTCTTTCTCTCCTTTTGTATCTGATTTTTATGTTGAGAAATTGGTTTTGCACAATCAAGAAAAACCAGATTTTTAGAGATTTTACGTGATTCCTCAATTGTGTTGTTTCCCGCCGTGGGCACTGCCACCTACACCTCACGACCTGACCGTGCAGGTGGAATCCCGATTAGTTAGCTAAGCGCAAATTAGACCGAATCAGGCTTCCTAATCCTAGCATTTTCTAGGTTAATTATATTCAATATCAGCTTATGTCGGTGTATGTAAATATGGATATGTATAATTCATAAGGTGCTTTTGTAATTGGATTGGTTGGAGTTTTTTTTTCTTCCCCTTCTTTGGAAGTATATTGATTTTCATACTGGTCTCTGCTTTCAGTGCTTTATGTAGTAGTAGTAATTGGAATCCAGTTTGTGTTTGCTTTGCATTAGAGCTTCTCCTATGGTGTTGTGAAAAATGACATAGAGCTACATTTTCTGCGACAGTAGCTCCAATCGGGCTTCTGTATAGCTGGCGATTGCTTTAATGTATTAAGCGTCAGTTTGGAACTTGTGGAAAGAAAAAGAAAACTGTTAAGAAAGAAAGTGTGGAGAAAATGTAGGGGAAAATGTAGTGTGCTCAAACCTACGATTTCATTTTGTCTTCTCCCTGTTTTTCCAAACCAAACAGGGGGAGGGAAAATGTTTAACTGTCCCTTCTCTTCCTTTCTCTTCCCTAAGATCCAAACAAACCCTAAAGCAGCATTGCTACATTGGAGTCTTGCTATTTTTGAGCATTTTAGCATTCTTTGGTTCAACTAGCATTCATTCTCCTAAAACCTAGAAAGAGATGGTTCAATGGCAGTGCTGTAACTTGAGGAATTATTTTTGGCAAGCCATCCCAATTTTTTTAGCTCCAATGGGTTTCAATGTATTTAGGATTCAGCCAAAAAATGGCTTGGCCAGTTCTTCATTCAATTTTGGCTTCGCCGCATCGCCAATTTTCCCAATGAACTGTTGACTTCCCAATGAACAACTACAAGTCTACACCAATCAAGAACTTTGACGAAAATTGGGAGAGAGATGAACTTGTAAAATACCTGAAGTTACCAAGTTAGAAATCATCGAAGTTCCTAGCCGAACAATTTGTGTTGAGGAATAGTAAAAAAATCCAACAGAAATTGCTTCCAGTGAAGAAGAGACAATAGATCTGTAATTTCTAGATTCACTTGGGCATGATGCCAGAAAAACCTGGACTGAGACGTCCATTGTTAAGACTTAAGAGAGTATAGCTGACAGAAGCTCATAGAGAAACATAAACAAACATGAGAGAAAGACTTTCTTCCGTTCAAGATTTTGTGGCCACCACAGGTGGTTGCCAAAATGAGACAGAGAAACCTAGAAGGTTGACAAATCATGAATCGAATTGAGAATCAAAATGGTCCTTTTTCGAATCGCGAATCACACCAATTCGGTCGTTATTTCAAAAGCACGTGGGAAAGTAAATTTATTGATTTGGGTGACAAAAATGCATACTATAAATGCAAATTTTAGACCTAAATCAAATAGAAAGCTTGTTTTAAATGATGGATTGATAATCATGTGGATTAATAGGTAAGTCGCTTCTATTGCAACTTGTAGGAGGTGAGAATTCATGAATCCTACCATTAGTCCTCTTTGTGAAAAAGAGTTAAAAGTACAAGGCAAACCCTTTGAAGGTCTTCAGATGATTGTATGCCATTTTGTATTTCAAAATAAATCTTCCATTTCTTATTACATTTGATACTTAATAAGAGAGAAATCTATTTTTTGTTGTAAATAAGGAGAAACATAGACAAAAGATGGCATATAACAATACTAAAGACCTTAATAATAGTTTGAACCCGTACCCAACAACAAAAAAGGCAAAAAAAGAGGGAAATTTTAATTCAGCAAATTGAAGGTGAATTGAACAATTCATCCATTCGATTCACCGATTCATCAATTCAGATAACCGATGCAACCTAATCATATCGGTTACCCACTAAATTGTACGATTTTGACAGCTATGACTCCTAGATGGCGAGATAAAGTGAGGGTTTGGACAGAGAGAGAACTCATAGTTGGATAAGATGAGACACAGAGAGAGAAGTCAGTTTCTTGATAGGAGAGAGAATTTTGTTTCCATAGAAAGAGCTTATAGGACCTTTTTGGAGATGCTAAGTTCAGGATAAATCTATGCTTTGATTGGTGTAACTGTAGGTAATTCCATATTAGCTAGACTTATTCAGTGGCAGTAGGAAAGAGTACGTATTTGTGATAGCTTCGGCTTGCTTTCACAACATTGCATTTCTGCTTCTCTACCTAGTTGTCTTTTCATCTTCCTCTTTCTTTATCTATTGTAGCTTCAATCCTTCAGCTTCCTTTTTGTTTTCATTACATCTTTTCAGGGTTATAGTGGAGTCTAGGTTGTCACACATCTAAAGTGAAGGTAAAAGTAAACTGCCAATTGGGAGGACAATTTCCTTGCTTCGAGCTCATTTCTTCACACAGACTAATTCTGTCACTATTCCATTCTGGTCTTCTCAAGCTGACCATGACATAATGGTTGATTATGTACAGTACTGCCAAAAGTTATTATCTGCTTTGTCTTCATGAAATACATTATGTGGCAATTATTAGCGTACAAACAAAAGTTCGTGTCGTCATGAAATAAATTGTTTGGGAAGGGAAATAAGCACATGGCCAGGTGGGTGGCTTCGGTCTCCACTTTAACCATTATGTAAATCTTGCATGTCAATGAATGTTTAGAATTTCTACCCTCTTTTTCTGCCATGGTGAAAACTATCTTCAGTCAGCTGTTCTGTATTTCTTCGTATCTTATTGCAACTTCTATGGACGTTTCTTTCATGTTTCCTTTTTCATTGAGGCTATCATATGAAAATGAAATTTGCTAATTGATCTTTGCTTTTAGGGAAATGGAGAAGACAAAACCCAAGGAGCTGTCTGGGAAAGATCTTCCTAAAGAGGACAAGCACTAGGTGTTTCAAATAATACATGGAGTTTATATCATAAAGCTTCTTGCTGTCCATTTTCATTTGGTTTACCAATCTATCCTGTACAAAATTTTGACCAATTTTGGTTTGTGTTTCTAAGTGAACTCTGTAATATGCACTGAAAATAGGTGCTCTGTTTTGGATGAAATCTTATGCTGTGGAAATCATCCATCTAAACTCTTTAATGTGAATGAGGCCCGCTTCAGTCGTTTGTGTTCATGTGATATTGGGGCCAGAGGTTTGAATGTGAAAATACCAAATGGGCAAGGAACTTCTTAAAAGTAAGAAGTAGAGTGCATGTATTAGTTAGAGAAGCATGAGAGCCAGTTTTATATCTGAATATAAAGAGGTAAAGAGCAACTGCAATGGTTCTGGCTAGTTTTTGGTGGGCTTGATACGTGGTTTTTTGCTTTGACAATCACAACTATTGATTCATTGTCAATTAGAATAACTCTCATGGTCAGCTGATGCACAAATGGCAACAACCATGTTGCCAAATTTGGCCACGAAAATGGATGATCTATTTTTTGGCCGCCAAAACGGCTCCAATGGGGAGCCGGGGAATTTGGCATTGAAACAAAATATGGTGCTTCAAAAATGGCTTTGCATTGGAGATGTTCTAAGAGCAAGTCCAGTGGTCAGCTATTTTGGCACATGCTATTCCCAAACATTGGCCATGAATAGTGTCATTTAGCCAAAAAATTGGCAATGTTGCTACAATAGTGCATGGCCATTTTGTAGTGTCATTCTTTTTCAATAATTCTCCTTTATCATTTTTCAACTACCAAAGCTCCGACCTCAGCTCCTCTCTGGGCTCCTCGCTAAGCTTCTTCTTTAATGTTCTCTCTCTCTCACACACACAAAGATTTTACCGGGAAGGATTTGGTGGTTAGTTTGGTGAGGTGGCACAAATTAGGGGTGTACATAGTCTGGACTGGACCAGTTTTACAGAAATCCAAGAACTAAACCATATATAATAGTTCCAAAGAATTGAGAACCATAACTAGTCCGTCACACATATGGAACCAAACTGCAACCAAATCGTTAGACAGGTTCGATTTGGTTCAGTTCCCGATTTTAAACCATTTTAGCATCCAAAAATTGCCAAAAGCAAACATGAATAACATACTACTAATTCTTTATAATAGCTGAAATAATTTGAACAACTTCATTAATCTTGAAAACTTAATTTCTCCCTAAAATAGATCTACAAGCCCAACAAAATAACAAAAAACAAGTACTCCCTCAGTCCATTTTTAAGTGTGTTGCTTCATAAATCCAACTTATTAAAGAAATATCATCATTACTCATTTTACATCAACTTTTACCTCTAGTTTACACTTTTCACATCAATTTTTACCTTCATTTTTCAAATTATCCTCCACTTCTACTCATTAACTATTTACCCATTAACTTTTCAAAAGAGCAAAACAATAATTGTACAAAATTTTACTTATTAACTTTTCCAAAAAAGCGCTTATTAAGAGACAACCCAAAATGTAATACTCAACAATTAAAAAGGGACGGAGGGAGTACTATATAAAATGTAGGTGGAAGAGTTTTGGGAGAAATTTTGATGGGTTGTGGGATGCATCCTTTATAATCTTTATTGACACAAATACAACATATTTATTGTCATAGTTTTCAACTATTTATATAGATAAACGTTTTGATTCGGTTTGAACCACGGTTTCCAATTATGGAACCAGGGACGAGCCAAAATATTTGGTTCTCATTTTTTTAGAACCAAAATCAATCCATTAAACCACAATACCAATTCAAATAGACCTGTTCGGTTCGGTCGATTCGGTTTAGCAGTTTTTTCGGTTTTCTTGGACACCTGTAGCACAAATGGCTAGTTGGGGGCCATTTTTGTTGCTATTTTTTTGTAAAAATTGGGTGGAGACATTTTGGGTAGAGTAAAAATAGGTGGAGACATATTTGGCTGGAGAAACGGCACACTATTGGGTAAGGGATTTTTGCAATTTTGGCCCAAAAAATCATGCCATTTCTTCACCATTGGAGCTGCTCAAGGATGATAAGAATAATGAGTCAATTTTGTGATCATCTTGGGATGGCCTTTTGAAAATTTCCACCACTTTATGGGTTACGCCGACTTGGTCAAGCTCAAAGCTGTCCAAGCAAAATGAAATGGCCTTGAACCCCTAAGGCCCATCTGCCGTTCAACAGGTCTGTAAGAAGATTAACATAGCTGAGGGAGTTTCTTGAGGTACAATACCAAAGCCAGTTGTTGATTTGTGCGTCCGCCATGGCGGCCTTCGGGTTTGAAGAATAAAAGGAGCCGAACGATGTGATATAAAAATTATATTAAATTTTTTTAAAATTTAAGAGAAAACAACTAACGAGCTAGATCATATCAAAAAGTTAGGTCTAACTCTCACTTGTGTAGCTAGCATTGTGTTGAATTACTTTTCCTAATTTTTATCAGCTCGTACATTTTTTAATTACTATGAAACCCTAAACAATACTCATTGTTTCGTTCACCTATGAGAATCTCTACCTCAATCATCCTGATGTAGATATACTCATAGGTGGAATGAGCTAAAATTACCGGGTGGACAATGGCGGCTCCTGAAATTTTTAGTAGGGTGTTTAAAAATACTTAGAGTCTATAAATTCTACAAATCACAATTAAATGACAAAAAAAATATCCATTAATATCATAAATGCCACCCAAAAACAACAAAAGATATTATATATAGAGAGAATTTTAATTAGAAACCCTATTACAATATTATTCTTAGGATGCTACCCTATGAGATTTGAATCTTTATGATTTCATCCTGCAAATGTAAATTGGACCGTTGTGTCCCTATTATCTATTTTAGAAGTATATTATCTAATAGTAATTTATAATCCTAAAAATCGGGGCCTAATGTATATCCTATTCACGTCTTAATCTTATGTTAGTTATTGGTTATTCATTATCCTTTAACTTTAATTTAGGCATAGCAATCAAACAGGATATCCTATTCACGTCCGAGGAACTCATCATTTCCCTTATTACTTATTTCCCTTAATTACTCTCTCTTTTCTTCTTCTACCTCTGGATATTGAAACTTAAACCTAATCTTCATCCTCAATAGCCGCCCCATCACCCAACGCTGTACGTCAATTGCTGCCACCACCCAATGATCAAACCCCTCCGTCGATCTTGTCATCGTCAGCCCCTCTCCGGCGATCTCATCGATGTTGGCGTTCTCATTGTTGTTTCCTCTCCCAACGATTAGACCTCCTTCGCCGATCTTGTCGTCATCAGCCCCTCTCCAACGATCTCATCGATGTTGGGGTTCTCGTTGTTGCGTCCTCTCATCACCGACCTTTTAGTTTGCGTCACGGCGGTCACAAAAAGCCATCCTCGGCGGTGAAGATTTTTCTTCGCTATCTTTTTAAATTGTGGTTCTCATATTTTCCTTAACGAGTTTTCACATTTTGAAAGCATTGTGTACAAGTTAGTGATTTGGTGACTCACTAGGGAATGCCAAAGATTAAGATTCATTGTTGACACCTCAATATTTAATTCCTTTGCCAATGTTCCATTATCTAGCAAATACTTGTGCCTGAATGCACTTACGAACATAATATAGCCCAACATAATTTGACTTCCGATAAAGTAAGTTGAGTTTCCATAAAGTAAATTGAGTGTCTTCTTTAAGAAAATAATCACTAAGCCAATGCTCCAACTCCACAGCTATCAAACTCCAAAATCACCACACAATAAAAAAAAAAAAAAAAGATTTGAGGAAGATAAAGCATCACTTGGGCACAAATAAGCAAGATCAAGAAAACTCAGTAAAACTTAAGTGTCAATATGACCAAATACTGTAACGACGTTCTGCTCATGCTGTTAGTACAGATCAATTTAATGATGATAATGAAAGTTATTGTAGCTGCCCATCCCCAACTAGTCTTCATCGTTAGCTTGGTGTGAAAAAAAAAAAAAAAAAAAAATATAACATTCACTATTCAACTATGCGTTAATATCCATGAATATATTGTGCATGTACAATAGATGCCTATATGAAGAACCAAAGTTTAGAATCTCTAGAATTCATTTTTTTTTTCTTCAATTTACTCTCTCTCTCTCTCTCCCCCCTGCGTGTGTGTGTATTGTCTCTCTCTTTATTCGAGTTTTTAGATTCTTTATTTTATTTTGATAATTAATAAATTTTGGGCTTTGTTGAATAATTGGGAGAGGTGGCTCCCAATCCTCCCACCGACAGTTTGGTTTAACTCCATGGTATGGAGATTGTCAGGAGATGGACATGGCATTACTCTCCATCTTGTACAGTTACCAGAAGGATGGGTTTGCATACCCATTATTGTGTATGTTTATTGCATTGTCTGTGTATTCAAGGCTATAAGTATTAAGCCTTTCGTTTGTGTTTTGTACCACCAGCTAGCTTTGAGTTTGTGTTTCTGTAAGAAACTAGCTTGCAATCTCAGTGGCAGTGAGATAGCTGAGTGAGAGTGTGTGAGGCTATGTAAATCTTGGTTTTGGGAGGTTTTTTCATGTTTTGTTAATTTACGTTGGTGAATAAAACGGAGTTTTTCCTCAAATTTGGTGGTTGGGTTTTGGTTTGATCTTTGTTTGGGGCATAACATAATTGCTGAGGTCACAAAGAGAGTTAAAGACAAGACACATGCATGGCGTGATTCTATTGTCGGTATAGAGGGCAATTGCATGTTTTCGTTACAAAGAGAGAGAAGGGGTCGTTCAAGAAAGAGAGAGATCGAGAGTGTGCTTATGTTATATCATACCAAGGATCTACGAAATTTTAAACTGTTAGTGTGACTATTTTAATAAATGCTCATATTTAATATGGCTTATAAAATTATTCTATTTTTATTAAATAAAAATGAATTTGGTATTATTTTGGAAAATATGATATATATTTAGGTATTTTTCATAAGCTAGTTCGGTATCGAAATTAGCATAGCAGAGTAGAACGGGACACGTGTAAACACTAGGAAGGATCTGTAACACACAAATTCTAGTCCTGAAATAAAGAACACGAAAAAGATGCACAAAATAATAATATTATTGATTTTCAATTTAATGCGAGGGGTACAATCTCTAATTAATGCTCTTTTAAAATAAAGAGCAAAAGATATTCCTCTGATTCGATCTCCCGTGAGTTTCAACGGCTTGAACGCTTGTTGTTGAATCGCACAAATGACAATTTTCCTTGTCTCTTCAAGTTGAATGAACTGAAGAACAAAGTTTGAGGATGGCTTTGATTGGTTGAATGATTTGTTGGATGCTGAACTTGTGAAGAAATTGGCACGTTCTTGGTGCTTGATGATTCTTTGCAAGTTGTTGCTTTTGTGTTTGAAGATGACTTTGATTTGTTGAAGGATTTGAATTGTTGGTGATGAACTTGTGAAGAAATCGGCACTTTGTTCTCAATTAATCGGACGGTGATTAAGCAATGCCGAAACTTTGGTGTCTACAGGATCCTTGGTGCCCAAGTATGGGTTTTCCGAAAACTAGGCGAGGTGGCTTATTATAAGTGGGTGAATCATTATGGTAATAAATAGTAATAAATAGAATTAATCCCCCTTGGATTATACAATGCATGTGGACCGGATATTTACTAATCTATAGATAATTCTAGAGTTAGTTTTGTTAGTATAAATAGGTGTCTTCATTTCTCTTTCTATGCACACCACACAAACACACGCATCACATACACGGCAATTAGGGAAATAGAAAGGAACAAGTGAGGAAGAAAAGAGAGGGAAAAAAAAGAAAGAAAGAAAAAAAGACAAGGAAGAAAAAGAAAAAAAAAAAGAGAAAAAAGAGAATTAAGAAAGTTCGGTATTCAAATCAAGGGCTCTGATTTGCGGTAAACCGGGTGGTATACAATATGCTCCTCAAATATTTGAAATATTTCTTGTTCTTCTCATTTCCTTTGTGGACGTTCCGTTTTAATTGGATTCCATGTTATGTTCACATTAAAATTGATATTGTTCTATGTGATGTTATGATCACGTTAAAATGCGATGGGACTATTTGGTACGTTGATCAAGTGGACCTACCAAGATCCTGACCCAGTAGCCGGGAATAAGTCAAAAGGAGGCTTGGCTTAGAGGTAGCCGGGAATAAAGTAAAAGAAGGATTGGCTCAAAGGGGGTGAGGTTGTCCACCGGTCATTGATAATTTCTCTCGTTTGTTGAGCAGTTGTATTATGTCATATTGTATTCTTCCCGGCTTAATCTATTTTTCAGGATGGCTCGGAAGTGAGAAGTACGATGGGGTCGGCTATTGGGAGTCACGGGACCGAATTCCATTTTTGAGAATTTGTAAACGAACTTAAATTGTTCTTTTTATTTTATAGAGAAAAGTCTATATTTCTATGTATAAAACAAAGATTTTTAAAACGACTATGTAGTTTATTTATTTTTGATGACCCTAAAAATCAGGGTCGTCACAGTTAGGATTTATGTCTAACATAAGATTAAAAAATTGCTAGGTTTTGTTATATACTAGATTTTTGGGTTGAATTTTCAAATTGTTTGTGGGTTGGGTGTTCAAGAGTATTGGAATTGGATGTTCAAAACAACTCTACACTAAAATTAATACTGTGAAAAAAGAAATTTATGGCATTCGCTTGACCACCTTGTGTAAGGTGTGGAGCTGCCACTGCGGATGGCACCTTCGAATTCTATCCACGCGAGAACATCATACATATTATATATATTGATCGGCAAAAGAAATAATATACATACATTAATTTCATCCATGTTTACAGCAAACGTCTAAGGGTAGACTAACTTCAAAATTCTGTCCTTAAAATAAGATTCAATAATCCATTATTTGAATATATTTGAAGCTATATAGGGTTTAAAAGGGAGCAGGATAAATATGCATCTGAGTCAAGATTTGCTCGAAATTGTCGGTAGGCTTGTCTATTGGATGTGTGTGAACCCCTTCGTAAGTTGTTATCACAACACCTTCATCTTTGGACTGGCGTTGCACTTGTTTCTTTACATTGCACCCTTGATAAGTACACCTATAGTAGCTTCTGCAACAAAGGAAAAAAAAATTAAATAAATAAATAGTGTCCATGCACTTTTTCTACGCACCCAAATATATTTTCTCAAGTTTCCAACCAAAAAAACACTAGATAACTTGTTTCGATGATAATCAATATTCATGCATGGCGGAAATTCATGCATGTTCCTAATGAAATGAAGCTAGTGTTAATTGGTGATGCAGATTGGAAATTTAATAGTATTACTTACAAATAGTGTTTTAAGTTTTTCTTATTTTTATTTTATTAATTTTGTTAGGAAGTCTCCAATTTTAGAAATAAGTGTTCTAGAGTATTTTGTTTCCTAGTTGGATTAGGGTTTGTTATTTGATTCCTAGTTGGATTAGGGTTAGTTATTTGATTCCTAGTTTTATTAGGGTTGCTTTAGCGCGCCCTATAAGTATCATTGTAAGCCTAGTGGCAAAATTCGGTTTTTGATGAATTAAAGAAAACGAGTTTATACTCATCTTGGTCGTTTAAGGAGGGAGTACCTCCGGGTCGATCTTATTGTTCGTGTTTATCTTGCACGATCAGTTTCGTTTCCACAGGCTGCGCTGCATCAATTGGTATCAGAGCTGCAAGTTCCAATCCTGAGATGGCTGCCAGAGAACGTGCTAGGGGTCGGGGTGGACGAGGCAACCGTACGGCTGTTCTTGTCGAAGTCTATGAGCGGGATGACGTCGCTTGAGAAGCTCGGATTGAGGACGGAATTCAGTGAATAGGGTTAACACTCGAGGCAGTCATGCAATGCCTTGAGGCCCTAGAAGTTGGGAATCCGACTCGCCGTCGTCCTGTTAGACCTAACCCTCCGATCGAGGATGGTTTTTCAAACGATGAAGATATCAAACTTTTTGGTGGCGGAAACTACCAAGGGGGGCGGTATAGAGACGTTGCGGCTAGAACCGGTGGCTCTCATTATTGTGAATCTAGTATGAAAATTGAGATTCCAAAAAAAATTGGGCTTCCACAATTCCATGGAGGGAGGAAAAAAGATGTTATAGAAGAAATTTTAGTTGAGGGAGATGTGGGAGATTTTATCGATGATATATTACAGGAAGAATCCGATAAAATATTTTTGGACACAAATCCATCGTTGTTGCAATCTGAAATTGATTGGGATTCACCTCCAAAATTTGATGAGTACTCGGATGAGGAGTAAGCTTTCATTCATAAAGTGGAAGAGAATATGAAGGATGAATTTGTGGAAGTGGGCATCAAATTGGGTATTGAGAAGAAGGCTGTTGTTATCCATGACAAAGTTGATGGGCTGAACTCATTCGATGGCGTCTTGAACCTTGCGAAAAAGGCAATCAACATATGCCCGTCACTAGGACTCAAAGTATCAGAGTATATGGATCCTTTTTGGAGAGTTATTGAGGAGTACTGTACAAGCAAGAGCCCGTTGATTTCCATTTTTGAGCAAGATGGATTGACTTTGTTGACAAAATTTATTTCGTTAATTTTTGAAGATTCTTTTTTACAATTTAGCTTCCAAAAATCAATTTGAAGTACAAGATTGACGCTGATCAGATTAGATGAATTCAACTATACAAACTCGAGGACGAGTTTCTTCAAGCTGGAGAGAATGATGCAGATTGGAAATTTAATAGTATTACTTACAAATAGTGTTTTAAGTTTTCCTTATTTTTATTTTATTAATTTTGTTAGGAAGTCTCCAATTTTAGAAATAAGTGTTCTAGAGTATTTTGTTTCCTAGTTGGATTAGGGTTTGTTATTTGATTCCTAGTTGGATTAGAGTTAGTTACTTGATTCCTAGTTGGATTAGGGTTGCTTTAGCCCTATAAGTATCATTGTAAGCCTAGTGGCAAAATTCGGTTGTTGATGAATTAAAGAAAACGAGTTTATACTCATATCTTGGTCGTTTAAGGAGGGAGTACCTCCGGGTTGATCTTATTGTTCGTGTTCATGTTGCACGATCAGTTTCGTTTCCACAGGCTGCGCTGCATCAATTGGACAGCAAGTCATGTAACGAGTGTTGCATGAAAGATCATTGCTTTAATTTGATGAATCATGATCTCGATGAAGTCATCATATACTATGGACTCCAAAAACCTCTTTATATCGAAATTTATACTGACAGCTATTCTTGCATGGATGCAGCTAGGGAACTAAGAACATCTTTGAAAAAAAACCCACAAAATTAAATCGACAAAATACAAGCTAAAAATGATCACCTCCTCTTTACCTCTCTTCATCCGTCCATTGCATAGTCGATCATAATCCCCGCCAAGTTTCTCTTTCGTCTCTTTTGCACATTTAGCATCAAATTGGTATAGATTCTAGCATTTGCTACTCTAATTTACTTTAAGTATTCTAAGGTTGTTAGTATCAAATACATAGAATCTGAGTTTAGATTGAGAAACTATTATTTAAATAGGATAAGAAAATGCACTTCCTTTTTGTTTTGTTGTGAATTTTTACATGTAAATTTGTCAAAAAAAAAGAAAAGAAAGTGAGTGCATTTATAAGAAAAGGAGGTCTGAAAATCATTGCCCTAGGTATAATTATAATATATGAATAATTTACCTACATATTGCTTAAGGTCTAAAGAATGAAGGTCTAAGAGGTTTGGGAATTGCATATATTTAGGATATTAACTGTTTGATCTGGGAACTTGTATATGTTTTTGTAGGAGTATTGATGTTTATGAATGATCTCCCAAACTATTGCAATCACCACTGGTTAAATATACTTTTGAAGATTTCAACTATTGCTATATCTTTAGTTAAACTCTTTGAGAAATATAATACTAAAATGCAAATATATTGGTTAGGATGAACAATCGACTATAACTTACATAGCGCTTGATGAAAATAATATTCTGAAGGTGTCAAAATGCTAATATAAGAGCATGTATTAACTCACTCTTCAAATTATGTAAAAATATAACAAGAGTATAGTTTGAAGCTAAATTTTGCAGATTCAATCTGCTGGAGATGCTCAACATCTTTGCTTGTAAGATAATTACTTTGCGAAGCATTAAATTTAGCGTATTAATAGCAAAGTTGGGGTGTCACCCCCTAACATTAACACCTGCTTCCGCGACTGCATGGCTGGAATGCAAGACTATGACATGCTACCGATGAAATTTAATTTGTTTCGATAATTATCTGGAACCGAAATTACAAATCACCTGCAATATGACTGAATTAAGCTCAATTTCTCCATCTCCATTAATGCTAGCTAGCTGAACCTCTTGTTATATGAGTATTTTGATGTCGCTACACTTGTCACTTTGTTCAAATTTGGCATATATAGAAGGTTATTTATAGCTGAAAATTAATTAGCCAAGTCCCATTAACTACGAATACTGTACAAATCACCGGCTACACTTTTTTTCCTAGGCAGCCGAGACTGTTATCTCAAAACACTATGAGATATTCTACTAGTGTACAATTATTCCTAGAATTGAATTACAAAATATAGAAGTTGATCTCTTGTGGGCAAGTATATATATATATCTAATTACAACACATTCCTATTAAACTTCGAATCAGATATTTGTCCACAACATTTGAATGTCTACTTTTTTATGAATTAAATGGAAATGTTATGAACAACTATTTTGAATTTAAATCGTTTTAAGGGCCGGGGGTCTATTTCACACGAGATTCATTAAATTTGTCAAAAAAATGAAAGAGAAAAGAACCTAATTTGTTGAACTTTTAGTACTCTTTGTGTCCTCAAATAAAAAGAAAACCTAGTGATGTAGATCGAATCAAGAACCCTAATCTGAACTAAAGCAATAATTATATTCCACTAAACCCTTTTTTCTTATGAACCTAAAAAAAAAAACAAAAAACAAAACAAACTGATCAACTGACCTTGGGAAATTTTGGTTTCTTAATTTATTTGCGAAGAAATCATGGAAAGACAAATTAGGAAATGCTAATTAGAGAAACTCAAATAGTCTTTTTAATAGAAATAAAACTAACCTTGGAAATTTGTTGTTCTTCACTGCTTTCTGACCATATTTCCTCCACCGGTACCCATCATCAAGTATATCAACCTGGGTTCTTGTCTGGAAAGCGAATTTCGGCTTCCTAATTTTCTTCTCACCTTTCTTCTTACTCGATTTCGCATCATTTTCAGACAACCTATAACTTCCACTAGCGGAAACATCTTTAACTTCGGATGTCCGACCTTCCATGATCTCCGTTTTTAACCCCAAAACCCCATTTGAATTCTTTTTATAAAGATCCATATTTGATGAGAAAGAAGAAGATGGTTGTATAGTTGATGAACAAGGAAAGAAAATCGGATTATTCTGCATTATTCAAGTTTATATATGGAGAAGAAAAAGAGATATAGATCCAGAGTTTATAATGGAAGTGGGATCTAAAAAGAAAAGTGAGGCGGCTTTAGGCCAAAATCAAACAATCAAAAAGAGGAGAGTATATATGAAGGAGACTGCACGACTTAAGAAAAAGGTAGGTTTTTTAAGGTTGAAAAAAATGTAATTAGTTGAATCCAAATGGAGAAAACAAGGTGGAAAAATGTTGGCGGCTTTCGTGAATCATAATTAATATAAGGACTTTAATTAGGAGTGGTGTAGAGGAATAAACCAGTCTTTTCAATTTGTGGTGCTGCTGAATGTCTTCTAAGGGTAGACTATTATTATTATTATTATTATTATTATTATTATTATTATTATTATTATTATTATTATTATTATTATTATTATTATTATTATATTTTGTGAAATTAATTCTCTCTCTCAAATATAGGAATTTAATTCTATGCTCATTGCCCGGTGCAATTTCCAAATATTATCAGAATTATAGTACATTGCTGCTACTGCTACTTTACTGTTGTATTTCATAGAGCTGTAGCCATTGTGTATCAGGTGTTTGGTCATTTAGCATTTTGTAATTTTGGCCTTTTCGTTCTTGTTTCTTGTTGACTACTAGTCGACTTGTTCCGTTTTGGGTCCGAGGTGATATATGATTGTCGTGTGGTTGGGTGCCAACCTAATTATGATGCTTCCTCACATTGTGATGCCTTTTCCCTCGGTCCCCATTAATCTTTGTAACTCATATTCAAGGATTAATAAAACTCCCTTTTACTTTTCAAAAAAAAGAATTATAGTACATTAACTAAACAGCCAACTATGTAAGAAAGGTGAAATTTTAATCAATTACTGATCAAATTTAAGATTGAAATCTGTTTTATTGTTTTAAATCACTAACTAAGGAATTTTTTTTTCTTATATATATAAAGAGAAAAACTAATGAGCCACTTAGGAAATTAAATGAAGCAACGAATTACATTGCAAAGGACACATGCATGATCTTGGTGTATCTTTTGCCTCCATTTTAGTGATCCAATGGTGAATGATTACATTTTGTAATAAAAAATAGTCATTGTCTAATTTAGGAAAGAGCTAACTTTGAATTGGCACAATTTGTAGTGATATGACAGCCACGCTTCATCCTCAATGTTGCTTTCTGCAGGTAGTAGAATTCAATTTGAAGAAGGTAATGTTTTCAATTCACATGGCAGACACATAAAAGAGTTTTAAAAAGTGAATAGACAAGAAACTAGGTAAAGTGAATATACAAGAAATTAGCTTTCATTGATATGTATAAAACATAGCCATATTAGTGACTAAAAAATTAAATAAATTAGAAAAATATGCATACTACGGAAACATAGACTAATTAAACAAGAAACATAATATTAAAATCTAAAAACGAGGAATGTCGGAATTTGCACGTAGATTGATGCGACTTGTGCCTAACCGAGGAATATCGAAATTTCTATGTTGTGACTTTTCACATAATAAAGTATAATACGATCGAGCTAGAATAATATCGAAGATGCGCCGCCGCGCTAGCTACTGTAAAAAATTAGGGTTACCATTTCCATCATTTTTTCTGTCGTCTCATCAAAAAGGAGCTCCACATGCATGAACAAACTATGATAGTGCTTACGTAGGGCAATATATACCGAATAATTTTCCATTGGAATGGCCAAGGTGGTCCTTGGGGACAATCATACATAGCCTATACAAATTCGGCCATCGAATAAGACTGATTAGGCGGGCCAGCCATGCCTCAAATTTCCCATTTAATGATAAAAAAAAAAGAAAGAAAGAAAGTTCATAGCAAATTAAGTATTATTTAAAGCCGAAGTAGACTAGCTAGTACTCATCTTTGAGCACAACGCTATGAAATACACGATTTATTTTTTTCTCTGGCTATGGTAATTATCTTTTCTAACGCGGAATGAATCACAACAGTCAACCTAAGTAATAAAACAGATCGATAGAAGTGGATATATATATATATATATAGAACATTTCACAATGAATGGATTTTGCATTCGTGATTCTAGATCGAGGTTAATTTGCAACATTGGTTTGGATCGATGCTGAATTAGTGTTTGTGTCTATGTGTTTATTTTTCGTACGAGCATGTTATGTTGCTTTATTCTTTTGTATGTTTGATGTGTATGCGTTGGTATGTATATGGTTGCCTATTTTACCTCATTAATTATTACTTAAAGCTAAAAGTGGAATGAAAACATACTGATACTAAATTGAAAGAAATATAATCTAGAAAAGATTGTTTAAAACGTTAAGATGCAAGTGGCCGGAGTGATATCGAGGTGATAGCCAGGCATCATGTCCCATACGTTCCGTAGGGATTTAAACCTCACTAACTACGACTAACAAGGATTTTGTAGTTCTTCTTTGGTAATTAAAATCTTATTGAAATTAAGAACCAAAGATATAGAGCGAAATAAGGAAGGCAAACGTTCCTACTACTAAGAAACAAACAAGAATTTTGTGCATCACAAAGAGAGAGGACAAGGAGGGAGGTTTGAATTCCCCAGCCAGAATTTTGTCTTTGGTTCTCAATTAAGGAGGCCTTTTTTTTTAGATTGGCAAAAAGTTGATTGAAAAAACTTGACAACCAGGGGGAGAGGAGAGGTGAATCCAACAAGGGTTGAATAAAATAAAACACATGTTTGGACAAAGTCCAATAATCACTCAATTAAGGAGCCCTTGATAGCCATCCAAAAAGTAAAGCAATGCCTTGGAGTGGACATAGGTTACCAATTAAGGCGACGCGGGTGCACAATGGGCAGGGCCAGCTTTGACTTTTCGGAAGTGGCGGCTTATTAGTTTTAGAGGCCTGAAATGGACTTATTAGATGAGGCCCTCCATGAATTTTGCATAATAAATTTTTTCAACACATGTTTTCATAAAAAAAAATCATTACAAAATAATTAGTATCATTGAACAAATTTAAATATATAGTCATGCAAAAATAAACAACCATTACAATATATAAGAGGCTTACATGTTTGGGGCCGGACCCCTATTTTTTACATTTTTAGGGGTTCAAAGCAGTGACTTCATTAGCTTATGTCATGAGCCGGCCCTGCAAGATTAAAGGCTGGGCCTTTTTTTGATGGACTATCATAAGGGTCACCAAATTTGGAGGCCCCCCTAAATTTCATAAATTTTCATAAGCCTAAAGCCGATGCACATCATCCTTAGCTCAGGACTGGCTCTGACTATGAGGTAATGAAACCTAACAGCATTTCGTGTAGCAACAACTTTGAAGGTAGATAATAAACTACGAAAATGTTGCATGCTTAATGGAAAGAGGCAATCAAGTTACGGTAAAATACAACAAATATTTTTATTTTGGTCGCCCTGCCAAGGGTTTTGCCCAATCCCAGGGCTTGCTAGCCATGCTCTTGGGCCGGCTTTGAAGTTACCCAGTCAAATAAGCACAAGCCATGTCACGGTATTGGAAAACAAAAAAAAAAAAATTTTGACTTTTTTATTCACTGCAATACCCTTTGTAGTATTTATTTAATAATACAAAGGTCCCATGTCCCCGTGGCATTAGCCACGGGGCATGCTGTAAATTTTTTTATCACATGTCTGTATATGTGTGTGATTACGCACGAGTTAACTTAAAATAAATGGTTTTATCGAAATGTTATTATCAACTTTTAACGTCAGTTCATGCGAAACTTTGCTCTGACTCTCTATAAATGGGTGATGAAATTAGGCCATACGCGTAAGCTGACCCAAATGCACGCATGGTTAACTACAGGACTTGTATATTATATGTGTAGTTCATTGTGTCTATAATGTTCCATTACTTTTGACTATAATAATACAATTCTAATGTGATGTTTGGATGTGGCTAGCTTTAGATTTTTCTCCCATTAAAGAGAAAGTACCAGTGAGATTTCAAAGTGGAGGACTAAAGCGAAGCTAAGAGAAGCACGTGTGTTGGAAATTTGAATACAGAGGACATTTCTCATAGGAGTGGTCTGCGGCAGCCCAACCCTCAAACTTTTTAATAATAATAAAAAGCATATATTGGCCTTGATAGTTCGTCTGTTTATTTGACCGGATATCAGTGGCGACTTTAAGAGTTTGGAAGTATGTGATTATTCATAAACATAAAATACTTTTATCAATTATAAATCAAAGAAAACAATCACAGTAATGGCAGCTAAAAATCTTGTTCTAACAAAAATCACATTTAAAGCTGAAATCGGTACGACTTTTCTTCGTACATTTTTCTTCAAAAGGATTAGCGGAAGACGAACGTTGCGCAATTGACGGTTTCCTTCACAAACTTGTCCATATTGTCTTAATTCAACACAATAACAATACTACGTAAACCCAATGCACGTCTCAACAAATTTAACAAGTATTATTTCAAGGGCAATTATGCAACGCCAATGCTCTGGATGTTGAATGAAAGAAGCATAGTAATGTGCACATAAATCAAAATGATTGTTGGGTCTGCCCTCTCTGATGCCTTTTGGCTTTGATTTGAGGGCATAATTCCGTAGCAAACGTGACTGCTTGACCAAATCCTAGACCTAAATTAATGGGTTGCCCCAAGCGTAGGGTTGAGACCAGTGTAGCACAATACCCGGTAAGACCGGAATCGAATCCACAGAGAAGGTGGAAATTGCTTACTAAAAAACTCGGGTTGTCAAGTTTAGCACGGCTCTTAGGTAGCCACCCCTTGTAATGTGATGGGAAGAATTAACTAAACTAGAGTAAATCTGGTTTACTTAAATTATTTGAAAGGAGGTACGGTCGTAGGGTCCATAACACAAGTGACCAGGTCCGGACATTCCCTGCTCCATTCGGTGTTCCAAAGAAAACATTTGATTTTAGAGAGAGAAAGATACCCCGAAAGATGCGAATCCTCGCGGTTGCCATTACCCAGGTTCAGCGGAGAACAAGTTTTGGTCCCCCGTTCCCCACGTTACATGGGCTCCGACTAAGCTCGGATTCGTCCAACGGAAGTTCTTTAATAACCTAAAATTGCTTTTTCCATTATTGATTTTGAAAATAGGAGCAAGAAATTACCCAGCCCTGGCCACGGTGTGTTAATCACCCCGCGACCATACCTATGCGACTACTCACTCATAGTAACTTGAACAAATAACAGGATTCTGAAATAAAACATGCTATTAAACTCGAGTATGGATTAAAGCAAAAGATTCGAAAGCAAAACACGGACAAACTCCCGTGAACTAAGATTACCGTAAACAAAACGAAAGTTACCGAAGCAATACTTGAATCTGCGAACGAAACTTCAAAAATTCCAAACAAACGATCTCCGGAAAGTAAAATCTCCAAAAGGAAAATAGTCGGCTGCTAATTGGAAGAAGAGAGAAAACAAAATTCGAACCCTAATTCGGAACAAAAACGGAGTATTTATGTCTTTCCCGAAGTCAAAACACGTGGCAAAGTCAAACGCCCCTTTTAGGGCTCTCGGTATCGATACAGGGAAAACCCTGTATCGATACCCGTAGGTTCTGTTCGCTTGCTGACGCATGGGTATCGATACAAGGCTGTACCTGTATCGATACCGACACCTTCATATGGACTTTCAGCTTGCTTGCTCGTCCCTACTTGGGTCCCACCGGTTCCCAACATGCCCGATTGCATTGTGTCCACTTTACGTGCTCTTCCGACTTGTTTCCTACAAAAACAAGCGAAAATACCAAAACAAAAGACAACACCGCATCAAGTGGAAAATGGAATAAAACGCGCCTCTAATACGCTAACTTGCCCTACTTAGGCGCTTATATCCATGATATTGCGCGCCTATCAGTGACGATATAGGGGGACAATTGTTTCAGTGGTATTCTGTGAGCAGCCACTTTGTCCATTTATTGCCAAAGGTTAGGTCTGTCTCCAATCTATCTGTTTCAGTGGTATTTTAAGAGCAACCACTTTGTGCATTTATTGCCAAAGGTTAGGTCTATCTCATATCCATCCACCGCCCATACCCCCAATTATTAGGGACTAAATGGGTTATGTTATTGTTGTTGTATTATTTCAAGGGCAAGGGACACCGGCAACGAAAAAGGGGTTTGAGATGAGAGAGACACAAAGCCCTTTCCTCTTTTTTTATTACTCCCTAGCTTTAACTTTTAGGGGGGTTGAAAGTTGTAGATTTATCCAGCGATGTCATCACTAAATTAAATTTATGAATTTTCATTTATAAATTTCTAAAAAAAAAAATCATTATAATACAAGTGAATTTCTAAAAAAAATCAATATAACCCTAGTAAAAAAATTTTCCCATTGGGTCGGCTAACCCCACTCCTCCTATATTGCCGCTGCCACTGCCGGATATGGTCAATAATTGTGACAATATTTTTTAAGGAGACAACAGGTTTGGCGTAATGAATTTGTTTTTTAAATTAAAAAAGGAAAAATGATTTCACATTCCCTTTTTATCCATTTATGCACCTTTTTGTTGTTTTTCCCAGACACACACACATATATGATCACAAAAAGTATGCAATAATACAATCTCATGAATGAAATATTATTTTCTGTACATTTTAGGGTACTCCTATATTCCTCTTCACAGAAATGAGAAAAAACTACTCGTTAACGGAACATGGTACGTGGATATTTCTGTTTCCTTTGAAATTTCAAAATCTGACAGGCCCACGGTTTCTGTGAGCTGGTTTTAGTCACCTTTTCAACATTTCAAAGACCAGATTTCCCATTCCGTATTTGACATTTCAAAGACCGTGATCGATCATCGTGGATTCGTGGTATAGTTTTGTAGAATGGTAATCATGGAATGAGCACAATTGAATACTTACTGATGAAGAATCTGGCACCTCTCCGGGGACAAGAGGAGGCTGCTGTGCAGCCCAAAACAGTGCCATTTTGTGGCAAACTTAAGTGTGCGATCTTGTTTCGGGTCTCACACATACGATTCAAACCGCTAAATAATTTTAAAATAATTATTCAAGTGGTCGTGAAAAAAAATCAGGCTCATTTGATATGTTTATGTACTTGATCTAATTTGTTTGATTTTCATTAAGAATTTAGGACCCTATAATTTGAAAGAATTTTCAAGAAAAGTTATACAATTTTGTGCTTAATAACCCATTGATCTGAACTATAGGTATTGTAGGGTTCGTTAAGAAGAGTATCCGGTAAAAAAATTATCTTGATCGGACATCAATAGGTATAAAAATAAAAATAAAAACTCATATTTTTAGTTTTTTTGATACCTATCGATGTCCAAACAAGATAATTTTTTTATTGGATGCTCTTCTCAAGAAGCCCTACAATACCTATGGTTCAGATCAATGTATCATCGAGCGAATAATTGTATTACTTTCCTTGAAGATTCTTTCAAACTACAAGGTCCTGAATTCTGAATGAAAATCAAACAAATTAGGTCAATTACGTAAAAATATCAAATGGACTTGATTTTTTTCACGACAACTTGAATAATTATTTTAAAATTATTTAGCGATTTGGATAGTTTGTGTGGGACTCGAAAGTGGGTCCCACAAGATTGTATTTGGCAAACCACTTGAGTTTGCTCACAAAACAACAATGTTTTGGGCTGAACAGCAGCATCCCCTTGTCCCCTCTCCAGAGTAGGCGAAATTTCTAAATTATACCACATTGCGGTACCTCTCCACACTTACCACATCGGGACACCGGTGTCCCAATGTAGTATTGAGGTAAGGGTGTCCCACTAAATCTAAGTCATTAAATAAAAAATGAATGAATCTATGCCATTAGATGAAAACAAGCACAAGAAGGAGAGTGTTTTTGCTCTTTTCCTGTGCAATTGTACTTACTATGGACACAGACTTTACTTACCCCAATTTATGGCCTATACGTGTGATAAGTGTCGTCTATTTTTGTGGTACGTGTGATTTGTTTTTGCAGTTTGTAAATCTAGTGTTCGTGGTAAGTAGAGTTGGGGCGCCGGTGCCCCAATACCACTTTGGGGCACCACAGTCGGACTCGTGGAGAGGAGTTTCCCATCCAGTTCCTCTTGTTTTGGAACTATACCAGGTTCATAATAATGATTGGGATTTTACATCATGTAGATCTCGTGAGATACTTCAATCTTACAAAAATTCGTTCTGATCGGATATTGTTCGGTACCTAATCCAAAAGCATTTATCTTGAAAAAGGCAGAAAAATATGATTTCGATCCATTGTGCCTAATACTTTTTCAAGATTAAAGTGATCTAATCAACTCAAATTTTTGATGGTTGAATTACTTGTCGAGATCTATATAGTCTATGATTCCGATCAAGAGGAACTTGATGGAAAGCTCCTTTCCCTTTACTGGAGAAGAGCCAGATCCTAAACAGGGGTACAGTGCGGGGTTTTTTTTTTTGACAAGGTGCGGTTTATTTTGTTCATTAACAAGATAAAGTGTAGAAAGCCCAATAATACACTAACAATCATAGGGTGAGATAGGGCTTCGTTAAGATTGCGGTTTAGGCCCACTGATTCAGATGGGTCGGCCCGGTCACTTGCCAAGCATAGTACTGGGTTTGGCCGATTAAAGCCTTAAAGGCCGACCTGGTCAGGGCAGAAACGTAAATCTCCTGGGAGTGGGGTTAATACAGTATCTAATTGCAAAATTATTCGGTGCTTATAGACCAGTGCAAAAAGGTATTTTCCACTATACATTGGTGTGAGACCCACAGAAAAGTGCATCTGCCATACCATAAATGAAGCCATCTCTTCTGCCTCAATCGTTATATCCATTTTCATTTCCTTTCTCTGCTGATGCTTTTTGATCATTGGAAAAGGAAATGCAATCAAAAAATGGGGGATAATCAACACTCAAACCTGCTCTCCGTAACTGAAGGAGAATTCGCCTGACGCTTGTACAATTTACAAAAATGATCTGGAAACAGCCCTTCAATTGCAGTTGGATTCTTAACTAACTTGCCATCGTCATTCTGAATCTAGTATTATCGTTGTGCCGAAAATTCTGGAGCCACCTTTGTTTCGATCTATACATCCGGTAAGTCTCTTAGTGCAACAACAATCTATCAAGCTGTTCTCCAAGTCCTTTTCCCTGCGAACTGAATTTCCTGGACATATTTGTATAATGCATCCCAGAAAAACTGAATTATCTAGACCACTATGATCAACATAAGCCAGTCTTCACATCTCCAGACTATTTTAACATTCATTGGAGTTCAGAAATATGAGCTGCAAAGGATGCTAGCTCAAAGACGTCAAGGAAACAACATAGTAGTAAAAAGTGACTTCAGCTTTATTGTAGATCTGAATAAAAGAACAAAGTCACAAACTAGTTCTTTCATGGTTATCACAGCAAGACTTATCCCAACTACTGGGGGTGTCTATAGATTCGAATCCAATTTCGATATTATGAATGAGAAAACGACCTATAGATTACATGTAAGCTCGCATCCGAGGTCGTACGATTGACTGAGCCCTGTCAACAAATATTGTGGTTCCAGTCATGTAACGTGAATCATCGCTTACTAGATAGATAACAGTAGAAGCCAGGTTATTTCTTACGTCAAGCCACCTGTTGAGTGGAGCTGCATCCTTTACCAACTTTTCTGCCCTTTCCTTCCTTTACCAACTTTTCTGCCCTTTCCTTTCCCACTGACAACGGGTACTCATCATTTAGGTGCAAGCCACAGGCAATTGCATTAACCCTGATTTGGTGTTTCCCCATATCCAGAGCAGACATGTAATACCCGTTCCGGGTATTTAGGTTTAATTCATATTTTCTAAAATTGATTATGGGTTTATACAGGTGTTTACCTTAATTGCGTGCATTACTAGCGTTAATTGGCATTATTTGGAAGTGTGCGAAACAAAATGTTTTATTGGGCGGAGCATCAAAACCTTGTGGGAGCGCTAGCGCAGAATAATTTTCCTTTATAACCCAAATGATTTCCACGTTTCTTTTCTTCTGCTGAGTCATAAACACACGTAGAAAGAGAGAGAGAGAGAGAGAGAGAGAAGAAGAAGAAGAAGAAGAAGAAGAAGAAGAAGAAGAAGGAAGAGAAAAGGGAAGGGAAAATTAGAAGTAAAACCTAATTCAAGGTAAGGGTTTCATTCTAGGGTTTTGATTCTTGAATTTGTTGTTGATTGCATGCCCTAGATGGAATATTTTCAGTTGGTTTAAGGTTTTGAGTTCAGTTCTTGGAGCTTTAGAACTCTTGAGTTCGTGGGTTTTGGTTGCAACCCACTGATTGGGTTTATAAATCTGGGTTCAGACCTGTTTTCACGAATTTTTTTTGGGTACTTAAGTGGCTTGTTAATTTTTGATATTTTTACAGTTGATTCGTCCATGAGTCTATTGTGTTGTGTAAAAATTTCAGAGTTTAATTTGAAACACAGAAAATATGAAAAATGTTCTACCGAGCTGCTGTCGGGTTCGCGTCTGTGCAGACAGCACTGACACTCTTTGGGAAAATGGTCATAACTCATAGCTCGGGTATCCGTTTTGCGAACCGCTTTTTGATTTGGAAACTAGACTCGCATGCCTTCGAGAACATGTATAGTTTGTGCCTTGATTTGTTCTAGTCAATAGCAGTTTTTGATTCGAAGTTGGTGTACTTGCTGAACCTGCAATTTTGTGTTTCTTTTTGTGTAACTTCAAACAAGCATATCTTGATCATCCGGGCTCCGATTAGGGCAAATCTTATATCGATATTGATGTACCGAAAGTCTTCTTTCTAGTGGTGGTGGTCTCATGTCCTAATTCAGAACCCATAAGAAGCGATAGCTCAGAAACGGTGGGCTGGTTGTCATATTTCTTCCTAGTTTTAAAGTGGTGTGGTATCTTGACTTGTCTTCAATTGGGATGACCTTATAAGTTGTTCAGGTTACATATTTATGTTTTTGATTATATGTGAGACATCAATGGAAGCTCATAGACTAATATTAGTTGATTTGTGGCTAGGTAAAGAGCCGGTCATTCGGGAGGTGCCAAAACCATAGTTAGTTTGGCATACCTCGGTCGTTTCTCAGGTGAGTGTGTTTGACATGATTATGTTCAATAACATATAACTGTGTTGATGACGTGTTGTTGTGAAGATGGATGTATATCATGCTAATAGATGTTTTAGCTGTGGATATGCATGTATGTTGTGTGTAAAAGATGGTATCTGCGAAGGGGCTGTGGATTGGGTTGCACCGCGAGTACGTTGTGTCGGCTAGCTACCGGTGACAACGAGCGGGGTGTGCTCCCACAGTGACCTAGGATACATAGGATGTGGCAGACGTGCCACTTGCATGTGATTGGTTACATGTTGATAGTTGTTGTATAATATTGTTTTGTTTTGGATGTTGATTTGGTTGTATCTTATTGAGCATTTCTATGTCTCACACACTCCTGGTTTTCCTTTGATTGCCAGATAGCAAGTGGTTTTTGGGTGGGTCCACTACCGGTGGTCGTTTTGGAGTTCCTTTTTGGGCTAGTCTCGAGTGACGTAGCTACCCAAGTTAGTTTGTTTCTAGTTGAATTAGTAGTGGTTTGTATTAAGTTGAAACTAAGAGGACTTTGAGTACTTGAACTACATGTATAGTGAATAAGTCGTCGGTTGTTTGGCATTTGTGTTGTGGTGTGTCATATACACTTTTCTATATATGTTAGAAGTCTTCCGCTGTGTTTTTATTCTGAGATTTTTGAACTGGTGTTGGTTGGTTTTGTGTTGGAATGCCACGTGACCGCGCCGACACGGGCCCACACGGGTGCCGTTTCGGGACGGGGCGTGACAAGACAGCTGAGAATAATGTTCACAAATGTAAATAACAACAGTTTTAATTATTTTGCTAAATAACTCTCTAAATTGCTTCAATGTTTCAGTGCATTATACATGGAAATCCTATGTTCAGCAGGCAAAACATCTCAAAACCAGATAAATCTACTTTAACCAGGACATAGGTGGAGTGGAAAACCCATTTCCAATGTTATATGCCTTGGAGGCACCCCTTACAAAACCCACCAAGCATTTCTTGTAAATGGGCTTCCAATCGTAACGGCCATGTCATAAATCTGGTTACAAAACACACCAAGCATAACAAGAAGAGGTCACGTGTTTCCAAATTGAAGTCCAACATCACGCATATCCTAGTTCAAGATATCCATGTATTTATGTCAGCTGTTTACATGGCCCATCCTTAACTTCCCTTATGAAATGTGTACGTGAGCACCAAGTTCGGGCAAAGAATATGAAATCAGAATATGTTTGAAGTATGTAAAAGTTGAAAGTTGACTTACTCTAACCAATTGTTGTACTCCTGCCAAACATGAACCATATGCAGCAGCTCCTTGATACAAGCCTGTCTCAGCGCCAATTAGTGAGCTCATAAATACAATGGATCCCCCTGATTTGTGATCACGCATTCTTTTCCCAACAGCCTTCAACAAATACCATGCAGCCATGAAATTTATTTTCACTATCTTTTTGAACTCATCTTCAGCAAGCTGTAGAGGATCCTGCATCTTTCCTGTTACACATAATCAACCAAGAGATCAGCTCATGTCCCTCTGCACTACACGTTCAGTAAGAATCATTTCAACATCAGTCAGCTAAAACATGAAGGAACAAAAAAAGGCCAAGGGAAGTGGTTCATATTTTGTTTCTAAAGAGCATCACGGATTCTGGTAAACTATTGCCGGATTGTGAAAACAGAAGCAATAAGATTTGTTCTTAGACATAGTTTATCCTCACGTCCTTTTCCTCTTCAACGAGTTCTGCAGTGGGATTATTTGTAACATTTCCAACCTCTTTGTTACTAATAAAACAGTGCATGTCACTTTAAAAGAGACAACAATGCTATTTAAAAATGAAAAAAAATGTTTTCCCCATTTCCAAGGTGAGGAAAGATTATACAATTCTACGGATACATTTTAATCCCTGAGTTTACCAACGTGGAATTATGGTTGAAATCAAGCACGTGACTTTTCCATAGCAACCAACCATCAGAGATTTTTACCAGGTTCACAGTTACTTATTCACCTTTATTTGGCAGGTTAAAAATTCTCTAACCGAAGCTAAAACTAACTAGTTGTAGCAATGTCACCGATGGAAGAGATTACAAAATTGTGTTAAAAAGCTAACACTAACTAGTTGTAGCAATGTCACCGATGGAAGAGATTACAAAATTGTGTTAAAAAGCTAACACTAACTAGTTGTATGATTGACACAGATGGAAGAGACTACAAAATTGTGTTAAAAAGGTTGAATGGCATGATAGCCCACTATACCTAATTTATTCATACTTCACATCACCCACTTCTAAACCAAAAGAAAATGCAAGGACAGAACACCGGCTGGCCCATTTTACTTCACAGAGTCAAATTTTCACGGAGCCGCCTAACAAACCAACGTAAGCTTCAGATATTTTAACTAGTTAAAGACAAACAAATTATTGTTGTGCTACTTATGGTTAACTTGTTCAAGGCCCAATCATTCCAGGAGCTATTACTTGATAACAATTGGACTGCCTTTATCACGGTAATGACCTTTTTCTTAAACAAGTAACTAGGCCTATAAGTAAAATGATATGGGCAACAATTAATTAATAACCGCGTGCCGAATAAAATAATGGAACGGTTGGGACGATAAAATAACGCAAACAATACGTAAATATCAACAACACAAATTTCCATACACATGCTTTTCTGTGTACCCATATAAAGTATTTTTACATTTCAAACAGGTCTTCGCTGCATCGCCAATTTTCCCAATGAACTGTCGACTTCCCAATGAACAACTACAAGTCTACACCGATCAAGAACTTTGACGAAATTGGGAGAGAGATGAACTTGTAAAATACCTGAAGTTACCAAGTTAGAAATCATCGAAGTTCCTAGCAAAACAATTTGTGTTCAGGAATAGTAAAAAAAATCCAACAGAAATTGCTTCCGGTGAAGAAGAGACAATAGATCTGTAATTTCTAGATTCACTTGGGCATGATGCCAGAAAAACCTGGACTGAGACGTCCAATTTTAAGACTTAAGAGAGTAGCTGACAGAAGCTCATAGAGAAACATAAGCAAACACGAGAGAAAGACTTTCTTCCATTCGAGATTTCGTGGCCACCACAGGTGGTTGCCAAAATGAGACAGAGAAACCTAGAAGGTTGACAAATCATGAACCGAATTAAGAATCGAAATGGTCCTTTTTCGAATCACGAATCACACCAATTCGGTCGTTATTTCAAAAGCACATGGGAAAGTAAATTTATTGATTTGGGTGACAAAAATGCATATTATAAATGCAAAATCTATTTTTTGTTGTAAATAAGGAGAAACATAGACAAAAGATGGCATATAACAATACTAAAGACCTTAATAATAGTTTGAACCCTTATCCAACAACAAAAATGGCAAAAAAAGAGGAAAATTTGAATTCGGCAAATTGAAGGTGAATCGAACAATTCATCGATTCGATTCACCAATTCATCAATTCAGATAACCTATGCAACCTAATCGTATCGGTTACCCACTAAATCGTACGATTTTGACCGCTATGACTCCTAGATGGCGAGATAAAGTGAGGGTTTGGATAGAGGGAGAACCCATAGCTGGATAAGATGAGACACAGAGAGACAAGTCAGTTTCTTGATAGGAGAGAGAATTTTGTTTCCGTAGAAAGAGCTTATAGGACCTTTTTGGAGATGCTAAGTTCAAGATAAATCTATGCTTTGATTGGGGTAACTGTAGGTAATTCCATACTAGCTAGACTTATTCAGTGGCAGTAGGAAAGAGTACATATTTATGATAGCGTCGACTTCCTTTCACAACATTGCATTTCTGCTTCTCTACCTAGTTGTCTTTTCATCTTCCTCTTTCTTTATCTGTTATAGCTTCAATCCTTCAGCTTCCTTTTTGTTTTCATTACATCTTTTCAAGGTTATAGTGGAGTCTAGGTTGTCACACATCTAAAGTGAAGGTAAAAGTAAACTGACAGTTGGGAGGACAATTTCCTTGCTTCGAGCTCATTTCTTCACACAGACTAATTCTGTCACTATTCCATTCTGGTCTTCTCAAGCTGACCATGACATAATGGTTGATTATGTACAGTACTGCCAAAAGTTATTATCTGCTTTGTCTTCATGAAATACATTATGTGGCAATTATTAGCGTACAAACAAAAGTTCGTGTCGTCATGAAATAAATTGTTTGGGAAGGGAAATAAGCACATGGCCAGGTAGGTGGCTTCTAAGTGAACTCTGTAATATGCACTGAAAAAAGGTGTTCTGTTTTGGATGAAATCTTATGCTGTAGAAATCATCCGTCTAAACTCTTTAATGTGAATGAGGCCCGCTCCAGTCGTTTGTGTTCATGTGATATTGGGGCCGGAGGTTTGAATGTGAAAATACCAAATGGGCAAGGAACTTCTTAAAAGTTAGAAGTAGAGTGCATGTATTAGTTAGAGAAACATGAGAGCCAGTTTTATATCTGAAGATAAAGAGGTAAAAGCAATTGGCAACTGCAATGGTTCTGGCTAGTTTTTGGTAGGCTTGATACGTGGTTATTTGATTTGACAATCACAACTATTGATTCGTTGTCACTTAGAATAACTCTCGTGGTCAACTGATGCACAAATGGCAACAACAATGCTGCCAAATTTGGCCACCAAAATGGATGATTTATTTTTTGGCCGCCAAAACGGCTCCCCATTGGAGCCGGGGAATTTGGCATTGAAACAAAATATGGTGCTTCAAAAATGGCTTTGCGTTGGAGATGTTCCCAGAGCAAGTCCAGTGGTCAGCTATTTTGGCACATGCCATTCCCAAACATTGGCCATGAATAGTGTCGTTTAGCCAAAAAATTGGCAATGTTGCTACAATAGTGCATTGCCATTTTGTAGTGTCATTTTTTTTTTTCCCTCAATAATTTCCCTTTATCCTTTTTTCAACTACCAAAGCTCCGACCTCAGCTCTCTGAGTCCTCTCTAAGCTTCTTCTTTAAAACGAACCAAACATCATTTTCGATCAGATTCGCGCGCGCGCAATCCGAACTAATAATGGCTCGGGCTCTTGCTCTGGCAACGGCAACAAGTACTCTCTCTCTCTCTCTCTCTCTCTCTCTCTCTCTCTCGGACACAGATTTTACCGGGAAGGATTTGGTGGTTAGTTTGGTGAGGTGGCACAAATTAGGGGTGTACATGGTCCGGATTGGACCAGTTTTACAGAAATCCAAGGACTAAACCATATATAACAGTTCCAAAGAATTGAGAACTGTAACCAGACCGTCACACATATGGAACCAAACTACAACCAAACCATTAGACCGGTTCGATTTGGTTCAATTCCCGATTTTAAACCATATTAGCATCCAAAAATTGCCAAAAACAAACATGAATAACATACTACTAATTTTTTAAAATAGCTTAAATAATTTCAACAATTTCATTAATCTTGAAAACTTAATTTGTCCCTAAAATATATCTATGAGCCCAACAAGATAACAAAAAACAAGTACTCCTTTATTCCATTTTTAAGTGCGTTGCTTCGTAAATCCAACTTATTAAAGAAATATCATTATTACTCATTTTACATCAACTTTTACCCCTATTTTACCCATTTCACGTCAATTTTTACCTTCATTTTTCAAAATTATCCTCCACTAACGAGACCATATCAAAAAGTTAGGTCTAACTCTCCCTTATTGTATTACTTCGTGATGTGTAGCCAGGCCCGGCCCTAGCGTTTGGGTTGCCCAAGCCTGACTTTCGACTCGGTTGCCCACTTACTATTAAGTTATACAAGATCAAAAAATATCGTACAAGTCCAAACAAAAAAAAAAAAGGGAAGGTTATATTATGGTTTCAGATTAGATGAGTTTTTTTAAAAAAGAAAATAAGAAATTTGCTTCATATTTTAACTATGATTTGTGTGGAAAAAAATTAAAAAGGAAGTTAGATCGCTCATTTTTTTCCCCTAACTTTTCCATTATTGGGATAATTTTTTAATTCAAGTGTAGAACATATACATTAATGTTACGTTTGTTAAATGCAAATTTTTGACATAGGTAACTTAGTTGTGTGATTTTCGCAATATTATGGATCTGGAGGAAAACAAAAGGAGTGCAAATAACAAAATTAAAAATAATAAAAGGAAGGAGCCAAAATTAAACAGAAGATAGGGGGTGCGGGAGTCAAACTCTGCCCGACTGTGGCAATTGCCACAAAACCAAGATCTCCCTTTCCAGTTAAGTGAAACGTTTTTTATTTATATATAACTTCCGTAAATTTTTTTTTTTGGTAACTCTGGCCCGGGGAGTTGCCCCAACCCGAGAGCTTGCCGGGCTTACCCCAGAGTCGGCCCTATGTGTAGCTAGCATTGTGTTGAATTACTAGTCCTAATTTTTATCAGCTCGTACATTTTTTTAATTACTATGAAACCCTAAACAATACTCATTGTTTCGTTCACTTATGAAAATCTCTACCTCAATCATCCCGATCAGATACTCATAGGTGGAATGAGCTAAAATTACCGGATGGACAATGGCGGCTTCAAAAAAATTTAGTAGGGTGTTAAAAAATACTTAGACTCTATAAACTCTTGAAATCACAATTAAATGAACAAAAATTTAATCCATTAATATCATAAATGCCACCCAAAAACAAGAAAATATATTATATATAGCAATTTTCCTTAACCAGTTTCCATATTTTGAAACCATTGTGTACAAGTTAGTGATTTGGTGATTGACTGGGGAATGCTAAAGGTAAAGATTCATTTTTGACACCTCAATGTTTAATTCCTTTACCAATTAATGTTCCATTATCTAGCAAATACTCGTGCCTGAATGCACTTACGAACATGATATAGCCCAACACAATTGGACTTCCGATAACGTAAATTGAGTGTCCACTTTAAGAAAATAATCAGTAAGCCAATGCTCCAACTCCACAGCTACCAAACTCCAAAATCACCACACACAAAAAAAAAAAAGGAATTGAGGAAGATGAAGCATCACTTAGGCACAAATAAAGCAAGATCAAGAAAACTCGGTAAAACTTAAGTGTCAATATGAGCAAATACTGCAACGACGTTCCTCTCATATTGTTAAATAGTACAAATCTATTTAATGATGATAATGAAAGTTATTGTAGCTGCCCATCCCCAACTTTCTTTTTTTTTTTGCATGGCAAAAAAGAATTTTATTAATCTTTGAAAACAAATTACAAAGATTAAAAGGACCCAAGCACAACAACACGACGGAGCGTGAGCAGCGAAAACGCCCGAACAACGACAACCGTATGCTGGCTAGGACCAAAGGAGAAAAAAATAACATTTGATTGGCAAGCTACCAACCATAGAGAAGGACAATAAGGCAATTCCCAAAGCACCAGTATCCCAAAACCTCATAGCAACTCCTATTATATCTTGAAAGAAGCACCAAAAACAACTCCTCATAGTAGCAGCAACCCCTTTCCAAATGCAGCTCCAATTCCTTTGAAACACACTACTGAAAAAAGGTCCCATACTCCTACCTAGTGAATTGATAGCTTTCTCCTCTACTCACGATAACAGCATCAGAACCTAGGGATGTACACGGTCCGGATCGAATCGGATTGGCATGAATCCAATCCTAATCCGCGAGTCACGGTTTTTAGAAAATCTAATCCGTGTCCGGACCAAAAGTCTCACGGTCCGGTTCCAATCCGATCCACGAGTCATGGATCCGTTCCGGTTTTATCCACGGATTACATGTCAAAAGTAAATAAGTACCAAACGGTTTGATTAAAATAAAATCCTAAAAAATTCAAAGTAGAAAACAAAGAAACCTTAGATGGAGCACGTGATGGAGGCACAACTAGGGCCTAAACAAGCACTAGTAGAAGCATATAGCTTAGTTCAGTTACATAGTGGAATAGAAACAAAGGCAGTTTAATACAAAAAAAAATAATGAACAACTACTAAATTCATCAAAGTCCAATACAAATGCAAGGTAGTGGAATAAATGAAAGTCCAATACAAATTGACAATATTCATAGGAGATAACAGTATTACTCTATATCAAATTGAAAATATTTATAAAAGTGATAAAATTATTTATATATACATACATATATATTTTTTGAAAAATTATACATAATAAAAATCTCACTGTCCGGATCGGTTAATTCATGGTTTCAAAATCGAAATCTGTGTCCAGACCGCGAGTCACGGTTTATTATTTTTTGAATCCGTGTCCGGACCATTAATCCACGGTTAAAATCCAAAACATACGGATCGGTTTGGTCCGGACCGGATTCACGGTTCACCGGTTTTTTTGTGCAGCCCTATCAGAACCCATCCCTTGGAAGAATCCTCCTAATTCATATGCTAATAGCATACATGACATTATGGCACCCAATAGACCTCCAACACACACAAACTGATCCCCAACCCAGAGGCCTCGTTTGTTTGGCCGGAGATAAATGGATGAGATATGAAATCCCATGGGATATGGGTGAGATATGAAATCCTTGGGATATTGCTCAGGATATCAATGGATGGGAAAAATTCATATCCGGTGTTTGTGTTCGACGGGATATTGCTCAGGATATCCGGTTTTTTGCACTAAAATGGGGAAATCCCATCCAAATCCCCCCCCCCCCCCCCCCCCCCCCCCCCCCATGGGATTCTATTGGTCGTACGGATTGGGATTAAAATTGGGTGGGGATTTCAAATCCCATCCCAAATAAAGTTACCAAACAATGGAAAATGGGACCTACTCCAACACACCCCCAAATCCCAACCCCATATCCCCCCTAACAAACAAGGCCAGAAATCAAACTCCGTGTAAAACTGCCACCCACCACTCCATCTAAAATCACACAACAAAATATCCTTCTACAAATACCTACTAACAGATTAGATGTAAAATGCCATCACAGAAAGCACCTCCTAACAAGAGCCAAAATACAAAATTTTATGCGGCACCTAGAGTTTGATAAGAAATCCTCTTCACCAAATTTTTTGATTATGTCATTAACTTCAGCATCATCAGCTAGACCGCCCTTAAATAGACCAAAATTCGCCAAACAAAAGGAGATTCAGAGTGGAAATCTTTCTTTATCAAGAGTTAAATTTTCTGCTAGTTTACTTACTATCTCTTCTTCATCTCCTTCATAGCCAAGACCCATCATCTTATTAACTTCCCAAATAGCCTGAGCTTCATTCAGCAAATTCTGTTCATGTTAGTAATCCCTTTAGAAGAAATGGATGCAGAGAGAGCTGCTGCAGCCACAACAGATCTGAAAAGAACACACTTCTGTTTGGTCCTTCCACCATATTTGTTTTGTGAATTCACCTTTGAAAAGCCAAGGATGTCATTAATGGGTTTTCCTCTTTTTTTTTTTTTTTTTTACCTTTTACCCCTTTAATGGCATTTCTAACCAGCTGGTTATCTACCAAATTGTCCGAAAGATTATCCCCCACTGTCACCATTTCCTGCTCAAATTTGGTTCCATTTGTTGTGGTTGTCTGCATCTCTTGAAGTAAAAGATTATGTCTACTATCTTGTATAACAGATTCATCCACCATAGACGCCATACCATGTGATAAAATTGAATTTACTTCATTATCCCCAGCCACCTCTTGAGCCACGAAATTTTCTTGAATGGGGACTCTAAATTGCTCATCACTCTCCATTGGTCTCACAGTTATTCCTTGCATAGAGTCATTAATGTTGGCCCCCGCATGTTTAACTCCACTGTCCAGGCATGCTTCCTTATGATTTTCCCCACCATTTATGTTGTCGTCCTTGTCATTTTGACCCTCCTCATCAATGCTTCTAACTCTCCTTACCAATGAAAAAAGAAATTTATGGTGTTCGCTTGACCACCTTGTGTAAGGTGTGGAGCTGCCACTGCGGATGGCACCTTCGAATTCTATATATCCACGAGAGAACATCATTCACTATTTATATATTGATTGGCAAAAGAAGTACATACATGTTTACATACATTAATTTCATCCATGTTTACAGCAAACGTCTAAGGATAGACTAATTTCAAAATTCTGTCCTTAAAATAAGATTCAATGATCCATTATTTGAATATATTTGAAGCTAGGGTTCAAAAGGGAGCAGGATAAATATGCATCTGAGTCAAGATTTGCTCGAAATTGTCGGTAGGCTTGTCTATTGGATGCGTGTGAACCCCTTCGTAAGTTGTTTTCACAACACCTTCATCTTTAGACTGACGTTGCACTTGTTTCTTTACATTGCACCCTTGATAAGTACACCTATAGTAGCTTCTGCAACAAAGGAAAAAAAAAAATTAAATAAATAAATAGTGTCCATGCACTTTTTCTACGTACCCAAATATTTTTTCTCAAGTTTCCAACAAAAAAACACTAGATAAATTGTGTCGATGATGATCAATATTCATGCATGGCGGAAATTCATGCATGTTCCTAATGAAATGAAGCTAGTGTGAATTTGACAGCAAGTCATGTAACAAAAGTTGCATGAAAGATCATTGCTTTAATTTGCTGAATCATGATCTCGATGAAGTCATCATATACTATGGACTCCAAAAACCTCTTTATATCGAAATCTATACTGACAGCTATTCTTGCATGGATGCAGCTAGGGAACTGAGAACATTTTTGAAAAAAAACCCACAAAATTAAATCGACAAAATACAAGCTAAAAATGATCACCTCCTCTTTACCTCTCTTCATCCGTCCATTGCATAGTCAATCATAATCCCCGCCAAGTTTCGCTTTTGTCTCTTTTGCACATTTAGCATCAAATTGGTATAGATTCTATCATTTGCTGCTCTGATTTATTTTAAGTGTTCCAAGGTTGTTAGTATCAAATACATAGAATCTGAGTTGAGATTGAGAAACTATTATTTAAATAGGATAAGAAAATGCACTTCCTTTTTGTTTTGTAGTGAATTTTTGTGTAAATTTGTCAAAAAAAAAAGAAAAGAAAAGAAGTGAGTGCATTTATAAGAATAATTTACCCTAGATATAATTATAATATATGAATAATTTACCTACATATTGCTTAAGGTGTAAAGCATGAAGGTCTGAGAGGTTTGGGAACTGCGTATATTTAGGACATTAATTGTTTGATCTAGGAACTTGTATATGTTTTGGTAGGAGTATTGATGTTTATGAATGATCTCCCAAACTCTTGCAATCACCACTGGTTAATTATACTTTTGAAGATTTCAACTATTACTATATCTTTAGTTAAACTCTTTGAGAAATATAATACTAAAATGCAAATATATTGGTAATTAGGATGAACAATCGACTATAACTCACATAGCGCTTGATGAAAATAATATTTTGAAGGTGTAAAAATGCTAATATAAGAGCATCTATTAACTCACTCTTCAAATTATGTAAAAATATAACAAGAGTATAGTTTGAAGCTAAATTTTGCAGATTCAATCTGCTGGAGATGCTCAACATCTTTGCTTGTAAGATAATTCTTTGTGGCGCATTAAATTTAGCGTATTAATAGCAAAGTTGGGGTGCCACCCCCTAACATTAACACCTGCTTCCGCGACTGGATGGCTGGAATGCAACACTATGACATGCTACCAATGAAATTTACTTTGTTTCGATAATTATCTGGAACCAAAATTACAAATCACCTGCAATATGACTGAATTAAGCTCAATTTCTCCATCTCCATTAATGCTAGCTAGTTGAACCTCTTGTTATATGAGTATTTTGATGTCGCTACACTTGTCACTTTGTTCAAATTTCGCATATATAGAAGGTTATTTATAGCTGAAAATTAATTAGCCAAGTCCCATTAACTACGTACGAATACTGTACAAATCACAGGCTACGCTTTCTTTCCTAGGCAGCCGAGACTGTTATCTTCAAACACTATGAGATATTCTACTAGTGTACAATTCCTAGAATTGAATTACAAAATATAGAAGTTGATCTCTTGTGGGCAAGTATATATCTAATTACAACACATTCTTATTAAACTTCGAATCAGATATTTGTCCACAACATTTGAATGTCTACTTTTTTATTAATTAAATGGAGATGTTATGAACAACTATTTTGAATTTAAATCGTTTTAAGGGCCGGGGGTCTATTTCACAAGAGATTAATTCATTAAATTTGTCACAAAAATGCAAGAGAAAAGAACCTAATTTGTTGAACTTTCAGTACTCTTTGTGTCCTCGGTTAATTAAAAAGAAAAGCTTAGTGATATAGATCAAATCAATAACCCTAATCCAAACTAAAGCAATGATTAGATTCCAGTAAACCATTTTTTCTTGTGAATTAACCTAAAACGGGTAATTAAGTGGGTAGATCAAGTTTTTAAAATAAAATAAAAAACAAAAACAAAAAAAAAAACCCTTATCAACTGACCATGGGAAATTTTGGTTAATTTCTTAACTTCGTTTTGAAGAAATCATAGAAACACAAATTAAGAAAGGTGAATTGGAGGAACTCAAATAGTCTTTTTGATAGAAGTAAAACTAACCTTGGAAATTTATTGTTCTTCACTGCTTTCTGACCATATTTCCTCCATCGGTACCCATCATCGAGTATATCAACCCGAGTTCTTGTCTGGAAAGCAAATTTTGGCTTCCTAATTTTCTTCTCACCTTTCTTCTTACTCATTTTCGCTTCGTTTTCAGACAACCTAAAACTTCCACTAGCGGAAACATCTTTAACTTCGGATGTCCGACCTTCCATGATCTCCGTTTTTAACCCCAAAAACCCATTTGAATTCTTTTTGTAAAGATCCATATTTGATGAGAAAGAAGAAGATGGTTGTATAGTTGATGAACAAGGAAAGAAAATCGGATTATTCTCCATTATTCAAGTTTATATATGGAGAAGAAGAAGAGATATAGATCCAGAGTTTATAATGGAAGTGGGATCTAAAAAGAAAAGTGAGGCGGCTTTAGGCCAAAATCAAACAATCAAAAAGAGGAGAGTATATATGAAGGAGACTGTACGACTTAAGAAAAAGGTGGGGTTTTTAAGGTTGAAAAAAATGTAATTAGTTGAATCCAATTGGAGAAAACAAGGTGGAAAAATGTTGGCGGCTTTCCGTGAATCATAATTAATATAAGGACTTTAATTAGGAGTGGTGTAGAGGAATAAACCAGTCTTTTCAATTTGGAAATTTAAGGGTAGACTATTATTATTATTATTATTATTATTATTATTATTATTATTATTATTATTATTATTATTATTATTATTATTATTATTATTATTATTATTATATTTTAATAATATAATAATATAGGAATTAATTCTATCTCTCAAATATAGGAATTTAATTCTATGGTCATTGCCCGGTGCAATTTCCAAATATTATCAGAATTATAGTACATTGCTACTACTGCTACTTTACTGTTGTATTTCATAGAGCTGTAGCCATGGTGTATCAGGTGTTTGGTCATTTAGCATTTTGTAATTTTGGCCTTTTCGTTCTTGTTTCTTGTTGACTACTAGTCGACTTGTTCCGTTTTGGGTCCGAGGTGATATATGATTATCGTGTGGTTGGGTGTCAACCTAATTATGATGCTTCCTCACATTGTGATGCCTTTTCCTTCGGTCCCCATTAATCTTTGTAACTCATATTCAAGGATTAATAAAACTCCCTTTTACTTTTCAAAAAAAAGAATTATAGTACATTAACTAAACAGCCAACTATGTAAGAAGGTGAAATTTTAATCAATTACTAATAAAATTTAAGATTGAAATCTGTTTTATTGTTTTAAATCACTAACTAAGGAATTTTTTTTTCTTATATATATAAAGAGAAAAACTAATGAGCCTCTTAGGAAATTAAATGAAGCAACGAATTACATTGCAAAGGACACTTGCATGATCTTGGTGTATCTTTTGCCTCCATTTTAGTGATCAAATGGTGAATGATTACATTTTGTAATAGTCGTTGTCTAATTTTGGAAAGAGCTAACCTTGAAACTAGGTAAAGTGAATATACAAGAAATTAGCTTTCATTGATATGTATAAAACATAGCCATATTAGTGACTAAAAAATTAGAAAAATTAGAAAAATATGCATACTACGGAAACATAGACTAATTAAAAAATATAAATATTAACCCGGATTAAACAAGAAACATAATATTAAAATCTAAAAACGAGGAATATCAAAATTTTCACGTAGATTGATGCGACTTGTGCCTAACCGAGGAATATCGAAATTTCTACGTTGTGACTTTTCACATAATAAAGTATAATACGATCGAGCTAGAATAATATCGAAGATGCGCCGCCGCACTAGCTACCATAAAAAAATTAGGGTTACCATTTCCATCATTTTTTCTGTCGTCTCATCAAAAAGGAGCTCCACATGCATGAACAAACTATGATAGTGCTTACGTAGGGCAATATATACCGAATAATTTTCCATTGGAATGGCCAAGGTGGTCCTTGGGGACAATCATACATAGCCTATACAAATTCGGCCATCGAATAAGACTGATTAGGCGGGCCAGCCATGCCTCAAATTTCCCATTTAATGATAAAAAAAAAGAAAGAAAGAAAGTTGATAGCAAATTAAGTATTATTTAAAGCCGAAGTAGACTAGCTAGTAGTCATCTTTGAGCACAACGGTATGAAATACACGATTTATTTTTTTCTCTTGCTATGGTAATTATCTTTTCTAACGAGGAATGAATCACAACCGTCAACCTAAGTAATAAAACAGATCGATAGAAGTGGATATATATATATATATATATATATATATATATATATATATATATATATATATATATATATCGAGGTTAATTTGCAACATTGGTTTGGATCGATGCTGAATTAGTGTTTGGGTCTATGTGTTTATTTTTCCTACGAGCATGTTATGTTGCTTTATTCTTTTGTATGTTTGATGTGTATGCGTTGGTATGTATATGGTTGCCTATTTTACCTCGTTAATTATTACTTAAAACTAAAAGTGGAATGAAAACATACCGATACTAAATTGAAAGAAATCTAATCTAGAAAAGATTGTTTAAAACGTTAAGATGCAAGTGGCCGGAGTGATATCGAGGTGATAGCCAGGCATCATGTCCCATACATTCCGTAGGGATTTAAACGTCACTAACTACGGAAGTGGCGGCTTATTAGTTTTAGAGGCCTGAAATGGACTTATTAGATGAGGCCCTCCATGAATTTTGCATAATAAATTTTTTCAACACATGTTTTCATAAAAAAAAAATCATTACAAAATAATTAGTATCATTGAACAAATTTAAATATATAGTCATGCAAAAATAAACAACCATTACAATATATAAGAGGCTTACATGTTTGGGGCCGAACCCCTATTTTTTACATTTTTAGGGGTTCAAAGCAGTGACTTCATTAGCTTATGCCATGAGCCGGCCCTGCAAGATTAAAGGCTGGGCCTTTTTTTGATGGACTATCATAAGGGTCACCAAAGTTGGAGGCCCCCCTAAATTTCATAAATTTCAGAAGCCTAAAGCTGATGCACATCATCCTTAGCTCAGGACTGGCTCTGACTATGAGGTAATGAAACCTAACAGCATTTCGTGTAGCAACAACTTTGAAGGTAGATAATAAACTACGAAAATGTTGCATGCTTAATGGAAAGAGGCAATCAAGTTACGGTAAAATACAACAAATATTTTTATTTTGGTCGCCCTGCCAAGGGTTTTGCCCAATCCCAGGGCTTGCTAGCCTTGCTCTTGGGCCGGCTTTGAAGTTACCCAGTCAAATAAGCACAAGCCATGTCACGGTATTGGAAAACAAAAAAAAAAAACTTTTGACTTTTTTATTCACTGCAATACCCTTTGTAGTATTTATTTAATAATACAAAGGTCCCATGTCCCCGTGGCATTAGCCACGGGGCATGCTGTAAATTTTTTTATCACATGTCTGTATATGTGTGTGATTACGCACGAGTTAACTTAAAATAAATGGTTTTATCGAAATGTTATTATCAACTTTTAACGTCAGTTCATGCGAAACTTTGCTCTGACTCTCTATAAATGGGTGATGAAATTAGGCCATACGCGTAAGCTGACCCGAATGCATGCATGGTTAACTACAGGACTTGTATATTATGTGTAGTTCATTGTGTCTATAATGTTCCATTACTTTTGACTATAATAATACAATTCTAATGTGATGTTTGGATGTGGCTAGCTTGAGATTTTTCTCCCATTAAAGAGAAAGTACCAGTGAGATTTCAGAGTAGAGGACTAAAGCGAAGCTAACAGAAGCACGTGTGTTGGAAATTTGAATACAGACGACATTTCTCATAGGAGTGGTTTGCGGCAGCCCAACCCTCAAACTTTTTAATAATAATAAAAAGCATATATTGGCCTCAATAGTTCGTCCGATCCGTTTATTTGACCGAATATCAGTGGCGACTTTAAGAGTTTGGAAGTTTGTGATTATTCATAAACATTAAATATTTTTATCATTTATAAATCAAAGAAAACAATCAAGTAATGGCAGCTAAAAATCTTGTTCCAACAAAAATCACATTTAAAGCTGAAATCGATACGACTTTTCTTCGTACATTTTTCTTCAAAAGGATTAGCGGAAGACGAACGTTGCGCAATTGACGGTTTCCTTCACAAACTTGTCCATATTGTCTTAATTCAACACAATAACAATACTACGTAAACCCAATGCACATCTCAACAAATTTAACAAGTATTATTTCAAGGGCAATTGTGCAACGCCAATGCTCTGGATGTTGAATGAAAGAAGCATAGTAATGTGCACATAAATCAAAATGATTGTTGGGTCTGCCCTCTCTGATGCCTTTTGGCTTTGATTTGAGGGCATGATTCCGTAGCAAACGCGACGGTATAGGGGGACAACTGTTTCAGTGGTATTCTATGAGCAGCCACTTTGTCCATTTATTGTCAAATGTTAGGTCTGTCTCCAATCTATCTGTTTCAGTGGTATTTTAAGAGCAACCACTTTGTGCATTTATTGCCAAAGGTTAGGTCTATCTCATATCCATCCACCGCCCATACCCCCAATTATTAGGGACTAAATGGGTTATGTTATTGTTGTTGTGTTATTTCAAGGGCAAGGGACACCGGCAACGAAAAAGGGGTTTGAGATGAGAGAGACACAAAGCCCTTTCCTCTTTTTTTTGGGAAAATGACCAAAACATGGTATTTAAAAAAAATAATGCCAATTACATGGTAAGGTTATTGGAAATGACCGGATTCATGACAAGGAGAAAAGTAATTCCATATGAGTGGTAACCCTTACATGAATGGTCCGTAATACCCTCAGGCCTTTGAAGCCCTAATATTTCCCTCCCTTTTGTCTCCAGCCACACCTAACACCCTTTACTCTTTCAAAACGGCCGCAAAAAATTCACTGGTGAGTAAGATTGTCACCAAGATCGAAGGACATGCATTTTTCGTCGTTGATGGATGTTCCGCCGAAAGACATACATTCACTGGTGAGTAAGATTGTCACCGCAAAAAATTCTCCGCCGTTGATGGATTTTCTGCGTTGGTCCAAGTCTTTTTCTCTCTCTCTCTCTCTCTCTCTCTCTCTCTCTCTCTCTCTCTCTCTCTCTCTGTATATATATATATATATATAGCATCTGCGTAGGTGAAATCTGGGTGCGATATAGCTAGCTAGAAGCTAGATTTCTCCTCCTAAAACCCAGCAGAGGAAGAATCAGTGAATCAGAATAGAGAGAAAGCAATGAGAGATTTGGGAAGAGAAGAAGCGGGGGTGGAAATCCTGCAACTGGATGTTCCAGTACTGGATGTTCCGTGGGTGGATTCTTGTTGATGGATTCTTGTTCCGTAGTTGGAAATCCTGCAACTGGAAATCCTGCAAAAAATTCCCCGCCGTTGATGGATTCTTGTTCCGTGGGTTACCAGTACTGGATGTGCCACCCAGTCCTCATGGTTTTGATTATGATGAACAACAAAGAGAACAAATCCTGCAACTGAAATAAGCCCAAGAAGAGCCCAGATCCAAAACGAAAACCTCCTTCGAACTGGGCGCCAGTAGTCGGCCGGCCGGCCGCCGCCTCATCAAAATCAAATGGGTATCCCTCCAAATCCAAATCTGGGCTTAATGGGATTTACCGGACTTGAAGGGTCTCGTGTCAAATAGGAAGTCACGCTTTGAATCAAATACGGTGCAATTTTAACTAACGGTGAGTGAGGAGGAGAAGTTTTTGGACAAAGATGCTTCCGAACGTGAATGTGTGAGGAGGGAAATATGAGTTGAGGTTAAAGGAAAGGGTTAGGGTTTGGGGAAGGTGGGAGGGAGGGTGAGGAGAGGGGTGGAGGAGGGAGGGACGAGGAGGAGGCGGTGGAGTCAGAGGCCGAGGAGGGTTTCGACGGCGATGGAGTGGGTGACGATGGCGTTGGTTCAGTTGGCTGTGGTGGAGGGGTAATATGGGTTGTTCCTCTTTAATTTACCATGTATTGGTCATTTTAATTTTCCTTGCCATGGTTTTGGTATTTCACAAACCATGGCCACTTTTTTGTCATTTGTTTGAGAAAAGACCATGTATTGGTCATTTCCCCCTTTTTTTGTTACTCCCTAGCTTTAACTTTTAGGGGGGTTGAAAGTTGTAGATTTATCCGGCGATGTCATCACTAAATTAATGGAAATTCATAAATTCATTTATGAATTTTCATTTATAAATTTCTAAAAAAAAAATCAATATAATACAAGTGAATTTCTAAAAAAAAAAATCAATATAACCCTAGCAAAAAAAATTTCCCATTGGGTCGGCTGACCCCACTCCTCCTATATTGCCGCTACCACTGCCGGATATGGTCAATAATTGTGACAATATTTTTTAAGGAGACAATAGGTTTGGCGTAATGAATTTGTTTTTTAAATTAAAAAAGGAAAAACGATTTCACATTCCCTTTTTATCCATTTATGCACCTTTTTGTTGTTTTTCCCACAGACACACACACATATATGATCACAAAAAGTATGCAATAATACAATCTCATGAATGAAATATTATTTTCTGTACATTGTAGGGTACTCCTATACTAGCAAAAAACCCGTGCTATGCACGGGCGCTGAATTTAGTATACACAGTTAAATGTTTTGTACACATAATTCGAATACCAATTCAATCATTAAAATTGGATAAATTACCCGTGCTGTGCACAAAAAGAAAATTATAATAAAATTAGATCTCTTTAGCCTGCTTAATCTACGACACATTCAAATTAACTTCAATATTTAGCACATCTCAACGTAATGATTGTCTCGAAAGTCTGGGCATCTTCTTTTTGTTAATATAATGAATGTGACCTACAAATAGAATAAAAGAAAAAAGAAATTAAATCATGTATAATGAGAAAATTAAATATAGTTTTTTTTAATTAAACTGCATAAATGTCAATTTAAAGTTACTATAAACAAACTGAATAAATCAAATAAAGGATTGGGAAGGAATACAATACAATTAAATATTCCCAGTAAGAAGAAAAAGAAACAATAAATAAAATAGTTTGTCATGGAATAAAAATGAGAAAGTATCTTACAAATTCACTCGTCACATTATCGTTAGTGTTTGATTGGGATGAATTTTGCGTCGAAGAGCTTGGAAAGAATAAAAAAAAACTATAGTAAAATAATCTTTACAAAATATAAAACAAAAGATTCACCTTTCAAAGAATGGATGATGGAAAGATTAAAGAAAAAACTGTAGTAAAATAATTTTTAAAAAATAGAAAACAAAAGATTTACCTTTCAAAGAACAGATGAAGAATGGAAGATACTACCGTCTCTTTTATCGATCTTCCCCTAAAAATGGTCTCTGGGATGAATTTTGAGTCGAAAAGCTTGAAAAGATTTTAAAAACAACTGTAGTAAAATAATCTTTACAAAATAGAAAATAAAAGATTTACCTTTCAAAGAACAGACGAAGAATTGAAGATGCTACCATCTCTTTTACCGATCTTCTCCTGAAAATGGTCTTCGAGCTTGAAAAGATTAAAGAGAAAACTGTAGTAAAATAATTTTTACAATATAGAAAGCAAAAGATTTATCTTTCAAAGAACGGATGAAAAATCGAAGATGCTATCATCTCTTTTACCAATCTTCCCTTAAAAATGGCCTCTGCTCCAAATGGTTGGCTATCAATCATCTCTAATTCTTAACCACGTGATTATAAAATACATACTATAATAATCTTTGAGTAGAAACTGAAGTTTTGAAGATTGGTGCTTATTTATTATGTTTGGAAATAATTCCATGTTATGTATTGAAAACTTTCGATTAGAGTATATAGAATAAAATTTTAGGTATGAATTTGATTGGATTTCTGAATGGGAAGAATTTGATGAAAATCATTCATTGTGAATTTTATTAGCAAATCATTCGTTTAATAAGCAGTCAAGAGCCAAAAAGAAAAAAAGAAAAAAAAGGGTTTGAATATGTGCTTCTTTAATAAATTATTCCTTCAAAACATTCTTTTTCCTTCTTGTTTCGGTATGCACAATTGGTTTTCCAAACCTAATTTCCTTTTCCTATTGTGTTGACATCATAATAGGAAGATCAAAATAGGAAATGGTCATGGTGAATAATTTCATAGTACGACACATAAATTTATAAATAACTCTCTCAGAGAAAGAAACAGAGAGGAGAAAGAGTGGATCCACAATTAGCCACCCAAATGTATGGATCTTATAACTGTAGTTACCGGCCATCTAATCAGCCCACGTTGTAAATTAATATCTGCAAAAGATAAGAATATCTTTGACTGATAATGGCTACTAAAAATAATATGGTAATGAATCCGCAAATCAAACCAGCAACCAATTTGTTTAAAAAAAAATGAGAATTTGCCAAACACTGCGGAAGGAATTAGTAAGCAAGTCATCCTTCTAAAGTAGTTGAACAAACCTTAAATAAATTCAAGCAAACTGTAGTTATACAAAGCCAACACATTTTTGTTATATCACGAAGAAAATGAAACAGGAACTTTTCACAATTCCTTTTACTGCTATTATATCATCAACCAAACATAGACATAGTCATAGACATATGCATATCCGACAAAATTGAAAAGCCCATAATTTCAAAGAACTTGCCACATTGTGAATGGTGATAGTTAAACAAACAAAGACCTAATAAAATTAAAAATTTAGCACAGAGAATTTGAAAATAATTCCAAAGAACTTACCTAGAGTGATTTCGGATCGGACTATTAACGGATTTATCCTCCCAAAAGAATTGAAAATTAAAACAAAACTTTAAAATCATTGAGACACCAAAAGGTGTTGTTAACTGAAATTACAAAGGACACATGTGAGTGGAGAATTGAACGATGCTTTGAGTGGGGGAATTGGGAATTAGACGAATGATATAAGCCCTTTAATTTGAACGAATATCTCATGGTTGAAGATTTTCTAAAATCCAATCACATCTAGCCATATATTTCTCCTTTGGGATAGCTTTTTAAATTCAAAATTCAAAACTTATGTTAGCTAAAGTCAGATACCATAAATTTTAAGTTTCCTTCTTTCATGCAAATCGCGCCTCAATATGTAAACTCTAGTATAGCACGGCTGTGATCCAAGAAGGTATATACTTGTTGCTTTAGGAGGGAAATCAAGAGAATAATATTTTTCGTTAGCAAGGGAATCATTCTTTTTAAGATAAACTTACGTAAATTGGAAAAGAATCAGATACCATAAATTTCAAAATGGAAAAATTTCAAATTGGAAAAATCAGATACCATAAATTTCAAATTGGAAAAATTTCGGTTATTGTAATTGGAAAAAAATCATTACAGTAGCACATATTAACTTGGAAAAGAATAACTACGTTTCTTTATTGAAATTGATCACCACAAGTCATCCTGCAATACTAAAATTGGAAAGAATTAAATACTACCATTTAGGACTTTGCTAATTGCTAAAAAAGTGCAAAGAATTGGGGGACACGTGGCAAGCTCAGGACGCTCTATTCACCAAAAGTCATCCTGCAATACTAATATAGACTAGCAGAAAGCCCGTGCTATGCACGGGTGATGAAACATTCATCACGATTCATGGAACTACATTGATAGAACATATACACTAAAACTACAAATAACCGTTCTTGCTAGAGCTAAATTAATATTTATCTCTACCAAAACCAAAAATAATCAAAGTGCCTACCATAAGAATTTTACTCAAATTCATGCAATACATTCTATTGAATGTTTAAACTAAAGTGTTTTTTTACGGAAATATTAAACTAAAGTAGAAAACCCTATACTTCTAAATTTACCACATCACTTGGACATTTTTATGATATCCTATTTAGTGCAATCCATGTACATATGGAATGCTTCTTAATTTTTAAATTATCAATCCAAAGATATATTAACTGAACTTAAAAGCAAAACGTGATGACATAGTGTAAATTTCATACTAATTACAACAATCCAATTTGAATTAAAGATTTTTCCTCGTGATGAGTGACAATCATAAAAAAAGGTATGCCCTGGAATTACATTATGGCATAGACAACCCAATAACTTTGGCAATACAAAACGCATATGTTCATAACCTATTCCATACTTGATCAACATCATAAAGCCATTTAATAAATCTTTTGAGATTATTCGCTCACACTTTCATATTTTTTCTCCCTATTTTTTGCAAAAGAAACAAATTATAAACTAAATTAATAACGCCACGTATATATAATTACATTAATCAGTGGTCTACATAGACACATCCTTACAAATCCACCTACTGTATGCCTGATTTTGTTGCTTGATCAACGTGTGAATCAAACACCAAGTCCAAATAGAAACATATCTTTCGTATTCCAATATTGATTTGGGATTGTGCTGAAAAACTAACATTACAAAAAGAAGTAATTGAGTCAGGAATAGTGTTGAAATAAAGACCATAACTAATTATTTTCATGTGTAATGGTTGGCCTAGATTCTCATGACAAATGGCGTTCTAGTGTTGATTACAACATTTTTTGGGCTTATGAGATATAAAAGGAGGGAGGGAGAATTGTTATAAGATAAACTATCTCATAAATCATGGGAGTAGTTAGTAATAGGAATTCTTGGGTATCTACTAATATCTCTGATTAATTAGGTAAGGTGCAAGAATTAAAGTTTAAAAAAAGGTGTCATATTCAAAATTTAGTAATTTTCCAAATCTGAATTAGGTATTGGAATTCAAAATTCAAATCAGTTCCATAGATACAACATATACCTATGGATTGGTTAGTAGATATGTACAATTTTTTTTTTTTTTTTGTGAAAAGGGCTAAATCAAATTAGTAGCCATTTAAGTTTCCTTTTCACCTTTTCTTTAGAATTTTTTTATCGTGGAAAGTTCAAGGTTTTCATCAAACTGCTTAATAAAAGTTCACTTAACGATTTGTGAATGTGCAAAAGATTGAAAACTGGGAAAAAATTCTCATGTGTATTTATGTAATACATTAAAAAGGTAACAATATCAAGGTATAAACGTAAATTTGAAACTTGGCCGAAGCAAATGAGTAAGATTACATGTATTTTAATTATTAACCGAATGGGTCGAGATAGTAAACAAACTATAGTCATAGTAATTTGGATAAAAAAAATTTGAAAAAATGTCTGTATCTAACTTTTAGACAAAATCATCACCTTGGAAAAGCATGATATAATTCGTTTCCTGTGCTAGATTTAATTAGGAAGAAGAAGAAATTGTAGAAGGATCAAAGCTAACCTATGCTTCATTACGGATAGAAGCATCACACAAATTTTGTAATAGCTTTCATAGCAACCTTCAGTCCATGATTCTGCCCCAAAGGATATGCCGACTGAAAAAATTGATTTGGTGCCAAATTAAGTACATCTCGATAAAACCATAAATAAAATAAGAAGGTAAAAGTTGTGAATATAATGAATGATATAATAACTTGAGAGAGGAGGGAAATAATACCCACGGAATCAGTGCTGCTGGTAATGCGAGAATTTGTAGTTTGCATTGGCAAGTGACGAATAGTACAATATCGATCTGTATAACAACTTTTTTTTGTTAGAACAACAAAGGGACGTGTATAGGCATGAAATAAAACACCAAAATACAATAGCAATAAAATTATAATTGAATAGTTAGAACATGAAAAAGAATTTTAAATTCTAAGAGGAAGCAACAGTATAGGAGAGGAGACGAAAACAATGGGAGACTTTTTTTTGGAGTTTTGTTTTCAAAACCAATTATTTATAAGAATTACGACGTTATTGGGAATGACAGCCCATTAGAAATGGGAAGATGGGAACAAATCAAATATTTAAGTTTCCTTCCTTTAATTAAATTTGCACAGTTATGAGTTGAGGATCAAAATGACTCCAAGTTTTTCATGGGAGAACTTTTCAACAGGTATGATATACTATATAATTTTTTGGGTTTCCTTTTTTCTTGCAAATCATGCTTAATTGATAGCTTATTTTGAAAATTTTCCACTCTAAGAAAATTATCCCCAAATCAAGAGTTCATTTGCGTACTACACACATTAATTTCTCAATGTTTCCTTTCTGTATCCGTACAAAAAATAATATTGTCTTCCAGGTAAGTTCATTTTAGAAATTCTAATTCATGGTATCATAATCTCCCATTCAAATATGGGTATGCTGGAGATATTTAAGGTGAATTTTTGAATAACATGTAACCTATTTATGGATAATATTGAAGAGTCAGAATAAGGGTAATGTCACATGTGTTGTTTGAAAATCCTAAATGACAAAGCAATCAACTCATGCCACTTGTCACTTAGACGGCCCTCCTCACGAAAAGTCATTCTGCAATACTATATTAAATTCCTCTTCACAGAAATGAGAAATTACTACTCGTTAACGGAACATGGTACGTGGATATTTCTGTTTCCTTTGAAATTTCAAAATTTGACGGGCCCACGGTTTCTGTGAGCTGGTTTTAGTCACCTTTTCAACATTTCAAAGACCAGATTTCCCATTCCGTATTTGACATTTCAAAGACCGTGATCGATCATCGTGGATTCGTGGTATAGTTTCGTAGAATGGTAATCATGTAATGAGCACAATTGAATACTTACTGATGAAGAATCTGGCACCTCTCCAGGGACAAGGGGAGGCTGCTGTACAGCTCAAAACAGTGCCATTTTGTGGCAAACTTAAGTATGCGATCTTGTTTCGGGTCTTATACACACGATTCGAACTGCTAAATAATTTTAAAATAATTATTCAAGTGGTCGTGAAAAAAAATCAGGCTCATTTGATATGTTTACGTACTTGATCTAATTTGTTTGATTTTCATTAAGAATTTAGGACCTTATAATTTGAAAGAATTTTCAAGAAAAGTTATACAATTTTGTGCTTAATAACCCATTGATCTGAATTATAGGTATTGTAGGGTTCGTTAAGAAGAGTATCCGGTAAAAAAATTATCTTGATCGGACATCAATAGGTATAAAAAAAAAAAAAAAAAAACTCATATTTTTAGTTTTTTTATACCTATCGATGTCCAAACAAGATAATTTTTTTATTGGATGCTCTTCTCAAGAAGCCCTACAATACCTATGGTTCAGATCAATGTATCACCGAGCGAATAATTGTATTACTTTCCTTGAAGATTCTTTCAAACTACAAGGTCCTGAATTCTGAATGAAAATCAAGCAAATTAGGTCAATTACTTAAAAATATCAAATGGACTTGATTTTTTTCACGACCACTTGAATAATTATTTTAAAATTATTTAGGGATTTGGATAGTTTGTGTGGGACTCGAAAGTGGGTCCCACAAGATTGTATTTGGCAAACCACTTGAGTTTGCTCACAAAACAACAATGTTTTGTGTTGAACAGCAACATCCCCTTGTCCCCTCTCCAGAGTAGGCGAAATTTCTAAATTATACCACGTTGCGGCACCTCTCCACACTTACCACATTGGGACACCGGTGTCCCAATGTAGTATTGAGGTACGGGTGTCCCACTAAATCTAAGTCATTAAATAAAAAATAGATGAATCTAGGCCATTAGATGAAAACAACCACAAGAAGGAGAGTGTTTTTGCTCTTTTCCTGTGCAATTGTACTTACTATGGACACAAACTTTACTTACCCCAATTTATGGCCTATAAGTGTGATAAGTGTCGTCTATTTTTGTGGTACGTGTGATCTGTTTTTGTAGTTTGTAAATCCAGCGTTCGTGGTAAGTAGAGCTGGGGCGCCGGTGCCCCAGTACCACTTTGGGCCACCACAGTTGGACTCGTGGAGAGGAGTTTCCCATTCAGTTCCTCTTGTTTTGGAACTATACCAGGTTCATAATAATGATTGGGATTTTACATTATGTAGATCTCGTGAGATACTTCAATCTTACAAAAATTCGTTTTGATCGGATATTGTTTGGTACCTAATCCAAAAGCATTTATCTTGTAAAAGGCAGAAAAATATGATTTCGATCCACTGTGCCTAATACTTTTTCAAAATTAAAGTGATCTAATCAACTCAAATTTTTGATGGTTGAATTACTTGTCGAGATCTATATAGTCTATGATTCCGATCAAGAGGAACTTGATGGAAAGCTCCTCTCCCATTACTAGAGAAGAGCCAGATCCTAAACAGGGGTACAGTGCGGGTTTTTTTTTTTTGATAACGTGCGGTTTATTACGTTCATAACAAGATGAAGTGTAGAAAGCCCAATAATACACTAACAATCATAGGGTGAGATAGGGCTTCGTTAAGATTGCGGTTTAGGCCCACTGATTTAGATGGGTCAGCCCGGTCACTTGCCAAGCATGGTACTGGGTTTGGCCGATTAAAGCCTTACAGGCCGACCTGGTCAGGGCAGAAACGTAAATCTCCTGGGAGTGGGGTTAATACAATATCTAATTGAAAATTATTTGGTGTTTATAGACCAATGCAAAAAGGTCTTTTCCACTACACATTGGTGTGAAACCCACAGAAAAGTGCGTCTCCCATACCGTAAACGAAGCCGATCTCTTCTGCCTCAATCGTTATATCCATTTTCATTTCCTTTCTCTACTGATGTTTTGATCATTGGAAAAGGAAATGCAATAAAAAAAAATGGGGGATAATCAACACTCAAACCTGCTCTCCGTAACTGAAGGAGAATTCGCCTCACGCTTGTACAATTTACGAAAATGATCTGGAAACAGCCCTTCAATTGCAGTTGGATTCGTAACTAACTTGCCATCGTCATTCTGAATCTAGTACTATGTTGTGCCGGAAATTCTGGAGTCACCTTTGTTTCGATCTATATGCCCAGTTAGTCTCTTAGTGCAACAACAATCTATCAAGCTGTTCTCCAAGTCCTTTTCCCTGAGAACTGAATTTCCTGGACATATTTGTATAATGCAACCCAGAAAAACTGAATTATCTAGACCACTATGATCAACATAAGGCAATCTTCACATCTCCAGACTATTTTAACATTCATTGGAGTTCAGAAATATGAGCTGCAAAGGATGCTAGCTCAAAGATGTCAAGGAAACAACATAGTAAAAAGTTACTTCAGCTTTATTGTAGATCTAAATAAAAGAACAAAGTCACAAACTAGTTCTTTCATGGTTATCACAGCAAGACTTATCCCAACTACTGGGGGTGTCTATAGATTCGAATCCAATTTCGATATTATGAATGAGAAAACGACCTAAAGATTACATGTAAGCTCGCATCCGAGGCCGTACGATTGACTGAGCCCCGTCAACAAATATTGTGGTTCCAGTCATGTAACGTGAATCGTCACTTACTAGATAGATAACAGTCGAAGCCAGGTCATTTCTTACGTCAAGCCACCTGTTGAGTGGAGCTGCATCCTTTACCAACTTTTCTGCCCTTTCCTTCCCCACTGACAACGGATACTCATCATTTAGGTGCAAGCCACGGGCAATTGCATTAACCCTGATTTGGTGTTTCCCCATATCCAGAGCAGACAGCTGAGAATAATGTTCACAAACGTAAAACAACAGTTTTAATTAATTTTCTAAATGACTCTAAATTGCTTCAATGTTTCAGTGCATTATACAAGGAAATCCTATGTTCAGCAGGCAAAACATCTTAAAACCAGATAAATCTACTTTAACCAGGACATGGGTGGAGTGGAAAACCCATTTCCAATGTTATATGCATTGGAGGCACCCCTTACAAAACCCACCAAGCGTTTCTTGTAAATGGGCTTCCAATCGTAACGTTCAAGTCATAAATCTGGTTACAAAACACACCAAGCATAACAAGAAGAGGTCACGTGTTTCCAAATTGAAGTCCAACGGCACGCATATCCCAATTCAAGATATCCATGTATTTATGTCAGCTGTTTACATGGTCATCCTTAACTTCCCTTATGAAATGTGTACGTGAGCACCAAGTTTGGGCAAAGAATATGAAAGCAGAATATGTTTGAAGTATGTAAAAGTTGAAAGTTGACTTACTCTAACTAATTGTTGTACTCCTGCCAAACATGAACCATATGCAGCAGCTCCTTGATACAAGCCTCTCTCAGCGCCAATTAGCGAGTTCATAAATACAATGGATCCCCCTGATTTGTGATCACGCATTCTTTTCCCAACAGCCTTCAACAAATACCATGCAGCCATGAAATTTATTTTCACTATCTTTTTGAACTCATCTTCAGCAAGCTGTAGAGGATCCTGCATCTTTCCTGTTACACATAATCAACCAAGAGATCAGCTCATGTCCCTCTGCACTACACGTTCAGTAAGAATCATTTCAACATCAGTCAGCTAAAACATGAAGGAACAAAAAAAGGCCAAGGGAAGTGGTTCATATTTTGTTTCTAAAGAGCATCACGGATTCTGGTAAACTATTGCCGGATTGTGAAAACAGAAGCAATAAGATTTGTTCTTAGACATAGTTTATCCTCACGTCCTTTTCCTCTTCAACGAGTTCTGCAGTGGGATTATTTGTAACATTTCCAACCTCTTTGTTACTAATAAAACAGTGCATGTCACTTTAAAAGAGACAACAATGCTATTTAAAAATGAAAAAAAATGTTTTCCCCATTTCCAAGGTGAGGAAAGATTATACAATTCTACGGATACATTTTAATCCCTGAGTTTACCAACGTGGAATTATGGTTGAAATCAAGCACGTGACTTTTCCATAGCAACCAACCGTCAGAGATTTTTACCAGGTTCACAGTTACTTATTCACCTTTATTTGGCAGGTTAAAAATTCTCTAACCGAAGCTAAAACTAACTAGTTGTAGCAGTGTCACCGATGGAAGAGATTACAAAATTGTGTTAAAAAGCTAACACTAACTAGTTGTATGATTGACACAGATGGAAGAGACTACAAAATTGTGTTAAAAAGTTTGAATGGCATGATAGCCCACTATACCTAATTTATTCATACTTCACATCACCCACTTTTAAACCAAAAGAAAATGCAATGACAGAACACCGGCTGGCCCATTTTACTTCACAGAGTCAAATTTTCATGGAGCCGCCTAACAAACCAACGTAAGCTTCAGATATTTTAACTAGTTAAAGACAAACAAATTACAAAAATGCTATGGGTACCCCAAAAATGCACCCCAAATGCACCCCAAGTGATGTGTGTGGTGGAGAGAAGCCTAGCGTGGAGCCCACCCATAGCATTTTTGTGGCTCCCTATTCGCCACATCACCTGGTGTGCATTTGGGGTGCATTTTTGGGTACCCATAGCATTGTTCATTGGACTGCCTTTATCACGGTAATGACCTTTTTCTTAAACAAGTAACTAGGCCTATAAGTAAAATGATATGGGCAACAATTAGTATCAACAACACAAATTTCCGTACACATGCTTTTCTGTGTACCCATATAAAGTACTTTTACATTTCAAACAGGTCCTCGAGTTAGTAATAGTATATCATACAAGTCCTCTTCCTCTTTTTTTTGATCGGCAAAAGAAAATTTTATTATCCAAAGGATAAAAGATAAAATCATTACAATAGGAAAAGAGGTGCGTTGAGAGAGCACCGAAAAGACCAATCCCTCCAACTACTGCTGCTCGCAAACACTAATCCTACCCTTTCACCTCTCGTTTTTTTTTAAGTAAACACAAACAAAATACAAAAAGGAGAGAAACAAAACAAAAGAGCTCTAGTTAGCAAGGAGCCAACAAGACACCCAAAAGAACACCCCACAGACAACAACCCCCTGCAACACCACCCAAACCTAAACTGGCCCCACCACGTTGAAACTTCAAACCCACCACCTTGGCAACATAAAAAACCACTGAGCAAACAAAGCAATTAAAAATTGCCTCTACACCTAAACCCATACTATTGAGTACCCCACGCAGTCCTCCGGCCGAAATCCCAAAAAGCTGCTGCAAATACCCAGTGCACCGCCCGAGAAAACCAAAGTTGCCGGAAAAACCCCTACCGGAAAAAACACCAAGAACGAGCAACTCCTTCGCCTCTGCGCCGCTGCTGCGCCACCGGAACACCAAACTACAACCTGCCTGCTCCAAAATCTGAAAAAAGCAGACCAACACTCGTAGGGCCATCCAACTAGCATCAACACCCAAAAGTCAGACAACCAAACACCATCACCCAAAGGGCCACCCAAAGCCTCCGACCCACTGCTCAACCCCGCCACCTCAAGTCACCGAGTTAACTACACCCCAAATATCAAATTTTTCATGCGGATACTTCCAACTCTTCTTTGCGCTCTAAAAAACTCCGCACGATTCCATGACCCAAACCTCTTCCTTGCCCTTAGCTTTTTTAGAGGCATTCTACCAGATTTCGGAATCAAAGCCTTGGCAGAAGGCGAACATGCATCACCAACAACATCACACCCCACAACCTTCTCTCCATTCTTTTCCAGATCAACTAAATCCCGTCCGTGGTTGTTACACACACTTGCAACCTCACTCTTGACAATATCCTCAGCTTTGCGAGGAGAGAGAATTAAACTTGAAAGTGGACGGGGCCCAACAGATTTGTCTCCATCAATATTATCAGGGGAAGGCTCATTTGGACTATAAATATTAGCTCCACTAACACATAAATTAATGCCAGAGCCACAATTAGAAAAAGCAGGAGACAGAATATTAATGCCCATAGACCCACCTAGAGAGGTCCCCTTTTTTACCCATACTTTATTTCGAGAGTAGTGCTCTGTGCATGAAACACGAGAAAACGCCCGTGTGCCTCGAGCCACATGAAAGTTCTGTCCACGCGCACAGTAGTTCTCCCCACGCAACTTCAAAATTTGCCCATCACGCACTCCTGGTTTTTTCGTAAAAAATTCCGGTGGGTGTCGACCATCAGAGTTTTGAGAAGGAGCTTGAACGGCAAGAGAGTCAGCCGATATAGGAACGACGAAGTTCCACCTCCCCAACCCCACCGAAACATTTGTCGGAAGACTGCCTACTGACCCACCACAGCACCGCCCTAAACTTAGCTGAAACTTATCAATCGCATCCCTAAATGTGCGCCAAGGAACTACCAAATCCTGTATTTCTTCCTTACTATTCGCGGAGTGCTGGCCATCTTGTTTATCATTGCTCTTCTTCTCAACCAACAAACCCAACTGATATTGCAACTGACTCCAGCCCTTTCCATGACCATCCTCAGGAATTCGTACAATACTTTTCATTCTAGGCCCTCGAACTACGATTTCGACAAACCTACCTCTTCTGTTCTGGACTCTATGAATGCTAACCCATCTTACCTTACTTCTCAAACTACCAAGAAAAAGATTTCCCCCGCTTTTAAGCGACGCCTCACGGAGCTTATTGCCAAACCAAACCACTTCAAAACCTATCAGAGTCACCGATCGACGGAAGGATTCACTGTACTCCACCAAATAAATCGATGGGGATGAACCATCCCCAAACACCTCTAAGTCGAACTTCTTCCAGCCCAGAATAAAAGATTTCACCCTTGACATTCTATCACAGCAGCCCCTCAAGTTGCCCAACGGGGAGGAGATGGAGGGAGAGAGGGAAAGGAGGGGGGGGGGAGGAGGGGCGGCACCGCCGCCCCTCAAGAGAACCCTAGCAGAAGATGTGAACTAGAGAGAGAGAGACCTCGAAACTAGAGAGAGAGCCGTGTTAGGGTTTGTTTTTATCCAATAGAACCCTTTAGCCCCACTGATAAGCTTACAAGTCCTCTTCCTCTTGCTAGTAATTTCCACCTCTTTCTTAATTCATGCTGGAATTTCCCAGCTCTTTCTTCGAAATGTTTGCTTTTACTTGCATGATTTAAAAATGCCAAATTCTTCGTGTCGAGTACTTTTTCTTGGACAACCAACAAAAGGTTAGCCTAGTTGACTTAATGTAAAAATACTCCATTAAGAAAGAGGCTTTGCTCGGGTTTTAATCTAGCCCCAGAAGCTCAAATTTACCTAACAATTAGTCGAAGTGCGCAAGACACCTAATTTAGCAAAAAAAAATACTTCATTTGTCCGTGTTTGTTGGTCTTTTTTCAGAGTTCGTGTCATTTTTAAACGTTTATATCTTCCAGATTATACTGGCTGTGTTTAATTTGTAGTTTAGTTTTAATGATGTAAGCAAATGTAATGAGTGGAGAGAGATATTAAGAGAAATGATGATGTCAACAAAACCAAAACTAAAACAAAATTCTAAACCGAACAGGACCACTAATCCTTTTCAAGATTTTAAAAACTTTAAATAATAAAATAAATTGAGATCTTGTTTCTGCTGCATATTTCTTGAGATCTGTAATAAAATGTACGGTAATAATCAATTGAAAAGTTGAACAAATTCCCAAAAAGTACAGACAAACACGGGCGAAGGGAGTAGAAAAAGGAGGGGAAAGAAACAGTAGAGGAACTACTCACCTTCGTAAGCATAACAATGGACAAGGGCGTCGAGATTCCCAAGAATCTTACACGCCTTATCCACCGCTTCATCGTAAACACCCTCTTTCTCCTCTTCCATATCCAATCCAACTACTTCGATCCCAACGACGCCATCAACGGAGTCCATAATCTTCTCAGCGGCTCTCCTAATACTGCTCTCGTTTCCAATCAGAACCAACCTAATCGTACAGATAAAGATAAGACGCCGTGCATACAGACATATACAAACACATATTTTTAAGAGAGAGAGAGAGAGACCTGCAACCACGGTTAGATAAGTGGCGGGCAATGTTGAGAGAAATGTCATCGCCATTGGAAGTGAGCAAAACCTTCTTCGCAGGATTTTCCATTAATTTTGACGAAACTTGGAAGAAGGAAAGCTCAACAATCTGAGAGAGCAAGAAAGAGAGACAGGAGGGGCGGTTGAGGAGGAATAACGTATATATAGATGGCGAACACGGTAAACTTGCGTGGAAGGGTTTTGCACTTTCTACGAAAATAATTGGGGGGTAATATGGTCTCATCCGAAAGTGTTTTGTGCGGCCAAAATTCCAATGAACGAAAAAGGAGAGAGAAAGGTGAAAGATTTAGAAAAATTTAGACCGTCCAAAACACTTTTGAAAGGTTAAACACACGTTTGTCACCCAAATTCTTCTCACTTTCTATTGAGTTTTACCCTATTAATTAAGATTTGCTTTTAATTATAACCGGTTATACGAGCCAAGTTACGTGCGCTTCTATTAATTTCAAGGTTCTGAAGTTAATGAGCTGACAAACTCTGTAATCGTCGTATTGTTGTGCTCGATTCAAGTAGACCTAACTGTACCAATCTGCCTTTCATTAATTTTAACGGTCCTACTAACGGAATCTCATGGGATTTTCATTAAACACAAGAAAAGACAAAAAAAAAAAAATACACACACACACATCCTCTAATACACTTTTTATACTACTTCCCAATACAGTTTCATCCACTTTTATACATTTTTCACACGTAACTATTGAGCTTCTTTTAGCATTTTCTTAATTCTAAAAGCATCTATTTGTATTCTTACAATTTATGCTAAATTGTATTACACAAAAATAGTTTAATCGTTACTAAAAATTTAAAGTGATGAATTCAACATAATCATATATTACAGTAGATATTGCATGACGATAATAAATTTCTTGAGAGCGCCGAGTATCACAAATTTAGTGAATTGATATTAAAAGTGTAAATCAACACACGTGACATGATCATTTTATATAGTAATTCTGTTAAAAAAAAAAATGTTCTGCCATAACTATTTGCGTAGCTAAAGTCAACTAATTAATCAATTTGTAGTGTAGACCAATTCAGATATCTCAAAAACCAATTTTTAGAATTGGAAATTTGAAAGTATTGTGTCTAGCTTTATTAAATTAGAAGTTTGAACGTATTATTTTGATTGGAAGAAGTTTGAACAAGATATTCCATTCAAATAATGTGACCTCTTTTAGGCCTCTTTTGTTTGCTCGGATTAATTAAAGTAAAATAAATTAATAAACTAGTTTAGTTTTTTGTCTTTATTAAAAAAATCACATTATTAGTTTTGCATTGATTTTTTGAGAATTATTGATTCATCTCGACTACAATTTTTGTGAATAAATTTGGATTATTTTTATTTTTAGTTAACTTTTTAAAAAACTTATCATAATTATTTATTTTTGTAAATTCCTCTCGTCGATATGAGCTAATAATTTACAAAAAATCGACGCAAAACTAGTAAATGAGAAAAAAAATTAAATAAATACAAAAAAAATAAAGCGATATGAATTGTTTTGCCAAAGAACCCTTAATTCAAACGTTTGAAAAGGGTTTTAGTCAACAAATTTGGTGGCCCTTATTCATGTCATTGACTCATTGGTGCACGCTAGCTTGATCCAGAACCAATGGTTCTAACTGCCTATTCTACTCTGACTTGATTTTTGTCCATGGCCTCTACAAAATCGGAGAGCCTTGTGTGCGTTTCCTGGTGCCCGCCTAGCAGTGTAAATTCGGACTATCCAAAAGTATTTTGAACAGTTTGGATTTAAAACAATTCTTCCACGAAAGAGTTTTTTTTTTAAATCCGGATCTTCAGTTGTGGAGATGGACGATCCAGATGCGCACTATAGGCGCACACCAGGGAACACAAACTAGCATCCCAAGTACCGTCGCCCATCTCTGTTGTCTAAAACACTTTTGGACCATCCAGATTTTAAAAAAACTCTTATAGAGTATTTAAAATCCTGACCATTCAAAACACTTGGATGGCCAAGATTTGTGCTCGACCACCGCGTCATCCCTATCCAACACACACCTGAATTCTTTTTTGATTTATCAACAATGCTATATACCCATAAAGAACGCCTATAATTTGCCTAGAATTTGAGCCACTTTTGGGCAATTTTTTTTGAAAATTTTTCTAGTTACTTTAACATTTCTCCTGATTTATAGCTCCCCAAGAGGATTTGCCTTGGCATCGGTCAAATTGTGGGCAAGCGCCAATGTCAATATGTTTTTAAAAGTAGTAAATACGTACATTAAATAATTTAGACTTAAGACCCGATTTAATTTGGTTTACATAAAATGATTAGTCAAAGTTTTTTGTATAAGCACACACAGGGGACAGGATTTTGCAAATGAAAATAAACATGATCCTAAGGTATCGCTCCACTTATTGGTCTTTTGCACTAGTACCCATATAATTTTTAGTAAATTAGTTTATCAAGTGATTAAATCATGATTGATTTTAACAAATGAGTTTACATCACCTGGTATCAATATAGCGTTGGTATCGATTATTGAAAATTGGGTAAACATGTTCTTTAGTTCTTATGAAAAAAACCTAAAAATCTCCACAAACTGGTGATGACAAAAGTTGGTTACTAGTTGGGACATGATCCCCAGCCTGTTATTAACTTTTCAGGTGGTCCCGTATTACTGCCTTATTTTGTGCATGCATAAAAAAAAAAAAATGAAACTCCAATAGAACTACGTAATAAAATTAGAAAACAGACTTTAGGTAAGGTCTGAACTAAAAATTGGGTTGTTGGTTCTTGTCTCCACACGTTTGGGGTGCTTTGGGTAAAAAACCAAAAACCAAAAACCAAAAAACCACTTTTGTCCTTATTCAAATTTTTTTTGCATTTGTTAGTTTCGCGTCAAGATTTTGTGGTTTCTAGATTCCTCTCGGCGAGACGAATCTAACGAGTATAAATTTATGGTCAAACCAAATATTTTTTTGAATAAAGCCGAAATACTTGGATTATTGGCCAATAATCCACCTATTTTGGCTTTATTCAAAAAAAATTGAGTTTTGACCATAATTTTATACTTGTTAGATTCGTCTCGTCGAGAGGAATCCAGAAACCACAAAATCTTGATGCGAAACTAACAAATGCAAAAAAAAATTGAATAAGGACAAAAGTAGTTTTTTGATTTTTTGGTTTTTGGTTTTTTACCCAAAGCACCCCTTTATTGTTGTGGTGGTCACAACGCCTGCAGCAGCCCACGTCTGCCCCACCTCTGCCCACCATTAATTAAATAAGTACTCTCCTTCACGAGCGGGCATTTTATAATTATTTTTTCGCATAGTTTTGCCAGGTGTCATAATCATAGAGGACACATAGATAAGTGGATGAGTCCAAGAGGCAATGGGGGCCATACGCACCGACTGCTCGACTAGTATACTCCTAAAATTCTGTGCCGGACTAGCACGGTCACGTGAAACCGTAGGTGCAACCGAATCATACCAAGGCCCTAGTTTACCAAAACAGTTTATTAAGATTTGATAATGAACCCTTAATTTTATCAAATGAGGAAGGGATTTGATAAAACATCAACTTTCATAAAAAAACTAAGGTTTTATCTAATATTTTACTTATTTGATAAATCAAGGGTTGATTTTATCGAATCTTGATTTTATGTTGGTAAGATTGTTTGGGAAACTAGGCTCAATACGTTCTGGATGATCCAGATTTGTCGGAGTAAATTTGCCCCAAAAATTTATAAAATGCCACTATTAAATTTGGGCCGTCCAAAACATGTTTGGACAACTCGGATCCTCTGACGGTACCTCGTGATGGTATGTGTCCGGCACACTAACATTTCTCCAACATTTCTCCGACTAGAGGTTGCTAGTCATCGTGTGTAAGTGGGGGGTGTGTAATGTGTGCGTTGTTCTATCATTTTTGCTTAAAGTTTGAGCACAAGTATGTGTATATCATTTGGTGTCACCAAACAAGATCCAAGGGTCCTAGAGAGTGGCCCTGGAGTATCCGAGTTGTTGATCTCGACGATTAATGGCTTGGATTTGTAAAATGTCAAGATGAAATCAAGACCGATGAAAATACATCTGACGACTCGAATGTTGTCCTCCAAGGAGCGCCCTCCAGGGTTCCCTATTCCCACCAAGTATACCACCACCTTATGTAGGATTCATTTCAAGTTCTACAATAAGGACCGGAGCCGTTTAATTTATTTAAAATATGGTTTTATTAGCTTTGGTAAAAACTCGATTCATTCAAATATTAAGAAGAGCTTGGGTTTCCTAAACTTTTAGCTTCTCAAGTTCTCATTTGCTGAAAGTTATGAATGTGCTTTTAACAACTTAGCTTAGATTTTAGCACTTTTATAGCTTTATGCAACAATCATTTTAGCATTTGGTTCTAAAACAAGAAACTCAACCGATCAATTGGTTTAGTTTTTATCTAGGCAAATTCAAGGACGAAAATTAATTAAACTTTACTGATATCCACATGAGTAGTTTTTTCACAGGAATTCTAAAAAACATGTTTTAAACAATTTAAACGGCTCCGATTATTTATGTGAGGTACGAAAATGGATTCCACACAAGGTGGATACCAAATGGTACACCCAAAGTTTTTTTTTTTTCTCTCTTTAAATGCCTTTAGCACAAAAAAAACGTGTTTTTAATGCCAAATTGACTGTACTTTACTACTTTAAGCATAATTTTGTCGTTACCAAATGTACTGGGATTAACTGTGTTTTTTTTTTTTTTTGGGATCTACAAGGTTTGGCTAAATAAGTTGACTTAACTTTTTTTTTTGTCTTTATTTAATTTTTTTTTTTGCTTTTGTTAGTTTTGCATCGATTTTTTGAGTATTATTGGTTCGTCTCAATAAGAGGAATCTAAAAAGATAAGAGATTACAATTAGAACCCTCAATTTTTTGAATAAAATCGAAAAAAGTGTAAAAAGCTGACTTTTTGGTTTATTTTTGTCTTTATTCAAAAAAATTTAAGCTTCAGTCATAATTTTTTGCTTTTTTGATTCCTTTCGCCGAGATGAACCAATAATACACAAAAAGTTGATGAAAAACTAAAAAACGTGAAAAAAAATTAAATAAAGACGAAAAAATAAGCCAACTAACTTATTAGGCCAAACCTCGAGAAATGTTTTAGAAGCAACTCATTGGGTTTGCTTTTTCACATTTGGTTGGTATGGGAATTTACTGATTCAAAAACGAAGCTTTCTCAGTCCAGTTTTCTCAGAAAACGAAGATTCAAAGTGCATTCAATTGTAGCCTTTGTAGGTATAGTGGGTGTGACAGTACCTGTCCTATTATTGCTCCTGTAGGCCCCAATTGGATGCAGGATACGTTTTGGTGGGATTAAATAGTAAGGGGGATAAGATAGTAAGGGGTATTATTTAGTAAGGGTGGACCCACAACGATATGACATTTAGGAAGGAGGGATTTGTGATAAAAGGGGATAAAGTTGGGTAGATAATGTTAAAACTTGACAAATGACTTATTTGCCCTTGTACAGTCATATTAGATTTTTTGATAAAATAAATACATAAAAACAATACTAATTAAATTAATTATACTTTTCCATAAATAATTCATTTTATTAGTTATATCTAAAATTAAAATATTTCGTTATTATTTTTTATTATTCATTTCAATAATATTTTGAAGTTTAATTTTTTGCTTTTTTTTTTCTTTCTAATTGTACGTTTTTAATAATTAACAATTAGTAATTTTTATGTTATTCCCCAACAATGTCAAATTCTAAAGTATAAAAAAATTTAAATTTTTTTGTATCAAATTAAAGATCTCAATTTGTAGTTTAATTTGATGCAAAAAAAAGTAAAAAAATTAATGTGAAAAATACTTTATTTTTTTATCCGAAGGATATTGCAAAGCAAGGCAACAATGTCAAATTCTAAAGCATAAAATTTTTCAAATTTTTTTGTATCGTATTAAAGATCTCAATTAGTAGTTTAATTTGGTGCAAAAAATTAAAAAATTATGCACAAAAGTACTTCATTTTTTTATCCGAAGGAAATCGCAATAGTTCGCAAAATATTTGAAAAGCAATTCGGTTGCTTTTAAAAAAAACAGTAAACGTGTAGGTGTAAGGGGAGGGGATAAGGGAGGGTATTCGAGTAATTTAACTAGGGGTATTGAGGGGTACTAAACAATAACACCCCCCATGTTACTAATTAGTACCCCTCTAGGGGTATTAAGGGGTATTAATCTGGGAGGGGTATAAATTTATACCCCTCCCAAAAATTTGCCAAACCATGCATGAGGAGGTGGGACCGGGATAAAACCAAGGAGTATAATTTTATACCCCTTCTCATCCCATAGCCAATCAGGGCCGTGTGTTATGTAAGAGTACTAGTTAGTGCGTGCCCGTGCCCGTATCTGAAGACACGGTTTAAGCAATTGATGAACGTGCTTATGTCCATTATTTATGGTCCTTCGAATTTCTAAGAGGGGGACGGACAGGAGGCAGTGAGAGAGAATGTGATTTGAATTTCAAAAATGGGATAAAGAGAAAATGGAATTTGAAATTTTGAGTGTGATGGGCCAGTGAATAAAAAAGATATATATATATAGAGAGAGAGAGAGAGGAATAACATGTAATAGGACGACTGTAACAAAAAATATGACTGAAACAAAAATCGCTCTCCGTTATAATATAGATTTTTTTTCAAAAAAATGATTGAACTAGAATAATGGATACCGTTGTTGCTCTTTTATATTACTACTTAGTTATTTTATTGGATAGGACTATACATTGAAAACATAGACAGTGCATCACGGGTCATAAAGTTTCAATTTTGGTATATTTATTTTGACCCTTTGATTTGTTTTCTTTTTTCTCTTTTCCTTATGTCGTCTAATTCAAAGCACAAATATAGGTGGCTAATATCTTCTTTGAAAATAGGCCAACAAATACGAAAACATATCAGCCAAGCCCCAAAAAAAAAAAAAAACGAAATATATTTAGTTCTCTTTGTTTGATCCTTGGTCCAATAAGAGCATAGATTAATGATCTCTCTAAATATCGTTACTCTTATTCGAGCAATTTAGTTTTCCATAAGTATTTTGATTTTCGACATAGGAAACGTTGGTGATTAGTTAGTAAGATTATCAAGGAAAATTTGGTTAGCACCGCCTCAAATCCACAACCTCATTCTTAGCCCTTGTTTCCCATTTGATTTTAGCAAATGAGTAAATCATTTGCAAAAATAACCTATTTTCATTTATTAAAATAGGTTAATTTTAGCAAATAGTTTACTCATGCGCTAAGATCAACCCATTTAATTTTATAGGATTCTCATAAAATCATATGAGAAACAAGGCCTTAGAAAGTTTCACACTCCCTTTTTGTCTTATATTGAAATTTTCATGTGTAAAAGTTTCACTAAAAAACAAAAAGGGGGCGTGGATAACAATTTAGGGAGTGTGAATATTAATTACTATAATAAAATCTGTATCTTGTAAAATCAACAGCTCTATAAACCAACGGGCTTAGCCCAGGGTCTCATAATAAAAAACATGGTTTTATTACGGGTCGGTACAAAAAACAAATATTTATTATCAGTAACTCCAATCATTCTTTTTAATTACCACTAACTCCATTTAAGGTCAATCACTATTTTTTGGGCTTAGGCACTTAGGGTGCACTTTCCTATTATAGGTTTTTAGTGGTTTAGGCGCTTTCATAGGGTATCTTAAGATTTTAGGCATTTTTATAGGGTACCCTAAGATTTAGGTTTAAGCACTTTCATAAGATACCTTAGAGTTTAAGTGGGGTGGGTAGAGAGAGAGAGAGACCGAGACCGTAATAAAGAGAGAGAGAGAAGGGACTGACCTCCCTGTTCCCTATGAAAGGACTGACGCACATGGGGAGTAAGGAGAGATTGATTCTTTTTCAATTTGTCAGTAGAGCGCGTGGAGTTTCAGCTCCCAAATGTGGAGCGGCCAGGAAATAGCCCAAAAACCATGTACTCTACGAATCATTTTGGATCGGATCATGGGCCGGGTTCACAGGCACCGTAGTTCATTCCTGGATCGTGAGTATTTTTGTTCCTCCCTGTCCCTCGCAACGTTCGGTCGCACAGAGAGATATGGCGAGCACGTCGCCGTTAATCTTATCCCCTGCGCTCGGTACCAGACCACTCGCACTTCCAACTCTCGTCTCCGCTAAACCAGGCTTTAGGCAAGACTTCCAACTTTCTTTGTTAATTTTCTCCATTTCCGTCTTCGTTCATGTTTCTCGTCTTTCGAAATTCTGTTGGTTTTTTCTTCTTATACTAATTGGCTTTTGACTGAAAGACTTTGAATTTGGACTTCTTTTTGGATTTCAGGAGAAATCGATCATTCAAAGTCTCCTGCGACCACTCCTGCTTCCAAGTAAGTTCCCTCCATTTTTCTTAAGTTGGCCTTTGTCTTGCATTCTTTAATCACACATAACTTGCCTATAAGAAGAATGTTCGTCAATTTTCAGTGTATAGTTACTGAGAATGCGATCCTAGGTCAAGGAAGTTTCTAAGCAATTGATTCGTTAAATCCCTAATATGGTCAACTGAACGAATCCACATAGGAATATTTTAAATTTACACGAAGTGCCTTCATTGAAATCAAGCTATAGTATTAATACTAGTTCTACGGCTTCGTGCATAGCACGAGTGTGATGCCCGTGTGTTGTTTTCCGTTGTGTTCTATGCTTTTGTGATTTATTACGTGAATAGATGTAAAATGTGTTGAAATGGAGGTTGTTTTATACTTTGAGGAAATGACAATAGCTGTGGTGGGATGCATATTAATGTATGGTATTCATCTTGGTGGAGTACAAAAGGCAGGGTTTAGAAATCTTAAATAGCGAATTTAGAAGTCAAAGATGGTTATTTTGTAGAAGAGAGATTTGATAGGCATGTGTTAAGGTAAGCATATTGACAAGTGGGATGTGAATATGGCATGTGTGTTGTGTGAGTGTGTTCTGCTGAAATGGGAATGAAGGCAGGCGATAATAGTGAAGTCTTGAGCACCAATCATTAGTTATTGACAATACTACTAAAAAAAAAATTGACTAATTCGATCCAGTTTATTATTGTGGAAATGAGGATAAAGAATTCTTTCCTGCTTAGTCATTACAGCAATAGTCTATCACCTGCATGCTAATTTTGAATCCACTTGTTAGCAAAAGATTGACCAATTCCGGTGGTATTACATACATCAATCTTTGCCTTCTTACCTTAGGCCAAGGTGAGTCCGGCCTTGCATTTGATGAGACATAAATACCAGGTGAGATCTCTAAGTTATCTTCCTTCAATTTGTTAGTTACGTAAACCAAGGTCATGGAACAAAGACTGACTATTATCAACTTAACCCATTATAGTGAGCTGCCTCTTTACGAGTTCCCTTGCAACCCTGTAAGCATTTTTCCCTCTCTGCAGCTACATCAATAACCACAATCACAGTAGGTCTCAAAAAGAAATCCTCTAGCAAGCACACAAACAGATGCGGATAAACCACCAATCCACGTTTTTTAAAATCTGGCAACAATGCTTTCATAGTGATCAAGTAGACAATTATATACAACAAAATGTGCACATTCTCTATCATGATGCCCATTTCTTTGGATCTCTTTAATTTTTGTAATCTGTTGCAACGATTAAAAAAATAAGAAATAAAAAAGATACACAACCGAATAAAGTAATGAAATCCTGTTCAATTATCATTCTAAGAACTAAAATTGGATGTGAAAGTGAAAATCAAGCTTGTTTAGTTGCAAAGAAGAGTAACACCATGACAAGTTCACAAGGATGCCAAAGCACATGACGTTTGGTGCCTAACATAAAAATCAAGCTTCTTTTTTTTGTCCCCTTCTTTTAGGCTAGCTATAGCATTTATGTTGTAGGGTGCATGCCATTGTTAATTATGTTGAACAAGCACAAAATCTACGAGATAGGACATGGCTTCCAGAACAACATCAGCTATATGACCTAATTAGTGGCTAGCTTTTTCAATTACTGTATATTTCCCAAGATGTCATAGCAGTCGGGCACAATTGACAACTTCTGAGGCTATAGCTTATAGTTAAATTAAACACGTGTCACAATTGACAACCTCTGAGGCTATAGCTTATAGTTAAATTAAACACATGTATCCACTTCCCGAAGACAGCTATAGCCCCTCAGCTGATGAAGGTATAGTCTCCCCTTCACGGTCTCCAGCATCGATCTAAGGAAGTAATAAAGCTACAGTTGATCCCCTGGAGAAGGCTCCCTCAACCAACCAATCTACTACCATTAACCCACTCTTTCAAACTCCTGCTGCTCCTTTACCACTCTGAAACATTCACATCTGAATTTTACTAATGCGAATGCAAGACTCCTATTAAATCCATGTGAGAGTGAAACTCCAAATCGAAAAGAGTTGCTAGAAGTGCTCTTATATACATTCTCCTCATTGTATATATCCCATTCCCATGTGTGTATATGCATATATAAATTCTGCATTCCCTTCCTCTACTCCAATACACGACCACTTTATCCTTTGTAGACATCCGGCATCCACTTTTATATTCCAATGCAGAGTCCACTTACACCAACCTTTTTCCATCCAAACCTTTAAAACTTAATCAGACATGTGTCCCTTGACATTTTTTCTGACAACTCAATTTACCTAATTGGTTGCAGAAATATCAACAACAAATATCACCCGACTCACACCTAACTATGTGAGGAATCTACTTCATGACAAGTCCGTAACAAAAAATTATGTGAATATCCCAAAAAGTTTGAGACACGGAAAGAAGAAAATAACGAATTAGAAAAGGTTGAATCTCATATTTAAATGACAAGGTATGAGCATTGCTGATTGGCTCGATATGTATTGTTGACTAAATCTCCTAACTGCTTAATCTTTTGGGACAATAAGTGATGTAAATAGCATCAGAGCTTAGGTTAGGCTAGGTCTTGGGTTTAAGTTTCTCAGTTAGCATTTGCTACCTGTTTGTATTTTGCTTCTCCATATGTACTCGCACATTTGCGTCTTCACAAGCAATACAAGGTTACAAATGAGTGTCACGTAAGACCCGGTGTTGGACGTTTGACATGCATTGTCGGACCATTTCCTACTACTTGAGCAATTAGAATACTCGGTGATCTAAAAGTGGTTCACTCCCCTCAATAATTAAACGTCACTCTTCTGATACAAAATCAATTTTTGCTAGTCCCTAGAATACAAAAGAATACTAAAACCAAAGATTTTAAAATAAAAAAAAACATGATACATAGTTTCCTCAATTAGAAATATATATTAAAGCAACATTTAATTACCTAATCAAGCCATGGCGAACTAACTTAAATAACTCATAACAGGTAAAAGGTGGTTTACGTTTGAAAGACAAGCAAGAAACAACTTGAAGATTATTACAGTATTAACCAACAAATATACATGTAGGACAATCACAGATGAAATAGATTTAAAAGCTGTGTCAGCATCAGGGTAGGATGAACAGAGCTTAAAGCATCAAGAAGAAAGTCTCCGCCTAGAACCAAGGAAAATCGTTAAAGAGATAAAACTGGATAGCTTCACATTAACTACAATCAATTGTGAGGTTTCCACTTTTTCCATATGAAATTAGAAGTTCAGTTGTTAGACATTTCAGAATAAGAGCAACAATTATCCAATGGTAAATTCCGTAGGCCCAATAATCAATTACATATCACTATGGAATTTGCAGAAAATACATCACAAACATACTTAAACAGGCAATGCTAAACTGATAAACTAAAAATGACCATTTCCTTTCAGAAAATAGGATCAGAAGCACATCTAAAATATATTCCCAATCAGATATGTCGATCAAACCATCCAAATTGAAACCGAAACCGAAACCAATTGATAGTATCAGACACAATCGTCTGTTATATATGCGTGTATATATATGAGACAAAGCTAAAACAAGAAAAAACATACCTCTGTAACAAAGCAACACCACCCACTCCACAGCTGAATAGCCCCGCTCGGCAAGGCGAAAAAGCTGAGAAGAAGAAACAACATGCCCGCCAGTGGAGTCGATCGATCTTGCGAGGTGGAGTAGATCGGTCATCGGCAGGTTTTTGCGCAGTGGTAGAGTAGATTGGGGGGAAACGACAGAGGCAGCTGCACGGAGAAGAGATGCGAGAGAGAGGGAGAGAGAGAGAGAGAGAGAGAGAGAGAGAGGGGACAGAGTTGCTGTATCAAAACTGGGACCCACGGAACAGTGGGAAAACGCGTCCGGAAATAGTACCACTCGGTACCCAGGAAGATTTTCTATTCACTACACTCAGACAATAAGGGACACAACGGGAGTTTTCACAAGATTCCCAAAGGCCTTTTTGGTAATTGTAGCAAACATAACGTAAGGACGGAATTGCCCACGCTCAAAACACATAATACCAGGTAATGCAATAGCCCAGATTTCCAATTGAGGGGCAAATTCGCCCGAAATTGCCAAATTGACATGCACGATTTCAGAAAACCCTCTCATAGAGAGTCTCCTTCGGTTTGGATACATTGTCTTGAAATCTCTCTACTTTCTCTTTCGGTTTCGTGTGTGGAACTGGGAGGGAGGCTTTCTGTTGCTTATAAAAAAAAGTGTTAATGTGACCAGAGGATTGTTTTCGAGTAAATTTGCATCAATGGATAACTTTTGACCCTGACATTATGTGAAGATTTAGTTGGCCACTTTATGTCGAATGCGTCTGATTGTAATTAGAGGAAGTTCTTATGTCTCTGTTTTTTTTATTATGGTGGGTGAGTAGTGTGAGGAGGAACTGCATGCTGTAGAGCAGGAACGTACTGCCCTAAACATGGTTGCATAAACTATGCAAATGACATGCGCTACTGAGAAACTAAGAGTGTTATCTTAATTCACGACTCTAGATGAGCTTGAGCAATCAAACAATAGAAAAAAAATACTCCTACGAGGATTTAGTGGTGTCTTCTTAGAAACATGAAGCTGTTGTACACTTTCTAAGGGATGATTAATGATGCAAGGGTAAATCTGCCCTAAACACACCACGAGTGAGTTTTGCACCGTATTTTGACTATCCAAACTGCTCATTTTGTATATCTCTACATGAACATTATTCATGCAAATAATAAGGTTGATGGGACATTGGTATTTGGTAGCAATCTCAGAATTTTACATTTTCCTTGAGAAAAATTGATCGTTAAAATTCTTCCCCTTAATCAATTTACTTATTGATATCCGATTAATCTCATTTTTTGCATGACTGATTTGCATATCTTGAGCTACAGCTACAAAATGAATGCTCAGATTGTTAAAATAGATTGTGGGCCCACACGTTATTTGGTGGTGTTTGAAAGATGTGTTCGAAATGGTGTGTATGTAACAAAGCTTTGATGCAAGAGCTATCTTTCTTCATACACGCACACACTCATGCAGAGAGACAATACAGTTTCTCTCTATTTAGGCAACTTGTGGAAAGTAGAGTTTAATTTGCATATCCATCATGTTGGAAAATGCTATAAAGTTTTAGGACCTCGTTTCTCAGAGCCTTAATAGTGGAAGCTCTTTGAGATATCTTGACGCACTCTGAACCAATCATGGTAGGAGAGACTGGTCTCTATGATGTTGTTTCCACTGTGACCCGCAACTTATTTTCTGAGTATCCAAAATGCCTTGTATCTATTAGTTTGAAATGGAATAGTAATTGCTTGGCTAGTACTTTGAGAAAAGGAACACATTAACTATCATTGTTTGTTTATCTACTTCCTCATGTATAAATAATTGCTTGGTATTTGTATGAACGTGCTACATTGTCTCAAGCATTTTTTTTTTTTTAAACGGTGAAGAAAATTCCATTAATCATCAAGATCAAAAGATGGAACCAATACTATAGGAGAAGAAATGCATTGAGAGAGCCTCGAAGAGTACAGAGACTCTCCTACTGCTACCCTAAAAAACAAAACCCACGTTCAGGCCACTCGGATTTTTTCTTAAGAAAAAAGAACCAAACAATAAAACAAGACATTGTTGACAAGATGCCAACACAATAACAAAACAAAAACAAGAAAAGATCAGATGTCCTCAACGACCAGAACGACCCAGCATCCGGCAAACCTGCAAGCCCCCCATCCGGCGGTGACCAAAGAGTCACCATCGTCATTAGACGACCTAACCGGGAACCCCCTCCACATACTCTGCTGCTGCCCCAAAACCACTAGAAACGCTGCCCAACCAGCGTCCCCTGCTGACCTTTTTGGCCTAATTGGGTAAAACCAAAACCCAGCCCCTAAATGCCTTCGGACAAACCACCAGAAACCCCCAAATGGACCCCCCAACTTACAAGCCAAACCCCTCAGAACCCACTGCTGCTGCCCTCAATCGGACCCCCAACTCACAAGCCAAATGACCCTAACCCCTCAAACCTCACCACCGCTGTAGTCCCCAATCGGACCCCCCAACTTGCAGCCAAACCCACTGCTGCTAACCTGTATGGACAAATCTTCATCGCCGTCGTCGGTGGTAATGAAACCGAAACCCATCTGCTCGTTGAACTCACTGTTCCATTGATCCAACCGTCTCCCATTTCAAATCTAAAGCATGCTTTAGCATTCTACCCTTACTCCCATATGTGATAAGATCAATAATTCTTGCTATGATCTTACAAACCTTTAGTTAATTTTGCTATATGTGCTGCTTGTGAGTATGCATAGCTTTCTGGTTAAACGACAAATAATGTAGAAGTGTTGCAAGTCCCTGAAACATTAATTGGTTTTCAGGTAAAAGATGTTAGCTACCGGCCCCCGGGGACCCAGATCAATCTTTTGAATGGAGTTAACATCTCTCTTCCTGAGAAAAGGTATCATTGCTTGTATTGTGACTTAATTGCAATTAGATGTCATTGATGACACTTAAATTGTTGGAAATTATAGCGTATAAGGTGAAATGAATTGATTGTCATTTGTCCATATTTGATGTCTCATCCATGAGCATCCCCGTTGTAGACCATCTTCAATATTGTTGTGATAATTCGTAGGAAATGTGATAGATTTGACGGCTTGAATCAAATTGGGACAATATTTGGAAACAATGAGGTTGGAGTTGTTAAGGGCTTGTCCCACATCACTTAAATAAGATCTACAGAACTAGTACATGTGTTTGAGCAGCCTCTCCACTCATTATCAATTGCAAGTCATTTATCTCTGTGTATTCTCTCTAATTTTTATATACAACCTCATGAACAATGGTGCGAACGTATGTTACATGCATTCTTTTAAATATATGAAGTACCAGTGCCCGTGCCAGAGACTACATGATGGTATGCAATCAGTGTCGGACATATTTAGTCAGATATTCGTCAGGCAAATATATATTTAATTCAAAACATGAACAATGCATAAAACTCCTATATCAGTCATAAAATGCTCTAAAGTGCCTTGTAAACAACATTTGCTAGCATTGAGACCATGCTATGCACGGGAAATTGAAAAGTTATATTTTCAACTATGAAATGCCTAGATGTTTGATTTGTAATTTCAATTAACAGTGAGTGCGTTACTTTACAGAAAAGGACTGAAAATTTCATTCTGTATCGAATTCCTGTCTACTAACCCTCGTGTAAATTTGGTTTGGCATACTCCAGATATTGCTCTCAAAAGCATGAAAGGAAAAACTAAAAAAGCCAAGGAATAATTATGTTGTCATCACCAAACTTACATAATGGAAAATATTATCAATCACAGAGGGATTCTGAGATGAGCTGAAACAAATAACATAAAGATTGAAGTTATCCTCCGTCTTTCATTGCTTTCATTTGATATTAATTTAACCTTTGAAACAGTGGAAAATTGTCCAAAAAGTTACGAAATATAAATGAGCTTCACTTTTACGGGAGAGCACCTGGTATGAAAAGGGTTGTTTCCAAAAAATTAATGAATAATAGAACTGCCAGGCAGCAAATGGAACAGAGTCTATAACGTCAATAGACTCAATACTTTTGATTATTTTTAATGGAACAAGAGAGATGTAGGTAGCTCTCTATGGTGCGATCTTAGATATCTTTCCTTGTGGTATTTCTCTTGTTTTCCAAGAAAGAAAGAACATTTGAAATACTTAACTGACAATAAAAAATGAGTGACTACTTGGCATCTTGTTTACTGCAATAAGAAATTATTCTTGTAAATTGAAGCATGCCGAGTTGGAAGTACTTTTGCATCCTTAAGCGCAATTGCACAGTTTTCCATGTTGATCACATCAATCAATCTATACTACAGACAAATGTAGCAAGGCTTAAAAGTCTCCAAACCCCCAATCCTAAATTCTAACAATTTTGATTTTTGTTATCGATAAAACTATGGGTACCAAATGCACACCGCATTGTGTGGAGCCCATCTTGGGGTTCCACACAAGTGATCAAAGCCACTCAATTTGTTTAAAATGTTTATTTAAGAATCGCTATAAAAAATCAGCTCGATCGGATATCGGTAGAGGCTTAATCAGTTCTTTACTCAATTTTCTGATAGGAAATTGAGCGAAAAATCAATCAAGCTCCTACTGATATCCGACTGAGCTGATTTTTTCCAGGAATCCTTGAAAAACTTATTTTGAATAAGTTGAGTGGCTTTGATCATTTTGTGAGGAATCCTGAGATGGGTCCACACAACGCGATGTGCATTTGGTGTGTACCAAATGGTGTACCCATAGCAAGGCTCGTTTGTTATTTTGAAGAGCGAGCGAGCGAGCATGTGGGGTGGGGAAGAGGGTGGTAAGAGAGCGAGATCACACGTGAGGAGCAGGGGAGGGGTGGGAATTTTGTGTGAGAAATTTTTGGGAGGTGGTGAGTTGATTTTCATTATGAAAATTACACTATTTAGTTTGTTTTGATTGTGTATCCTACATCTTTTTTTACAATTACGAATCAATATATATTTGAATTACACTTTAATTTTTTAATGCTGTTATATGTCTCCCGTGCATAGAACGACAATGCTAATGAAAATGTACAAAAAAAGTAAGAACATTAAAAAAGTTTTTGGTGGTCTTGGGGCATCACGTCGTACCCCAACACCTTTATCTACCACACATGTTTGTGGGGCCTAGTACTAAGCTTAATAGCTTATGGACTTATTGTTCATGTGGCGGTGCCTTAAGACCACTGAATAATTACTTAGATTGTTAAGAATCATATAATTACACCATCTAAGAAAAGATCATATGACTAATTATTCTACACTTTAAGAGTCAACAATGATACTGGAGACTTGCACATGTTGCAGTTATTGATTCGCATAAGTACCTGCCAAAAAAAAAAAAAAAAAAAAAAATTGTAAGAGATCACATGCATAACAACGCAATCAGATTGATGCAGAAGGGATATATCGTGAATAGATAAAAGTTTTTGTTCTTATGCGGACTCTACCTCTATGTGGTTAAAGTAGTTTGGAAACTGGAGACGAAGAGTGTATAGGAAGGAAGGAAATTTGAATCCATGGCGTAGTTTCTTTTCCTTTTGCAACACATTTCTATGGAAATTAGCATAACTAATTGGTATTCTTATTGGTAGGCTAGCTGTGATTAATGGTTTTGTTTCCTTTTACAATCCATTCGTAAGGAAATAAGAATCATTAATTGGTGGGCCCATACGAAAATTCACATTTAGTTGTTTACTTATTTTGCAATTTACATTAATGCTTTCTTTATAGGACGAGTCCTTTCTACTTGTTGTTTATAAATTTTCTAGTTAGACATGATTTGGTGAACCAAAGTAGTTGTTTTCTACATCGATCTTCTGAAGGTGGAGGTGGAAAATGTTGTTTCAAAGAGATCCACTTGCCATATATTGACCGTAACAATTACCAAATCAATCGTTATTGATATATTCAAATTGACTATAGTTTGATTGGTTAATAATTTGTGTAATCTTAAATTTGATCCCATTTTGAATTCTGAATGAGCAATATATCAACTTAATCTCAATTTTGGAAGATAAGCAGTTAGATACGTACTTTCTGTAATGGATAAAATTTTGATTAAAATTTTGTATTTTTATCGCATTCTGGGTGTTTGCAAAAATTATATTTGCGGAATTTGAAGATTTTAGCTATTCAAAATCAGTGGAGTGTTTGCCAAAAATTCTAGATAACAAATTATTGGATTCTACAGATTTTGAAAAGCTTAAAAAGTAAGAAAATTCTAAAAATCCCAAAGTTGGGTTTGGGAAGCTTCTGGAGCTTTTCGCATATGATTTTAGGTTTTAAAATTTATAAACGATGATTTTTTTTTTTAGTTTTTTATAATAAACAATGCTAGCTTAATCATAATTTCATTGCTATGGTAAACATGTTTATCTGCTTCTACTAAAATCTAAAATCTAGAATCTGAAGCTAGAATCTAAAATTTGTATCCACAGCTATCGCAAACATGCCCATTATAGTCTAATGACACTTGTCGCTCTGAGGGCTTTCCTCTTGAAAAGTGACTTTGCATTAATATAGAGTACAGATTTGAGACAATTCAAGAATAAGGAGTATGAATATTTTGGCGTGTCCTCAAGGACCCATATCCTTGAAATGAAAGTTTGATCGACGCTTGGTCATAAATGTGCACTCAACACGAGTCCAAAGTAACAAAGGTTCTACCTGCCAACTCTCCTTGCAGGGGCTCGAATTGATTTTGAAGAGAGGCTCTGCATTCGTATGATTATTTTTTATCTTGTCTTGCTGCAGTTTTGGCTTGATTTTTGGACGCAGTGGAAGCGGGAAAACTACTCTCTTGCAGGTCTATCTCTTTTCTTATCGGATTTGTCATTTGATGCATATCTCAAGTCTATCTAATTGCTGCCCCTTTTGAGTTTCTTTTATCGTGTAGACTTTTTGCACCTTATCCTTATATCTTACAGCTTATTGCAGGGCTAAGCAAACCAACATCAGGCTCCATTTGCATTCAGAGATATGGTAATGATGGCAAGGCAATCCAATCTTCTGAACAATTAACTCCAGAAAGAGTTGGTATAGTTTTCCAGTTTCCTGAAAGGTAATGGGGAAACCAAATGAATGTTTATTTTTTCTCTTTCATTGTTACAAACATATGCTTTTGCATCATCATCACATGAACTGGTATTTAAGTAGCTATACTTTTCCTATCTTTTTTTGGGTGTGATCTTCACTGCTGGTCTATAATCACAAGACCAAGCGATCTTTTTAGAGATTTTGTCAATTTAATCAAGTGCTTTATTCTTCTCTCTGCCCTAGAATCTTGAGGATAGAGTAACTTTTGGAAGAACATGCTTGTGCTTTTGTCTCTCTATTTCAAGCCTGTCCGGCAGCATATCTCTTCTCTGTCTCATCTAGCTTTCATCTGAGATTTTCAACTGCAAAGTAATACCATTTTTCAGTGGACTCTTGTGGGTGTTGAACTCCAATCTTCTTTTCCCTCGGGATTTTAGTTTCGCACATTCGTTGCCAGTATCTCTTCTGTTGTACACATAAATTTTCCCTCACTTTGTCTTCATTTTCATTGTTAAAATGCTGCAACTTTTGCTAACTTGAAATTCACTCGTTCTACATATTTTTGTGGGGGAAAACAAAATACATATTTTTTTTTAGGTCTCTAAAATGGTATATTGTGGGTAGGTACTTCGTGGCAGACAGTGTTCTAGAAGAGGTTGTATTTGGATGGCCAATGCATAGTGGTGGTCTTCAATTGAAAGGGCTTCTTGCTTCAAGACTCCAGAAAGCTATTACTTCAGTAAATATGCCCTTCTCGGATTGGCAAATTTCTTCTAATATTACTCTTTACTTGTAGGATCTGCACTACTAATTTCTTAGGTTTGTTGCAAGATTAGGAGTCTTCGCGACATTTGACACAATATCTGATTAAATAAATCCCTTAGGTTGGCATGCAAGGAATCCCCTTGGATAAAGACCCTCACTCTCTAAGTGGTGGATACAAAAGGCGGCTGGCCCTAGCAATTCAATTAGTAAATCTGTCACTTGCTCCTGCCCAGTGGTTTTACTTACTTTTTATTGATGGCACTAAAATGAATGCTCGAGTACTGTTGACTTTGTGCAGGTGCAGACTCCCGACTTGTTGATATTGGATGAACCTCTTGCTGGTCTTGGTATGAATATGCCTTTATTCTCTTTACTACCATATTTGCACATCCTGATACTAGTCATGCACTCACGCGGTCGTGCTCATTTTGGTTAGAAACCCGAGGAGTTTTTGTGAACTTTCTCTTCTTTTTTTCCTTTTCCCATAATGAATTGTGCATGCAATTATGTAACGGTTTGCAACTTTCTTGAACTAAGATGCCTTGTACAAGAAAGTCCTGATCTGTTTATTTTTGTCCTCAGTTCTTTAAGTGAAGAAAAAGTTAGGCTATACTGCTCAATCTATCTCACTTCTGGAACAATTAATTCATGATTTGATTGTGGCCACTTGCTTCTGAATTCAACATTCACTGTGTTTGTCTGGGTACTCTTCGGTCAAATTTTTCTTTGCAGATTAATTTGGGCAATATGGGTATCAACCTTTGCGTGTAGTCTACAGTTTCAAAATCTGTTGTATTTTTTAAGCTATTCTTGACTGTTTCTTTTCCTATCATAGTGAGGAACATAGGCTCTTACTTTTTCCCCTTTCCAGTTTCCAATATCTCAAGCTTTTCTCCTGCTTAATGCTTTGAGTTGCCTTTTGCTAACCTCCAATGTATTGTTCTATGACTTCTATGCTATTGTTTAAATCAGATTGGAAGGCACGTGCAGATGTTGTAAAGTTGTTGAAGCATTTAAAGAAAGAGCTAACTTTACTTGTTGTCAGCCATGACCTCAAGTAAGTTTGTTTTTCCTTACCTATTCTTAGACTTGACCACTGTTTATTATAATGGTCTATTTGTTATCCGACTGTTATCTTGTGACGTTACGGGGCTAGGATTTATACTTTGTACTGTTAGCAAGGATATCTCCTGTGCAACGCCAATGCTCTGGATGCTGAATGAAAGAAGCATGGTAATGTGCACATAAATCAAAATGATTCTTGGGTCTGCCCTCTCTGATGCCTTTTGGCTTTGATTTGAGGGCATGATTCCGCAGCAAACGCGACGGTATAGGGGGATCACTGTTTCAGTGGTATTCTGTGAGCAGCCACTTTGTGCATTTATTGCCAAAGGTTAGGTCTGTCTCCAATCCATCTGTTTCAGTGGTATTCTGGGAGCAGCCACTTTGTGCATTTATTGCCAAAGGTTAGGTCTGTCTCCTATACTTCCCCCGCCCATACCCCCAATTATTGGGGACTAAATGGGTTATGTTATTGTTGTTGTTGTACTGTTAGCAAGGATATCAACGTAGTGAACGTTTTTGGTGGAAATTGGATCACTCCAATGTGGTTTACAGGGTCTTTTGACACTCAAAATATGTATTGCAAAACGCTCACAATTGTGAGCTTTCAAAGAAAGAGAAACTCGAAGGAACTACCAAAGAAACAAATGTACTTTCTTATTGCATTGCAAAGACTTAGAGATTACAAGACTAATCAAGGGGTTATATAGGCTAAGCCTAAAACCCTAGCAAAACCCTAATAACATAAAAGGACTAAGTTACCCCTAACATAAAAGATAAATAACAAATTAATTGAAACCTAACAATTGGAAACCCTAAATTATAATTCCTAAAATTATACTTTCCTAAATTATGCTTCACATCCCCCCTCAAACTCATGATGGGAAGCATCATGAGTTTGCCAAGGAGATAACAACTGCAAAAAAACTACTACAAATCCATTGTTGCCAATCAATAGGTGCCGAATCATTGCCAATACCAATGCCAATGCCAATGCCAATGCCGATGCCGATGTTGATGCCAATGTCAGTACCAATGCTACTGCCAATAAATTATTGCAAATCAAAGTCTGCAAATCATACTACGAATCAACTGATGCGAATCTACTATTGCGAAGGTGCCGAACGTCGCAAAGCGGTGAAAAACTAGAACATGCAAATAGGAAGAAGAACTGATGCCGAACAAATGCAAAGAAGAGGAAGAACCAATGCTGAACAGAGGCCAAATTGCCGATGCAAATAGGAGGAAGTAGAGAGAAACTTTAACGATGAACAATACCAGTGAACACTGACCTTCGATGAACAGTGCTCCATGAACATATGCGATGAACAAATCGTGATGAGTGCCCGGCGGGTGGTGGTGAGGCATAGCCGCCAGCTGGGGAGTGAATATCCCACGGGCCTAGATCTTATGGCTCTGATACCAGGTGAGCTTTCAAAGAAAGAGAAACTCAAAGGAACTACCAAACAAACAAACGTATTTTCTTATTGCATTGCAAAGACTTAGAGATTACAAGACTAATCAAGGGGTTAGAGCATCTCCAGCCCTATACCCTTTTTTTCCCTCAAATTTGAGTGAAAATTTGAGTAAAAGCTCCATTTGATACCACCCTCTTCAGCCCTTGACTCAGATTTTGAACCTCTTCCACCGCCCGCCGCTCGCCGCCGCAAAACTCTTGAAAAATCAGATCTAGACCTGGAAAATCACGTGCGCCGCCGTCCTGTGTTCGACTGTGGTGGTTCGACTCGAAAATCGACGGGAAAATCGACTGGGGTGGATCTAGATCTGGAAAATCGACAACCTTGGTGACGACGACGACGGTGACGACAACGACGAGGACGGTGGTGGAAGGTGGTCCGACGAAGACGAGGATGGTGGTGGAAGGTGGTCCGACGGTGTGGAAATTTGGTTCAAACCCTTTTTTCTCCCCAAATTTGAGGAAAAATTTGAGTAAAGTTTGATTTGGTATGGGTTTGGTTCAAAGAGTGGAGTGAGTTTTGGGGGGTTTTGACTCAGATTTTGGTTTTGGTTTTGAGTTTGAGTCTGGGGTGGAGTTGCTCTTATATAGGCTAAGCCTAAAACCCTAGCATAACCCTAATAACGTAAAAGGACTAAGTTACCCCTAACATAAAAGATAAATAACAAATTAATTGAACCTAACAATTGGAAACCCTAAATTATAATTCCTAAAATTATACTTTCTTAAATTATGCTTCACAACAATCACAAAAGAATCTAAGAAGTAACTTGTTGGCACTCTAAAGTGTTGCTATTGGCTCACAAAAAGTTAATCAAAAGTGCTGTTGGCTCATTCATGTCTAAGGGACTTATGACAGGTACCTAGCTCGTGCAATGGCATATAATGCACCAAGGCCTATTCGATTGGTGTTGGTATTTTATTAGCTGTATAAGCAGTATGTTTATATATGTGGTCAAATGAAGCTCACCCCATTTTCAAGACGAGTTGTGGCACCGTACAGTCTCTTGCAGTATTGATACTCTTTTTCCCCTTTATTTACGATTTAATATGCAGTCAACAATTCTTATGGTGGTGCTGCTATATTCCAACAGAGAGCTGGCCCCTCTAGTTGATCGATCATGGAAGATGGAAATTGGTGGAGTGCTTAAGGAAGAACCTCTACCTGCTTGCTAGTCTCTGTACAATTGGATATCTTGTCAGACATCAGATGTCATTCGTGAGGTAAATTTTCCTTTTAGGCTCGTTGTCTGTTGCTTGAGAAAAAACAAGCGTCCTACTTTCCAGTCAATATTTCTGGGCGATGGCTCTCTTTAGTATATTATCTAGTCATTATTAAACATAGTCGATCACAAAGAAGTTTCATTTAGTGTTTGGAAATAGGTTTACTATCAATTCAAGTGAAGTAAGCACCTTGATTAGGAAATTCAAGATTGGTCCAAGTAAACACTAGATCTAATTCAGCTGCGCCAAAAATGTGCTAATGAGGGCTTCTGTTTTGAGGCCTCGCAAATCCTGCTGTGCGTGATGCACAGCTGCACCCCCAGTTCGTCATCGATGACTTAGGTGACCTATGATTCTAGTTGGTAAAGATTTACTAAAACTGGGACTTACCGCTTATGACAGAACCAAGCATGGATACTCGCACGTTACATCTGCTTTCTTATCTTTACTCACCGAGGTTATTGTTCTTCCTTTGACATATACTCAGGTTTTAGTGATGAAAAATCTCACTTTTTTACCCGGACGGGGATTGTAAATGGCACTGATGGAAGCTTGGGTTGACTTCCAGGGACACTGTTTTCCCATTGAGGAGCCTAAGAGGATTGTTGTCTGCTTGAAGGAAACGGGGAGTGCCTCCTTGGACATCGTAGTGATCTCAGGAGAAAGCCAATATGAGCTTATGGAAGACGCTTCTGATTTGAATTTACTCATTTTGCAACGTTCACCAGTAATTTAACAAAGACGACGGTCAATGATGCTTCATGGCTATGTGTAATAGTGTAAAGTGAATTTGATATGGACTCGAACTATAGCGAGGATAAATAGGATGATTCTATTGTTTTCTCTTGTATGGAAAAATAAGCAATTCTTCAGGGAGGGAGGGTGTCCATAAGAAAATGGACAGCTCAATCATTCTCCACACTGTAAATGCCTTTTTGATTGTCTTTTGACTCTTTTGGTCTCTGGTCTATTTAGTACTAAATTTTTGTATCAAACAGGGAGAAATCTGATGGTACTTATTTTTCCTTGGTATTTTTTTGGACCAACATATAGGAACTTATAATATGCAAACCGAATAGTTCAGCTCGTCTCTTAGGCCAAATTTTCTTGCATTTTTTTTTTGTTCCAGACCATTAATCAGGAGGGGATAATTCTCTTGGGGGAGTAATTTATTTTGGTCAAATTTTCTCCCCTCGTTGATAACCGAAAAAAAGGAACAAGATCACCGGCATACCTTTGAGATACACAAACCAGACAGAAGGCCACCAAACAGACAGAACCCTATACCTCACAACTGGGTTTTTCTGTTTTTAATCAGATACGCCTTGTAACAACCTAACACAGGCAGAAAACCAGAGAGGACAAAAAATAAACATTAGACTGAATAATACTAATCAATCACACAAAAATAATAAAATATTCAAATAATCAATCATATGAGTTTAGGTATCTTGTTGTCCAAAAAGGAGGCCGTACCGATATTTATTTTTGGGAAAGGGCGCGGATTTTTTCGGGTCCAAGATTTGTTTTGAACGGGACAATCTAAATTTGAGTCACACATCAGTATAGTCAGATTTTCCAAATTTTAAGAGTTTTTTTTTTATATCCATACATTATCGACCGAACAGATAATTTAGATTTGGATGGTCTCTTCCGGTCCAAATTTAAAAACCGAGATGATGGAAATGACAGTAAGGCTCTATTCAGTTGTCAAGAATGTTGTACAAGAAAGTCAGTCCTAGGAAAAGTGAAGTAAGGGAAAAGAAAATCTATTTTCCTGTGAGTGTTCATTTGACAAAAGAATTATGTAGAAAAACTAAAATTGAGTTGTTCAGTTGCCAAGAAAAAGAAACTTACGGAAATCTTATTTTATCTTTATTCTATAATTATACCGAATAAAAGTAATTTTGGGAGCTATTTATCTGGGCAAAAAATCAATACATATGAAATGCAATCTTTGGGTAACTCTAAAATCAGTCATAAAAAAAAAATAAAAATATTGAGTTTTGTTTGGTTTAATAAGCCACTTGACTTTTATTTTTGTCTCTATTCAACTTTTTCGTATCTATTTGTTTCGCGTCAATTTTTTTTGTAGATTATTAGTTCGATAGGAATCGAAAAAATAAAAAATAATTTTCAAACTCAAATTATTTTAAATAGAGAAAAAAGTAAGCCAAATTTTTTTTTGGTGCTTATTTTGTCTTTATTCAAAGAATTTTGAGTTTTGATCATAATTTTTACTTTTTCGATTTCTCTTGTCTAGACGAAGAAATAACCGACAAAAAATTAATGCAAACTAACAAATGCAATAAAAAAAGCCAAATGACTGGCTTATTTGGATACTTAAAAGACAAATAGATAAGATAAAATAAAACCAATGTCAACCAACGGTAATTAATTGGTTGGTACAAACAAAACAAAAGACTGATAATAACATTAAAAACACACATCCGTAAAACCAAAATATTGACTACGTTGCCTATATTTATAGCAGAGAACAAAGAAAAAATGGAATATTGTACGAAATAAGGGAAATAAAGGAGAGAGAGAGAGGGAGAATGTTGGCAAAAAAACCTTAAATGAAGGGAGGATGGAACTTTCCTGTGATGCTAAATTCCATATATTTTGCAAGACATGTTTTAAGGGAAAGTGAGTTCTGGTGAGGAAATCATTTTCGAAGATGTTATCGTTTTCCTGGTAACTAAACACTCTAAAATATATGAGAAAGTTAGCTTTCCCATCTTTTCTTATATTTTCTTGACAAGTGAACGGGTCTAGAGATTCCAACCAAGCAGGTTTTCTTTCCCACAGAATCCGAGTCCGTCCGAAGTGCAAGTCCCTATATATGTGGTCCATTAGGACCATTACTAAACTTGTATCTACGGCATTAGTCCAAATGGGACAAGATTTGCGTCACAAACGTAACAGAAAATTTTCAGTACTGAGCGGGCATCATTTTCCGTGGTTCTTGAGCACACATATCAATCATCTAAAAGTATTTTGGAAGGTTCAAATTTTAAGAAGAGAAAGATGAAAGAGAAAGAGGAGCAAGAAATAAGAGAGAATGATAAACTGTTGAAAATATTTTTAAATGACCGAGATGTACACGAGACACTACGTGACCGTGTCCGCTATGTTTTAAACAGTAGAGATGGGCGGTAGGCACCACTTAGAGCATCTCCAACCAATCTCTATTCCTCCTAAATAGAGGCCAATTCCACACAATTGCACTCCAACCAATCTCTATAATGGGTCTCTATTTTAGAGACTCAAAATTGAGTCTCTATATTTGGAGGTCTATCTCTATTTTGGAGGCTCATCTCTATTTGTACTATTTACCTTTTTGCACTTCTAAAATTTCCATTTTATCCTTGTTATCTTCTGATGTTAATTTTTAATGCCAACCATATCCTTTAGTTCATTCTAATTCATAGTCAAGCACTAAATTCTTGTATCTCCTATTGCTCATTACTACATACCAACCATTTATACAGATTCAAAGGGAGGAGAGGTTTGCTAAAATGGAAAATGATGCAGCAATCCATAATCAACTCATGATGTTGCAGGCTGAAAATGAACGTGAAAAATTACGGCCTGAACGTCAACGTCAAGAGAAAGAATTCATGGAAAAGGACTTAAGCTCCATAATCGATCTAGCTGATCGTGAGTATTTTCGAAGGAAGAAACTTGAAATTTCTGAAAATATAGATCAAGTCCCAAACACCTCTTCTACCTTTGATCATGGTGGTTTGGGTAGCTTTAGTCAATATGAAGGTAGTGGATTACCTTCTACGAAAATTTTAGGTCTAATGTGGAGGGAGTTTTTAGAGGGAAATTTTAGAGATAAAAATAGAGGTTTGAGAATAGTGAAAGTCTCTAAATGATTTATTTGAATTAAACAAATATGAAAATAGAGATTTGAGCCTTTATTTTGGTTCCTTGCATTGGAGATGCCCTTAGCCGTGCCCACTCGGCACTCGATTTTTTTTCCCAAATGGGATAGGACTTGCGTCACAAAACTAACAGAAAACGTTGTTTAGTTTTCACTGGTCCACCTCCCCTGCCATTTCTCGTCATTAAAATTTGACTTCTACTAGCTAACTTCCCCAACTCCCAATCCCAACGTCCGTTTCCGTTTTCCTATCTCCATTTCTCCGCTCTTTCTTTCGTAACGCCATTAACAACCTAATCAAACCAAACCAAGCAATTTTTCCCTATACTTGGATCTGAAATTTGAAGATGGAAAATCAGCTAATGGGGACAGAAAATACTCCCGGAACGGTTGATATTTCAACGGAGCCATTGCTTCCTCAAGAACCGGATAAGACCAGGTCCGTTGAATTCAAGACAATACCTGAATGGAAGGAGCAGATCACGGTCAGAGGGCTGGTGGTGAGTGCTGTGTTGGGGGGACTTTTTTGTGTTATCACGCACAAGCTCAATCTGACGGTCGGTATCATTCCATCACTTAACGTCGGCGCCGGATTGTTGGGGTTCTTCTTTGTCAAGTCGTGGACCGCATTTTGTTCCAAGTTGGGGTTTTCGGTTCAGCCGTTTACGAGGCAGGAGAATACTGTCATACAGACATGTGTTGTCGCTTGCTATGGCCTCGCCTTTAGCGGTAAATTTCTTTGTTTTTGTTTCGACATTTTACGGTCAGACATGGTTGATTGTGTCGTGTTATGTTGTCTATATTGCAATACGGGTTAGATTCATCATAGTAGGGCTGCAAAACGAGCTGGGCCGTGTTTTGGAGTCTTTTAGCCCAGTTGGTTCCATATTTCCTAGCTTAAGCTCGGCTCGTTTAGTATCGAGGTGTTCAAGCTCAGTTTGTTTACCAACCGATCCTCTATTAACAGCCCGTTTACAATCGAGATGAGCTTTTATTTACGAGCTGAGTTACAACTAACTCGAGCTCAACTTATTTACTAATGAGCTTAAAACTCGTCTTGTTTGTTAACGAACAGAGCCCATAACGACGGCAGCTCAAGAACAACTTGTTATGTTTGCAGCCCTCTATTTATAGGGGATGTTGTAAGAAATGGCATGCATACATTTATGTTTATGTATTTGATGTAATTGACAGCATGTAGTTAACCCCAATTGATTGTGTCACGGGGTTTAGTTTATTTGATTTGGGTTGGTTCAGTGGCAATTAGTGAGTTTTTAGACTACAAGTGAATTGGTGTCATTGCTACTATGTACATAATGTACTTCTGTTTTGATTTCTTTGATTTGCATCTGTATGTTCCTTCCAAATTGGGAAGGGAGCAAGGAACACATTCACTAGTATAAGATGCCTGTTATGCTTATAAAAAGGGCTTGAGTGTCTTAGTGGCCATTCTCTTTTCATTTTAACCCACTCGGTTTCATCAGCTTTAAACGTATATCCTATATCTTTCTACAAGGTTAACTTATATACTTAGAAATCTGGAAATGATTGTTAAATCAGTTGGGATAATAGTATTGAGATGCCAAAGGAGACACACACTGGTTTATATTAAAGCTCCTGATGAGAGAACATGGTTGCTGAAACTTTAGTAAGTGCAGAAAATAAGCTATATGTTTTTATGGGTTATTTTGGATTCCATGGAGGGGTTGTTAGTTTCAGGGGAGTACAACCAGATATTTTATCGCCCTTTGAGTCATGCTTGGAGGACTACTCGATAGAGAGAACCAGCCGAATTACCTGTTGCGTATTCAGATTTCTCTTTTGTTTTATTTTAATTTCTTTTTTAGTATCGAAGGTAGCCAATGTGTCAGCCATTCTTCTCCGTAGACTTGTCAATCCTTTGCTCCCTTCCAGTTCTCTCCTTCTACTTTATTTGACATGGGCGGAGAATATTACGCTCTATGAATAACAATAAAAAAGTATCAACACAGTTTCAAATGGTTTAAGCTTGGAAGAATACTCTGATTTCTCTTTTATGGAAGTACCTTGAATTTGATTTACGTTTTATCCATCTTGTTCTCTTTAATTTGTCCTAAATTTGATGGGATGCTTTGTAATCACTTGTTTGACAGGGGGATTTGGTTCATATTTGATTGCAATGGATGATAAAACTTACAAACTGATTGGTGCGGATTATCCTGGTAATCGGGCGGAGGATGTAAAGAATCCTGGCTTGTTGTGGATGATTGGATTTTTGTTTGTTGTCAGTTTTCTTGGGCTATTTAGTCTCGTTCCACTTCGCAAGGTAGGTCATGACATTCTTGCATTGATTATGAAATATCAGATCATATCCATTGATATCACGCCATAGCATATTCAAGTATGATATTTTTTTTAGTTTGACAATATAAGATTACATTATTGTGTTGATCTAACAGTTGCTATACATAGGAAGACTATTTTCAAGCATTGTGATTAAATTTTTATATCATTGTCAGACTGGTTTCAAAAACTTTTATTCTGACCATAGACTTAATGAGGTAACAGTACTGAAGTAGGTTTGCCAACTTTGCCTTACCTACTTCGATATTGCAGTTTTCACATGATGTGTTTGATCACTCTATTTACTTTTCCCTTTTTTCACTTAATACATTCAGCCATACACTTGAAACACATTTTACTTGCTATACTTTGACCTGAATCAGTCTAAAGTACACTGTTAAGAAAATATTTCTGAACACTCTCTATTTCTATATGACTATATCTATTCACCATTATCTGTTATGCTTTGTATATTATGATTTGGATGTCTGGTACTTTCTTGTGTATGATTTATCATTTTAATTCTGTTCGTTGTTGCTATAATTATTAGTTCAAAAATTGTCATTGTCCATTTCAATATTGTCGATGTCATTGGCTTGCAATAAAATGCAAATTGTTGTGCATGCACAAGCAAAGTTTGGGCATAAGTTGAACTTATGCTTTAACATACTCCTTCATTGGTTTTTCTTTTTGCATTCGATTTGGATTGCTTTACTTGAAAGGTCAACCGTTATGCCTAACATTAAGGGAATGCAGCATGTCACATGCTAAAAAGTGCCCCATGCAATAGGTATTGGATTGTATGGATGGTGGTTACATGGACTCCTCTAATGTTGTAAAAGTACCCTTGTGTGCCCATGGATTTGCCTTGTGAAATATATTATGCATAAGAAACTTTTTTTTTTTTTTTAATTATATTTTTTTTGGGTAAATAAGCTTGAAATTGAAAAAAGGCTGAGCGGATATACAACCTACAAGAGGCATGCCCCAGGGAGGATAAAAGAAAAACAAAGGAAAAGAAAAGAAAAAGGGATGGCCAACTCGACTACAATAGGGAGGGATAGATAAAGAGAACAAGATTAATCAAACGCTACATAGTGAGCTAAACAAAATGTATACCTAAATGTTTCTAGTCCATCCATAGAAAAGGGAGGGGAAAGGTGAAGGCTTTGGAGCTTGAAAGCACAACCCATTTGCTTGAACTAATCACGCCTATGCTGGACCAAATGCTGAATGAAGAGGACATTCCCCTCAACTAGAATAAACCACACGGTGGCTACAAACAACACGTATCAAAACACATGGGCATGAATGAAGAAAAGGGCCCATTGCATGGGGTGCTAGTGGACATCCCCCACTAGCTAGGAGCCCGTTGCATGGGTACTTGGGTACAAATGGAAGCCATATTACAAATGAAGGACTCGCTACAAATTATACAGAACTAGCAGCAGTCAATAATGAACAGTAAGCACTCCTCTTTCTGCCCAGAAATTGGCAGCAAAATGGGCACAAAAAGATGGTAACTACAACTATGCACATAAATTGAATATATGTACAAACAAGAAATTCGTTTGTGTTCCTGTGTCCTTCGATATGGATATTACTTATTAGATGAACTTGACACTTGGACACACTCGAACTCGACATCTGTACTGTGCATCAGTCTATGTACCATAGAATCTGGCTATTGGAATTTGCAAGGTACTTGTCACTTTGAGTGATTTGCTTATATAATTTACTATTAAGTGAAACAGTATCTACAAAATGCGTTTCTAGCTTTTGAGTTTCACGCTGACTAGTTGATGCCATAAGTTATTATTATTATTTTTTTGTCTTCCTTTGAGTTCTTGCTATATTTACAGGTTATGGTCATGGATTATAAGCTTACGTACCCCAGTGGAACGGCAACAGCAATGTTGATAAACAGCTTCCGCACAGCAAGTGGAGCTGAGCTTGCTGGGTAAGGGACTAATGCATCAATTTCATGGTTTCATTGTTCTTGGGGGTATTCTTCGAGTTGCATGGTGTTTGGCAGGACTACACAGTATATATGACAATATGATTGTATTAAGTAAAAAGCTCAAGGTTAAAGCAGTATATGAAACATATATAGACATAGGTGTATTTTGGTCAATCATGCTCTTGAAAACAAGGTGTCTCAATAATTTTCAGGCCGTAGTCTTGAAAATTGTCAGGGACTATTGTTATCCATATCATACGTCGTTGCAAGGCCTTTGCTCTTAGTCGGGTTCATTAGTTATTCCTCATTAAAATGATGTTGCTGACTGCTGAGAAGATACCCTCTGCAGGGAGGCATAGCTGAAAAACTTAATTAGGTACACCATTCCATATCTTCGACCTTGTGTTCTTTTTGCTATATCTGGCTTTACCCCCTGTTTACTTTGAAAATCACTAAAATATGTTGCCTTTAATAATTTGAAATGACAAGTGAGCATTCGTTTGGGGTTTCCAATGTTACACATGTTAAGAGCTTATCATACATTGGGCTAATAATATCTCCAAAACTAGTATACGAGACTTGGTGGCCTCTCTGCTTACATTGATTTCCAGTTGATGCTCTCTAACAGCTACGCTTTTGGAGCCTTTCGAACAAGGTTCTCTAGACTGATTTTATTTTATTTGTATATTAGGTCGCACTTGTTGGGGAGTGTTGAAGTCCCACATCGATTAACTAATACCTCAGAAACTAATACATGAGTCTAGACCTGTTTGATGTGTTCTAGAAATATCTCTGATCCAGTAAATAGCTCTACGAACGATTGAATTTGATTGACTTGGAAAGCGAAAAGATTTGTACGAGTTATACATTTCTGAATTCTGACTGCTGTAAAACATGAGAAGATTGAATTGTCCTTGTAAGAATATGTGAAGGTTTTGGGATAGTAATGGTGGCTGAGAGATCCATGAATTGGGATCTTGGTGCATATAAGATCCAATGGGAACATGATTTTCCGGCCCCTTCGGCGAGGGGACCCGTTTTTGCTAACAATTTGCTTGGAGACCTGGTGTCTGTAGAAGCTTTATATGGAGTTCAAGGTAGCCTTTTTTTTTTTTTTCCCCATGCTAAGAAATAAGGAGTTAACTCATCTTGCTTGAAAGAAGACATGCCTAGCGGCTACTCCGCTATAGCCAATTGGTGGTATTGAGTGGGATGCTTTAACGACTGACTCAAATTTGGGCATTGACCATGATATGCCTTTAACTGTTAGATTCATTGGGTTCTCTTACCCAAGGACACCAAGACATGACTAAATATCTTGGGTACTTCCATTGTTCTACTCACAAAATGAGCGGTCTATGCAAAATTTCATGGCAAACAGCATATTTCTAGGGTGCTTTTCCAGTCAGACCTTTCAATTGCATATCTCATATGCTAACTTAAGTGTCAGATGTATTGTTGCTTAACTAATTTTAAGGATTCCATGTAAGATAGGTCGTGCCTTGAAGTTGATGTTTTCAAAATGTTTGTTAATTAGTTGTGTATTTTTTTAACAGGAATCAAGTCAGATGTCTTGGGAAGTATTTGAGCATAAGTTTAGTCTGGAGCTGCTTTAAATGGTTCTTCAGCGGTATTGGGGATTCTTGTGGGTTTGACAATTTTCCTACGCTTGGATTGACACTATTTAAGAACACGTAAGGTGCTATTGATACTCTGCAGGAGCATGTAGCTTTTAGATTACTATGATGTTTCTTCTTAGCATATCCCTCCCCTCTCTAAAGCAAAGGAAAAGAGGGGGGAAAAAGGCATCTAGGAAGGCTTACTTACAGACAAAATGTTGCTGTTAATCTTTTTTATTTTTGTGTTGCAGGTTCTATTTTGACTTTAGTCCAACTTATGTTGGATGTGGTCTTATTTGTCCTCACATAGTGAACTGTTCTGTTCTTCTTGGCGCAATCGTATCATGGGGCATTCTTTGGCCCTTCATATCTCAACATGCAGGAGATTGGTATCCAGCTGATCTCGGTAGCAATGATTTCAAAGGACTTTATGGGTACAAGGTATTCTAAGTTGCTGCTTTTAGTATGGAACAAAAGTATGCTGTGTCACTGCATTTATGGACTGTTCGCAATTGACAATTTTGAAGGCTTGTTTACTTCTCTAACGTGGAAGTCTCAGTGATGTGATGTATCTAGACCCTTGTCACCCTAGGCTTGATATTTTTGGTTGAAGTCAGTGACATGCTTCAGAGGCACACATCTTGCTGACTTTCATAATGTACATCTGAGTCTTCTTTCCTTTCCCTGTTCGTCCCCTCTTGACGACAGTTGGATAACAGTGCATAATTGTCAAGCAAGGAAAGAAAATATTCTGTCATCATTTTGAACTGTGTACAGATAAATCAGGGCAGTCGGGGATAGTCATTTTCTCGCCAACCCAAATTTATTGGGACGTTAGGCTCTGTTTGCTTTGGTTTGGGAATAGTCTTTTTGTTTGTTTTGGACATGAAGTTCAGTGGACTAGAACTTCATTTTCTAATTATCCTTTTCTCTGCTATTTTGTGACTGATCAGAATTTCTGTTGTTGCTAGTTTCTTTAAGTCTCTATACTAATATCACCCCTGCACAAAGGGAGAGAATTTCGCCTTACATTTTTGGGTGAATCTTTAGTAAGTCCCTTTATGGGCTTCTAAATTTTCTAGAAAATGGAGATTCCTAGTTTTCTTTGTCTTTTTTGGTCCTCTCAATTCCATGTTTAGCTTTCCTACTACTCCATTATCTTATGCTCTAACACATCCTCCTACCTTTCCTTTTGCAGGTTTTCATAGCCATCTCCCTCATCCTTGGTGATGGCCTATACAATTTGGTTAAAATAATAGCAATAACTGTTAGAGAATTGTGTAACAAAAGCACAAAAGAGAAGAATCTTCCTATCGTTAATGAAGTTTCAGGTGAGGAACGTAAAGAATACGATGTCTTACATGGTAGACATATGTTACAGCTCGAGATTTTTTGTATTTAGTTATTTTTCCTGTCCTTGATGCTGCTTTCATCTGCAAGTGTGCTTCTTCGATAAAGACAACATCCATACCCTTTCTGCTTAGTGACATTTTACTTTTCTTAGCACATTTCAGTTCATGAATGCCGAAACACGCATACAAAGGATACAATTCACCTTGCACTTATCCTGATCTGAACGTACAATGGAAAAATCAATTTCATACTGTCATAGTAGCTTCAAAATTGATGTACTGGTTAAAAACTGAATGATGAAGAATGCTTGAAATAACAAAATTTCGAAGTTCTTAGTTAGCGTGATGAACTAACATGTCTTTTGAGTGTTAGCAGTGGGTAGAAACATCATTGTCTTCTTGCCTTCTCTATTTAGAATATGGTCAATCACAAAACGAGGATCAACTACGATCTGTGAATAACTCTATTATTTTTTACGTGTTATCTTTCATATAATGATTTCCGGAATTTTGATTTCTAGTATGTTTGAAATCAGCGTTTGGCTGTACTGACGACAATTGGAACTGGCTACTAAAATAGTGGCAGTTTAGATTGTGTATTGTCAGTACGAGTCCAGTTTTATAATCACTTTACATTCACATCCAAGTCTTCACTACCCAATCACTCATTCTGGATAGAAGCATATGTTCATAGAGAAAGATGAACCAAAAGTGTCATTCTTGCTATTCTGCACTACTGATGGAATCAATTTGGATTTAATACTTGTATTATTCAACTGGATAAAGGAAAAGTTCTAATGTGGATCCAATTTGTATGCGTTCAAAATGTTTAAAATGATTTTATCAATGGTAACTATGAGACAGTCAGCTGTTGATACAAGTTACCTTATACACAACTTCTGAATTTCATTTTAAGTAATATCACTCATGATTCCTTTTAAGGATTCTGATTTCTGTGATTCCTGAACTTTTTCACAGTTATGCATGTAAAGCTTTCTATGTTTCTCTCTTAACTTTGGCAATACTTGTGTGCAAAATATGCGGTTCTGGCTTCCCTTAGGTGTTACTCTTTCTTGTTTTTTTCACAAACCTGTCTTTTGCAGATGACGAGTCTTCGGAACTACTAATGGAGCAACGAAAACGAGACGAGGTGTTTCTAAAAGACAGGATACCATCCTGGGTGGCAGTTTCTGGTTATGTAGGCCTGGCTGCAATATCCACAGCTACAATACCATCCATCTTCCCACCCCTCAAGTGGTATCTGGTCCTTTGCTCCTATCTTTTCGCCCCTGCCCTTGCCTTCTGCAACTCCTACGGAACTGGTCTCACAGACTGGAGTTTAGCCTCCACTTATGGAAAAATCGGTCTTTTCATTATCGCTTCATTGGTTGGACGAAATGGCGGCGTAATAGCCGGTTTAGCAGCTTGTGGGGTCATGATGTCCATTGTATCCACTGCAGCAGATCTCATGCAAGACTTCAAGACGGGCTACCTCACTCTCTCATCAGCCAAATCCATGTTTGTGAGCCAATTAATTGGTACAGCCATGGGATGTGTCATTGCCCCACTAACATTTTGGTTGTTTTGGACTGCTTTTGATGTGGGGTCACCTGACGGTCCGTATAAAGCACCATATGCCGTTATATTTAGAGAAATGGCCATTCTGGGAATTGAGGGGTTCTCTGAGCTTCCAAAGCATTGTCTAGCCTTGTGTTGTGGATTCTTTGTGGCTGCTTTGCTAGTAAACCTTCTGAGGGATGTGACCCCGACGAAGGTTTCTCAGTTTATTCCGATTCCAATGGCGATGGCAGTACCGTTTTACATCGGGGCTTACTTTGCCATTGATATGTTTGTTGGGACTGTGATATTGTTTGTCTGGGAGCGGTTAAATAGGAAAAATGCAGAAGATTACGCAGGCGCTGTTGCTTCCGGTTTGATATGTGGTGATGGTATTTGGACTATTCCATCGGCAATCCTCTCCATTTTCAGGGTTAATCCACCCATCTGCATGTACTTTGGGCCTTCTACGAGTTCCTGAGCACCAGGTAAGCCCTTGTACTTGATTGTTGTTGTGAACCCTTAATGGTTGTTGGACATGTAAATATGTCTGTTGTGCATTCTGTATCCATGTGACTATTATATCCCAAATATGCTTTTCAGAAGCCTGTCTGTTATTGTGTCTCCTATCCGTTATTAACTAAACTTAGCAGCATAGAAAATCCATGAGTTTTTAATTGCAATCCCCAGCATTTGGCAAAACTGAGGAAAAATGCTGCTTTTGTAAAGCAAATATGATTCATCCAAGACGATAAACTGACTTTGAGTCGCTCTTTATTTTATTTTATTTATTTGTTGGTTTGACAGTTAGGGGTGTTCGGGTCAGTTTACACGCTTGACCTCTCTCCTTCCCGTTTGGGTCAAAGGCAGACCATCCACGCCGGGACTAGGGGATTCACAAAAAATTACTTTCTTGCAGCCTGACTCCAAGAATCGAACTGTTCAATTGTGTGAGAAGTAAACCAACCAACCAATTGGACTAACCTCTGTGGCTTCTCTTTATTTTATTAGTGTTAGGCATTGTTTGGGCATTTACTAAATAGAAAAGCTTCAGGCACTTCCAAAAAGTAAATCCTTTTAACTTGGACAAGATGAAGCACATGGGGCAAATATTATGGCCACTCCCACTCAAATGTTCTGGTTCGATAATTCCATAAATCGATTCTATCCCAACGGAAACCACTGAAACTGACCCATCTAAACCATTTTCTAATAACACCTGAAAAAGATAAAAGGAAACAAACAGAGAATCGGATGGTTATTATCAGAGCCGGTTAATTCCATATCATTTAGATGTCTCTTTTAGTTTCCCTCTGATTCCTCTCTTTATTATTTTTCAATTCTTTTCCAGACTTTGAAATAGAGCTAAGTGTGTTTCTCGTAGCTTTTTTGTTTTAAAGTTGTTTTTTTTGTTTTAAAGTTGTAGACAGAAGTAACGGTTTTTTGTGTTTTTTTTTTTTGGCGAGAAGAGTCTTTTGAGCAAAAAGTACAAAAAAAAACGAAAAAGTCGATAAGAGGAACGGGGCCTAAGGAAAATGGAAGTGGATAAGAAAATCAAAGAAATGAGTTCAGCTTCTTTTTTTTTTTTTAATTTTCGTTTCTTTTGATTTCCCTTTATATTTCGTTAACTAATTCATGATCCAAGTAGTCATAATAAGACCTCTAATGGTCAATAAAATATATCTTTCACAAATTCCCAAGCTTGCTTGGGAAAATATATGGTATCACTATCCCCCTCTTATGGTGTGACCAAAACATTAGTACATGTTATGCCTTTTCATGGTGAATGTAGTACCATTTTGTGATGAATGTTATAATGGAGGACTCTGTAAAAAAAAATGATTTTGAAAATGTTTAACTTCTTCTTTTGGTGAATGTAATGCCATCTTAGGTATTAATTTTTTATATAAAAAAACCAGTAACTGGATAGCAAGCAAAAGAAAGGGATTGCTATAGGAGAGATGTGACATGAAGATGATAATGGTTGAGGTCCATAATTTAGGACTCATTCGGATAGGAATTCTTGTTTTATTGGGGGCTCAAAGTCCTTGACAGTAGTCTTACAGCGACAATCATTTAGTATCCCATCTAGATATGGCGACGTTGGGGCCATGGATCGTGCTATTTTGATAATTCGAGTCGTTGTAGATAAAATTGATAAGACCGCCACATGATCCATTAAATTCATGTAGAAAAAAATGAGCAAAGATCTATTTCTCAAGCCATATTACTATCATTCTAAAATGCCACGTCGCTTGGCATCGAATGTATACATGTCATGCATTTTAAAGTCATAATAATATTAATGGTCCATTTTTAAGTCGCAATTTATTTAAATATTTATTACTATACATATTAATGATGCACTTCAGCACTTGTTGCTTTAGTTGAAGCTTGATTCCACTACACATACTTTCGCCTTCCCATTGAAACTGGCGTATGACTTTTGAAAAAGATGAAGGGTGGAAGGTAAAATGATTTTTATTTGACAAATCAGTTTTTCGGGTGAGCTTACGTGCATCTCGACTAGTTTTGGAGATTCAACGAAACCGGAGTAAAGTTCCATATAGACTGGCACCAAAAGAGGGATTCGGGGTGGGTGTTGTGCGGCAAAACTATATCATTTTGCCCTACCCCACTATACCCTACCCCAAAGAGCCTAAATCTCCTAAAATTGAATCCCAAAATTGAACCTCAAAATTAACTCTCCAAACAAGGCCCTTGGACGCTTTGGAATTTGCCCAAAAATTCGTTTTGCTGCACAAGACGGCGCACAACACCCATTGCACAACATCGACTCTGGATTCCCAAAGGAGTTTAAAGCATCTAATAGTAAGTTTTAAACTTGAGACTTTAGGAGGAAACAAACTTCTAAATCACGACTCTTGATTGGGACGCCAACCCCTTGTGATTGGAAGCTAAATTTGATTAAGATAAACACATATCCAAGCTATATCTCTAAATGGCAATATATGTGAATGTATAGAAATGATTTGTACAAGCAAAGACTTTTTCTTCTTCAAGCTTTGAAATCATGCGAGGTTGGAATGATAATTCAACAGATAGCTTTCAAAGAGGGCCCGGCTGTTGTCTCCAAGATGGGAAGCACAACTCATAACCAATGCAATCATCAACATACACATAGCCACTCCCACAATTTTCATCATTGCACAACTTTGATATTGGTCAATTCTTCGCCTAAAATCTCGATACAATTTTTTAAAAGTTTTAAAAGGCAAAGAAAGAGGGGGAAAAAAAAAAATTAATGCCAGATCTTCAGAGTCAAGCCATCCTCAAGTAATTGGGTGTTCGAGCTAATTGATGCACAACTCGACCAGTTTTAGGATTAAGCAAATCTTCAGAGTCTAGCAGTCAGGGGCAACTGCAGGATTTTAGCTCAATAGTAAAATAAATGTATTGAGTTTTATTTATATACGGACAATATATGAGCTAATGGTATTTATTATAATTGAAAACTTATCGGGTCAAGTTTATTTTGTTTTGTTGAGCTATATAATTTGGGAGCTGATTTTGGGGCTCCCTTTTTTGATGCAAGCACTCCAAAATTTAATGAAGTTACAAAACTACCCTTTTCAAAATATAAAAGTTACTGGAGGCACTCCATCCTAAAATTATCTCCTCATTTACTTGAGACACTCCTAACGGAAATATGAACCAAAGCCTCTCTCCGTTGGCAGCAGATCCTCTATTTGAAGTTGCCTGTCTGACACCTCTGTCTCACGCTCTTAGTGCTGCCATGTCGCCCATATTTCCCCTCCATTAAACCCACCAACTCTGTTAATGGCATTGTTAACTCAAGGTAATTGTTACTCTTTTTTTTTTGGTTTTGCAATATCCTTTGAATAAAAAAAATAAAGTATTTCTAAGTACAATTTTTTATTTTTGTTTGCACCAAATTAAAATTCTAGTAGAGATCTTTCTTTTGATGAGCAAAAATTTTAAAAAATATATACGAAAGTATTTTACATTGTTGGTTTATTGAGTTGGCTTTGTACTATCCTTTGGATAAAAAAATAAAGTAATTCCGCGCATAATTTTTTATTTTCTTTTGCACCAAAATGAACTACTAAAGAGATTTTTAATTCGATTCGAAAAAATTTAAAAAAATTTATACGAAAGTATTTTATATTGCTGGCTTGTTGGGTTTAAATTATTTCGTACAAAAATTTTCAATTTTTTTAGCAATGAAAAAAAATATAAAATTATGCGCGCAATTACTTTATTTTTTTATCCGAAAGATATTGCAAAGTTGCTCAACAAGCTAACAATGTAAAATACGGCCCACATCTATCCCCCCCTCTCTCTCTCCCTCTTTTTCTCTCCTTTCTCTCTCTTAATCCAGGCCGTCCAAAAAGTGTTTTGGATGGCCGAGATCTGCGCTCGGGCACCACATAGGATGGTGCCCACTTGGCACTGAAAAACCCCTCGTTAACAAAGGAGGAAAAGGAGTAGAGTAAATTTTTTTTGGAGTGCCTGAATTAAATTATAGAACTTGCAAAAGGGTAGTTTTGGAAAATCACTGTAGCTTGGAGCCCCTCCATCAATTTTTGGAGTGCGATTATCAATTCCCATATAATTTACGTACTCACAAATTTAAGTGATTAAGTTGCTCTGCCTTTGTATGGATGATGATACTATTATAGAAAAATTATACGTAAAACATATAAATCCTTAGTGGATTTGTTGAATTCAAGGGGTTGAAGCGAACCCCTTGAAACCCTACTACCGATGCCGCTGTTAGTGGTTGAAAATTTAACTGTATTAAAACAATGTTATATAAACGGACACTATATGAACTAATGGTATTTATTATAATTGAAAGCTTATCAGGTCAATTTTATTTTATTTTGTTGAGCTATAACATTTACGTACTCAAAAATTTAAGTGATTCATTTGCTCTGCCTTTGTATGAATGGTAATACTATTATAGAAAAATTATACGTAAAACGTATAAATTCTTAGTGCATTTGTTGAACTCAAGGGGTTCGCTTGAAATCCCACTACCGATGCCCCGTTAGCGGTGCGAATTTAAAGTGATAAACTCCTTACTTATTTGTTGTAATATTCCACTCGACCAATTCCATAGATCTCTCACACGAAACTCTTGTGGGATATTTTTACAGAGAACCCAAAAGTTTCTAATCAGATTGAGATAAAATGCTAAAATAAAATCATAAATTAGAAGGAAATAGCGTGAGGAGTATCAATTAGTTCCCCACTATGGTGACCAGAACTGGAATGGATTTTCCATGCAATGGAAATCAAATTTCCTTTAATTCTTCCTTGATATGTACTTACTCGAAGCATGAAAATTCTTACTCAAATTCTTACTCAAATTTCCTTTAGTTTGATATACATACTCGAAGCATGAAAATTACGTTTGTCGTGGTTAATACTTTACCCGGGTCTTGCTAACCACTGTCCACTAAGCAGTGATAATATACATATAATGTCAAGCAAATTTTAATTTCAATACACATCATACGTATATCAATCATATTCGCTTCCATGTATAACTATAAATCTTTTAAGATATTGAAACGCCTTTTGTAAATTACCCAAACCCTAATGGTTGTGGCTAGCATTTTCCAATCTTTATTTCCCTCTAAAATTCTCTTACTTGGTATGGCGGTCCGGGTGGTCCGGGCCAACTTAGACATACCTCGACTCCCTGGTCTGGTCAAAGATAAGGAATCCACGCTGAGAATTAAAATTCATAAAAAATTATTTTCTTCCGACCTGGTCTCAAAAGTCGAACCCTAAACGATTGTGTGGTCCGCACACCACTAACCACCCAAACGAATCCCTGTTGAATTCTCTAGCAGTAGTAAAATGGGAGACAATATACAGTATACAGTATAAGGCAACTCAATTTGCATTTTGGCACTAAAAAACAACCTTAGGATGATTTCCCAATTATCCTCATGCTTATCTTCAGGTTTACGAAAACAGTTTTTCTTTCACTTGTTTAAAGGAACGTGTAAAAATGGACATATGGGATGCACAACATCGTGTTGTGCAGCCATTGCGCTGCTGCATTGGCCTCGTTCTGACAATCGGAGAAGTTCACGGCGTATAGTTCATCGAGTACTACACATGTACCAAAAATCAATTCGATCGGATATATTTAAGTACTTCATCGCAACACAAATAACTTGAAAAGAAATGGAACACAAATGGACACAAACACTGGATCACAACCACTTTTTCAAGTTATTTGTTCCGATGAGGCACTTAAAGATATTTGATTGAGTTGATTTTTGGCACGCTTGTAGTACTCGACGAGCTCTACGTAGTGAACGTCTCCGATCGTCGGAAAGATGCCGACGCGGCCTCGCCATAAGGCTGCACAGCACCCCCCAAACTCCTGTAAAAATATGCAAGTGTTATAAAAATGTGTATTCTTATAAAAAAAAAGAATTCATAAATAGTGTATTATAATTCTAATAAATAGGAAATTACACCACTTATTTAAAATTCAAATAATAAAGGTTCATATGCACCTCCATCAATCTATTATTTCCTCTCCTTCAAAGGTAGGTTTAGGTTTGGAATCTTCTCACATTCCATCAACTCTTCAAGGCTAGTCCGTACTAGAGTTTTATTTTAGCTTTAATTGGACTTTCCACAATGGATGGTGAGATTGAAACCCCATGATTAGTTTAGATAAGTACAAGCTGGTCCGAACAGTTGAGTTATTAAAAAAAGGTTATGGGCATCTTATCTTTGTGTGCGCGTTTACAAATAATAATATATATCAATTAATATACAACCCACCGAAACATTAAAGAATATTATTTGAACGCGCAATTGAAAATGGGTAGTAAAGAAATATGGGGCATCTTTGTCATCGGAGTGATTCACGGAACTTCAATTCCTGTCATTTTCTTCCACCCGCTTATTCATTCCTTCATTGATTCATTTGTATATCTTTTCGAGAGCAATTTTGTTCACCCTCCTTAAAAGAGGGTGAACAAAACTCTCTCTCTTATTGGTTGAAACATGTGGGTCCTACCACAAAGTGATATCATGTTTACATCAAAGTGATGTCATGCTTACCAAAAGTGTATTGCAGAAGTAAGTATGACATCATTTTATGGTGGGACCCACACCAATTCAACCAATAGGAGAGGGGGTTTTGTTCACCCTCTTTTAAGGAGGGTGAACAAAATTGCACTCTATCTTTTCTTTGTTGATGACAATCCCATGTTACACGGTTAGAGTGTCCAGACTAGTTTATGTAGGATGGCCGCAGGGACGGGCTAACCATGGCGATCGCCCTATCCAAATTTCAAAATTTTCTTATAAATATAGTAATTTTTTTGAAAAAATTTACAATTAAATAGGTTTGCTCGCCCAATAAATCATTGTTGTAGTGTTTGCCCAACTCACACTAGAATCCTCCGTCCGTCCAAGTTTATGCGCACCTCAACTATTTCCTTCTTGGTTCGGTCAAAGGCACACATCCACGTTTGGACTAGAGAATTCACAAGATATTTTTCTCTTGCGACCTGGCCCCAAAGGGTTACCAACTTTCGAACCTAGGATGCTAGAGTTTACCGCTCATCTCTGTTGCTACTTGAGCTACCCCTGGTTACTTTACTCTAAAGAATTTGGGAGTTTGTGTGCATGGGCCATGAAATATCAGAAACTAGCATTCAGGCCCCCAAGGACCCACTGAGTATCTCTCCAAATAGAAGAACATATTGAAAATCTGAAACCACAGCCTTTATTAATTTTTTAACCCTAGGTCCATCACTGGTTCCTTAAACTTACCAATATTTGAAAATTATCATAAGAATGGGCCTAGAGTGGGTTAGAAGCAACCCCACTAACCCCCTTCATTGCATGCCAGGTGTCACCACTACATATTTGAGTTCCTTGCAATATGTTTGCCGTTAATTGTTGCAAATTGCAATAACGCAATGCAAGGTAAGAAAAATAATGAGGAAGATAATAAATTAATAAGACAATAAGCAACCAAATGTATTGTGATTTTCTTGTCCATTTCTACAACTAATATATTCTAGATACAAAAATGTAAATGGATCAATAACTTATTAATTAATGATCAGCAAACAGGTGGACCTCAATCAAGGTAGCCAAGCGAACTCCAAACTAAAAAATCTCCATTGAACCCCGATATTTCTTCCTTCCCATTCCAAAAATAGATCTGTACCATGTGTTTTGATCGAGGGGCGGTCCTAGGAGGTGCATGTGGAGCCGGTGCTCTTTCACACTTCCTCGTTATCTCAATATTTCTATAATACTTTAGGTTTTGTTTGTGAGAATATGAAGAAAAGGGAAAATTGTGTTTTTAATATATAAAGATGACATTTTGTTATTAATTTATGAATACATGTAATTTAGATCCTGCGTTAAGAATCCTGCGTCTGCCACTATTTTGATCAATGGTTACCAACCGTCCATAAATTTGAACTTTTATAGGGTTTTACCATGCCTCAAATTTTACCTAAATGATTCAGATCACGTTTTGGAGCTCGGGAAAGTTCCGTTTTGTTGGCACTGTAGCAGGGCTCTGGTTTCGTAAAAAACACACCATTGAAAGTTTTATTTTACACTATGCTACAAAAATTGATCTCTTAAGTTTGTCACAATAAAAGTTTCGCAAGCCTTCCACTGAAGTTTTGAGAAGTGTTTTTATTACATGATTGATTGAGAAAACCAAGTTAACAACAAAGGTTGTTCCTTTTTTCAATCAACGAGATAGATTACAAGATACCACTTGTGTACAAATACATACAGTTTTATAGTAGTAATACGTTCTTGGCCGCGCACTAGCCCCTGTTTCATGGATCCCAAGGTCTCAAAACAGGGGATGTTGATGCCTGAATTCTTGAGCCACCCAAATCCAAACACCACCACCACGACCAACAACATGGCTGAGACCAACAACAACAACAACAACTCTTCATCAGCGCAAATCAAGGATTTCCAAATCGTAGTTTCCGAAAAACAAGACACTGACTCCACCAAGAAGCAGCTGGCCCCCAAAAGAACCTCAAACAAAGACAGGCACACGAAAGTGGAAGGCAGGGGAAGAAGGATAAGGATGCCCGCCCTCTGCGCCGCCAGAATTTTCCAGTTGACCAGAGAATTGGGTCACAAATCAGACGGAGAAACAATCCAGTGGCTTCTACAGCAGGCCGAGCCATCGATCGTCGCCGCTACCGGAACCGGGACTATCCCCGCTTCCGCTTTAGCGGCGGCCGGTGGCTCGGTTTCCCACCACGGGGCGTCGATTTCGGTTGGATTGCATCAGAGAATTGAGGAATTAGGTGGGCATGGTAATATTAGGCCCAATTGGTCATTGGTTGGACCCCATTTGGCCACAGCTGGGATATGGCCCCCTGCTGCTGTAAGTGGTTTTGGGTTTCAGTCATCGTCTGGTCCATCAACGGCGAATTTGGGAAGTGAGGGATTGAATTACCTGCAAAAAGTTGGGGTTTCCGGGTTTGAATTGCCAGTTGGAAATATGGGTTCTATGAGTTTTACATCGATTTTGGGTGGAAGTAGTAGCGGGCAGCAGCAGCAGCAAGTACCTGGGTTGGAGCTTGGGTTATCACAAGAGGGGCATATCGGAGTTTTGAACAATCACGCGTTGAGCCAGATTTATCAGCAGATGGGTCAGGCTAGAATGCAAATTCAGCAACATCAACAGCAGCAGCAACATCAGGAACCTTCTTCCAAGGATGATTCTCAAGGGTCAGGACAGTAATTTTGCAGATGAGATATAGTGGTTTCAAATTTGGGAGGAAAACATGAAAGAAAGTATCAGATTTGAGAAGATGGGAGTTGTATTTGGTGTGTATGGTTTGATAGCTGAGAATTCAGAAGGGGCTGTCTTTGGTTGACTCCATGTTTAATTTGTATTCCTACCTTCATCCAAGTCTCCAACTACAGGTGCTCCTTCGTCTTCTGTTTTCTTTATACTAACAAATACATATGAATGGGTTTTTTTTGTCAATGATAAGAGGTTTTTTTTTTGATATTATTGATACCATTAGAGTGTTGCTTGTGGTCTGAAATGTGCAGGTGGATCTGTACAGGGCCAAATAGCTTGGATTTGGGCTTAAGCTTGTTATTTGTTTTTTGAAGGTGTGTTTTTCCTATGCTGTGTAAAAACGGTAGGAAGGGGCAACCAGTGTAGCGACCCCCTTTGGGTGACCATAGCGGTTCCATACCCACCGTGGAATGTTCTGCGGGGAGGATAGAGTAAGGTATCTTTTTATCATCTTGTTCATGATATTCATGATAGTGTGGTGAGCAGCTTGTTTGTGAAAAAACTGAACATGAACATAGAGTATTATAGTCCCTATTACTGCAATTTCAATGCATTCTAGGTAACTGCTATTCACGTATATTACTCCTGCTTTTGTATCACTCAAACCGTGCCTTGTGTGACACATTTGAGCCATTTGTTTCTTCCTTGGGCTTGAATCTTAAAACCCCTAGTCTTTCAGACTCTGTAGTGTTTGCTTTGCATGTCTTCGAGACTGGAAGTTAATTACTACAAGGATCTTGAAAAGTGCTTCATGTTCATATTAGAGCAGTTACTCAGAAATAGTACCATTCATGTTGTTTTGATATACTACAATGTTGGTAATACCACTCAAATTAAAGATCTAATCTGTTGTCTTAGGATACTTATTCATATAGAGACCAGTTGGATTTTGTGTACACTTTGTTTTGAATCGACGTAGTGCTCTGAAATTTAGGGCAAAACGGTCACATGTTTGTGCAATTGCTTCAGCGCAAACAGAAATCTCTGCATAGAGCTTACTTGATAAGGTTTGCTGAGTCAAGTTCAGAATTCAGGGCAAAACGATCACCTCGTGTCTTCAGAATTAAACTTTGCTGAGTTGAGTTCAATGAAATCCAACACCTTCTCTGCCTAGCCTTCGTGAACTAGATAAAAATAGCGGTGCTACATGCCCAGAATTCTTACCTAGAAAATTACCCAGAATTTGAAATCACTGGCTCTGATTTCAGTTTCTGGGTAGAAATTCTGGTTACTTGGCGTTTTCCTGATAAAAAATGCCTGAGTGGGTTTGTTGAGTTCCTAACCTCATGTAGCATAAGTGGTACAAGAAGAAATAGGAAGTTTTCTTTCGACAGAATCCGAGGTGATCATATTTGATTGTGTTTATGTGGTAATGACTTTGTAGCCATTGCTTTCATTCATAACCAACATTTAGGTCACCCCTCCAGTCTTTACTGATTCCTCTACTCGGCTGTTTCTTTATTTAGAAGTATACTATTCTTCTTTCTGTTTCTCAGCTGTCTCCTTCAGCTCCTACTTCCTCTCTTACAGAATGGCGTATTATTGGTTGAAGAATAAGGGTGGTCAAAATATCCTTGAAACTGTTTAACCGGCCCAAAATGAGCCTAGCTGCGCGGTTTTGATTTGGTTTTCGTTACAAATGGTTCGGTCATGGGTTGCAAACTCGTTAAAGTGTTAGAACTTGTTCAAATTTTTTTTTTTTTGGGTAACTATTCAGACCAGCTTACGCATACCTCGACTAATCAGTAGTAGAATTTGTTGGGTTGATGTTGGCGTTGGTAAATATTCACAATTCCAAACTCTAATTTGGAACTGATTTATGCTGTACTTAGAAAGTTACCAAAGCAACACTCCTGTCAATTTCCGGATTTTTCGTCGAACTACTACGTTTTCAGAAAGGAATTGCCAAACTACTCCTCTTTTGAAACTATTTGTAAAAATACTCTTTAACGCGATTTGGAATTGCGCTAACTATAAAACGCGAACTGGAATTGCGCTAATAGTGCCCATATGGCACCCGAAGTCCACGTAGGGGTTTAGCGGGATTGCAAATCGCGCTACCATAGGTGTTTAGCGCGATCTGAAATTGCGCTACCCAACCCTTAAAAAATGGGCCTGAACTGACTCCTCTGAAACTCCTCCCTTCAGAGAGAAGACGAAGGTGTCGTGGTGGCACTAGACGATCCCTTCGACAATTTTGGAGAAGTGCCTGATGGCTTCGGAGTAGAGTCCGGCATCAAGGGCGGCTGTCTTGCAGCGGAGGAGGAGCTTGATGTGGCTGAGCAGTTGGGAGATGCCCTCGTGTTCTGTTTTTGGGGGAGACTCTGGTTGGTTGGAATCGTTCCCAAAGATTGGGAATTCGTGGCGGAGAGGAAGGTCGATTGCTCCCCTCTCTTTCTCTCTCTGGTCTCTCTATTGTCAATGAATACCCTTCCTGCTTAAGAGTACGAACTATGAATAATCTGGAGAAGGGTTTTGTGATGCAACAACTATGATTTCTGCCAATGAATACTGGGTTCTGGCCCTTCTGGGTAGGTGACAGAATCAAGAAGAGAGCCTTAAGTCTCTCTATTGTGCCAATGAATACTGGGTTATACCATCTCTGTGTCGAAGAAGGGAGAGATGTTCAGTTTTTTTTTTTTTTCAAGCTTTGGGTAACGCAATATGCAATCGCGCTAAACACCTACGTGGACATCGGGTGCCACATGGGAACTGTTAGCGCAAATCCGGTTCGCATTTTATAGTTAGCGCAATTCCAAATCGCGTTAAAGAATATTTTTACAAATAGTTTCAAAAGAGGAGTAGTTTGGCAATATGTTTGTCAAATTGTAGTACTTCGCTGAAAAATTCTCAATTTCCTGCAACGGAAAAAGACCGGCGAAGAAATTTTTCCTCTCAAAACCTTGAAGGATCAACTGAACACCTTCATTTGTAGAATTTTTACCAGAGTCAAATTTCATCGCTTCTGTATTACTACTACTTTAGTTCTTTTCCTTTCGGAAAAAGTTGGTCTTGCGAAAGAAGTCATTTTCGTTGTGGTTTCCTTTCACAATCAGACATAATCATATGGTTTGAATTCTTCCTCACGTTACTTGACTACTTGCATAGTGGTACCCGAGATTCACGGGTTTGCCTCCTCACAAGTTCGAAACCTCTCACGTGTCATCAACTCCTTCACGATCAGTCCATTTGGAGTTTTCGAAGGCTTTAATTGGGTGGCAAGTGGGCTGCAGGATTGAACCCCCAATATTAGTCCAGGTATATATAAGCTAAAGCCTGAACACCCAAATATAAAAAAAAAAATAGATCGTTATTTGTCTTTTTACATTCTCCCTTAATTTTAGGTCGTCCAACTTTCCGTCCAAGTCGGTGAATGGTCGGTTGTTTTTATTTTTATTTTTTATTTTTTAGGGGTTCATTTTCTTTAACATTAATGGTCGGTTGTTTGGACTAAATCATCTTCATTTATTCTTATTTATCCAATAGTTATAGTAAATGAGATAGGACCAAAAGAGTTAGGAATGTGATACCACAATCACCTGCTACTTTTTTGTAACTTAATGGAAAAGTGTGAGGGAGAACTATGCCCTGGTCAACCAGAGGAATATATCCTTGTTGCAGGTATCTTTCCCTAAGAAAATGGAAAGAAAGCAATTAAACAAATAGTCTACAGAACACAGTTTATTTACACAAACACTAGCATACAGTTTGTGGAGCCTCCACTTCGGAAAAAACTTCCATGCTGAATGGTACTACTACGTGGTATCCGTCCTTACCTGAGCTGTCCAAACATGTATTGAATCTCAATGGCTCAGATTTTAAGGGTGGCATTTTTGTAAATTTGGGGGAAAAATTTACCTTAAAAAATCTGAGCGGCCTTCCAAAACAGGTTTGAACGGTTCGGAGGCAGCTACGGATACCACGTAGTGATCTACTATCTGCATGCAAGTTTTTCTCCTCCACTTGGATGTGTGCAGCGTGCGGGGCGGATCCATCTTTTGCATTCGGATGTGATAAAATTACAATAATGTCACAACTACATGTACTCTAAGGTTAATTATTTATCATGGAAAAAAGCTCACATTCTCTAAGGCTAATCAGCCATTCAATATAGAACAAAATTGTTTAACGGCTATCTTCATTAACTTAACTTTTTCTAACTCCTTGGCTTGAGGTCTCCTCCCCTTGAAGAGCGTCCGGCCCTTCATGATTTAGAATAAGCTCCGTTTCTACTCAGAAGTTAACGTTCTTTTTATAAGCTTAAATAATCCCACACACAAAATAAGAACGGCAAAGAAATCGACAGCAAGATTTACATGGTTCTTCAAAACTGGGTACCTCCATGGCCTATGGGAGCGAGAGCAAATTTTTGTTTTTTGATTAAGTCATACATAGAGACTATTTATATACATACATTTTTATATCCGATTCTAAACCAATTTTGTAAACAATTGTATACAAGTGATGTGGTGGTAGATAACAGAAAAAGAGAGAAGGCAACAACAGTGAACTTTCTTTATATAAGTCTCCTTGTTGGTGTCTTCCCAAAAGGAGAACCAGAAAATGGGAAGGAAAAAAGAATGGAAACAGAGAAGAAAATGTGGGGGTTCCAATAGAGGGTATGAAATGACCAAATCTCAAGGGTGATGCTGACTTGGGTGACTCGAATTGAATGATTGTGGCCCCTTACGATATGATCGGTATGATTCATTGCTAAATTGGAGGAAACATGTAGGTTGAAGGGTCAATTCTATCTTCTTTATGTTTAAATGCTGGTAATGTGTGGTATACTCCAAATGAATGAGAGAGAAAGAGGGATGCTGCTCTATGTAAAACAGTCCGGCTATGCGTACAGACCTACGCGCACGCAAAATACACAAACAATCTTAATTGTTCATTCCAATAAATCAACAGTCCAGATTTTAAACACTCTTCGACTGGTAAGAGTTAACTTTTACCGGTCAAAGAGCAAAGGCCAATCCAGACCGTCAAAAGTGCTTTTGGATGACAGTTCAGATGCACCGTTCGTGCATTTGACGTATGCACACGTCCATACGCGTAGTAATTTTGTATGTAAAAATAAATGCATCATGCATATACCATTATTACCAGTGGCAGGAACACAAAAAAATTTATAAAGTGCCTTAATGATGCATTGGTGTTCCAAACGGCAACACCGAAACAAGTCTAGAGTTTGGAGAGACAACAATAAAACAAGTCTTGATTTGGGAACGATTAAATTAAAGTCAAAGATTTTTGTGATTGGGGCTAAAATACCAAAGTGGACCTTCAAATTCTAGAAACGCGATTTATTCTTTGTTTTTTTGTGTGTTGAATTATCAGTTACAACAGTACTATTTTAGAATGGGATGGAATTAGGCCCGTTTTGAGTGATCCATAGGCCCTTCTAGTGCTCAATTCGATTTAAAAATGGCCTCGAACAAGACTACAGTCCAAACTCCAAGAAAAAAGGTCCAAACTCCATGAATATTGGGCATGTTTGATTACTGGACAAGAGGTGAGGGAGTGCGTGGATCCATTGTCGTCCTTTTTTTGGTCCTAGTAGCCCAGTTCCACTTGCTATGCTTGACAGTCGGATTTGCCCCTACATATATAGTTTCTTATATTACAATAATGCTCTTAGAATATTGGGCATGTTTGTTTCTCTTGTTAACTCATTTTTTTGTTTTAATCAATTACACGTACTTCATTTATCTTTAAGAATAGAATATTGTATAAAATTTAATATTGTTTTGAAATATTAAATGATGGTGGCAATCTTGTTCATCTTTCTTTCTAAGCAATCCTATTCGCCTTTCTTTCTCACACATCCATTTCATATTTTGTGATGCTATATTTTAATAGGTTGTGTTTTATGGTGGTGTTGCGAAAAAAGAATTGTCATGGTTAAAAATAGGTTAATTTGGTGGTTGTATAAATTTAGTAGAGAATCAAGGCGAGGGGAATTTAGATTTTTGAGAATATAACATCACCACTATAACAAAATATCAGACACATTATTGTCAATCCTTTTTCTTAGTTCGGAGCAAATCAAACAAGGGGCCGGGTTGTTAACCTCTTAACTATTACTCCATCTATCCCAAATTGCTGTTCTCTTTTCCTTATTTGAACCCTCTTAAAAAATTGTCTATATCTTCTAATCTATAATCCTTTTTAGATACAATATGGATTTTGTTTAATAGATCTCAATTACTTTTATTAAACAAAATTTTATCATAAAAAAAAATTATAGATTGTGAAATATAGACAATTGTTTGAGTCACACAACTGCCCAAAAAGAGACGAACGAGCAATTTGGGACAGAATGAGTAATACATTTTTACTACCAATCTCGATCTCAATCCCTCGTACTATGAATCCCCTAAAACTACAACCAGCATCAAACGAGGCCTTAATGGTCTAATTACGTTGGTTATACCCAATTGATAGAAATGTACCATACTCTCAGTTGCAGACTTGCAGGAAATGGAAAAGAAAGTATGAGAATGCTTAACTTTTTTGCATTTTTAATGTCTTCAATTTGCAGGAAAGTTGTGGGACTCACATCTCTAAACTTTCTCCTCATTTTTTTTATTGAATGAATGCATAAAGGAAAATACTATTCATTTTGCTTTACTTCACTTCATCATAATTTTTTTTAGAAATAGTTTTCTGTCACTAGTTTCTTGACAAATGATTGAAATCTTAGAAGAGCCAAAAGGGTGGGACAAATCCATCATTCGCATGCAGAGCCACTACACCACACTCTATCTGTCGAGGCCTAGCCCCCAACCTCTCATTTGGAAAAGTTGAGGAAATGCCTCTCCACTAGTGGCCCATTAGTAATAGTTTTAGAGGGTGCTTGAGAGTCTCTCTTTTAAATATTTGCGTTTTACAATTTGTATTTTTTATTTTTTAGATTATGGTCAAAACGTACTATTGAATCCGTAAAGTGTTTGGGAGACATAAGCAGAATTGATTTTGTAACCGGAGCAGTGTTTGAAATATATGTGCCGAATACTTTCTTTAGGTCTTCATATTAACCAAAATGAGAAAAGTGAAAAATGAAAAGTTAAAATCTCATCCCCCAATTTCACCTTTTGCTCTCTTTCATCAAAACCAAAAAATGCATTTTGTTGGAATTCATTTTGAGAGGGGAGAGCCAAATAAGGGCCTGTTTGGGCGCTTAGTTTTCACGTTTTCGCGTTTTGGTTTTTCATTTTTGGCCGTTTGGGCGCCTACTTCTGGGAATGAATTCTGAAGAACTCATTCTTCAGTTTCGGCTTTAGAAGCAAAAACGCAGAAAGAGGTGAGACCTTGTTTTTCCCATTCTTGTTTTGGAAACTTGTTTTTCACTTTCCCGTGATCCCTATCTCTGCCATTATTACCCCTCCCTTATCCTCTTCCCACGAATCCCACACACACGAGAACCAGAGCCAGAGAGTCCTGCGAAGAGAGAGAAATTGTTATCGGTCGTGTTCATCAAATTTCTTCTTCAGATCTGTACACCATACCAGAGACAAGCCAGAGAGAAGGAAGATGCATGTGATCTGAAACTAAAAGTTATTCTTACAGAAATTTAAGCCCTAAAAGTACAACTATCTACCCGCATGTGATCTGAAACTAAAATCTAAGCCCTAAAAGTTAGTAAATTTTCCAGAAATTTAAGCCCTAAAACTTACAAGTTCTTCAATCTTGATCCGAAGCTCTTGTTCATCTCCGGCGCCGGCGTGAAAATCGATGCCGCTGTGGCGCTTTGAAGCTAGGCGGCGATGGTGATGGTGGGCAAGTCGGCGATGGATTCTTGTGTGGGTTTGGTAAAGAGGGGTTCAGGCGAGAGAGAGAGAGAGAGGTCAGTGGACTGTAATTGTGGGTTTGGAAGCCGGTGGAACAATTATGGGGAATGGAAATGTTAATGGGTTTTTGTTTTTTAATTGGAACAACAAATCTAATGGGTTTTTTTTTTAAACCGTTAATGATTGCAAAATGGTAAAAAAAACAAGGGCAAAATGGTAAAAAAAAACCCATAACTCATTTTTATCATTTTTCTCCCAAACACTACTACTTTTGCAAAATGCATTCTGTACATTTCTCCCAAACACTCCTCCCAGATTCAAAACTCATTTTGGTCATAATCCAAAAAGCCAAAAAGCCAAAAATGAAAAATTGAAAAGTTGGTTCCCAAACACCCTCTAAGTAGAATGGAAAAACAAAAAAACAAAAAGAAAAATGAGATAAGTAAGCTCCCAGACACCCCTTATTGGAGATTTTCAAAATAATAAATGATTTTTGACTTGGGATTTTTTGAAAAGATGTTGAGAGAGATTTATGTGAAAGGTTGCAACACCTTTTCACATAAGTTGTGACTTTATTGAAATGGTTAACACACCCATTAGATTAGGATGTGATTATTTGGAAGAGATGTAATTGTTAGGGAGGGTTGTGTAACATGAGGTGCCTCCAAGAGACATGACCCTTCCTAATTAAATTATTGTCTACTAGCAACATGACTTTTCATGAAATGGTAAGAGACATGGCTTTTCATGAAATGGTGCCTAATAAGAGGCATGATTTTTCACGAAGTGATTCCTATGAAGAGGCATGACTTTTCCTTATTAATTGTCTTTAAAAGACATGACTCTTCCTCATTAGTATCTTCAAAAAACATGACTATTCTTAATGTGTGTCTACTGAAGACAAAACTTTTCATAATGGGGTGCCTATAAGTCTATAAATAGGCCCTTTGTAAAGTCATTCTACAAAAAAAATTTCATAGCGAATTGCTCTCTTTCTACACACTATTATTAGAATTTTAGGCATATCGATCTTCAGTTATTCTGGAGAAATTGAATATCAGTTCTTGGTTTTCTTATTCTCATTTAGCAGATATTCTGTTCGTCTGCGTTTGTGCAAACGTGGTCAGAAAGAACCTCGAGTTTGGTTTCGTTGTATCTTGAAGGCAGATTTGTTATTAACCTGGTGCACACATTATGGTGGGGGCAACTACTGTCTTTAGGAAAGTGTTGTTACAACGTGCCTCGAATGTGATATATTGTTCCTGATCTTTCTATTGAGACGACACGATCAACACCTTTTGAAGACTGGATTTCCAACACCCCTAAGCCGGGTTTGTTTGGTAAAGATCGATAGAACGGTTTTTTAGGATAAGTGACTAGGAATAGATAGAAAGACGAGTAATAACTCAAAATAAAACTTATGAAAACATTGCAGGGAGACATAAAGGTTCCGAGGACTAGGTACCTAACCAGCGAATCTAAGCTGGATTCTGTGAAAGACACAGTTGTGGTAGACTGAAAATGGGATAGATTAATTAGATATATAGCACATCTTGATGGATTAATGTACTCCCTTCGTCCCATATTGTCGTGCATCTTTTCTTTTTTTAGATGTCTCAAAAAATTGTCTATAATTTTTAATTTATTAAATTTTTTATATTCAATATGGATCTTGTTTAATAGATCTCAATTAGTTTTATTAAGCAAAGTTGTTGGAATGACAAAAAACATCATAGTTTATGAGATATAAACAATTCTTTGAAATGTTCAAAAAGGAAAAGAAACCCAACAATATGGGACAAACAGAGTACTTCCCAAAGTCGGGTCAACCATTTTGTTGTACATCAAACCAACCACTAGCAGTACCTTAGCAAACATTTGCAGCACCAACTGGCATGACTTCGACTTCAATATCAATTCCCCAAAGCTACAAGTTGCGCTCTTTCAAACCATCACTTAAGCATGTTTTTTTTGACAATTAAGAACCTCATTACATTTGCATGATGATAGCGTAAACACCACACAGACAATATAAGAATACGAAACACTAAAGAAATCGACACACATAATTTACTTGGTTCCTCAAAAATCGGGTACCTTCACAGGAGTGAGAGCGAGAGTTTTGTTATTAATCAACAGTAACAGGTTTTACAATAGTACTAGATAAATACAAAAGATCTTTCCTAGAACATATGAGTCACAAGTTCTAACAAATGACAAACATATAACATTGGGTATCAGGTAAGTACCAAAGATCTTTCCTAACCATCTGTTTTGCATTTTTTTCATACCTTGTAAATTAAAGGTACACTTAGTTTTGTTTTTTCACGTGAAAAATTCAGCTAATCACTATACGCTCTATGTTTTGTTATTTTGATTGTAATCCTAATCCAATGTTTTTCTCTCCTCCTCCAACGCACTTCAATTAAAAATATATATTCTCAAAGTGCCACAAAAACAAAAAAATCCTTTTGTGTACCTAATACTTCCATTCCATGCATGATAAAAACGTTTTCCAAAAAATTTAGAATACCTGTTTTCCCCACCACTAATAAACTTTTTATCTATATAAAAATAAAACTGTTTTCCCCACCAAGTCAGCTTCGGCCATCCTAAGCTCGAATAATGGTATAGTGGTTAAAGTTCATTCATTTTAGAACAAATGAAAAACGTGTAAACTGGCATGACTTTTTATGTGACGAATGTGAAATGATGTGCAGTTGTAAGAAGAGGGGCTCGAGTATTGGAAGTCGATTAGAATATATATATTTATATGGTGTGTGGAGCCGACACATACTTAAGTGTAAAATGTGTGCGCGCTCCACACATTATGTGAGTGTGTTAAAGGCTTGTTGGAGCTGATTGTTGTACATATGAAGGGGATCACTTAGAGTTGTTAACTTTCTGTTAGCGTTGTTAATTTTCCGTTATCATTCTATCACTCTTCTGTTATGTTGGTCCTGTTTTGGATGTTTTCTGTGTACTTCTGTTATCTAGTAGTTACACAGTAGACAAAGGATATAAGCTTGGGTGCTCGAGGAACAAACCCACATTCTTGATTACAGAAATGAAAACTGATGTTCACTTTTCTTCTCTCTCTCTCTCTCTCTTCTTCTTCACAGTAGATTGGATTAGTCATTGATTTCTACATTTCTTTATGGTATCAGAGCTACAAGACTCACGTCAAATACGATTCTAGGGCTTCGATCAATTTCTACAGTTGAAGGATTTTATCAAGACGATTATCTGTTCTATCATTGTTCAAATGGCTGCTCAAGCTACAACAGGTGGATCGACTGGTAACAATGCCAACAGCACTGGTATTTCTGGTCTCAAATTTCTCAAACTTTGTTACGATCAAATTAGATGCACATAACTATATGTTGTGGAAGAATCAAGTGAGAAATGCCTTAAGTGCGAACGGTTATCTAGGGTTTCTTGATGGGACTACTGTTATGCCGTGTCCAGAAATCTTAGATTCCAGTCAAAACAAAGTTTCTAACCCAGAATATGTAAGATGGACGATGATAAATGGGCATCTTCTGGCGTGTATAACGGCTACAGTGTCTCCTTCTATCCAGACTCATCTTCTAGGATTAGAACATGTGTATGAAGTTTGGACTACCTTGTCTAATCGATTTAGTTCATTATCAAGGTCACATGTTCATGATTTGAGACAGAGGTTGTTTAATATTACCAAAACGTCCACTATGCAAGAGTATTTGGATGAAATAACAGATTATGCACAAAAACTTGCTGCCAGTGGATCACCGATTGATGAGGAAGATCTGATTTTCTATGCCTTAAATGGTCTACCTAGTGAATTTGATCCTATAAAGAGTGCTGCTAGAATGAGATGAGGAGAACTGAAATTTGAAGAACTAACTTCAATTTTAGAGGCAGAAGATATGATACTACAAAAGGCTCAAACCAAATCTGTTTCTAAACCTGATAATACAGCCATTCTTGTTGCAACACAGTCATCTGGGATACAAGGTGCAGTCACCACTGCACAAGGCAACATTATGTCTTCTCAACCAGTGCATTCAAATGCACCACAGTTAGGGTATCATCCTAATCCGTCTGTTCAATCTCAGTCATCATACTATAATTCCTATCAGTCCAATAGGAACAGAGGAAATGGCCGTGGGAGAGGTTACAAAGGAGCTCCAGGTCAACAGTGGAATACAGGGGCATGTCAAATATGTTTTAGAACTAATCACACAGCAAGCCACTTGTTATTATAGACAAAATCTGGGGTACCAACCATTCCAAGGGACATAGGCATCATCGTCATATGGTCAACCACAGTTTCAGCCAAGATCTGCATTTCCTGCATCAGGAACACCATTTAATCAGGGCTTCTCTATGCCATTTGGTGCCACACAGTATCAAGTAACACCACAGCCCATTGGTCAACCTTCTTACCAATCAGGAGGAGTGCAACCTTACACCTATACTCAACCTCAGAGGTTGCCACAAGCCCATTTTACTCAGAATCTGCAACCATTTGGCACATTAATGATACAAGGATCTCCTTCAGCAGTGGCTTCACCCGGGAGTTCTTGGTTCTTTGACAGTGGCGCAACATCTCATGTTACAAATGATTTGTCAAATCTGTCTACTCAGCAGCCATATACAGGAGGTACAGGTGTAATGGTTGGTAATGGAAACACTCTGCCTATTGCACATTCTGGTAAAGGCTTGTTACCTACTCCTTCTGGTATCTTTTCTTTGTCACATCTCTTTCATGTACCCTCAATTTCTCATAATCTGGTCTCTGTATATCAGTTTGCCAAGGATAACTCCTGTAGGATAATCTTTGACTCTAATGGTTTTGTTATTCAGGATCTTCTTACGAACCAAGTGCTTCACAAGGGTCCATGTCTCCAGGGTCTTTATCCAATCTCTCCCTCTACTAGTTTTGTTTCTTCTACAGCTCTACTTGGTCAGTCTTCTAATGCTTTACTTTGGCACCAAAGACTTGGCCATCCTGGTGTTTCTTTGTTTGAATCTCTTGTTTCTCAGTTTCATTTACCTGTGAGCAAACCCTTACATGTTGATTGCTATAGCTGTAATAGTGCAAAGAGTCATAAACTTGCATTTCCTGTGTCTACTTCTGTCACTTGTAGACCTTTTAAATTACTTCATATGGATGTTTGGGGACCTGCCCCTGTTCCCTCCTTTCAAGGTTACAAGTACTATCTCTTAGTCTTAGATGACTTCACTAAGTTTACTTGGATTTTCCCTTTAAGATATAAGTCAGAAGTCAAGCACATTGTGACTGATTTCAGAACCTTTGTGTCCACTCAATTCAATCAGACCATAAAAGTGTTTAGATCTGACAATGGGGGTGAGTTTGTTAATAAATACTTGGCTCACTTGTATCTTCAATTTGGTATCATTCATCAAACTTCATGTCCCAATACACCTGAGCAGAATGGATCTGCAGAGAGAAAACATAGACATATTGTTGAAACCACCATAACTCTTCTTCATCAAGCTTCTTTACCCACTACCTTTTGGCTTGAAGCTTTAACCACAGCCATTTACTTGATCAATAGATTACCACATTCAGCCAATCAGTTTCAAGTTCCTTATAAACTCCTCTATCATAAAGATCCTGATTACTTGAGACTTAAGCCTTTTGGATGTTGTTGTTTTCCTTGGTTGGTTCCTTATGCTCTTAATAAATTGTCTCCTAAATCCAAACCTTGCATCTTTCTTGGATATTGTCAGAATACTAAAGGGTATAGGTGTTTTGATCCTGTCACCAACAAGGTATATGTTTCTCGACATGTTAAGTTTCTAGAAACAGATTTTCCTTATTCTGTCCTAGCCTCAAAAAATTGTTCTCCTTCTTCCATCTCTCCATCCAACTTTCATATTCCACTTGCTTATTGTGATTCAGATTCTTCTTCTCTTGTTTCTTCCATTCCATGTCCTACTTACACATATCCTAGTCCTGTTTCTTCTTCTTCTTTGAATGTCCCTCAATCTTCTCCATCACCAGCATCCCTTGCTCCTCCTATCTCTGATTCTCTTGCCTCATCTACTCCTATATCTACTTCTTCACATCCTATGGTAACAAGGTCCAAAGCTGGTGTTTTCCAACCAAGGCATCCTGTCTCTTTAACAGCTACTACAACAGATTTGCTCACTAGGGAGCCTAAGTCATACATTGAGGCTTTAAAACATCCAGTTTGGAAGGGTGCAATGCAAGAGGAATATGATGCTCTTATGAGTCAGGGTACATGGACTCTTGTACCCTGTCCTCTACATGTGAATCTTATTAGTTGTCAATGGATTTTCAAAATTAAGAAGCACTCTGATGGGACCATAGCTCGTTATAAGGCTAGACTTGTTGCCAATGGAAATCAACAGTGTGCAGGTCTGGACTTTTGTGAAACCTTTAGTCCTGTTATCAAACAAGCTACTCTGAGGGTAGTACTTTCTATGGCAGTCTCTAATCACTGGTCATTGCGACAGTTGGATGTCTCTAACGCATTTCTTCATGGTCTACTTGATGAGGTTGTTTATATGAAGCAGCCCCCTGGCTATATTAGTTCTAGTGCTCCTGGACATGTTTGTCTTCTTAAAAAATCCTTATATGGTTTACGCCAGGCTCCAAGGGCATGGTATGCCATGCTCTCCAAATTTCTGCTCACTCATGGCTTTATTCAAAGCAAGGCAGATACCTCTCTTTTTATACAGCAGACTGTCTCTAGTTTAACACTAGTTCTGGTCTATGTTGATGATCTTATCATTACTGGAAGTGCCCCACAAGTTATCAATTCTGTTATTACTGCTATGGGTACTGTTTTTGCTATGAAAGATCTAGGAGATCTTCATTACTTTCTTGGTATTGAAGTCTCTAGGAATTCTGAAGGATTGTTATTGACTCAAACCAAATATGCACAAGATTTGTTGAGTAAGGCAGGCTATGATTGATTGCAAACCTAGTCTTACACCTGAAGCTGTTAAGTCTCCCCTTGATGCACAGTCTGCTATGCCATTTGGTGATGTTCATTTGTTCAGAAGTTTGGTAGGGTCTCTCCAATACCTTACCCTTACAAGACCAGAGATTTCTCATGCAGTAAATGCCGTATGTCAACATATGCATAGCCCTACTCTTTATCATTTTACAGCTGTCAAAAGGATCATTCGTTATATCAAAGGTACCTTGTCTCAAGGTCTATGGTTTCAACCTGGCAAAATGCATCTCACAGCTTATTCTGACTCTGATTGGGCAGGAGATGTCTTAGACCGCAAGTCCACCACTGGTTTTTGTATTTTCCTTGGCCCCAACCTTGTTTCTTGGTCTGCTAAGAAGCAGACCACTGTGGCACGATCATCTACTGAAGCTGAGTATCGTGCATTGGCCTTAACTGCCTCTGATATTACTTGGCTTGTGCAACTCTTGACTGAACTTTGTGTGCCTGTGAATTATCCTGTTCCTGTATGGTGTGACAATATGTCTGCGATTGCTTTGGCGCATAATCCTGTCTTTCATGCTCGTACAAAACATATTGAAATTGACTACCATTTTCTTCGTGACAAGGTGCTGGCCAAGCAACTGTTGATTCAGCATGTACGCAGTGAAGCTCAATTGGCTGATGTGTTCACGAAGCCGTTATCTGCTGCTCGATTTCTCTTCCTTACCACCAAACTCATGGTTCGTCCTCGCCCCATGAGTTTGCAGGGGAGTATGAAGGGGATCACTTAGAGTTGTTAACTTTCTGTTAGCGTTGTTAATTTTCCGTTATCATTCTATCACTCTTCTGTTATGTTGGTCCTGTTTTGGATGTTTTCTGTGTACTTCTGTTATCTAGTAGTTACACAGTAGACAAAGGATATAAGCTTGGGTGCTCGAGGAACAAACCCACATTCTTGATTACAGAAATGAAAACTGATGTTCACTTTTCTTCTCTCTCTCTCTCTCTCTTCTTCTTCACAGTAGATTGGATTAGTCATTGATTTCTACATTTCTTTAGTACATTTATGCAAAAGACTAAAACGACAAAAAAATTTCTATTGATTCAAGTGTCTGGGCCGACTTACGCTCATTCTACTAATTCTAAGGTCCAATTTCACCGCCTATTTGCAGGGTGCTCAATGAATTTGCTTATTCAGAAACTCCAAATGCGGTTGTTTTTAGGGTTGCACATGGTCGGGATCCGATCGGATTCCAATCCGATCCTAATATGCGAGTTACTGTTTTTAGGAAATGCAATCTATGTCGACCAAAAGTCCTACAGTCCGATTCCAATTCAATCCATGAGTCACTGTTCGGTTATGATTTTATCCGCGAATTACATTCCGTAAGGAAATAAGCAACCAGCAAGCCAAAATTCACACATCTGCAATAATTCACACCCCTATACAAACAATTCACACCCCTTATACAAACAATTCACACCCCATAAAATAACCAATACAAACAACTCACACCCCATAAAATAACCATTTCTTATATACATAATCTCATATTCACTAGGGATCTTGTTTGATAGATCTTGTCGTGTAGATTCAAAAAATATAAATTCTACAAAACACGCACACATATATATAATAAAAGATATTGAATTTTTAAAATTTAAAATGCAAAAAGTAACAAGATATTTTCACATCAGCATGTGTCAACCTCAACCACATGTCTCCCACGCAAAGAGAGTCTATAAGGAATGGTAAAACAAAAAAATGACTGATGAGACAAACTCCCAAAAGTGGGGACGGCGAGTAATTTCCCGGTGTATTTTTTGTACAGCCCTAGCCCATTGGCTCTATCAATACATGTGCAGGTTTTAGTCATCGACGCACTTTAAATACTGGTGGGCCAAATTGGAGGTTGAACCATACAACAGCCTTTACGTAGTGCTGTTTTGTTGGAAGCAGGCACCTTCCCATTTCGTCCGGTTTCTCCCTTTTCCTTTCTTCTCTCTTTCATTTTTTCTTGCAAGACTGTTGGTTATTTGAACAGGCAGAACATAGTGTTATAGATAACCTTTAAGATATATAATAAATTGTACCTGTAAGAATAACACATGATGATTTTGATAACAAAACAACTTCTTATACGAAGATTCGAAAAATAGAGAGAACAACAAGTCTTACATACTATTGTTAAACGAAGTTAATGCTGCGTGTTTAAAATTGCGCCATAACACTAGAATGATGGTGCATGTGTCTTTCAACAGGACACCTATATGCTATGGTGTTACTCGAAGACTTTCACTCTATTTGTCGTTAATAGACTAACTTCTTATTTTAATTCAATAAAAACGTTGATTTCAACGTTTGTAGACTTGTCGGGGTGTAATGATCTGTATAATCCAACACAACTATTCTACATATTCAAACTCGTATAAATTTGTACTTCTTAATCTCCCTCCCTTACCTTATCCAAAAGATTGAATAATTAATTAATTTGTAGCTTTTGAAAACATTATCTACCAACAAAGATAAAAGTCATGCTGCAACAAATCAATTATATACGTCACACATTCTTACTTCTTTTGTTTGCAAGGCTAAAGTACTCAAGCTACCTTCCAAAATCCGAAACACCCATGAAAATGCAATCCCCGAACTTTCTACCATGTTATCAAAAGTTGTCTATTCAGTTTTGGCCAAGTACTGCCGACTTAAAGAAAATAGAAAGAAATCAGAAATGGCGTTGCGCAAACATGGAGAGACACTTGTTGATTTAGTAGGAAACAAAAACGATGATTTAATTGTATATTTATAGGAAGCTGTTTATTTTGTTTGAATGGGTATAGCCGTATAGGGAAAAAATGATGGATACAATTAGTTCATTTCCTTTCTTTGTGTATGGTTGGGGTAAAGTTAAGTATTCTTCTATCCTTTTTCGTTTTTTCGCATCTATATTACATTACACAACGCTTTTCAGAATGTCTCTCTCACAAGTGTTCTTTGTGGCACTTTGGAGGGTCGTGACCGAATTTTAAAGTTTCTTCTCAAATAATCTGATGGCTCAAATTACTTTCATTTCAAAATTCAAAACCCAAAATTAAAGGAATTACTCCCTCCGTCCCAAAAAGTTGGACCATCTTTGGGATTTCAACTTTTTATTGGGACATAATCATTATGTTGTCCAGATTTTTGTTTTCCACAATTACCCTTGCCATTATTTAACTCCTTGTTCTTTAAACATTATTTTATTCCTTGGATAAAATCTTTCCACTATTGAGATGGATGGGATTTTGCCACTGGGCCCACTGGAATTCAAACACAGGCGAGGAATCCTCTCCGACTCTCCGTGAAACTTGGCGGTAAAAGAGAACCACTTTAAAAGTTGGACAATTTCAAATCAGGAGCTTAAAAGAAGATAAGGGCAAAATAGGAAGTTTATCCAATTTTGGGCATTGAAATCTGTAAAGGGACATGAGTTTTGGGACTGCCAAAAATGGAATAAGGACCCAACTTTTCGGGACGGAGGGAGTATTTTTTACGGCTGAGATTGAGAGAAATGAATCAAGCGGCTTAGAGGGATTTCACTTAATTTTGTCCCTCTCACAACAGTTCTATGTGGCAGATTGGAGGGCTCTGATTCAAGCGCCTAGATGAGGTTTAAGTTATTGACCTAATTAATAAGATTTTGATCTAATTAAGTTTAGGATACCCAATCTAAGCCCCCAATCCCCCTATTTCAACATTCAAAGCAAATCTCAATCCCCTTATGCTCAGCTATTCCCATTTCAAATTATTGTGTTCAAATTTCAATCACAGATTAGTTTAATTTTCCTTCCTAAAAAATAGATTAGCTTAATTTGCTACTGCAATCTCGGTGGTCAAGGAAATCAGTTCTCAAATTCAAATTTTGAACCCAATCACAGATTGTTCTTCGGATATCGTCAATCACAGGTTAGTTTAATTTTCCTTCCCAAAAAAATAGATTAGCTTAATTTGCTACTACAATCTCGGTGGTCAAGGAAATCAGTTCTCAAATTCAAATTTCGAACCCAATCTGAACTCCTCTCTCACTATTTTATCTCTACATCGAGACCTCCTCTACCTCTCGCTCTGTACTACATCTTCTAATCCCTTCTTCCCGTAGGCCCATCAACCACCTCACTGGCTCGCTCCAAGCTGCTGCAAAATGCTGCTCTCATCCCCAGAGATCTCTTCACCTTTGATATATTGTTGAATAAATTTTCTTTTATTCCTTCGTGCTTACTGTCAATCATAGGATGGATGATGTATTCGAAACCATCTTAAGAGGAGTATAAAAAGTCATAAGAGAACAAATTGCTTCGCTCCTACGCTACAAGTATGTAAGTCCTTTTTTTTTTTTTTTTTTTTGTTTATTCTTTGTCCTCCATAAGCGTCATGCTTTATGTTTCGCGTTATAGCAAAATTGACAAAGTGCACTCTAGAAAAAATAATCCTCAATATTTTCATCAAAAGATGAGCACTCATAAAACCATGAACACTATTTTGAGTGCAAACTGAGGAGGGGGTTAGGCTGGAAGTTTCACATGCAAAGTGGTGAAGATAGCTTCTTTTCAAGAAGCTAGCTCAAACGACATAAATTGTTTAAGCCTTTAATTAACATGTGTTGCTTTGGTTAATTCGCTTTTAGCCATCTAGGTTTCATTTTCTATGAATCCTCTTAGTTGGAGTACTGGGCAAGTACTGTGCAATTGGGAGGGTGGGATCAGATTATTGGTATGATGATGATTTGATTTTGGGGTTCTTCTGTGAGTATTCTTAGTTCTTACCATCGTATTTTTGGGTTCTTCTGTGAATCATTTAGATGAGCCTTAAGTTTTTGACCTAATTAAGTTTTCGTTACAAAATTTCAGCCGTAGATTGCTAATCAGCCTTCAAGCTAGCGATCTCCTATTATGTCAGTCTTCTAACAAACATGTGGCATTGAAGAATGAAGCTCTCTCTCATTGGATTTTCACAAGTTAGGTTACTACGGCTTTACGATTTAAGGGAAATCTATCCGGTCAAAACACACTCATTTTTTACCATAATTGATTGTTCTCTATCGTGCTAAACCAACGTGTCGTAGGATAGCTGGCAATTTTCTCTTTATCATAACAAATAAGTAGGTTAGGAGTTAGGACAGAATCACTACTACAAATTTTTTTTCTTTTTTTTTTTAAACGGCACTACTGCCATTTGATCTCAAAATGCTCACATTATCATAACAAATAAGATTTAGTTTTTCATATTTTTTTAGTTTTTTTTTTGTAAGTCAATTTATGATCTCAAAATGCTCAAATTTGAGAACCTATTTGAATACTTATTTGTTCCCTTTTTTATTTCGTTTTTACAGGTTAGTTTACAAGATCTCTTGGGATTTCAATGCTAAAAACTTCAATTCTAGAAACTCCGTGAGGACAACAAGGATAGCATAAAGGTAACTAATTTAAGCCCATTTTTATCCAACGCACTTACTGAATTAGACCAACTGAAGTTTCACCATTGTGAACTGCTCTACTCGAAGCTTAATTTCAAAAACAAAAAGTTGGTCGAGGTGGGTTCTTTGGCAGGGATACGGCCACCATTGGCGTGTCTAACACGGATACGACAACCATTGACTGTGTCGGTCTTTTCTCTTTATTTTGGAGGTTGGGTTCTTTCAGAAATTCACTATGAGAATATATCCTTTTTAATTCGGTTTTCTTGCTAATCCGTATAACTAAAAGAATTGAACCTCATCTGCTTTATTTTTAAAAAAAATTCACATTTTGGGAGGGAGGGATTAAACAATCAACGCGCCACTCTATGTGTCCCATACATATCCCCACGTGTCACTGGCATGTCTGACATGAAAATGGTTGATTGTGTCGATCCTCTCTCTCTCTCTCTCTCTCTCTCAAGTTTCTACCTTAAAGAATACAATGTACATATCCCATGAGAATTAGGTAGTTGTGCGTGCTCCAAATAGGTACTTAATATGAAGATGGCAACGGAATACAAAGATGTTCTGAACAACAATGAAGAAATAGAAGAAATTGAAGCTACTCAATATTAGAGGTGCCCATGCTAAGCATAGAGACCCGTAGTTCTGCTTAACTGCATTGAATGAAATTAGATAGGTTTTGTTTAATTGGTTGGAAAGTACTTCTTTATTTTGTTTTGGAATTCAATTTTGCTGAAATTAATTTGATGGGCCATGTTTGAGGTCTATTCGGAAAATTTATCTGGCGATAAGCATAGTTTATTTGTTAGAATGGGAAATTATACTTAGGTTGTGTTCAATACATTGTGTGCTATGTCTTTAGGTGGACAATTACAGCAAATATGCTATTTTTTGAACAATTTTTAATGCCACATTGAATTGATATGTTTTGTACTTGGCTAAACCCATTTATTTGATGAACTCTATATAAAGCTTCTTTAAGAACACTACTTCTAGGAGAGGTCGGCTTGGTTGGCAGTTTAGAGAAGCATAAGTCAATTAAATTGTGTTCAGAACGCGTTCCTTGGTGCCTTTAGGCACGAGCAGTCCCTAGTATTACAATGAGATATAGCAGTAAATAAAACGCATGTTTTCAACTTATATGGTAGTATCAAGGATTGCGAGTCAAAAAATAACTTAATCTAAATCTTAGGCCACAAATTAATTATTAAGGATAAATTATCAAACAACCCCCGCGGTTTCTAGAAATTACATATTGTCTCCTCAAATTTGGAAAATTACAAATTACACCTTGTCGCATAGCAAATTACCCCTTTGTTGTGATGCAGTCGTTAGGAAATTGGACAGAATCTGTCTGACATCATCTAATCCTAATTATAAATGACCAAATTGTCATTTTATAGTCCGTGAAAAGTTATTTCACATCTCTACAACATTGTAGTTAGGATTTGTTGATGCCAGACAGATTCTGTTATAACGTCTACATCACGACAGGAGGGTAATTTGCCATGCGACATGAGTAATTTGTAATTTCCGCAATCTGCAATTTCTAGAAACTTCATGGGTATTTTTGTAATTTACCCAAAATTATCACTGATGAAATGTTAGCATGGTGAATAAGGTATTTGCACACTCATCGCATATGAGTCGGTTTTGAGCAGTTGACTCAGCGGTCATATATGCTTTGTAACGTGAAAATCTTGCATTGGAGTTGACGAAATACAATTTGCATTTTTGAGTCAGTTTACATGCACATCGATTGATAAATCTCAGGGATATCAATTCACCGTCCCCTAGCGAAGAGCCCCGTTAAAATTATGGTTAGATTACCAAAACAACCCCCAAGGTTTTTGGAAATTACATATTACTCCCTCACTTTAGAGAAATTATAAATTACCCTTTGTCATATAACAAATTACCCCCTGTTGTGATGTAGCTGGTAGGAAATTAAACGAAACCTATCTGACATAATCAAATCCTAATTACAATGGACCAAATTGTTCTTTTATAGCCTATGAAAAGATATTTTCACACCTCTATAGCTTTTCAGAAGTTACGATAGGACAGATTGGTCTATTATAATTAGGAATTAATGATGTCAAACAGATTCTGTCAAATTTCCCAATGGCTACATAACGACAAGGAGAATTTGTTATCCGACAGGGGGTAATTTTTAATTTTCCAAATGTGAGGGGACAATTTGCAATTTAGAAACCTCAGGGGTGATTTTTATAATTTACCCTAAATTATAGCAGAGTTCTATATGTACTAGCCCCATAAAAATTGACGACATTTTAATTGTTTGGAACCTGAAACCTAAGATAAAATAAATCCAAAAGTCATAAGACTCGACGTTAGCAACTCCTTGGGGTCGACGGAACAACATTGATAACACTTATACTAATTTTGAGTTTTGCTTTGCGTACATGTCGTTCGCACAGATCGCTTCACGGGATTCACGTTGGGATCTTACACGAACAATGCGAGCCATTCATTAATTTCAAAATACGCTTTAAAATTGGCCCGTAAAAAATCAGCTCAATCGGATAACTCTAAGTACTTGATCCAAACATCCGATTTTTTATTCATTGTTCAAAGTTATTAGAAATTGAGAGATTAGATCAAACACTTAGAATCATTAGATTGAGCTGATTTTTTACGAAGCCGCTCAAAAACGTGTTTTAAAAATAATAAATGGTTGAGATTGTTTGCGTAGAACCCCGAAATAGACCCCACGGGGCAATATATGCTCGATTTGTGCACACAAATTTGTGCGCGTAGTTTTTCCCAATAATTTTACTTACTAACCCTTTCATGTTGTGGTAAATTGATGATGTAATATAATTCATGGGAATTTAGTCCTCAATCCGTTACATCATTTACCCCAAGGGGTTTGGCCAATTGGTACGCAAAAGTAATGACTATTTATTTTCTATGAGTTTGCATTTTCAAATTTAACGGATGCCAAATACTCCAAATCTTGAGATTACTGAAGAATTTGTCCAATCGCTAACGTTTTTTTTGTTGGTAAAGTCGATTGCTAACTTTAGGATCCTGAAATTAGTTGAAGTACGCGTACATACTAATAAAAAAAATACTAATCTGAACATCCGATTATTAAAAAAAGTCAATTAGATTTATATAGATCCGGGGGACATGAAGTGTGAGAACTCACTACAAATCCCCAGATCTGATAAAGAAACTCATAAACTCTGTAGTGAGACGGTTTACTACATGCATGAGACCACAGCTAGGTGGTACATTGAATCTATTATATATGCCACCTGGCAACTTTAACACTTGTTTGGATACACGATTGATAGGTGACTGCATAGGAACAACTGACCAAGTGTGCGATTCAGGGAACTTGCCCGCCCTTGAAGATATCCTCAAATCTTCTCTAACACCTTAAAATATACATATCTTCTTCTTCTTTAAATAAAGCACCACAGTCTCTATCACAATGCATCACATTCCACACCACCCCTTGTCAACTTGGGGGTCGTCCCTGTATTATTCGAATATTAATAATTGGACCCCACATTTTGCTCCATTAGGCCACCAATTTAAGGAGTATCCATCTACATTCACACTTCATCTTCCAAGTATCCTAGAGATAACACTTTACTTTATTCTTCAGAATCTAAAATCCTTTTCATTCTTTTGGATATTACACACGTGGGCATATGTGTTGTACAGCTACACGTATCTATAATCTAAAAAATACAAGCGTGATTTGTACGGGCACTAAATTAATATCTTCTTCACCGAGCAAATATCTTCCACCTCATCATTATTTCATGGAAAAGTGATTTTTGTATATATAGGTGGAAATGATATTGCACAGTCAGGGGCGGAGCAAAAACTAAATGTCAATGGGGTCAAATTCTTAAAGCAGATAATAGAAAAAAAAAACACCAAAATGCGAAATAGAAAGGAATTAAAGTATATATCCATTAAGGCAAATTCTAAAGTCAGCCCATTTGGCTGACGTTAAGGTTCAAAAAGTGTATTAAAATACATGAAAAGTATATAAAAAAGTGTGAAAGTATATTGAAATAAGTGAAAAGTGTATGAGAGTGTGTGTGTGTGGTTTTTTTTTTTTGTCTTTGTGTGCACTTAATGGGCTGACAATAGAAAGTCCCATCTATTAATAACATTTCATTGACAATTGATCTCCCAAAAAGATACATTGAAATGCCAAACAACAATTAGGTTAGATATATAACTTATAACCGCGTCCACAACCGACCACAAAAAGCTATACTGGAATGCCAACAAAATGTAGCTAAACAGGTATCGATTTAAAACCTATGACAACGTTTACAAGTGACCCCTGCGATTTTTCATATTTTGAAATCGTAGCATAATAGCCTCATTTGTGACACTATTAAAAATCTCCTTCTCAATATACACAATCAAGCTATCATGCAACCATTAATCATCCATTCGGTTACCAAGTCGATTCTTCACAATCTTCGTGGCGGAAAATGTTCTTTCTACTGTAGCTTTCGCAACAGGTAAAACTAGAGTCAAAGTCAAAAGCCTGAAAACCAATGGACACCCTATATCTTTTCGGGTCTCAACCATCTTTCGAGAAACATCACCAATTCCTTTCAAGTTTGAAAACTCGGCACTAGACCGCACATCAATGATGAAATTCTCAAGTTGATCCGAAAGTGTCAAAAGCTCAATACCGGAGAAGTCTTTAGGATAAAATTCGGTCAAGTGGTTCAACTTTTGGTTGTCAAAACTTGCAAATGAGTAGGATGGACTTAGACATGCAACACAAAGAAGCAACTCGGTGTTTACCTCATTAAAACGATTATTTAGCTCTTGGAGTTGCATATCTATGACAATATACAAATATACAATAACTCGACACAATTGAGTGTGGTAAGGAGGGCAAGTAGTGGTGAAGAGAATTAGAGAGTTACAAGGAAAATTATTTGGCGTGGTTGGTCAGTGGAAAGGAGGAGGGCAAGTAGTTGGGCAAAAATACCATATACATGGGGCAAAAATACAAAATTCTACAAAATAATATACCTATCCGATTAAAATTTGACACCTCAGTGGGGTCAAGTGACCTCGCTTAACCCCTTGGATCCGCCCCTGCGCACCGTATATGTTTGTTACAAATATTTGGTTATATGTAACTTCCCGTCCAAAGTTTAGAATATTTATGTTTTACATGAAGCGTTTTGTTGTTCTTCTAGCATATGTGTTGCTTTGAAATGACTATAATTAACTAATTAATTATTTGGTAATTGAAACTAAACTACTGATATTTCCTAAATGTTCGGATTGTGTTGGTGCTATAGAACAAATGGCCAAGGGATTTGCATATGCCAAAAGATTTATTCCCTTTCCTTTTACCCAGAGACATAAGAGAATTGATCATCATAACATCAGGAAAAAGCAATGACTTTATAATAGTAAAATATGCTTTTGGTATGCTGAAGTATTTTTGCTTGTGTCAGAGTGTCCAATTTGGACAAAAGCTGAAGTGATGGTGATCAACTTGGCTCGCATGTGTTAGGCATAGGCACACCAATTGGGAATCTACAAAGAGCCCAAAAAGGAAAAGAAAAATTGGCATTTACTCTTTTTGTTTTGGTTTAATTAATCGTCTAAATAATCATTTTTTGCCTCATGTAAACCTCTACAAGTTTTTAAAACCAACGATCGTTTTGATGAAGCCTTATTTACCCAAAAATTAAAACAAGAATAATGGTACTTGATAGAAATATTTCAGCTAAAAGGTATTGTGCAACTTGTACTCATAATACAAATACTCAACTCTACATAAGGGAGGTGTTATTGCCAAAACACATGTAGTAGTTTCGCAATTTTGGCAATTCAAGCTCACCCAATTGATTGGGACTTAAGGCTCAATTTGAGTTGGTATGATATACGTTCTTGATGTTTGCCTCTTTTTTAATCTCTTTCCTTAATAAAAATATATATATATATATATATATATATATATATATATATATATATATATATATATATATATATATAAGAACCTCGCACCTGACTTATCTAAACTAGAGTAATGGTGCTCTGGGCCCCACATTAATATGTGGTGGTGATAAAAGACTTGGGACATCACGTGACAATGTATCATGAGAGCACGAAATAGTTTTCCATGGGAGTAAGGATGAGACTTGAAATGCCGATAAAAAAAAAAGAATGAGACTTGAAATTCAGAATTGGTTTGGTAAAAATGATGTCGAACTATGGAACAAATCAATCTATCTCTTCCTTTCGTTCATAATCTGCAGAAACATGACTCATTTGTTGAGCGGATAAGGTTTTAAGTGGATAAGGAAGAATGATGAATAAAAAATGCATACGCTCTGAGGGGATTAGTTAAGGAGGAGCAGTGACGACGCCACATAGATGTGGGGTAGGGCGACCCGGTAGGAAATAAAAAAATACTATTATTACCATATATTAAATTTTTTTTGAATTTACAAATGACCCCCATAAAAATTTGATATTCACACCACACTAAATAATTTTTCAAATTTTGAAACCCACTAAAAGTTCTTAAAATATACCAAACAAAAGGGCTAGAACTCAATATCCCATAATGGAAAAAGTGGAAAATAAGAAGTCAAAAATGTCCTCCCACCCAAATGGAAAACTCATTATCCCATAAGAGCATCCGCATTAACCTTTTCAAATTTTGGATCAAATTACATCTTAAAAAGTCACTTTATTACTTTAGCTAGTCACTTTTAACTTGCCTACTGCATTTAAACTCTCTATTCTAACTTATGGTCCATTAATATAATATTTTCTTCTTATTCTAATTATATATTAAAATGTTATTTAAATGACCATATTTACTCTAATATGTGCGCATTTTTAAATGAATGTTTTGCAAAGGACAAAAACATAGTATTTTTTTATCATACAAATATTATGAGCGCAAAAAATAAAAATTTATAATGTGAAATTATTTTTTGAAAACACTCATACCGGTTACTGATATCCGATTGAGCTGATTTTTGTAAGAACGTGTTTATTTAATATTTTGAATGACCATATAAAAAATCAGCTCAATAGGATATCAGTAGGGGTGTTTTCGAAATATTCAGCTTAGAAGAAAACACCACTACACTGCTAAAAGTGGAGTAAATTGTATTTTAAAATAGTAAAATAAACTTTAACCTATGAACAGTGCCTCTTTTCTTGTAGAGAGACACTGTAGCAAAGTTACAATGTTTGCAAAGTAGCTATGAAGGTGAAGAGGCTAATGTGGCTTGTTTCAAGGATTTTGGCTCTTTACTTTGATTTAACTTGGGATTTGAAGAGTGAGATGCGGATGCTCTAATGAGTTTGTGGAGAACACCCAAACAGTCAAAAGCTGAAAAACATAAAAATGAAAATGCAAAAAAAAAGTTGCCAAACATCCCCTTAACTAAGATACTTAGGGGGTGTTCCATTAACAAAAAATAATTTTTTTTCAAAAATCAAGACAGACCATTCTCTCTCAATACATCACATAAAAAATTGTGAAAAGCCAATTTATTCTAAGGAGCACCAACAGTTGGGGAAAAAGTTTATCCAAATTTTAAGCAAATTAAGGAGCACCAACAGCTGGGAAATAGTTTCATTTGCATAAGTACATGTGCTGGGAACATGTGTAGAGTGGAGGTCTCCACGTTCGTGGTTTATTTACCACTCTTATACCAATCTTTTATGCTCCCGTATATGGATATGGATAAGGTAAAGTCTAAATATTTTGTGCCTTGTCTCCAAAACTGCCAATCACCTTACCCACTTACATACACTAGGATCGAGTTTGATCCAATCATTTGGTTGCTAATCCAAAACCAATCCCTCCAGTTAATCTTTTGTAACTAGATACCTGGCCTATTATTATTTGTGTTCTAAAAGTCGATTTAGGTGGCCAACTAGTCGATATCTCGACACTAGACGGGGACCAATGCCTACATTAAAATCAATTTAGGAGGCTTATTAGTCGGCAATTAGGTATTAGGCGCAGGTGCGGAGCCAGGATTTTTGACAAGGGGGTCAAAATTTGAACTCTTAATAGGTTTGGGCAAAATTAAAAGAGGTGTAAAGTAGGGTCAAAATAACAAAAACCTAGGCAGGTGAGGTCAAAATTTGAACTCTTAATAGGTTTGGACAAAAAAAGAGGTGTAAAGTGGGGTCAAAATAGCAAAAATTGAGCAAGTGGGGTCAAAATTTGAACTCTTAATAGGTTTGGGCAAAAAAGGAGGTGTAAAGTGGGGTCAAATAGCAAAAATCTAGGTAAAACTATAACTATCCCTACAAAAATTTGGACCTCAGGGGGATCAACTGACCCCCTTTGTATCTTCCTCCCTCCGCCCCTGATTAGGCGTCCGATTAGTCGGCTCCTAGATGGTATGCCTAGGTGACTTTTAGAACACTGGTTATGAGTATGCCAAATTTTTATGTTTTTTGTATGCTGAACCATGTCATGCGCACTTGATCTCATTTCATATCGCACACTTGAAAAAAGTCATGTTAGTTAAATAATGACAGAGACTAATTAATTCAAAATTATAAAACTTGAAAAAGCAGAGTTCAAAAGAACAATGACCAAACTAAACACCTCCGCAAAGTGGGTGGACAAGAACATTTGTGATCTCATATTCGGAAAGAAGAGGGGAATATGAGAGGGGGAACTTGGCAAGATTTGATTAAGTCAAACTTGCTGTCAAGTTGGACATGAAAGATAGCTCGTCATTTTGGACAGGCGGTAAATGAGCCGAATCGAACCGAGTTTTAGAATATTCAAGTTCGTTTGTTAAGTTTTTAAACGAACTCGAGTCGAGCTCGAATTCAATGAAAATTTGACGAGCCAAGCTCAAGCTTAGCTTGCCTAGGTTTGAGTCGAACTCGAACTTGTTCGCGAGTCTTAACGAGTAAAAAATGTTAGATATTCATGCTATTATACAAGTCTATAACTTCAAATAAATTTTTTATTTTGTACACACATAAGTCCATACATATATAAAACTATAAAAACATATTAAGAAAATTTAAGTTTGTAATACTTTTATAAGTTTATACATGTACTAGTATATTCTAAGTTCGGGATGCCGTTGTGCGGTGTAATGCACAGCACGTTCTGTGCACATCCGGGCCGTCCGTTGCTCGGATGGACGGCCCAGATTTCACCTTGACACCTTTGCTCGGTTCGTTGTCATGCGTGTAAGATGAAATTTGGGCTGTCCATCCGAGTAACGGACGGCCCGAAAATGTGCACTACACGTGCTGTGCACCACGCTGCACAGCAGCATCCCGATGTCCTAAAACTAAGGTTCAAATTCAGTTTGTTTAGTATATGAATCAAACTCGAACGAGCTTATACTGAGTGGAGCCTCGAATAGTTCAGGAACGGTTTAGTTCATTTAGGGCATCCTCATCAGGCTCCCTTTAAGCTAATATAGGGAGCCAATCCCCTCAAAACCCCCAAATATCAGCCTCTCTATTCTCCCTCCCCAAATTATTTTTGCTACAGACAGTGCCTACTCAAATTTGAGTAGACACTGTTCACGCACTTCTTCTTTTTTTTATTGTTTTTGTCGTGGGATTTCCCGGGTTCCAAGGGAACCGACGAGAGAGAGACGGAAGGGAACAGAAGACTTTAGGGAAAAGTTGTACGTTAAAGAGGAAAAGTTGTACTACTTTGCTGACGCAAACAACTCTCCATGCGGGAGATTAATATATTAGGGGAATTTTATTTTATTTTTTAATAGATTTGACGGGAGTAGTTTTTTTTTTTTGATCAAATTGAGGGGAATAGTTTAATATAGTAAAGTTTGGATAGAAAGTCTGATTTTTTGAGTTTTTGATAAAGTGACTTGCTAAATTGTAAAAACTGTCTTTGTTATTAAATTTGATGTTTTTTTTTATGAGGCTGATAATGATGCTCTTATTGCTCTAGTCATCACTAGATATGGTCCTATGGATTGGCCAAAATGAATTGTCAGATATTGACTTGGCAAGAAATTTTGGTTACTGTGGACGTGCTCTTAATGTTGTAATTTTGGCCCGTATAGTATTATATTTTCTGTCCAAACTATGAAAAGATCTAAGCAAATGTTTGGAAGTTGTTGCTCAGCTTCTTGGCAGTGGATAAGAAAACTTATCCAGCTCTATAACTAAGGTGATAACAATTTTTATCAACTTACAGGTATTTTCTATACTAATCTTCTAATTCACTGTGAATTGGTATTCGAATGAATAAAAAAACTTCAACAAAATAAAAAAGATTTAATTTGCATTGCATTAGTTTAAGAAAAATGGATGTTTTGACTTGAATTTTCTATATTTACCTATGAAGTAGGGCTGCACATCGGTCGGTTTTTTCGGGTTCGGGTCGGATTTGGCCCGACCGGACCACTCATCGGATTGAGGAAACATGGCCCGACTCCGACCGAAACACATGTCGGGCCCCGACTGAATGTTTGTTGGGTTTGTCAGATCGGACTCACGGGTTGGGCCAACGCAATCACCATTCACGGCAATCACCATCCTAAAATGAAACCAAGAGTTCACCAGTAGCAGATTACAATACCAGGAGCAGATTACAATACTACAATCACCATTCACCACCACTACAAGGTTACAATCATGAGAGGAGATACCGAAATAACAAACCTCCAAAGTTCAACGAGTTACAAGTGGGTTTGTCTGGAGAAAGATGGAGCCTAGAGAGGGAGAACCGGAGATGAGATACACGACGGCCGACGACTGGGTTTGGGGGTGAGAGCGAGAGAGAGAGAGAGAGAGAGAGAGAGAGAGAGAGGAGTTAGAGAGGGTTTCCTTCTTCCAGATCTGGATTCATTCTGGAGTGCGGCTGTGGGTGTGTTGAGTTTTAGGGTTAAGAGAAAAAGACGTATAGTAGAATAGAGTAGTATTTATAGTAGAAAATTTTCGGTCCGATCGGGTCTATCGGGTCTACCCGATCCAACATTACAGCACCCGTAACCCGACCGAAAAACATAAAATTCCAAATAATCTGACCCGGACCCGACCGTATTAACTCTTCGGACGGATCGGATTGGTGTTTTTTTCAGGTCGGATCGGGTCGGGTGGTCGGGTCCGGGTATAATGAACAGCCTACTTTGAAGTAATCAGGCTGATGATGTAAATTTTATGTATCTTACTTTGTGAAATGAGGAAAGGTAGAGAGCATTTGTTATACCTTTTTTCAGAGAGATTGCGACAAGATTTGTACTCTTGATTCGATTTCGTAGTGGACTGATGTGGCTCCCAAGGTTTTTCCTCGCGTTGAGGTTTTCCACGTATACAAGATCTTGAGTCTCGTATTTTTCCTTTCAGTTTTTCATTACGCACAACTCTTTGCTTGTTTCGTTCTGTGATTCATTGTTTCCAAGATCCGTAAGGGCATTGTGCGATTGAACGGTTGTTTGAAAATCCTAACATTTGGCCCGTATAGTATTATTTCTGTTCAAATTATGAAAAGATCTAAGCAAATGTTTGGAAGTTGTTGCTCAGCTTCTTGCCATTGTATAAGAAAACTTATCCAGCTCTATAACTAAGGATAAATCATTGTGAATTGGTATTCGAATGAATAAAAAAAACTACGTACAACAAAAAAAGAGTAATTTGCATTGCATTAGTTAAGAAAGATGGATATTTTTGTTGGTGCAAAAATCCGGGAGTCTTCGGGAAACTGGACTTGTTGATGATGGAACTTGCTTCGAGGCACGTTACTGAGTCGCTTTCCGAAAACAGTATTCGCCCCCACCGTTAGGTGTGCACCGGGTTGATAGCGAATCTGTCCGAGGATACAACGAAACCCGATCAATTCAATGATCTTCTGCCTACGTCCGCACAAACGAAGGACAGACAGAATACCGAGTCGAAAAAGAATCGAAAGAACCAAGGAATTGCTGGCACCGTTTCTGCAGAGTAACGGTACAGCAAAACTAGAAAGCAATCTGTAGTAATTTTGGCAGAGTAACAAGGCTAAATTCGGTGTATAATGAAAGTAATTTGGGTGTTATAAATAGACCGAAATGTACCCTTTCTCACTTTAGGACACGCCCTTTAGTGAATAGACTTGAGTTTGGGTTATACCCCTCCGTTTAGAGCTGCACTCGTACACGAACTAGTGTCTGAAACCCTATACCCCTCCGTTTAGAGCTGCACCCGTACACGAACTAGTGTCTGAAACCCGCGAGCTAACGAACCGGTATCGATACCCCTGACAGAGGTATCGATACCTAACCTTCTGTTCGCGTGATAGCCCGCTGGTATTGATACCCCGTTTCACTGGTATCACCACATTGCAGCCACATAGCCCACTGCCACGCTCACGCACGCGCGCGGGTGCGGGTGCGTATGAGTGTGTTCCATCATCGGCTACGCCGGTAATGCGCGCAACACCATAGGTGCCTTGCTATTTAACATTATGTGAACATTATAGAAATGTTCCCATATATAAACCACTCAAACTTTTCCTCACTAGCCAATGTGGGACAAAACCAAAAACACAACAAAAAGCTTTCTAAAAGGCACAAGGAATATTTTGATAAAACCCAAATAAAAAACCCATTTATTTTGATAATTTCCAACAATTTTGACTTGAATTTTGTATATTTACGTATGTAATCAGGCTGATGATGTGAATTTTCTATTTCTTACAATGTGAAACGAGGAAAGGTAATTTCTATTTCTTACAATGTGAAAGGAGGAAAGGTAGAAAGCATTTGTTATACCTTTTTTTTTTTCCAGCATTTGTCAATACAAGTAGTCGTGTTCAAAACATTGCTCTCAGCAAAAAACTTAGTATTTTTAAAATTTTGAATATTTGGATAAGAAGAAATAGTAAAACACTTGCAATTAAAAATGCGAAGCCTAGTTGAGTTGGTAGTATTTCAAGTTCAATTTGTGGACCATTTGGTTTGTAAATGAACTTTAATTATTTAGCACGACTTTAACTTAAGGATATGTTTCTTAACTAATTGATGGATAGAATAGGTATTTTCTGGAATTTCTATTTCTATTCCTTTCTTTATTATTAGTAATTTTCCCCAGGCAAGCTGCGTTATTTCCTATAGTTTTGCTAATCTATTTTCTTGTTCATATAAAGCGAACTAATACTAAGGGGCTGTTTGATAAAATTGAAAACTGAAAGCTGAAAAATAAGTACTAAAAACTGAATGCTGAATTTCTTAAGCTGAAAAGCTGTTTGATAAAACATAATAAGTACTTAATTAAAAAATAATTTTTTTGTTCTAATTGTCTTTTAATTTTACTAATGGTCATCACGTATTTGTCGTAGTGGTGGAGTGGTGATTGAGAGGTGGTGGGGGTTGTGGCGATGACAGTAAAACGGTGACAGTGGAGTAATGGTAGTGGTGGAATGATGGTGATCAGTTGTGGTGGCAGTGGAATAATTGTAGTGCAAGGGTGGTGGCGTAGTGGTGGTAATGTGATGGTTGTGGTGTGATAGTGGTGGTGGTGGTGGGCTGGGTGGAGTGCTAGTAGTGGTGGTGGAGTGAGAACAGTAGTGGAGTGATGGCGGTGGCATGACAATAGTGGTGGTGGTATATGGATAATGGTTATGGTGGTGGTTGTGGCAGTGTGGCAGTGGTGGTTGTAGTAATGGTGATTGTGGTGGAAACGGCGTGGCGACGGCGCTGTAGTGGTGGTTGTTATGGTGGTGGCGGCGGCGTGACAATGGTGGTAGTGGAGTGGTGGTGGTGGAGTGGTGGCTTGGTGGTTGTGGTGGTGGTGGCAGTGGTGGCTTGGTAGTTGTGGTGGTGGTGGTGGTGACAGCGGCGGCGGTGGTGTGATGGTTAATTGTAAGTACATTAAAATTCAGCCAGAATTAAGTTGTTTAAAGTTACTTAATTTTTATGAACTTTTTAGCTTACATTTTAAAAGACATTTAATCTTTTAAATAATATAGAATGTGGTTATCAAATCTACCTAATCACTTATTATTTAATTGATTAAGTTTTAAATGCTAAATTTGTGTTATCAAACAAGCCCCACAATATTTATTTTTCTTAAGGTTAATTGCTCAGAGCTTCTTACTAAAATTCAGTTACTCTGAAGTTCAAAAATGGACAACTGGAGCCATTGGTGCAGTTACAACCATTCAAAAAGTGATTTTAATAACTCAAATTTTCTGACGAAGTCTTGCTACAAAACAATGTTACCGACAAAGATTAAATCGCTTTTTTTAACAGCAGATTAAGGGGGAGTTTTTCAAATGATAAAATCAGATAAAACAACATTTGCTAAAATCTTCGATTTCTGTTGATTTTAGCAATTATTGATTTTATCTGATTTTATCATTTGACAAACTAACCCGTAAATCACTGATTATTACTCTTATGATTTATGAACGGCTGAAGTCCAAATGCAACAAAACTAGTTAGCTTTAGTCAACTCCGATGGGTTGGCGTGGTGGTTAAGGCGTGAAACTTAGGAGTTTACTCCTTAAGGTTTTAGGTTTGAATTTTCTCAGATGCTATCAACTTCTTTTGGGTTGTCTATGTAGAGTTTCGTTTCAACATTGATTTTTCGCAAATGAACAGGTAGGAATGAGCCATTAAGAGCATCTCCAACTGTCTCGGTAAAGCTCTGGCAAGGCCATTTTGAAGACAAAAACCTCCCAAAACCAGACCCAGCAGCCTTGCCTAGATCCTCGCCATTTTCTTTTTCGCTACAATACCTCACCAGGGTTGTCGAGGTATGGAAGCCTCGCCTTTTCCTCCGGCAAGAATCTCCCCCTCGCCTCCTCCTTCGGCGAGAATCTCTCTCTCTAAAATCATTTTGAGAGCAGATTTAAGTAGCTCTCGTCGAGACGATTGTATCCACGCAAGACCCGTCGCCAACAAAGTTCGCCGAAGCTCTCACGTGTTGTTCGAAGGCAACGGGTGTCGGCGAGTGAGATCTACTCTTGCCAAAATGGCTAGAAAGAAGTTTAGGTCGATGGAGATGCTCTAAGATGAGTCGAAGTGCGTGTTAGCGATGACTTGATCTGTACATAAAAGTTACAAAAATGATATGGGTACACCTAACTTGCACCCCACATGCACACGCCACACATTGGGCTTCTCTTTGTCCGCCACATCACATTGGTGTGCATGTGGGGTGCAAGTTAGGTGTACCCATAGCATTGTTGTAAAAGTTATAGCTAAGCCTTTGAGTAATGCAGAGTTTTCAAAAAATTCAGTTGCTAAAATCAACCATGATTTTAGCAAATGAGTTCAGCAAGTGCTAAAATCATGGTTGATTTTAGCCTAAAAGCAACCATGATTTTAGCACCTGGTGAACTCAGTTGCTAAAATCCTGTTTGAGTTTAGCAACTAAGTTACTAAAATCTTTTGAAAAACTCAGCCTAACATGGGGGCATGGACCAATACAGGTAGCTTGTGCTCAGTGACGGCTCCAGAAAATTTGAACAGGGTGTTCAAAATTTACCTTAATTGTACTAGTTCTACTAACTAGTATATACATGTACAAATTTTTCGTATATTAGTGTCAATAATGAGGCCAAATGATATGAAAACATATAAGATATCACAAATTTTCTTAGCGAATTATATGTTATTGGTCAAGTAAAACTAAATCAGGAGATAAATACACTAATATTTATTGTAAAAATTTGTGTGTTGAATAGGTTTGCACGGATATTTATTTTCTCATATAGAGAGTTGATTGTTGCTCAAAAAGAAGTTATAGGATGATATCAATACAATAGATACTTTTTTTTTCTTAATTTTCCTAATTTTTTTCTAAAAAGTGTGCATTTTGTTTTGAACTGGTGTATTAAGGATTTTATTGTGAATTACCAAGATTGATGAGTGTTCATGTGTTCGTGGTATAAATGTTACAACAAAACCCGATTAAAACAAAACCCAATATAAATTTATCACATGTAATATTAAAATATAAAAGGCTTTAGAGCGTACATCGACCATCTACGAGAAGATTTTAGATTTTAGTTAGTTGTTTATATAAAATTAATTTGTGGGTTGATTTGTTGAGCTAAAGTTCTAATATTTTTTAGTACGGTGTTCAAATATTTGTGAGTAGGGTGTTCAACAATCGCTATACTAAACTAAAACTAAAATTTTTACATGTATTTCTGAACAAATTTTTTTTTGAAGGTGTTCAGGTGATCACCCTTTTATAATGGTGGAGCCGCCTGGACTTGGGATTGCTGCTCGATTGGATATGGTTAAGTATCTCATCGGAACATAAATAACTTGAAAAAACATAGGTTCAGCAGTTTTGTTCCAGTGTTTGTGTTCATTTGTGTTTTATTTGTAAGGTATTTGTGTTCCGATGAGACACTTAACAATATCCGATTGAGTTGATTTTTGGTACACTTGTAGTAATCGACGAGATCTACGCGATGAACATTTCCAATCATCGAAAAAATTCCGGCACAATCACACCATGGATGCACAGTACGCTACTGTGCAGGAGGCTGCACAGCTGCAACCCTAGGTCCGAGCCGCCTATGCTTGTGCTGGAATTGCCGCCCAAAATAGAATATTCCTATACACAAATACAGGCAAAACCCCCGACGAAGCTGGTGACGACACGTAACATTCTCAGACTCCAACGTCACCATCCGCCATGGTCACGTGCTATTTAGAATTCAACTCAATTCCAAGACAGAGTGAGTTTAATACAGCAATTAGTAGGAGTATAAACAAGATTAAGAGAATTAATGTATAATTAGCAGCGGGTGTGTGAAAAGGTGAAAAGACCCTCCACTACTACCCCAATCGTAATCCCCACTCACACTGCCCGCGGGCATCAACACAAATCAGTTCGGTCAACTAAAGCAGCCAATTAAACGCTGCCACCTCAGAATTCAACTCCGTACCACCCCTTTTCGGGCAAATTAAGCGGCTGTATATTATATACCCGCCTGTTTTAGTTAACCCAAATCCAAAGCTCTTTTCTTTTACTACTACTTTACTTTACTTTTTATAGTCTCCTCCTTTCTCTCTCTCTCTCTCTCTATCCTTGGAATATCACCATCTTCTCTTCTTCTTCTTCCTCCTCCTTAGATATTGGAGAAGAAATCGTTGTACCATCACATATATATATTTAGTTATATTGATTGTTTGTAAGAGTATTCATTGAATTCTGATATCTCTGTCCAAATAAGATTCTGGGTTCTCTCTTAGAAATTAAAAGAGAAATGGATGACGAGTATGCTAAGCTTATCAGGAGGATGAACCCACCCAGGTACCTCTTTCTATTATTTTCTCCTTATTTTTTTCCCCTTTCCCAATCGATCTGTTTCTTGATTATGAATTTGTCTTTTTAGAACTTGTGGTTTTCTGTGTGTTGTGATTTCTAATCCAAGTTTTAGTCTCTTCCAGTTTTCACCGTTTATCCTCTAAATTTTACTAATTTTCTGCTTGTATTTAGTCAGAATACGAGTTTCTTTTAAAGGGTTTCAAAGGAGTATAATTTCCCTTGTCTTGTGTAGTAATTTGGAATTTCTTGTTAATTGAATTGTTGAATTCTTTTATTTAAGCTTCAGTTTTCCTTGCTTCCTCCTTTGTCTTTATTTTTTATTTTTATTTTTATCTCTGTTTTCTCTTTTCCAAAAATGATTTTTCTTGTTGTCTCCAGTTCAGGTGGAATTTCTTCCTCCCTTGTCTGGATCATCTGGAGATGTTTTCACATTGAAAAATTAATACAATCAAAATTCCCTTCAGTCCTAAATCATCTTGGCTATTAGGCAGAGTTGTGCTTGAGAGTATTCTGTGCTTCAAAATCTGTTAACCTTGACCTCTTTTCAGGAACCTTAGATACAACTACTACCTGATTTTCCTGCTCTTTGAGTTTATGGGTAAAAGAGTATGTGCGTAACTCATACACTGATAAGATTTGTCTCTTCTTGTTGCAGAGTTGTAATTGAGAACAATACTTGCAAGGATGCAACTGTTGTTCAGGTACTCCTTGAGCCATTGGCCATCGGAATATATGTTTACTTTCTGGTTTAGCTTTGATTGCCTATTTTCTTGTCTACTTTCTCATCCATGGATATATGTTTTAGGTTGATAGTGTCAACAAACACGGGATTCTTCTGGAAGTTGTACAAGTGCTTACCGATTTGAACCTTGTTATCACTAAGGCGTATATCTCATCTGATGGGGGTTGGTTCATGGATGGTATGGTTTTATAGTCTACCAGAAAGCACAAGTTTTAAAATTTCGACGTATTCTTCTCGTTATAGTAGTTTCTGATATTAGTATTCATTGCAAATTTCGACGTTTCAGTATTTAACGTGGTTGACCGAGATGGGAATAAAATTAGAGATGAAGGGGTCCTCAGTTATATCCAGGAGGTATCCGGCTCTGCTGTAATTCTTTCTCAATATAAATTGCATTTGAAAAGTAATTTCCTTTGCTAAATTAAAGAAAGTTAAAAGTCGACTGTGAATGAAAAAAATGTTAAAATTCTATTTGTCCAATGGTGCATCGAAGCTTATCATTTCTCATGTTTCCTTTCATTTTGCAGACACTTGAAAATGATTCCTTTTTTCTCTCCCCATTGAGAGGTTCTGTTGGTGTGATGCCTTCTGAAGAGCACACCTCGATCGAACTAGCTGGTACTGATAGGCCCGGTTTGTTGTCTGAAGTTTGCGCAGTTCTTGCTAACCTTCATTGTAATGTTGTAAATGCGGAGATATGGACCCACAATTCTAGAGCTGCAGCGGTAGTTCATGTCACTGACGCTTCCTCTGGATGCGCGATAAAAGACCCAAACCGGCTCTCTACAATAAGGGAATTGCTCCGCAATGTTCTTAAAGGAGATAATGACTTAAAGACTGCAAAAATGACTCTTTCACCCCCGGGTGTCATGCATAGGGAGAGGAGATTACATCAAATGATGTTCGATGATCGAGATTATGTAAGGAATGAAAGAGCAGAACACGGGAGAGTTGTGGATAAGAGCTTAAGACCAAATGTGTCCGTGATGAATTGCATTGAGAGGGATTACACGGTGATTACTATGAGGTCTAAGGATCGGCCAAAGCTGCTATTCGATACTGTGTGCACTCTGACTGACATGCAATATGTTGTCTTTCATGGTGTAGTTCATACGGGGAGAATGGAAGCCTTTCAGGTATGGATTTTTCTTTTACGGAAATGATTATACGTGATTATGCTCTTACCAAAAGGAAAATTAAGTAATGCGATTTTGGTGATTATGTAGAAGATTTGTTTGGATCATGGATTTGTGGGGGATATACAAAGAAATAGAAAAATTGGGGGAAAACACAGAAAAAAATCTAGCTGCATCACTTAATTACTTCTTTCCTTCACATTTTCCTCCACACCATAAATTGCTTCATAAACCCATGATCAAACACAACTGACTTAAGGTCATCAAGGGTTTCACAAATCGCTAAAATTTTGCGAATGGATAGCCGTTGTTAACCTCAAAGGATGGCCTGGTGGTGAGGAGTCTTAGGATTTGGGTGCACCCCTTATAAGCCATTTGGCAGGTGTCACCTCTAATCCACCCCATTTGTTTTCTGTACTGTTTAATTTCTTACAGTCTGATAGAAAATTGTTGCAAACCAGTAGTTTGTGGTTCACTGCTACAAAACCTCCACTTCAAATGGGTGAAACTTCATTTTGCTTTGTTTCGTGCACTGGACAACTTCTACCCATCTAATTTGACTACGCTTCTTTTGTGGGATGAAGGAATACTTTATCAGGCACGTAGATGGGCTCCCTATAAGCTCGGAGGCTGAACGAGAACGCGTTATGCAATGTCTTGAAGCAGCCATTGAGAGGCGAGCCTCTGAGGTATAGTACTATCTTGTCTTGAGACGAAAGACAACTTTAACCCGCTAGGTGCACAGTCTACCTATGAGATGCATATTCTTTAAAAGAGAGAGAGAGAGAGAGAGAGAGAGAGAGTCTACGATGAGATGGTTAAATGGGTGTTCTTCATCGAACAGGGTCTGGAGCTTGAACTATGCACAGAAGACCGAGTTGGACTCCTCTCAGACATCACCAGGATATTCAGGGAGAACAGTTTGTGCATAAAAAGAGCAGAAATTTCAACGAAATGTGGGAAAGCGAAAGACACTTTCTATGTCACAGACGTGACAGGGAACACCGTCGATACCAAAACTATTGATATGATTCGACAAGAAATCGGGCAATCAGCATTGCATGTCAAAAGGAATTCATGTCCTCCTTCAAATCCGCCTCAGGAGACAGCAATGAGTTTCTGCTTCAGTAACTTATTTAAAGCTCGAACTTTCCAAAATTTTAAATCAATCAGGTCCTACTCTTGAACTATTTTCCTGGATGTAAATTTTCCAGACGTACAACATTTGCAGATATGTCAGCTGTTTAGACAACATGAAAAAAGTGTAGATGAATTATTACAAAATCTGTAAAATAGGCACTTCCATTCATCTTGTGAATGGAAGACGCGACAAGAAGCCTCCTTGTAATGTAGATACTCATAATTGAGGGGTCAAGTCTCTGTATATATATCGTAATCTCCTGTAAGTAGTCTGTGTGTAAAGTTTGATTACAATATTTAGTTTGTACAGAGAGTTGATGCCTGTGGGAAATTGTAATTTTTGTATATAATATAATTATCTTTGTACGTATATACCTGTTCGGTTACTTCTAGGAGAAAATGTAAACTTGTTTGTAATGCTAGATTCTTATAGTTCAGGTGAACCATTCAGCAAATAGGTCATTTGTGTGAATGATTCCTTATGTGAGCTTGATAAGTATGAATTTCCATTGTTGAGAAGTTAGATAAAATGCACTGGAAAAAAAAAAACAGCCATTCTGAAAAGGAAGATACGGGAAATCCATTCAAACTTGATGTCTTAAGGTATTGAACCGGTAATGTCAGAACAATTACTAAAACATTGGATTCCGGTTTAACTGGAGTAAGAGATTGATTGCTTCAAGTTTGAATTCAGTCAAGAACACATGAATGGTCCACTGTTTTCTTCCAACAATGTGCAAGGGAAATAGAACAAGATTAAGATTCTTATTGGATATCAAACCTCATCTCATTTACCGTGACAATCCTTTTTCAATTGTAAGATCAATTGTGGCATTCATGAAATGGATTTCGAAGCAGCTACATAATCCATTTACGACACCAGTATTGGTGATGGCCCGAACCGAACATTTAATATTTCCTATTTTAACGGGTTTTACAAATCACACAACCCAATGAAATGCGTTACAGTTTCACTATCTGTGCCCTCAAAATGGAAGTTAAACTTACGCATAACAAGTTGAGGTATAGTGCTTCTAGACAATACTTCAACACCCTAGTACCTAAAATGTCACAAGCAATAATTTTTTCCCGAGACTACATATCTTACGCTAGGTTCGTTTAGTTAGCTTGCTACTATATAGCAAATGTGATATTGTTTCAGATCAATTTAGACAGTATTATTTTGTGTAAAAACTATTGTCTAAAACTTTTAAATGTTTCGATCTCGGCATAGTTCAAAATTAGTCTTTTTTTGATAATCTGTTATCCGGACTAACTTTCGCACACCTCCGTGAATTGGACTTTATCAGTTATACCAAACCATTTCACATTAACTGGTCTATCGTAATAAGATGGCGGGAGATTAAACTGCTCCTCTCTCTCTCTCTCTCTCTCACACACACACACACACACGCGATGAGCTCTTCGATGGCACAGTTCGCAAACCAAATAAGTCGAGCCCTCGTCACCGCATCCAAACGCTCAATCCCGCCCCGTAAATGGAGTCCTTCGCTGGAGCAAACCCTCCACCAACTCGGTTGCCGCAACTCGCTCACACCCTCCCTCGTAGCCCGAGTCATCGACCCATTCCTCCTCAACCACCACTCTCTAGCTCTCGGCTTCTTCGACTGGGCCTCTCAACAACCAGGCTTTTCCCACACCTCCATTACCTACCAATCCATACTCAAATCTCTCTCTATCTCCCACCGCCATTTCCACGCTATCGACAAGCTCTTGAAGCAAGTCCGTGCCCAAAAGATCGGGCTCGATCCTTCTGTGTATTCCTCGATTATCGCTGCACTGATTAGAGGGAAGAGGACACGTGATGCGATTACAATGTTCAATGAAGAGGTTAGTTCCCTAAACTATGTTTTGGGATCGGATGTTTGTAATTCTCTTCTGGCTGCTTTGTCTTCTGATGGGTATATGGGTTATGCACGCAAGGTGTTTGATGAAATGATTTTTAGACGTGTTAGCATGAGTACGGTTGGGTTTGGTGTTTTTGTATGGAGGTTTTGTAGAAATGCTGACGTGCACGAGACTTTATGGTTGGTAGATGAGGTTAGGAAAGATTTTTCGGGGGTGAATGGGCCAATAATTGCGGTTTTGATTGTTCATGGTCTTTGTTTGGAGTCTAGGGTGGCAGATGCTTTATGGGTGATGGATGAGCTGAGGAAAAGGGACTGCAAACCGGATTTCATGGCATATAGGATTGTTGCTGAAGCGTTTCGGTTGATGGGAAGTGTTGTTGATGTGGAGGTGGTCTTGAAGAAGAAGAGGAAGTTAGGGGTGGCACCGAGGACTAATGTGTACCGCGAGTTTATTTTTGCTTTGATTTCTGAAGGAAGGATTTGGGAAGCAAAAGAATTGGGTGAAGTTATTGTGAGTGGAAATTTCCCAATTGAGGATGATGTGCTCATTGCTTTGATAGGATCGGTGTCGATTATCTATCCCTTTTCTGCAATGTTGTTTTTCAAGTTCATGGTGGGAAAGGAGAGGGTTCCTACTCTTCTTACATTGAGCAATTTGAGTCGGAATCTCTTCAGGCATGGCAAAATTGAAGAACTCTTGGAGGTTTTCCAGATTTTGTCCAACAAAGAGTACTTCTCAGATATGGCAAGTTACAATTTGATGGTTTCATTTTTGTGCAAGGCTGGAAGGGTAAAAGAAGCTTATGAGGTTCTTCAAGAGATGAAGAAGAAAGGGTTGTGTCCTGATGTATCTTTCTACAATTATCTTATGGAGGCATGCTGCAGAGAAGACCTACTCCGCCCTGCAAAAAGGCTGTGGGATGAGATGTTTGCTAGTGGGTGTGGTGGGAATTTGAAGACTTACAACATACTTATCAGCAAATTTTCCAAAGCAGGTCAGGTTGAAGAGGCTCACAGACTCTTTTGTCACATGGTGGAGAAAAGATTAGTACCTGATGCTATTACTTACACATTCCTCCTTGAAGGGCTTTGTAAAGAAAAAAAGATTAAAGATGCTCTTGAAGTATTTGACAAGTCTGTCGAACAGGATGCCATGTTAGCACGAAGCCTATTGAGTAAATTTGTCCTCTTTCTTTGTAAAGAAGGTATATGAATTCATGTACAGATATTATTAACCATATATATCTTATGTCTCTAGTACCGGGGCAGTTTTTACTACATCTACTGTTAACTATTCGCTTGATTATGATCCTTGCAGGTCATTTTCATGCTGCTTCTAGGTTGCTCTGTGGTCTCGTTTCTGATGTAGGGCAGTCAGACTCCCATGTCATATTGCTGAAATGCTTACTTGAGGCTGCAGAGATCCCAATTGCAATTGAACACGTAACATCAGTCGGAAAGAATTCAGCTTCAATGTTGCAAGCCGTATGCAATGAGTTTTTAGCATCTATTTCATCTCTATCAAAAGGAGAGCCCCTTTTACAGTTGCTTCAAGCAATGCAGGACAGATGTCCAACTCTGAATTGTGACTCGATAGTTATGCTTAGCCATTGACTTCTGAGACAAATTTGATCACTATTACCTAATTGGACAGAATCAAAGGTTGTCCTATGGTTATAATGGCAAATGGTGGCTGCTTGTGGTAAGTTCCAATGATGCTTCAGAGCAGCAGGTACTTTCCTTACATATTAGGAGATTCCATAATAATGCCTGTATGGGTATGGTACTGTTTGGTTACATTTGTTATCTATGCATATGTTCTCCCTGTGTAGAAGAAAGAAAAATGGAAAAAAGTAGTAGCTTTTAAGGTATTTGGGAACATTAGACGCTAGTCTTTGCTGTTTATGTGTTCTGTTAGATGTAATATCATGTCCTCTGTGCTTAGAATTACTTCGTGGTAAGCAACCCTCCCCAGTGGCCCTGACGAATATCTGTGTTTGTCATAGTTAATTAACATTTCACCTATCCAACATTTGATTTTACTTTCCATCCGTACTACCTTTTATGCACAAAAAGAGGCTGCGGCATTATGCGAAATCAGATATTTGTCTGAATCTCGATCTCTTTTGCTGTTAAACAGAATCAAATTAACAGACTTTTATACACTTTATGCGGTGGTTTTGTCTACAAGCTAGAATTTTTTTTTTTAAAAAAAACATCTAACATCTATCAAGCCTCTCACAGTTTGCTCTTCTGGGTGTAACATTATGCAGCTGCCCTGTATATTGGAAGGTGCTCTGCTTCGTCCTCTATTTCTTGAGACATATCTACAGTGAAGTCTTTTGCATCCCAAACAATAGCATGCTGTTGCACCACCAATATGCTGGTGTTGCCACGGAAATCTGATGAAGCCAATATGTACCCTACTTCTCCCAATTCTGACTCCTCATCCCAACCCGTGAGACCAAATACGAGTGGGGACTGCTTATCGTGGCGTCTTCCCACAATGATTAGTTCATAATTGTTTTGCATGGATTTAAGCACTGCGACAGTCCCTGTTGCATCCTTCGCCACCTCCTCTACATACTTGACCCTAAAATTACCAGCCATACTGAGTCTATACCCACTCACCACTTCATTGTCCAACTTTCTCTCTGTGGAATTGTTTCCGGTAATACTACCATTCTCAAGAAGCCTAACCATCGTTACATTGATGTTTGTTCGTCCGGCCATCCGTGCCCCTATAGCCAAAGCCTCTCTGTCATCTGCTCCGCCCAAGAAGAGTATAGCCACACGATAAGAAGACCAAGTTGCAATCTTGGGCTGTGAGTTGTGAAGGAGTCCACGGTCAACAATAATTGCAATAGAGCAAGGTGCCATGACAAGGATGTTATCATTCACTATCTTTACCCCTTTATTGTAAGCCTCCCATACTTCTGTGGTAGTATACCTTTTGTGGAATGGAAGAATTATCAGGGAAGCTTTCTTGTCAAGTGCCATTGTGCAAATTTCGTCATGCATGGTCGCATAAGTCGATATTGAGGTAAATGGGTGCACTGTGACGACGCCATAGTAGCTTTGCTCGAAGATTCTGAATGCATTGACTATTCTTTTTGACGAGGAGGCCTTTGAAGAGGGCCTCTTGGAGAGTTTGTTGGGTATTAGGAGGGGGGTGGATTGGCCAACAAGCTCGATCAGATGGAGGGCATAAGTGGCAATTGGGCTACGTTTGGATGGATTGATAGCTTCTAGAAGGCTGATCATGGTCGGAATGTTCTCTTGATCGTGTATGCAGGCTACTACTCGGAGCTCAGAGTTGTCTCCTAAGTGCATCACAGACCTCTGATTGTAGACTGCATACCTCCTTGAAGGATCATATAGATATCTTATGAGGGGAGTCGTAATGGAAAGTAGCAATAGCATGGATATGCACATAACCACGAATGCTTCATGGTCTATTGCCTACAAGGCATTCAAAAACCAAGTTCTCACACAGGTTAATAACTCTGTACGTAAAGGATAAACTGCACAGAACGAATGTGTAAAGCTTTTTCTTTCTTTCTTCTAGTTGTTCGTTAATGATACTGATAATAATATTGCATTCTGATTGCAGAAACAGCAGCCACGGTGGAGCAAGAGTGACAATGATTATAAGAGAAGGTGAACAAGGAGGAACGCTGAACAGTTTAATGAAGTCGTTTTTTTCCTGCTTTTCTATGTTTCCAACTTTCTTTGATCAAGAAAGTCTGGATGTTGCAGTTATTTTTTTTTTTTGGTTTTTTGTCTGTCTGTTCAAATTTCGAGTTCCATCATCTACAAAAATATCTGATGCAACTTATGCATATATAAATCTAGATTTGGAGATTTGATTCTTGTAAATACTGGTATCTTCTACTTATTGTTTGGAGGTGTAAAATCTAACAACCCTTTTTTGAGTGGTGCCTTATGGATTTCAGACATACCTTTACTCGCTTCATCATTTTATACATCATGAGATCGAAAACACCCTGGACATTCATGACAAGGCCAAGTAACAGAGCATCCTTTGATGGTATACTGCAGTAGAGCGAAGATACAAGGGCTCCTATGAACTTCCCCAGCCAAGCAATGACGATGATGTATTGCACAACCAGGAAGCTTTTTAAGTCAACTGAGAAAATATCCGTCACCAACCCATTTTTCACAAAGTAAAGGGGCATAAAGAACCAAGAGTTTATGAGTTCAAGCTTCTCTAACAAAGCTGATCCCAGAGGTGGTCCTGCGGGTATTGCCAAGCCATAAACAAGAGGTCCATAACCGATGTGCAGACCAGTGGCTTGACTGGCAAAAGCGGTCACCAAAACTCCCACAAATATGACATACATGGATTCATCGGTTAGTGTCCCTCCCTTTGTTTTCCTTTTTAGCATCCACATTATTGTAGGCCTTACCATTCCATAAATGACCGCTGCCATGGCTAAACCGCTGGCAAGGGTCTTGAACATCACTAACCTCTCCCCAGATTTTTTAGTTGTTAGAATGGTCAAATGCACCATACATAAACCGAAAAGGTTACTTGCTAGGGAGGAAGACAATGCCAATCGCCCAAACTCTGAATTTACCATCTTTTGTTCGGTGAGGTATTGAGCCATCATTGGGAATGAGAGCACAGACTCTACGGTTGCTACGACGGGAAGAGAGCCTTGAGTTTCTGGCTCTAAGTTAACTTTATTCGTTACAAGGAAAGAGCAAGTGATGCTGAGTACCAAAGCTAATGCCACCGTTGAAACTCCAATGATGACTTCCCTTTTCTCGATTTTCTTCAATATCCATGGATCCATTTGCACTCCAATCAAGAACAAGTAGAATATGTAGCCAAATAATGCAATTGCGTCAAGAATTATGTATCCCCTCAGTGGAAAGAAGTGCTCTGTAAATCCACCTGTTCGACCCAGAACCGAAGGACCAAGAATTATGCCACCCTGTTAAAGGTCATACGCAAATGCAAATGTTGTCAATGTGAATACATAAATGTCCCTGTGTTTCCATAAAAGCAAGTTGTTGAGGAAAAGGAAAGAACGCATGTGGGAAATTGTGGCTTACTAATATTTGTGCAACCGTGCTAGGTTGGCCGAGAGGCTTGAGCAGGCGGGAAGGTAAGAGAATGACGAGAGAAGCCAGGGAGAGCTGAATCAGGAGGAGAGGGAGAGAGTAATTGAGAGGATCGTAGCCATGAAAAATGCCTCTGGAATTAATCTGTCCGACAGACATGCAAGCCGTCGAGAAATTGTTCTCCTGGTGATAGGCGGAAGCATACAATGATATCTCATCGGGTTCCATCACATTCTTGGTCTCCTCTCCCTGGCCTCCTCTCAGGCCTTCCCTGCAACCCTAAATTGCAAAGCAAATATTCAAAAAACGACGTGAAAGGTCCTCCGACCAGTCTCCCCCGGCAGCAGAGAGAGGGGAGGGGGAATGTTGGTGTTTTGGACCAGAGGTGGAAAAATGACAGGCTTTGGTCAACAATCTCGTTAGCGTCATGTCCCTCGATGACAAGGATTAATGGATGGACCTCATTTTGATGCTTTTACCATCTGATTGACTAGTTTTGACTTGTCCAGACACTTTCTATTTCTTTCTATTTTTATCCCCTCTCTCTCTCCCTGCTGTTATCTTTTCCTTTTACCTTGAAGTTTTCGTTTGGCAGTAAAGGCATTATTTGTTGCAGCCCAAAAACAAAAAACAGAAAGCAGATAAATAATGACATTTAGCGGCAAATACAACACTTCTTTCTCTCTTTTTCGTTTTGAACGTCACAAATCCGTAACAGTGGAGACTACTTGGTGAATTCCCAATTCCCGTCTGCAACTTCTCAAACAAGGGTGTTGAACAGCATAAGCACAACCTCCCAAAACCCGCAAGGCACAAAGCAATGTTCCAACATTAGCTTCTACATGTTAACATTCACCAGAATCTTCAAATAGCAGGGGCTCAAAAGGAAAACCAATAAGCCTTGCAAGGTACTACAAGAGAGAGAAATCGGGCGCTCTGAAATCTTAATGTAAGATACTCTTCAACCCTCGGAGATTGGAAAAAGTTCAGTCTATACTGCTCAAGCACGAAGAAAACCATCACAACATAAATATCATTCTAATTTGAAAAAGGGAAGAAAAAAAAAAAAACCAATGGACAAAATAATGGTCTTAATAACAGCTGCCTCAAGATATTAATCATAAAATCGATCAGATTCCTCCAGTTATTTGCCTAGAGGAGAAAATCGACATGCCCTCAACAAAAATAACAAAAACTAGGAAAGTTATTATGTGGGTAACATTGACACAAACAAAAATTTAGGATAGAAGCAAGTTGTCGAATGGCTTCATCAATATGGTTAACTCTCTTAGCCCATCCTTTGAGCAACTTCCTTAGCAAGAAGCCTCTCCTTGGCCTTGGTTTTGGCTTGGGATTTGGAACCCATGATACCACCGCCCCACTTCTTCCTATACTCATCATACTTGTCATTGAAGTTAGCCTGAAACCACAAAAGGCCACAGGTGCAATGAATTACTATCAAACACTCAGCACATAAGATAAGCAAACATATAGATTAAGTTTCAAGTTTGCACCACCTTAATAGCCTCCAAGATCTTGCTGAACTCCAACTTGTCCTCGTTCTTGACAGTGGTCAAGCACAGAACTGCTGCAGTTTTCTGGTGGACAATCTGTCGGGAAAGCTATATGTCAGAACCCCCTTTATGGAGGACTAAGGAATACAAGATTGCTGTACACTTGAAGAAAACAAGATCATTGGACATTTACCGATCCTAATCGAGCTTTTCCTTTGACAATGCAGTACGGGATCTCCATCTTTCTGCACAATGCAGGAAGCCAGACAACCAACTCTATTGGGTCCACGTCATGAGCAATAACAACCAATTGTGCTTTGTTCTGTAACAAGTGTAATTGTAGTAGCTGTTATTAAGCCAAATGCAGGGCACCAAAGTCTTCAAGACAGGGTAGTTAACAAAAGGAACATCGAACCTGCTCAATGAGGTAGGTGACATGGTTGAGACCATATTTCACAACAATAGGCTTTTTAGCCTCAATAGGTTTTCCTTCAGTCTCAGCCTGAGCCCTTTTCAGAAGGCGCTCCCTTTTTGCTGCCTTATCCTCGGGCCTGTACTTGAGAAGCATCTTGAAGAGACTTGTTGCTGCAAGTTTTCAGAGAGAGACGCTTTGCATGGGTTTGACAGGACACAAATGATATCAAAACTATTGCCAAAAGAAATTATCGATGTTGAAGAAGAGAAGTACTTATGGTCAATCACAAGTCATCTTACCAATTACTATTACATATATGGTTGGTTAAATGCAGCAAGTGGTACATTAGGCCGCAAACCAAACTGAAACCTTTGTTTACCGAGGAGGTCTAATAACAGCATTTTGTTTAGTGAATATCAGAAAGCAAACGCAGCCCATGAACTCAGTCCTTTCAAGGTTAAAGTAGTTCATAAAATCAAAAAACTCATGCAACAAATTTAACTCACACAATGCTCACCCATTGAAAATCTAGAAACGAGATAATTTGACGAGTCCTTCCTCAAAATCTAGACTTCTGCTAAAGCAAAATTTCTGGCAATTCGGACTAATATAGAAACCATGCAAGAATTTTATACGTGCAAATCCCAAGAAACACGCACATATCCTATTCTAATACGAAATCCATATTGTCCCAAGTCGCAAGCAGGAAATAACCAGATCCCTCACCAAATAGAACATCTTCAATCAACTACTCAATATAAGCAACCTAATACTTAATCTAACATCGGGTACAACCTTAATGAATAAAAACAATAGCTCAAAACAAGAAATTTTTATCCGCAATTCTACAAGGAGCAGAGTTCATTGAGGATTTCTGAAATACTAACCGAGGTTCTTGTCAAGGGTCTTGGTAAACTGATTCAAAGGTGGTGGGACCTTCAGGCGCTGGTTTAGGATCCTTTTCTTCCTCTGAATCTGTACAACCTTGGGCCACTTCACGAACCTGTGAAGATCTCTCTTTGGAGGCAATGCCCCTCCTATCCCAAACTGCTTCGGTCGCTTCTCGTAAACCGGGTTCACTACCTTCACCTACAAAATTTACTTTTAACAATCAGAGAACGAGCAATTTCACGTGCAAGTGTAGTTTATACAGGTAATCTAATCATATGGGTGAGTACCGGTTTCTTCTTGGCTGCTGCTGCTGGTTTGATACCCTTCTTCGGAGCCTTTAAAGTAAGATAAAAATGAAAAGAACAAAATTAGCACTTTTGGAGAAATGGGTATAAAAAATACACAACTAATACACGGATCAGTGAACTGCAACAAGACATATATATACATATACATACATATATGTGTGCATACAACACAGAGAGAGAGAGAGAGAGAGAGAGAGAGAATGGCTCACCATTTCTGCAAGATTTGGTTCTTTCCTTTGCCCCTCTCCACTAGTATAGTGTAGAGCAGACGACGCGAAAACCCTAACTACAACAACGCGGGCAAGATGATCGCTTCAACTGGACCTTGTAGCCCATGGGCCACGGCCCTTTCGTGTTGCGAAACGATACCACATGGCCCAAACTAGTCAACAAGTAATACGGCCATCCGCCATCCCATAATATTTGGCTGGCTTGCAAAGCATGAATTTGAAAATAGTAATAAATTTTTTAAGAAGATTTTTAAATCTTTACATTATAGCTGTAATTGTTTATGTTTCTTAATTTTACTTCAAAAAAATGTGCTATTTTTAACTTTACATTTTGTGGACCGGATAAATATTTGGGGGTTAATGAAGTACATAAAACCGAATATGACAATGTAATATGGAAACGCCTAAGGTATCACCCCAGCAAAAAGGGACACCATATCCCCCAGTCCAATGATCTAGATCAGTCCAACGATCTAGATCATGCCACGGAGCCTATGTTGACCAACATATGACTGGTCAACCAGTCATCCCAATTGGTCATCCAAACAAGTGTATGAAATGATATAAGAAGTTATAACCACATTATACCAAAAAGAGGGACACCATAACATGGTATTAACATTTACTCCAAATAGGTATAGCATTCATAAAAAAAGGGTACAACTTGGAAAACATGACGACTAAATGGCGTAACATTTAAAGCTTAACATTAGTGGGCATCGCAAAACCACAAAAAAAAAAAAAAAAAAAAAACATTCATAAACCATTAAAAGGCATAACATGCAGAGCAAAAAGCAAAAGAGGGCATAACATTACACACAATGGTATAACATTACCATTAAAAGGCATAACAAAAATCACCAAAAGGAATAACATGCAAGATAAACCATTAAAAGACATAACAATACCTAAACCTGTCAAGAGTTATTTCTTTTTTTAAAATTCTTAACCATGGTTAAGATTTGCGGAAAAAAAAGATGTTTATATATGATTTAAAGTTATCTCAAAATGTAAAATATGTAACAGACTTTAGTAAATTGTTAATTTCAATAATCGAGGATGTTGATTTGGTTGGTACTATTGATTTAGTTAATGTCATAAGATTTGGGGTCCCATCGGCTTTAGAAGGTTTTTGTTGATAAAGGTAATCAAACCTAAAACCTTAGGTGAGAGCAAACCTCTAAGTCCCAAGTTAGGACCACTTTGGGAGATTTTCCTTGCATGGAAGTTTCATTAGACAATGTGAAAAGTTTTGAGTAAAATAGTTTGTGAGTTAGAAAAGCAAAATATTTTCTTTTTGCTAAAATTCTATAGAACTGCTATAAGACTGGCAATGTTTTACGGGACAGAATGTTGGCCTATTAAGAAACAACAAGTGAGTGAGATGGGTGTAACTGAGATGAGAATGTTGGGATGTGTGATAAGACTAGAAAAGATAGGATTAGAAATGAAACTGTTCGTAAGATGGTGGGTGTAGCACTTATATAGAGGAGAAGTTGCGGGAAAATAGACTAAGGTGGTTTGGACATATCTACCATAAACCTGTAAATGCAGTAGTTGGGAGAGAGGATAGAATAGAATAGATTTAGGTAGTAAAGCTACAAGGAGCGGAAGACCCAGATTGACATTAACGGATATGAGTACTCTAAATCTCAGTGGACATGTAGCCCTTGATAGAGCTCAATAGGGGGGAAAAAAAATTAGTGTAACCGACCCCCAATTAAATGGGACTTAAGGCTCGGTTTAGTTTGGTTTGCAAAGAATTATTGTGACATAGTTCATGGATGAGGTTAGGGTGCAAGAGATCTATATTTCCCTTATTCAATTGTCATTGTTTAATTGTTTTTGTTTTTTTCGTTTTTCATTTTTTTTTTTTTTGAGTAAATGAGATAAAGTTAGTAAAGAAAACATTTTTTTTTACCTTCAACTTTAGCAAGAATCAATACGGGATAATTGATAACCTTATGACATCAGGAATTGGAGATCCTGCAGTGCAAGTCGCACGACAAGATTGTAGTGCATGATTTGAGCAGTTGATTGCGCAATCAATGGTTATGATTTCATATCCACACTTGCATGATCCGAGCCGTCCATTGCCAAAATGAAATCCGAGCCATTGATTACCGAGATCAACGGATCATATCATATACATAGCCCTAATGTCCAAGAAAAACTCCTTACTAAGGTTGTGTTTGGAACTTGTAGAAAGAAAGAGAAAAAAAAATTCCCTTCTCTTGTTTGGTTGGTAGTGGAAAAGGAAAAATAACATGAAAAAGTAGAGAACAACAAAAGTAAAATTTTCTCTCAATTTTCTCAACCGTTTCATTCTTAATTATTTTTCCTTCTTTGCATCTCAATTTACTCCACCGTTCTTTCTTAATTATTTTTCCTTATTTGCAGATAGATAATTAATTTGATTTTCAATGTTGGGTCAATGGTGGAAATAATTTTTTTCCCGTTTTCCTAATAAAGATGTTCGGGTGTGTGGGAATACATAAATTTTTTTTGGCGATAAAAAAATAAAAAATTATCTGGAACGGCACCTCTCATTCTAAAATGGGACACAACCAATTATTCAAATCAAGGAAGCACAAAGCCTACAATGTGCATCTGAGTCGTTCATCTCGGCAATCAATTGTTTAGAGTATTTGTTAACGTTTACCATTGATTGCGGAGAATGGAAATTGACGGCTCATATTAATGGCTTGTTTTGTTGAGGAGGAGAGTGCTCCCATAGGCTTTCTTGTAGTATGAGTAACTCATTCAAAAAAGAATAATGCTACATGAACATCCCTTTCAGCTTCAACCATTTACAACCCCCTCACATACATGTGGGGTCCACACACAATTATGGGTGTAGGTCCCATAGATATGTGAAGGGATTGTAAATTGTTGGAGCTGATATGGTTACACAAGAAGTATAAAAGTCAGCTAAGTCTCTTGCCACCAACATCAAACCTTCTCTCTCTCTCTCTCCACATCTAAGAAACCATCAAGAAAATGTCAGAAACCAGAGACTATGGAGAAAGCCTAGATGATAGAGAAGCGAAAAAGAGTAAGTACTCAGACCCAACACAACAACAAGAAGATAAAGCGAAAGAAGGAATCTTAACAAAGGGGAATGAACTGTCTTTGACTGCTAACCCTCCTGGACAAGAAATTGAACAGAAAAAACAAGAAAAAGGAAAAATAGAGGGTTCGACTGATGCACAACAGGGGTCTGACTTTGACCAAATGATTGAGATGCTTTTTCGAGGGGAAATCGTTGCTCCAGTTTTAACATTGAAGAAGCAAGAAATTTACCGACCACTGCGAGGCGGCGGTGGCAATCAGAATCCTGTTTTTTCAATATCGGAATCTAGGTAACTACCTGTTCTTATTCTCCTTCATCATGAAACCCTCCAGTTTTTAGGGTTTTATATTTTCTTCTATGAGAGCTTCTTGAATTTCTTGTGGGTGTCTATTTTTGTCATTTTGTTGGTATCTGTGTGTAGACATCCCAATCCGGATCCTTGGAATTACGTGACTTCCCTAAGGATGAAAGTGCCTAAAGAGAGCATGCGAGGCTTGATTGAGGACTTGAAAACCCCCATATACCCTTTTAAGAACTCACCAAAACACTTCTGAAACCCTACAAACTAACCTAAAATCCAAGAATGCATGCATTAGGATTAGCTCATTGGCACCTGGATGGCTCTATTCCAAGCGCCTAGATGGAGTCCAGGCGCCTGGATTGATTGATTCTGGGCGCCCACATTGAATCCAGGCGCCTGGATTTGATCAATATGGGTGTTTGGGGTGCAACCCAGGTTGAGTGTTGTTCAAGTTGATAATGGGCGGGAAGGTGATTTTCTGTAGATTTGCTGCAAAATTAGTTAGATGGGAGCGTTGGAGAGATGATGGCACTATTAGACCTCCTAATGTAGGCCTCTAAGGGTTCAAGTGGCCCTTTTTGACCCCCCCATTTGGCCTATTTATACTCTCATCCTCCACCATTTTGAGGAGGCTGAACCTCACTCCCCTGCTACACTGTTATGTTGCCAAAACATCCCCAGAAAATTCATTTCCAGTTAGCCCTCTTCCAATTTCTTGGATTTCAACCTTACAGAGCCATCTCTACACCACCTAAACTCTTCATGTTGTACCTTCTTCACCCAAAACTCCATCCAAGCACTCATATGCTCCCCTTATCAGCCCCATCTACTCAAGTTCAGTAGTTATCTACTCACCAAACTTATCCAAAACCCCCATCAAGTCCATAAGTCAAGTTCAAAAGGTAGGTTTTTCTACCTTTATGCTCAAATAGGCCCTGAGGGGACATCAACCAAGCTCTAGCTGGTCTTCTATACTAGTTCAGAGTTTGGGAAAAAGTCTCGAACATCACAGAAAAAACATTCATTGTGTGATCTTGAACCAGATCCAGGCGCCTGGATCCCCTCTCCCTTGTCAGGATTTCTGTCATTTTTTCATATTATATTGGTTCATTTGAAGCATTGGTACATCATTTATGACAGATATAAGCATTGCATGATCTAGATGGTGGGAATGTATGATGATCTTTATTGGTTTGAAAGAACATCAGAAAGAGAGTCATTATGTATGGAGAAAATGCATCATGATATAATGTATACATCTGTAGACACCCCAATTTGATTATCCATGAATTCTAAGCAGGAGTCCGGATGCGTCCCCAATGATGAAAATTGTTAACGACGTCGTAAAATTTATTTTATTTAGTTAATGCTTCGATTAATTAGATTTGTCCATTTTCTCAAACCTTTAAGCCCACTTGAACATTTCCAAGCCCAATAACTTGTCATAAACCCACATATAAACCAAAGCCCAAGAGAAGCCCAAAATAAGCCCAAACAAAGCCCAAGATTCGGCCCAGAATCCAAAAGTGTTGGCCAGCAACTTTATCCTCTTAAAAAGTGTTGGCCAGAAACTTTATCTTCTTAAAAAGTGGTGGCCAGAAACTTTATCTTCTTAAAAAGTGGTGGCCAGCTACTTTGGTTGAGAAAAACATGGTGGCCACCATCTTTTTTCCAGAAAACGACCAACTCCTGCAGATTAGGCATGGGTTGAGTATGGTGCTTTCAATGACTTTTCCCAACCATTTCCTGCTGAAAATTGAAGTGAGGAACCTTCTCTTAGGCCTATAAATAGGACCCTAACTCAAGGAGAAAACACACAACAAGAATTCCCAAGAAATCCTTGCTAGAAAAACCCTTGTTTTCCATTACCTTGTTCTTGCAAAAACCCTTTCCTAACTCCAAAATTCCCCTTTGAAAATCAGCCACAAAAAATCCCAAAAACATTAGTCTTTAGCCTACCTTCCAAAATTACCCAAAACCTTGCCTTTAATCCAAGTTTTTTGAAGCATTAGTTAAATAAAGTGCTTTTCGCGGCGAACGGAGGTTATACTCGCCGAATTCGTGATTTTGAGGGGAGCATCCGGATGTTGATCAAAAGAAGTTCAGTCTTCGCCCTTTTATTAATTTTGGTAATATTTCATTTCTCTAAATCTAGCCTCATGCATCGTTAATTTTATTTATTTTTCCTTGTTCCCTTTCCCGTAATTGTTTAAATCACTTTAAATCTTCTTTTAAAATCCCATAATTATGAGTAGAGACTAATCATTTTGATTAGGCGGGATGGGTGCATTTTTCAAATAAAACCTTCCCATCCCGTAACTTAGCTCCCGAACCAAGATCACTCTGGTTACGATGGACCGGTTGTCTCGAATTTTGTACGTTGAATTCGGTTGCTTGGTTAACCTTAAAATCAAGTGGCGACTCTAACGAACGCGTGTTCTAGTATTTTCAAGGTTTCTCGCGGAGGTCTCGGGTGCCCACAACATCACATAGTTATTTAGGTCATTTTATGGTCAAATCTACTTTGTCTTCTTCCTTTCTTCTCTTCTAGTTGTTCATTCATTCACCAAATGCATAATAGGGTCACAGTGCATGTTAGAAATCAGCCTAGTATGTTTCTTTACATCCATTAAGCATTCCAAAATTATGTTCTCTAAAGCTCATATCATAAAATAGAGTTGGAGATCCATTCAGTTCATAGTGTCATCAAACATCATTTAGGATATGTGGGAACAAGTCATAAGGATTGCATTAATCATTTGCTTCAAGACCTAGATTGAGGAAATTTCTATCTGATCAGTATTCCAGGCGCTTGTTTTGGTGTATTCCAGGTGCCCATAATGATTCCCGGCGCCTGGATTCCTCTCTTCCAGGCGCCCATTTCTAGTCCGGGTGCTTGGACAAGCCTGATCCAGGTGTCCAGTGGACAGTCCGGGTGCTTGGACCAGCCTGATCCAGGTGTCCGGTGGACAGTCCAGGCGCTTGTTATGTGATGTACATGGATTTGATCTGAGGGGTTTCTAGCATCATTTGATCTTGTTTGGGGCCATTTTAATGCATTGTAGGTTTGTATCTCATTACACCTTGCACTTTTCCACTCATAACATATCGCACATATATACACGCGCATCACCCTTGCTTTGCAAATGTATTTATATGATCTTGTATGAATTTGTATGTCCATTTAAACAATGTTTTCGAGATCCTTTCAACTTTAAGTAAAGACTAGTGATTACACTGGGCGAGCGGGGTGCTTTAAATTCCTTCCCCTCTCGTAACCTAGCTTCCAGACCTGAGAAATCTCAATAAAAGCAGATAAGTAAAATTTTTTTAGGGTAAAAGAGTCATTTTGTTATAGGTTTCTTGAGTACGGTCCTCAAACCCGGGTGGCGACTCCAATCAATTAATCAAATCATTTTTCAAACCGCAATTGTTTTCGTGAACATTCCGGCGGGGTGTTCACACTGTGTTTTTACCATAAGTCACATAATTCGGATGCACAATCACAAACGTCAAAATGTCTTTTAAAAATCTCAAGCTACGAAAATTCGTAGGAACGAGCCCATAACAAGGATTGAGAGAGAAAAGGTCTTATGAAGGATCAAACAGTGATAAACTATCACGGCAACATAGATTTCCACCTATACAAATTTCCTTATATCAGATTCACTTCTTCTTAGTACATTTTTCTTGTCTCCATTACAGGGACTCATCTGAATATTCCTTTCCACTTGATGATTCTGAGCCGACGGGTATTCTGCTCTTTGAAGTTCAGGTAAAACTTAGTAACAGGCTAGTCATTCCTGAAGCAGAAGTTGCAGATTTTTTCCCTCCTCCATCGGCATTCAGCTCTGGCTATATGATACTAAAACTCTGAATCACCGACCAGCACAACCAGGAATGGCAAGTGTCATTCACACACTATACCGAAGAAAAGGCCTTCATGATTGTTAAGGGGTGGAAAGAATTGTCTGATTGGCACAATTGGGACCATTCGGTTGTTATCGGCTTCTATAAGCCTGTCCCGCTCTTATCTATCAATCATTTCCTAGTAAAATTCCAGAGAATGGTGGAAACTCTTCCTAAATTTCCTGAATTCAGGAGGGAGAATTTCCTGTTTCAGATTGAATTAACGACCAGTGATATTGGATACAGTCGGCTTTTCATGCATAGCAAAGAAGTGGAAATTCATTTCCCGGCGATAAAACATGTTCCAAAGACAAAACGGAAGAAGGAGATAGTGAGATTTACTGATGCGAAAAATAAGGATTGGTACATGGACGTTGTATACTATAATGCAAATTCGTACATGATTATAAAGGAGTGGGAAGAGTTTGTGAAAGAGCGTAATTTGGTTGCTAGGGATGTGATCAAGTTTTACAAACCGGTTGTGCCTTTACACTTGAGGCACTTCCTTATTGAGATAGTGAGGAAAGATGCTGCGACTAATCCGAGACAACCATGCGCCGGAGGTCCGAGTAGCAACAGTGGCTACAAGGGGAAAGAGAAAATAGTTGCTGGATAGACAAATATTGCAAAGTGACAGTCCAACAAATAGCTCTCTTGTAAATCATCAATTTACGGAGAGAAGGGAGTTAAGATCAATTGTACACACATACAAATTCAGATGCACATTTTTGTTGGTTTCCATTCTTTTGAATTGAACAGCTTCAAGTTACTATAGCAAGCCTTTGTTCTGCAAGATATGATCAATTTCTACATTGTTAGTGAAAGTAGCACAATGACTAAAGTGCATACTGTCTGAAATTTTAGGGGGAAATCAGCATATAAATGGGTATTGCCAACCATTATTAGGTGGGAAAAAAGAAAAACAAAATCCTAGCAAGAGCGCCATGTTACATTTCTATAAGTCCTGCAAAAGAACGCATTTTCATGAATAGTACTACTCCAAAACTTGTACAATGTACAATGCATTGGGTTGAAGGTAAATCTCATATTGGAAATATATATTGTAACAGTAATTTATACACGTTAGCGGGTACCATAAGGACCCCAAGCACAAAATTTACAAGGTTTATGTACTGTCCAATGGATTAACTTCTATAGTGGCAATCTAAAGGATTGGAAACATTTAGTGGATACATGCACTCAACAACATAGTAATGCATTTTTTTTCTTCTTTTTCATGTTAAGCGGTAGGCAAATTACATTCAATGAATTACAATAACGGGACACTATATTTAACTAGGTGGAGTCCGCAACAACTAAATCACTAATACATAACAATTCAAGAAATAGCTCCATACAGAAAAGGAAAAAAAAAACTAACAACGAAAAACTCTTACAGTAAACTAACAATCAATTCTTACCTTTGGAGAGATTTGACCTTTTGACCTCACAGTTGAGAGTTTACACGGTGGCCAACTACGCTAGCCCTAGTTGGTTACGCAATAACAATGCTTGATAGTACTTTCAGACCTTGTTTGCATGGGGGATGACGAGGTCGGATAACTCATCCTCATATCCATGCTTTGGGAGGAGGAATTTGACAAGCGGTATAAAATAAAACCCGGACTAAATAGTGACACCCATGGGGTATCAATTAATAATAGCCCAGGGTTAGTTATTAATTAGTACCCCTGGATGAGACCTCTCTAATACCCCCAAATCACCCTAGACCCTATTTATCCATATCCCCCCATTTCAACTACAAAACAAACAAAATACTATTTTGTCCACCCTTACTACCAATATTTTCTAAACCAGGTATTACTTAATCCACCCCTCATAAATGTCACATTATGTGGGTCTCCCTTCATAAATAATACCCCTACTATCTCATCTGCCCTTACTATTTTATACCCTCAGGGCTCGTTTGGATGAAGGTTTAAGAAGAGGGATGAGGCAATCAGGGGTGATAAGGGGATGATGTGATGTTTAGCCTATGGTTTGGGAACAAAAATCACACCCGCACTAAATAGTCGCGAGCTAAATAGTCAGGGAGAAACTGCACTAAATAAAATGAGGGGGAGGGGGTGCTTATATTTAGTCGGGGGGATATCCCACCCCATTTTACCTCTCTAACCCCCATGCAAATCCTTCGGATAAAAAAATAAAGTGCTTCCGCACATAATTTCTAATTTTTTGTTTGCACCAAATTAAACTACTACTAGAGATCTTTAATTCGATACAAAAAATTCCAAAAAATTTTATACTTTAGGATTTTTCATTGTTCGCTTGTTGACTTGTTGAGTTAATTTTAATATTTAATATTTTTAATTTATACTATAAAAGAATATTGAAATGAATTATTTAATATAACAAAACAATTAATTTTGATATTTATACAATTATATTAATACATAATATAATATATTCATTATCAAGGACAATAAAGTCTTTTGACATGATTTTACATAATCTAATATATTCATTTCCAAGGACAATAAAGTCCTTTAACATGATTTTACATCATCTACCCTCCTTATCCCTCATTTTTATCCCTCATCCAAACCATGGACTATTTAATCCTCCATTCTTAACCGTCACATCAACGTGGGTCCACCGTTATTATTTAATCCCCTTGACTATTTTATCCCCCCTACTATTTAATCCCTCCAAAACTAATACGCCATCCAAACGGGCCGCCAGGCTCTCACTACACAAAGATCAAAATTGCACAAAGGTGGAATCCTTTGATGTAGCCGACCGCAATTGATCGGGGCACAAATCTTGGCTTGGTAGTTAGTATGGAGGGATTGAGTGTGAGTTGTAATAGCAAGAATTAAGAGACTGAAAAAGAAAATATGCACCTCGTAGCCCTCCCAATTACTTCGTCAGTAGCATAGTCCTTGAGAATCCAATCACATTTAGTCCCACTCCGACCTTCACTTTGGCACCAGGTTTCTATTTCAACCACATTGCTCATGTCCGAAATATGACTAAAGATAAACAAGAGCATCACTAAATGACCAAATCTACAAATAAGGGAGCAAAAGTTTTCACCAAGCTGGATATTTATAAATTTCAATGTGCATGCGAGCAGTCACCCATATGAGATGCAATTTTCTCATGGTAGTAGTTGTTGCAAATCCATTCGTTGAAAATCCCACACTTTGAGCATGGTTACATCTAGAGGTGGTAAATTGGTGGGTTAGGTTCGGTTTGAGTGAGTTAATATGGGTTATGAGTTGGATATGGACGGATTGAATATGGGTGGGCCGAATATGTTGGAAATTTATCAAAATAAATGGGTTTTATTTGGGGGTTTTATCAAAATATTCCTTGTCCTTTAGGAAGTTAGTTTGTAGTGTATTTTGGCATTGTCCCACATTGGCTAGTTAGAAAATCCTATTAAGTTCACTATGTGTTATGTGGCTTGGCTCCTATGGTGCTTTGCACTTGACTGACAAAGTCTGTGATAAACACACCCATACACACCTGCGCGCGCACGTGCGTGAGCGTGGCAATGGCCTGTTAAAAAATTACCTTGGCTGTGTTTGGTTTGATAGTTTAGTTTAGTTTTGATGATGCCATCAGGTGTAATGAGTGGAGAAAGATAGAGAGAGAAATAACGGAAATGATGATGTCATCAAAACTAAAACTAAAACTAAATTGGAAAACGAACAGGGTCCTTAATTCTCTAGGTCTATTAACTAGTCATACATGCACAAATTTTTATGGAGTATATTGGTGTGAATAATGCATCCAAATAACACGAAAATATGTAAGATGCCACAGTTGCATGTTTTCTCGGCGAATTCTATATTTTGGGCCAAAAAAAATTAAATCAACGCATAACAATATTAGTTTTTATTGTAGAAAGTTGTTTTGCGATAGGTTCCCATTTTTTTTTTTTTTTGTACATAGCTCTTATTTTTGGAGATATAGAGTTGATTGTTGTTTAGAGAAAAGGAAGACCACGATATCGATATCAATAGGTACTTTTTTGTCTCTAGTTTATTATTATTATTATTATTATTATTATTATTATTATTATTATTATTATTAAGAGTGTGTGCTTTTGTTTGAGCTTATACAATATGTGTTAAATTGTGAATTTTCTGGATTGATAGATGTTCACAGTGTAGGACTAAGTGTTCAGACAAACACAAGATAAAATTATTACGTGCAATATAAAATATAAAAGAGTTTAAGTTGTTCAATTGACATCTATGATAAGCTATGGAGTCGCCTATGACTTTTAATTTGGTCTACATTCAATTGGTTTGTGGGTTAATTTTTTGGGTTAGTTGTTCAAATTTTTTGGGTTAGGTGTTCAAATATTTATGCGTATGGTGTTCAAATATTTTTAGGTTGGGTGTTCATAAAGGCCTAAACTCAAAGAAAACTAAATATCTTACATATATTTTAAACAATTTTTTTTTTGGGTGGTCAATTGACAACCCATAGGCTCATGTGGAGCCGCCAGTGCCTATGCAATCTGGATGAACAAAAAGATTGGTATGCATACCCCCTGGAGGAGGTATCCATATCAATGGGCTATGGGCGCGAAATTTCAGACGTGAATCAGATAATGGTTCGTGTATGGGTGCAACTCAAAACGGAGAGTTATGACCCAAACTCAAGTCTATTCACTTAGGGGTATGTTCTAAAGTGAAAAAGTACATTTTAGTCTATAAATAGAGCCTAAATCTCATTCATTCAACACCGAAATTCCAGAAAATTAGCGTTGTTACTCTGCCGAATTCATCATCGACTTTCTTCCTAGTTTTGTTGCACCGTTGCTTTGCAGAAACGGTGTCAACATATACTTGGTACTTTTGATCATATTCGACTTGCTATTGTGTCTGTCCTTTGTTTGTGCGGACGCAGGCAGAAGATCATTAAATTGATCGGGCTTCGTTGTATCCTCGGATAGATTCGCTATCAACCCAGTGCACACCAAACGGTGGGGACGAATACTGTGTTCGGAAAGCGACTCAGTAACTTGCCTCGAAGCAAGTTTCTACAGGTTCCATCATCAAGGCGTCCAGATTTCTCGAAGACTCCCGGATTTGTACCAACAGAATATGGGTCCATCCATACCCAAACCGACCCAACCCATTTCTCTTTTTGTTTCATTTTCCCCTTTTTTTTTTCCCTTCGAAATCTCAAAATTACCAAAAATGTGTGAAAATTAAGGTATAAAATCAACTTCTACTTCTATATACATGCGTTTGGAGTTCCAAAAATAAAAATTGAAAACTGTGTCCTCTCCTTGTAATAGGCAAGGTTATGATAGCATGTTGTTTAGCTTATGCTAGTAGGAAGAGGTTTATGCTATTCGCTGCGCAATGACCCTCAGGAGGACGGTTGTGATATGTGTGGTTAAAGGAGCACATAAGGGTATCTGGGATGTTGTAATGGAGTATTTATTCGGTTAATTTTGGGACAGCAAGCCAACCTTAATTGTATGGTGGTGGTCCTTGAGTAATGAGTAGGCGCTTGTATTCTTTTGACCAGACGGCTGTTTTACTGCTTTGTGGTTTGAAAGAAAGCTCAAACGCAATTTATTTGGATTGGTAACAAAGGGGTGCTTTGGGTAAAAAACCAAAAACCAAAAACCAAAAAACCACTTTTGTCCTTATTCAAGATTGCATTAGGTGCTTTTGCTTCACCCTCAAAAGTGAACATTTTGTCTTCAGAACCAAATTAGACTAGACTTTATTTTGTGGGTGTGAATGTAATCAATTGCGATTTGAAGGATTGCAAGAAATACCCCAACCTGTTCTCTTTTCTTCTTAATATGTTTAGGATAATGCTTCCGAAATCCTTAACGAGACGATAAATATCAATTACATAGTCATAGACCTAACCTGTACATACATGAAATTCAAGAATACATAGTTTTGCAAATCGAAAAATTGGAACAATCCATACATAAAACAGTGCTCATTGTTCTTCTAATGGCATCTTGCAGATCAAGTAGAAAAGCAGAGGATACCATGAGAAATGTGATTTGCATACTAGGATTGTTTTCCCCCTTTTTGCACTGAAGGAAATGAAGAGCAGTAACAAGGTTAAAGGCAGCAAAATAAGGACTGACATAATGGGGGAGAAGTACACTTTACTAGTTTTGACATAAGGTAATATCTCTCCTGTGTGGTCTATAATTCAGTGCAGTTAAACTGTAAATGCAGAGATTGCCTTGTCTCGATTTCACCGCTATCTCACCCGACGTGGTTCTGTAACCAGGAACATTGCACGAAGAAGATGTGCTCCACATCAAGCTTGCCCTGCAAGAAGACTCGATCGCTTTATCTCTCGCGCATTCAATTCCATCGACAGATGGTATTTCCAACTTATAAACTCCGTATTTATCCGTAGTTCTGTTGACTGAGAATTCGATCTCCTCTATGGTTCTTGGAGAAATCGCTTTGAATTTGCAGTCTATTCGAACCTCCGCACCTGCTTATGCAAATGAATACAGGAAAAACCATGAGGTTCCATTTTCCAAACTATAATAAAAGGGCCACAAGTAGTTTTGGGTATTTGAGTTTAGAACCTGGTAAGAAGTAGCTGTGCCTGGAGAAGGTGTTGTTGGAGCAGGTGTCGCAGTAAACAAAACCCATAACAGTAATTTGGGGATTCATCACTTTTCTTGGTTCAACTTCTGAGGGCAGCGACAGAGCTAACAAGGAAGAGACTACAAAGAGAATTGCTGAATCCATATCAAAGAAAATCAGGGATAAGCAAAAAAAATTAAATAGAAAATGAACTTCCTCTGAGCTTGAACCAATGGCTAGTTCTTGATGTGCAGGTGAAAAATCGTGTGCATTTGGTGTGGATAATGAGTGCCCAGTTTGTGGAGAAGCAACTGGAAGCAAAGGATGAAGGAGCTTTTTCTATTCACAACAAACAGATGCATGTGAATGTCCTTTGGCAGGTAGTGGTTTGGATGCGGAAGGGAATGAAGAAATACTTGCTGTCTTTGCCATATTTATAGTGGTGCTGCATAATTCAGAACCTTGGGCTTTGTTTGGGAGCATAATGTAAGGAGTTTAAGAGTTCAAAAACTTGTTTAAAGTTGAACCAAGAAGAATTCATCGCAAGATACAAGAATGAACCAAAACGACGAGGTAGATACAAGTTTAGTCAAAAATTTGATAATAGAGAATTTGATAAGGAAACCCACTCTAAATCATAAGAAGGAAGCGAAGGTGAAATCATAAACTACCCGCCCACAAAGGGGTGAAAAAGTTCCACAAAAGAAAACAAAAAAAAAAATCCTCAGTAGGGGAGAAATACTAATAATAAAACTCAAAAACAAAGATAAAATAAAAAAACTCCAGTTACCGTCTTTTATTTTTTGGTTTATCAAGCAAAAAAGTATACTACAATATAATTTGATGAAAGTGGGCCTTCCTATTGTGTTTTCTGTCCCTTAGGTTCCCGCACATCAAGAAATAGAATCTCAATTATACTTCAAGAATCAATCAGGGGTTTAACACACACACACACTCTCTCTCTCACTCATCCTTCCTTTTTCTTTTTCTTTTTTTATCATTCAATTCCATTCAAATAAACTCGATGGCAGTACAGATTTCATCACAAGATATAGGATGGAACCAAAACTAACAAAATTTAGACGAGAGCACGTACACTAGTGCGCTTAGTGGCACCCCTGCCAGAGGCAGACCAACAACTCAAAGCTGGGCAAAGAAATAGTCCACAATCTAGAAGTAGAAATCCCGAAGGATAACAACTCAATCCTACCACTAAGCACAGGATGAAACCTTAGTGGGAAATACAATCCGACAGCAAGTCACCGGCCGACTACGAAAGCAAACCAGTAAACCAGTAAGTCTTCACAACCAATGGGTGCTTACCCTGAGGTGAGTCCCTGCTAACACTCGGGACTCTGTGCGCTGGTTAGCAATGACGACAAAGTTGACATCCCGCGAAACCATGGCGATCAATGGAAAGCACTCTCACCCATCCTTCAAGACTTTAGTTTTTTTTATAACCAGGTGCCCGGGCCAGCTTTCGCATAGCTCGACTAATCTTGGAAAACCAATCCCACCGTCCCCTAGCGGAGGCCCCATTTAAAGTCTGGCTTCAAAAGAGTTGATAACACTTACGAGGTTTCGAACTTGAGACCTTAGGAGGGAGCAAACCCTCAAATCCCAAACCTTGACCACTAGGTCAACCCATTGGGGTTCTTTCAAGACACTAGTTTGGTTGCTCTTTCTGGAAACAATGGGTCCTTTTTTAAAAAAAGAACCCAAATCACCATTTCTCAAATCTCAACTCTGTATGTCTAGTATTAGAAGTCCTGTCATGATCTTGAATTCTCCATAAGTCAATTATACTTAAATATTTGATTATGGGAAGTCGTGAGATTTCCATTGTATACATGCCAATCTAATCTCAACCACTAACCCAATCCATTTCCTTTTGTTACCCTTCTAGCAGTTATATTGCTACACTGTTTGGAAGGATTTTAACTCGTGGTATCGAGAAATGTAATACTCCCTCCGTCCCTTTTTAAGTAAGTACTTTGGAAAATGTGTATTTTTGTGGACATTAAAAAATGTATTTTCGTATAATATTTTTAAATTTTTTTTGCACCAAATTAAAGTACTCAATGAGCACTTTAATTTGGTATAAAGGAAATTAAAAAATTATATAGGCAAATATGTTTTTTAGGGGTTTGAAATTGCACGTATTCCCAAGGTACGCACTTAAAAAGAGACGGAGGGAGTACCATTGAGGGATACGGCCATATATTAACAGCCAATATTGGGTGGTATTGGCCGTTCCATACGGAAATAATGGTATCTGAAGTTCAAGATCACATTTGAAGGTAACAGCGTGGTGGTTGGTCAATCTAATCTCCCTGCATTAATGCACTCATTCCATGCCTGTGCATCGAGCAGTCTGAATAGGTGGATTGATACTTAATGAATTGACAGAGGAGAAAGATTTGTCACAAGCGGGTTAAAGAAGCAGTAAATGATATCACGTTGAGTAAGTTGTCTACACTTCAATGTCCAGAGGGTAGGAGATAAAACCGTGAGACATTAAAATCTAGGTAGGATTGGTCACACCAGGGACGGAGCCAGGATTTCATATCCGGGGGGGCCGCAACATAAACAACAATACTGGAGTTGAAAATGGTGATTAAAATTCTTTTTGTAGGGACCACTCATGTGATGTTTTCGTAGGGTAATTGGTATTTTCAACATTCTTGGACTACATACATCAACTAATTTGACAACTTGTAGTTTAAAAAAACCAAAAATACTGAAAATACCTCAGTGGAACTAAGTTTAAAAGACAAAATTTGTTGGCCCATGGAGTTCTATATTAAAGCAGGGGTGGCCCATCCATAAGATATTTGAATAAGTAGTAAAAAAAAAAAAAAAAAACTCAATGGAAATTTGCTATTGGGGAGTGGCCTTGGCCCCCAATAGCCAACCAGTGGCTCCGTCCCTGGGTCCCACTAGTACACGGTGAGATTTGTTCCCCAAGAGATTAGTCGAGGTACATGTCAATGAATTCAGGGAGTGTGTTGTCGCTTAAGGGACAACATGCATGTTGTTCCCATCCGAGCCATCCGTGCTCGGCGATCAACGGCCTAGATCGCTAATGAAGTCGGGGTTCTAAAAGGGAAAATGAGAGGGAAGCTAATACAATGTACTCATTCCTTTCTTTGGAGGTTGCTGATGAAGTCGGTGAAGTTGGTACTGCATAATAAGGCTATCCAACACATTGGGCAATGATGGACTTGGTGCTTCATTGCCGAACTCCTTACTCAGAAACTTAAGTTCAGTTTCTTCCATTTTCTTTTTTATAACTCAGGTGTCTAGGCTAGTTTACGCGGATCTCGATTAATCTTGAGAAAATAATCTCACTGTCCACTAGCGAGAGGAATACCAGAATGGGTTGGCTTGGTGATTAAGACCTAAAGACCAACATGTCAATAGCCTTATTCAAAATCTTGCACATAATGGCCAAGTGAAACAAAAATCCATGTGTGTGATATATATTGAGGAGTAATTTTCGCATTGAAAAATACTACGTGTACACAGTCATGCGTACGCAAAACACACCTGCACCATCCAAAAATATTTTCAACGGTCTGGATTTTATTTACTCTTTGACCGGTCAAAGAGTAATTAAGATCCGAATCATCGATTTGTTGAAATTGACGGTTAAGATGCATGCGTACGCATAGGTACAGATAGACGGGTTCTTTCACATTTTATTCTGTCTTTGTTGTTTTAATCAATTTGCCAACAACTACCCTTTCTTGTGTTTAGTGGTGTCTCATGAACTGTAACTGGGAAAACTTTTACAAATTTTGCAGAGAAGGAAAAAGAGTATTTCAATCTGTTTCTTCAATTTTATTTTTTTTTCCTTTTGAGAAACAAGAAATGCATATATACAAGGCAAACATTAAACAGTTGTAGACTACTATAACCATCGATGTTGCTCCATTTGTTGGAACTCAAGACTCTTGCATTGATGTTTATCCATTGGTTGAAACCCAAGACACACCCTTGACACCCAACCCCAGCCCCAGTGGAGAGACAATTTATGCCAAAGCCAAGTTTATGTTTGTCCAATGATTGACAACCCTGTCTCAGAATATATATATATATATATATATACAATCCGGTTCTTATCAGGGATTGCGTTTATGAACAGTATCCGGACTTCATCTGTCAGCCGTTGGATTTAATCCAACGGCCCACGCTGCCTGTTAACTTAAGTTGAACCCTTCAGGGGTTCAGGGGTTCAGGGGTCGAAGAACAACAGTGCAACAAAACCCTAAACTTTCTACTTCTCCCTCATTTCACGACCGACATCTGAGAGGAGAGAGAGAGGCGACGCGATCTGGTTCGGTTCGAAGAGAGACAAACACGAAGAAGAAGAAGAAGAAGAAGAAGAAGAAGAAGAAGAAGAAGATCAAGTTCCCCCACCGTGAGACACTCCACCACGACCCACTACCGCGAACAAGAAGAAATCTGGAGAGAAGGGAGAGAAACGAAGAGAGAGAAACACCAACGAGCACCCACCGCGATCTTAGAGAAGAATCCGGCCGGCGAACGAAGAAGAAGAAGGACGAAGGTATCTCTCATTCCACCTTTCTCTCTCGCGTTCGAGTCGGCGAACCAAGGTATCTCTCCGTCTCTTTGTCTGTCGCGTTCGATTTCCGGAAACTAGGGTTACGGTTTATATATTGCTGTTGGATCTTCCAATTTTGGTGAAGATGAATATATTCTCGTGTTCCAATTTTGGTCCGGAAATTAGGTTCATGTTTGCTGAGTATCCATTTTTCAGAATAGATAATGCTTTGTTGTTCGTGTCTATTTCATTCACTTTGCTCAGTTCTTTGTTTTGTGGGATTATTTATGGTTTTGCCTCTCTGTTTGTTGTTATTCTGGGCTGCGGTGGATTTAAATTTTTTGGAGGCTCTGATTGTGTCTGAAAGTAAGAGATCAGCTTGAAAAAGCCTTCCATAGTACCACTTTGAATGGCTTGTAAAAAAAGTTGCTGCAGTTCGAGAATATTAGAGATGATTAGGTGATTACACTACAGAAATAGCACAACTAGGGGTAGTACATTTTTATGATAGGCAGCATAGTCATGAAAAAGCACCATTAAGGAGTTAACGAGAACACGAACATACAAGAATATCCAAAAGAACAACAGATATTAAAACCCTGCATCTTCGAAGAATGACACAAGTTGTCAAACCTTTATTCCAATCAAGGCTGCAAATAGGGTAACAATATGGCTTCCCTCCTGTAACACAGAGTCCCAAACCATGCATACCAGCAGAATTTCTCAAGTACGTAATAACTACTGCAAATACTGTTAAATTAGTCTTAGTAACGACTATCCATAGCTAACCAATAGATTTAACTGTGGAAAATTACATAATACTCCTAACATCATCAATAAAGGAGCCCCTATTCAACTAGAATAGTAGAATCTACTAGCAGAATTCGCTTAATCATTTGAATTTTCAAAATTCACCACTCCACTAGACTACTAGAGTGACTTGCACTATCCCAACTTAAAGTATGGATATTTCAGTAAGAGATTGTTTTGGTTATCTAGTGTAGGAGAGCTTTTTGACAATGTTTGGTTGGTTCAACACTAATTGAAACCAGAATACTCGATGCCTAATGCTAGTGGTTTCATTTGATGGTAAAGAAATGCAAATTCTCATGTGCCTTTTTCTAGTTTTCACTCTTTGTCTCCAGTTGAATAGAAGTGTTGTACACACATCACTCTTTGTATCATTGGCTTCAATTGACTAGCCATTAGGAAAATATGACATCAAGTATTTTACATTTATTGAATTGGACTGCTGGGATTAAGTTGGAAATGCATGATATTATCACCAACACATGACCTGTAGCTAGCTAACTGCACTAGCAGATCTTTTGGCTCTCATTGCCCACTCCCTTCAAACTAACGTCATCTCTCTCTCTCTCCTCCTCTGTCCTCCTCCATCACCAGGCATCCTCCAAGCAAATGTCCTCAACTTCCACAAATAGTAGATTTCAAGGCCCTTGTTGTGGATGTGGGGTACCAGCCCCCCTAAGATCTTCAAACCAAGATCCTAATCGGGGAAGAAGATTTTTCGGTTGCATCAACTATAAGGTAAGATGTTGCATAATTTCTGTTTTTGTAATTTTAAAACCCTAAAAACTTCTTCCATATAATGTTATGCACATTTATTGTTTTCTTTTTCCTGTAGCAACCCACTGCATGTGGGTTCTTCCTTTGGCTTGATCCTGAAAGGGACATGGAGAAAGAATTGATACAAGCAGAAAATCAAGTCCTGAAAAGAGAGGTTCAAGCCCTAACCAAAAAGAATGAGAAGCTGAGGAAAAAATACAAAGAAGCTGAAGCAAAAGTGTCGGGTTACCACAAAATATTTTTTGGGGTTTTAGTTGTGTTTCTTGTTCTATGGTTGGGTAAGCAGTTTGTAAATGTTCCTAACACAAGGAATATGAAATATCTACCATAGTTGTAATGGTATGAATGAAATGGCACACTCTCATTTCTTAGTCCTTTTGAGTGTTAGTAATGCTGTAAATGTCAGGTTGGGTAGTTGTGTCGTGACTGGATAAGTTAAGTTTTGCGGGCGAAAGTTTTTGGCTAGCCCAGCGAAAGTTTTTGGCTACCACACTCAGAGAAGAAAGTGTGATTTGTCTAGACAATTTGCAGTTGCTACTTGTAATATTTTCATTCCGTCCATGATTTCATTTTTATGAGAAAAATTCCTCTCAATGTGTTGGTAAGATGTTAATTGGTGAATTGGTATTAACTAGAATTTGTAGATAATAAGAAATGGGCTTTGTTGTCTATTTTATTAGCTGCACAATATCTTCATTAGCTGCACAATCTCTCTTGTATTAACTAGAATTTCTTCATGATGTTGGGATCGGAGAACTCAGTCAAAGGGATAAGGGCTACAAAAATGTAGAAATACAGAAAATTGGTGGCTACTGGCTCCCATTACATATAGACTGAAAACGTACCCAAACTCCACAAGCCTTTTTTTTTAAGCAAAAACTCACAAGCCTTGAGTCCAAAGAAGAGGCATAGACATCTTAAGTAGTACATTTGCACGATTCAAAACTTGAAGTCTTTATCCAATTAAATTAAATGTCACGGATACAAAATCGAGTTAATTGCTAAACTACTTAAAATACAAAACCCAAAATTGACAATATCATGTTATCGAACAATGTTACATCATCTGATAGAAGTATAGAAACCATTGACAATATTGGTCAGTCCACAATTTGCACAAAATTGCGACTAAACTGCTACTATCATGCCGACAAGATTTCGAAAGAATGCCATTCCAAGATAATAACAGCATGCTCAAAAAGTACAGATATCCATATCCATAGCCATGACCAAGATCCCATTTTCACAAACACCAAGCAAAGTAGCAGCAAAAATTGAAGAAATAATGAATTGTGCTACAGATACAGAATCAAAGGTAGATGTTTTTTGCTGCTAGCAACAACAAGCAACAGCAGCAGCGAGCAACAACAGCGACTCACAGCAGCAGCGAGCAACAACCGCAGCGAGCAACAGCAGCAGCGAGCAACAACAGCAGCGAGCAACAGCGAGCAACAACAGCAGTGAGCATAACAGCAGTGATCAACAACAGTTAATGGGTTTCTCCTTAACCAACTCAGACATAAATCCACCAACAAACGCATCACCTACATTAATACGAAGACGATTTAAGTACACAAACATCATAGAGGCAACGAATGACACAGCTTGTCAAAGTCCAAGGCTAGGCGCGCTCTAACTACATTAACCCCTATAAAACAAGTCCCAATAAAACATAGCTAACTACATTAAGCCCTATAAAAAAGATAGTCACCAAGCTGGCTCATAAAATAATTTCAATGTAAACAAGTCCCAATAAAAGTCATAATTATACTTGTAATTTGTAAAAGCATCATACTTCACTGCCAACTATGACCAACTCAGAACATCAATTAATAGTGAGACTTACATATTCAATTTCCACTTCCAGAATCAACTTCCATATCGTCCTCGTCCTCTTCCTCAACCTCGTCGTCATCCTTTTCCTCGTCATTGAAGCTACCGTCTTGCGACGACCTGAGAGATAAAAAAATCAGACAAAGTCATATTTAAACAACCACGATCTATTTAAACAATTAAACAACTACATTTTAAACATACTTAGATGACACTACCTCTTTAGAAGCACTGGACAATTTCTTTTGTCATGCGACACGCCGATTTTTCCACAACCGTTACAACGCCTACCCTTTTTGACCATCGCCTTCTCCTTCCCTCTTTTTAGTCGTCTCCCACATCCTTTTGTCCTCGCTGGGATTGGTTCTTTCAAAGTAACTTGGCTTGGAAGAGTAATAGGTGTTTCGATACTCATTTGGATACTACTTGCTTCACCATGTCCGTCACCACTCTTCATCAATTGAAGCTTATTCCGAGCTAATAACAAACAATCTTTCACGACATCACTCCCACCTTCAATTACTAAGGCCTCATCAATAACAGTAGAAGACAGTTGGGATAGGCTATTTCTCGTCTCCAACATGGAAGAGTCACATGTTTCATTCAACCCACCACCCAAGTCATATAAAACTCTCCCAGCTTTTACTGCTTTAATCCACCTCTGCAAGATGTAATGTTCGGGAAGCTTCTGAACTTGCTTCATACTAAAGTACTGTAACATGTGCCTGCACGGAATTCCATCACATTCAAACATCTTACAACTGCAAGTAAGCAAGTTCAATGACTTATCAAATGAAAGCTCACGAGGCCTTGATCCACTCCCTCCCCTCTGTACACTGTACAAACAGACACAGTCATCTTTAAATGTCCTCGTCAGCACGTACGCTTCCTTCTGACTAACTTCATCTTGAAACTTGTAAAATATAGTCCGTGTATACAGTTCACTCATTGACAACTCCACTGCCCAAGGAGTTTTTGTAATTGGCTTTTCATTCACATCTTTGTGATCAAAATCCAATTCATTATGCCGCATGTGTGCAAGTGCCCGATCAAATCGTTTGACAAACTCAATCAAAGAATTCTCTACTGACACAAACCTCTTAAAAAATGCATGACATCCTTCTGCGCGAGCACTGCTAGTCATGTGGGCGGAGAAAATGTGTCTCACAAATGCAGGAATCCATCTGTCCCGAATTTCGTACATGTCCCTCAACCATTCATTGCTGTCCAAGTTTGCTTTTGCTACTACCTCTCTCCATCTTGTTTCGAACTCTTTAGGGCTCTCGGATTTCCAAATACATTCTTTTAACTCGTCATAATGTTCTGTATACTGGACTGCACCTAATTTTTCAGAAAATTTACTTATGATGTGCCAAATACAATACCTGTGATACGTATTTGGAAGGACTGTGGCAATTGCTTTGGCCATTGCCGGACATTGATCGGTTATGATCAATTTTGGCGGCCCTGCTGGCATCTCTTTCAACCATTCGTCGAAAAGCCACTCAAATGCATCACTGTTTTCTTCGTGTAAGAACGCACACCCAAACAAAGTTGTCTGCCCGTGGTGATTAACTCCAACTAACGGTGCAAAGATCAACTTATATCGGTTGGTGTTGTAAGTTGAGTCGAAAACCACCACGTCCCCAAAATACCGATATGACTCTCTCATGGTTGCATCGGCCCAAAAACAATGTTTCATCCTCCCCTCACCATCTAGTGCAAATTTAAACCTAAATCCGGGATTCTTTCGTTGTTTTTTAAGAAAATTCTCGTGCATCAAGTCGACGTCAAGTCCATCTAACTCTTTCCTCTTGTCTCTTGCAACATTATACAAATCTCGTTTTAAAAAACCAACATTCTGAAGACCCCCGGCATCCATCTCTAAAATAGCCATCTGTTGTGACATTGGCACATTTACAGCAGCTAATTGTTCTGCTAAGGCTTTCTTGGCCTTTGACACTTTGCGATGAGAACGCAAAAAATGAACCTTCCTGGGCGTTGCAAGAGGGTGGTTATGGCCCTCCACGAATTGACTTACAATGAACCCCTTTCCTGACTTGTAATCTTTGACAACACTCATTTTAGCACTGCAGCCCTCCCTAACTAACCCACGTTTCCGTGTTGTGGGTTCAGAATTTGGTTCACATAATTTCCTTGACCCTTCTTTGAAGCAAACATACTCCTTTCGTACTACTTCAGTTTTCCCTTGCTTCTTGCTCGAATTTTTCCGCGTCCCAAATCCAGCTGCTCTAGCATAATTGTTATAAAATTCGTGAGCAGCATCTAAAGTCTCAAAGTGTTGCTTAATCTTAGGTCTCAACTCCCTTTGCACTTGAGGAATGTGTAGCATTACAGTAGAAGCAGCCGATGATGCTTGTATATTTTGCAACGAGTCCATCCTATAAAACGTAAGACAACACAATAACGAAATAATAGAAAATTGTAATTTACATGAACAAAAGTACAAAGTAATGGGGATTAGATTAAAACAAAACCATCATCATTTACTTTACAAAAACCACAACACTACTTGGCGAAAAATACTAGCGGGTTCACTTTTAAAGGAATAGAACACACAAATTCAGAATACTCCAATTAGGAGCATGACTAGTTGCATACTTAATGCATACAATGCACCTTGTGTTTTAAAGCCTTTTTGTACATACCTCATATACTTGAAATTTTGAACTACAATAAATTTGCTAGACTTAAAATTTTGTGGCACCTCTCTTTTTTCCATATAGTCTCTATGTTCTTGATTCTTAAATATGCCTGGGACATTTAAACGTCATTGTGTTTGTTTCATCAACAACAGAAAGCCCTCAACATGCCCTACCAAATTTGTGCCATTAAATGGGAAAAAAGAGAAAAAAAAATGTAGGAATAGCATTGACGTGCCATTAGGTAATAAAAGGTCAATCCAAGTCGAGACCACTCAAAATGGTGCAACTTCGTTGATGGTTAAGTAAGAGATTTGATTTATTAAAAAAAATACACCAATAGCAAAACCCCAGAAACCTAGTTGAAATTTTTTTCAAAAAATACACCAATAGCAAAGCCCCAAGTAACTATACCACAGAAACAAAATCAGAAAACCCACAATAAAACCCAGTTTTCCAGCAACAATAGATGAACCATAACATAAACTTATTGCTCAAGCCTTCTTGTAAACTTCTATGTAACTGCTAATGGAAGCATAAAGAGAGAATTGATTGATCAAGCAAACTTCACAAATTCAACAAACAAGGTTCAAACAGCAGTAAACAATGAAAGATTAATCGCAATTTCACAAATTCCAGAAACCCTAATAGTTCAAAATGTCAGGAGTAATGGAAAATCCTAACTTCACAAATGTCAAACAAACTGAGAAGAGAACGAGAGATACCTTTACCGGTGGTTGGATTTTTTACAGAAGAAGTCCGATATGTGTTCGTGGTGGCATTGGGTCGCGGTGCAAGATCGATTTCGATTTCTTCTTGTTCGCGGTAGTGGGTCGCGGTGGGGGGTCGCGGTGGGCCGCGGTGGAGTGTCGCGGTGGGTCGCGGTGGAGTGTCGCGGTGGGACTTGATCTTCTTCTTCGTGTTTGCCTCTCTTCGAACCAGATCGCGTCGCCTCTCTCTCTCCTCTCAGATGTCGGTCGTGAAATGAGGGAGAAGAAGAAATTTTGGCGTTTTGTTGCACTGTTGTTCTTCGACCGAACCAGATCGCGTCGCCTCTCTCTCCCTCTCAGATGTCGGTCGTGAAATGAGGGAGAAGAAGAAAGTTTGGGGTTTTGTTGCACTGTTGTTCTTCGACCCCTGAACCCCTGAACCCCTGAAGGGTTCAACTTAAGTTAACAGGCAGCGTGGGCCGTTGGATTAAATCCAACGGCTGACAGATGAAGTCCGGATACTGTTCATAAACGCAATCCCTGATAAGAACCGGATTGTATATATATATATATATATATATATATATATATATATATATATATATATATATATATATATATATATATATATATATATATATGGGGCCGGTTCCCCTCACACTTTAAAAAACACATAAAAAAACACACGATTTTGTTTCGAGCCCCATTGTGACGTTCTGAACCGTTGATCTTGTTTAAATGACTATAATAGGAGGTCCTACAAAAATTCAACGTAATCAAATATCGGTAAGTGCTTGATCCAAATAGTTTTGCGAAAACTGTGACAGGAACTAGTGTTCTTAGAATCGTTTGGATCAAGCACTTACCGATATCCAATTGAGCTGAAATTTTGCAGGACCTTTTATTTTACTCATTTAAACAAGATCAGTGGTTCAGAACATCATAAGGGGGCTCGGAAGAGTGTTGTGTTTTTTTATGTGTTTTCTTAAGTGTGAGGGGAACCGGCCCCTATATATATATATATATATATATATATATATATATATATATATATATATATATATATACACATAAATTTGTAATTATGTGGCTCATTAAGGTCGAGTCATTTCAATATAAAAGAACCATCATGGAAACTCATGCGTCGACTAATACATTTCCACATCATTTTTAGTACTTGCATTTGAGTAACATATGAAAAGACTGCAGCTGTAAATGTACATGAACTCAAGTTTGTAACAAGCCGATACATCATACTAACAAACATGAAGTACACAGGAGTTAATTCACTCCAACATACACGTAAGAACAAAGAACCCAGGTATGGTACTGTTTACAACTTATTTTCTCCTCCAACTGTCACTCAATTGCACAAACCGGGTGAACCTCAATAACACCTCCAGTTTTTGATTCTGAATCAAATTTCACTTCTCACAGTATTGAACATCTACAGATGTGTTTCCTTGTACCCTCATCAACCTTCTTCTCTGTGCGGACAAACAAAAGACATGGCTCTCAGCAACTATTTAAGATAATGGAAGAAATATCTTTTAAAATCAAAGATTTAGTTATGATTAGAAATCTATTTTTCTATCTTCATCCAAAGCAATAATTCTATGTAGAATGTGCATCGTGAGTTCATGGCATATATGCACTTGGCAGATGTAAACACTTAACTTGCTTCTAAGGAGGCTACAGCTAGGACAAGGCAAGTAAACAACTCAAAAGGCATACATATACATATATATACATATACATATATATACATATATATACATATATATATATATATATATATATATATATATATATATATATATATATATATATATGTATATATATGTATATATATATATATATATATGAGGATGGAGCATGATTTTCATGCAAGTATCACGCCACAAAAGTGTACAGAGAAACGGCAAAGCCAATTCAAGGGCCAAAATTGTTCCTTGGCAACATCCATTTCAAACTTGCCAAACAGTAAAGTTATAGTCTTTTCAGACTCAGTCTGACTACTCCTTGTACCAGTAACAAATAATGTATTGAGTTTCATTTGAGCATGGAATGTGATATTTCCAAAGCCTCCCATGTTTGGATGTCTGATGCATATCTACTTCTGCATGACTTCCTACAAACCTAGGTCATCTTTGAGCCTTTTGTTTGCTGTTGTTGTGCTGAAATTTGCAGTTCAAAAACAATGTCCCCAAAAGCTTATATTTTGCTCAAAAACAATATATTGAAGTTGTGCAAGGAAGCAACCAAATACCAGAACAGTGAACAGGGGCTTGCATTTTGGATGGGTGGAAGGATGCACGGGACTAGATTATCCTAGCTAACAGAAATATATAGCATCTATCTTGCAGATACAAAAGAAAGCCCAAAATCTTGAACATGTAACGGAATTTTTTCCTCCCTGGAAAGCCAAGAAAACCAAATTTGGGATGAGAGAATGCTGAATAATTGATGTATAGCAGAAACCAAAACGTCTACATGGAAGTGGTCAATGAAGAGCATTATAAAGGAATTAAAACAGTTTTCAAGGGACTATCCAAGCGGAATGAGATTGTAAAAAGCTCAAGTTATCCAGCAAGTAGCAAGATTTGAAGCTACCTGTTTTCACTTTAGCTAAAGATGGCTGCACAACGACATGCATGGTGATGACACCATTTGGAAGCTCGCCGAAAGGTGTTCTGCATTGACCAACAGTCTTGCTGTTCTCCAGAATTTTGCCAGCATTTATCAATTTGACATCATTTGCAGCAGTGGGTGCAAACTTTTTATCTAAGAAAAAGCAACACAAGAACATTATATGCTATTAGAAGACAATCACAGCCTCCTAAAAAAAGACATAGTAACACAAGGAGCCCAAAAAAAGACACAGTAATGTAAGGAGAAAGAAAGATGCAAAAGACAGTCATTTAACTTTCATAGTAACAACGGCAATGTCCGCTTTAATTTGTTTTAAACTTAGAGTACAAGACCATTATTTCAGCGACTGTGCAAGACAGGCAAGTACTTTTAGTTTGCTCAATAGCATGATGAGCTAGAAAGGAACATCTACTATTGTTCCTATGTGGAGTCAAAAGGTTGGGGTTGGCCTGGATCCACATGCATTCCTCAATGTGTGTCAAACATGCACTGAGGCACATTAAAGGAAAAGAAATGGACTCCATCATCACCGCATGTTAACAATTTAACTACAACAAAAAGGCTACATTTTGATGAGGTTCCTCTGAGAATTAAGCCAGTGAAAAATTTGCAAATGAATGAAAAGTACAGAAATGATGAAACTATTTGGCATGCAAGGATGATATTAGCAGCACAAGACCACCTTTCCCTGCAACAGGGCATGGCCATGATGACTACTTTAAGTTTGCTCAAAGCACTGGATGAGGAAGAAGGAAAAATATAAAATTTCCCACTGCCAAGACAGGGTCAAAAGTTTTGGCTGCTTGAATTTGCATGAGTTCTTTCAATGGGTATCAAACAAAGAAAGAAGGAGAAGAAATGAAATGAAATCCATCTTTAAATGCAATAAATTACAGAAAGAAAACGATTGGCGATACTACCTCAAGTACAAAAATTTTGTTTATCCACGCTTTGTTGCAAATGCCTACAGCAATACATAAATTGATAGCAGCAAATTTTTTTTAACAAAGTCGTTAAAACACCAAACTCCCATTTTGTCAAAACCAAAAACAAATAATCTTCTAGAAACACCCTAGTATGAGAAACAACTACAAATGATAGACTTAGTGATCATTGCATCCTCCTAAATTGATGTCATCGCTATAAACCGCCGATTAATCATGTATTCATTCATTCATGTTCTGCTCATATCACGCTCCACTTCTCATATTCATTTATGGTCAAAAAATTACTTTATTAATCAAATACAATTCTGGTTCCATCATGTCTTTAGCCTGACTAAGAGAAAAAGTAAGAGCACTAATTCTTGCTCGTTGACACTCAAAATAATTGTACTTTTCTATTTGTCTCAACTTGAAACACCCATTCCCCATCCCTCAACTCTCCTAACAGCCTCCATCTTGCCACCACCATCACCGACACATGCACACACCAGAGACATTTTGTAGCTAAAGATTCTTCAGTTATAATCTAGAGTAGAACCTTAACCTGGTTGTGTGGTACACCTGTATAGAATTCCATCAGACACCCTTAGTTGGCATATGCGACCAAAGCTTTTCACGAATCTAACAACCAAGTTTGTTGGTTAAATAAGTTTACTTAAACAGTTGGATTTCGACATTGAGTTGACAGCCTTATCAAAACGGATTGGAAACCAGTATCAAACAGGAGTTGTGGAAATCCTTACTTCAAGGAATATGCTTAGAAAAATATACCAATAAAATCAATGTCTTCACCCTTTTTATCTTGACATCATGTCTCAAGAACCCCTAATATGTTGGTTAAAATTGCACATTAAATCCCTTCTTATGAAATCCACATCTATCAAACGGAGCTTCACTGAATTCCTTTCTATTCACAGTTTCGCAAGTTTGATTCTGATTTTGTACATATGGCAAGTTTATTAAGATTGAATAGAAACTTGACTCATGACCTAGAAAACAAGAATTTTACCTATGACCATCCAACAAAAAAAAACTAGATTAGGTACAAAACACTTTAGCAATTCATGGATTAGAGGGATAAGTGAACATCTAACCTTTGGGCCACTCAGAGATGATTCTCTCCTTGAGCATCGCAACGGTGGAAGCACTGGAGTACCGAAACGGACCGATGTCTGTTCCGTCATACAACCGGAACTTGAGCTCAACCAAGTCTTCTTCCGGCATTTGCAACCCAATAATCTCAGACTACCAAATCCCACCGATCAACCGCCCAATCACAACAGCAATAGGGAAACCCTTTTCCCCTCCAATTCACTACTACCTACAGAAAGCGTCGAAACCAGAGACGCACAAAGTAAGCGCTCAAAGTCGATCGAAAACCGATGCACGTAATGAAGCAATCATCATCAAATCAAGAAAAATAAAAAATAAAAACGCGAATCACAATAATATTTGTGTACCTGAGAACAAGAAGCGACGACGAATCCAGAGGTGGATTCGGAGCGATGGTGCCCTAGAGCCGATCTTGGCGCCCAGTTTTTATTTCAGGGTGTGGGTGTAGGTTTGTCGGTATCGTATACGGAGTATTTCCTTTTTGTTTAATCGGCAAATCATTTTTGCAGTATACGTAGTACAGTATTTATTTTGCCGAGTGGGGAAAGGGAAGGGAAAGTGAGGAAATGAGAGCAAATTTTTGGGTGTTTGGCGGATATCACGTGATCGTGTCCAAACACCCATCTCACTTGTATAAAATATTTTTGAATGATCCGAATCTAAGCTAGAAAAGAGGAGGGAAATGTGAGAGAGAGAATAAATCTGAATCGACGGTCAAATTGAGTGCTCGGACACTGCTTACGTAGTAGTGCTCGTCCGGCATCGAAATTTTTTTCGAAAATGGGAATCTTATCAGTGAATGTGTCAGTACGTCAACTGAATCACCTGACTCATCACTGACTTACGTGGAAATGAATACGGACCCAATTATTGTGATGGGGAATTTTTACTGTACTACTGCGACTACTACTAACGTGGAATGGAATGGAATGAAATGATGTGAAAAAAAATTAGGTACTGTTTGTTGTCCACTCAAGATTCGTGACAAATTGGGTTTGTCTTTTCTTTCATCTTTTCACCAAGTTTTGACCATCCGTTATTATCTTATTTCTAGGAACGTTGACGGTAAGGCCTGCGCAGTAGTTGGGCTTCGAAGACAGGTATTGGGCTCTAACCCAAGTATTCCCTTTGGACTGGACCAGAAAAATCCAATGGATTTATTACGGGCCGGTACAAAAATAAATATTTATTATCACTAACTCTAATTATTCTTTTTAATTACCATTAACTCTATTAAAGTCAATCACTCTTTTTTAGAGGTTAGACACTTAGGGTGCACTTTCCTATAATAGGGTTTTAGTGGTTTAGGCACTTTCATAGGATATTTTAAGAGTTTAGGCACTTTCATAGGGTACCTTAGGGTTTAGGTTTAGAGTGCACTTTCCTATTATAGGGTTTTTAGTAGTTTAGGCACTTTCATAGGTACCCTAGAATTTTAGATACTTTCGTAAAGTACCCTAGGATTTAAATTTAGTTACTTTCATAAGGTACCCTGAGGTTTAGGTGGGGTGGGGAGAGAAAGAGAGAGAGAGAGGCCTGCCTGTAATAAAAAGAGAGGACGAGCAATGGAGTTTAGGTGGACTGACGGCCCGCAATGGAGTTTTCCATGTTTTTTTTTTTTTCAAAAGGCTGGAGCAGAATGTGCAGGCTTGCACAAAAGTAGAACAGCCTGTCATTAGCCCAAATCCAATCTGGATTTGTTAGACACAACCCAAAATTTGCACTTATATGACTTGACTGACTCTTTGTCGTCGTCTAATTATTCATTACTCTCGGACACTCTAATACCACACATTCTCATTTGTACATGATTAAGAGTGAATCTCACATGAATGTGTTGTTGGAATGACCTGAAACACAACGTGAACGTGAACCATAATGATCTGGAACACGACGTGAGCGGCCTGTCATAGACGTTGACATCTTCTTCGACAAGGGAACCTAATAATGGCATATGATGAATGATACGTAAGCCTAATTTCCACTTACAATAATTCTTGTTCATAAACGATAACATCACTCTCCAAAGTTCTTCATCAAAAGGGGAGCAGAACATGGCAGTTGACGAATGAAATGTAAGCCCAATTTTCCACTTCGAAAAATATCGAAACCATGAGGTAAAAAAAACCAAGTTTTGTTACTCTCTAATTCTGGTCGACAAGTACTGTTATACTCTCCTCTTTCACGCAAATGACATTCAATTTTTTTTTTTTTTAAAGAACTCAGTGTTCAAACCAGTTTAAGCATACTGCATACATCGACTCTCAAAATCAGCAAGGAAGATATAATACAATAACAACATAAGAATAATTCACCATAATCTCTTTCTTTCACGTTTTATATAGTATTGATATAGTTTTTGTGCAAAATAGCAGGGAGCAAAATTACATTTCTGTCTGATACCCGCATGTATATGATAAAGCTCGAAAACCAAAAAAGAAAACAGGGGAAAAAGAAAAACAACCAAAATGGCAGAGTCAGAAAGGTGACTCCTCTTAATTACTAATTCCTCTTCTTCTTCTTCTAGTAGTAAATACTCCATTAAGCAAGCAAATAAGTTGGCTGGGGGTGTCTCTGTAATGATCAAAGCCAGAGAGCACCAGCGTCCTTGAGGAGAGGGACGAGAGTGCCGCTGATATGACAAGCCATGACTCTGTCAGTATCTCCAACCAGTTTGCCTCCAATGAACACTACAGGTATCGCTCCGATAAGCCCAATTAGAGCCCTTTCGATTTCTTTGCCCGATCGGGTGGGGTCCTGGTCGAGCTCGTAAACCATAGGGTTGACACCCATGTTGCGAAACAGCTTCTTCACGGCGTGACACATCGAACATGTGCTTATGCTGAATATCACCACTGCGTTCGCCGCCGCCAACCTCCCGATCCGATCCTCTACTGCTGGGTCACTACCACTGCTGCTAGCATTGTTCCTTATTGTTGGAAAATTTGACCCCCGAGAATTTGTTTGGTAAGTACTCATTTTGTTGTTTGGCTGAAGGAAATTAAGGTAGTGAAATATGTGTGCAAGAGTGAAGAATATTGAGTGGGGATATGTGGTATTTATAGGGGTGATATGAAAAATGCAGGGAATTTCCAAGATTTTTTTAATTAAAAAAAAAAAAAAACAGGATAAGAAACAGGGAAATTAGTTCTCTTTATTTCTTTCTCAGTAAGGTCAACCAATACGGAAGGAAGCAGACTAAGGAAGAAATGAGAGATAATATCGGCTGGGGTCAGACAGCTACGTGCACTCTCTCTCTCTCTCTCCCTCCCGGACGTCTAGTATTCGGACTAGCTTACGCACATCTCGATTAATCCTTTCTCTAACCCTACAAAGATAGGTCATCTGCGAGATTCACAAGAAAATTAGTACTCTCTTTTTGCGTCCTAACCCAAATTATGAAACCCTGATCAAGTATGTAAGGAGCAAACTAACCAACCACAAATTAATCCTTCGGGCTCCGTAGTCTGTACGTTCTCACTCAAGAGAGAGAGAGAGAGAGAGAGAGAGAGAGAGTACAGTGCGCAGGCGTGTGTGAGAAAGGGGAAAAGATTTGCTAACGTGGTATATGTATTTTTATACATCAACTTGGCCATGGTACAAGGTAATCGAGAATATTTTCCAAGGCCTACATTGATATGAATTCTTTTATCTGGGATCCTAGCTAGTCCTAGTTGATTCTTAATATCTTCAATGATTAAGGGTTATGATAATATAGTTAATTTTTATTTCAACTTTAAATATGATTAAAATGGATTTTAAAACCCATAATGATATTCTTGTCGGGAACAATATATTAACTTTAATTTTGAGTTTTCCCATCAAAACGATCGATAGCAAACTTTATTGATAATTGGCAAAACATATAATCTAAGCATCAGACTAACAAAACCAGCCAACCAAGTAAGGTATGTAAGATTTCATAAGAAACCCTAAACCCAAGAACTCATGTCAAACCATTGAAGAAAATAGTAGCAGATACGTACCTGTCGCCATGGAGGATGAACACCTTGTGTGTGTGGTTGTTCGTCTTCCACCTCCAAAGCCCTACTCTTGATCTTGACCTTAACCTCACACGCGATGGGATGGTATGAGAAAGAGACTAGGGTTTGGAGTGGGGACTTAACCACATATTTATAGGCCATGGTTCCATCATAGCCCATCATAATAGATGGAACCCTAATGGGCCTTTAATGGTCTCTATACTTAATAATAAGCCCGTACCACTTAACGCACGTCATATAACCTAAATACGCGCTACTAGAGATTTGTCAATTACCCGGTCATATTTATTAGACGATCACAACTCAATGGGTAATACTGACACCACTCAAACCGTATTTGACAATATACAATATCTAATTTATGATCTATGTAGGCCCACCTACAGAAAATTGCTAACAATCTCCCACTTGGGCCACATAGGTCATCCAGATATTAGACATTGTAAACTTTAAGAGCTCAAACTTTTATTGTCGAAATTTATGAGTGACATCTCAAAACAATCTGGTCCATTGAAAACACAAATATAGGATCATAGCGGCCTTTGCCATATTTATCATGGCAGGACCCATCCATGGTCACAAATATCTATGCATTCAACGACATAGATCAAGTACGGAAGTGTAGTATGAAAATTACATGCAAATGTGATCCTTTAGCATGCCTATTTCCAACTAGTCCAACCTTATAACTCAACAGAGTTCCTTAGTCATGCATATATTCAAAACTTAATGTATATACCACAATTTGAAAATATGCAACTTTATTTCAGAATCATCACTAAACCAAAAGTGATCACCACAAAAATCAATTAATTAATAATATGAGTAGCACAACTCCCACTAATCAAATACTTCACAAGAACTAACCACTCCTGTATGAGCTACATGCTCCTTAAACACTTTAGGTGGTAAGCTCTTAGTAAGCGGATCCGCAATCACGAGTTCTGTGCTAATATACTCAATTGACATAAGACGATTCTGAACTCTTTCCTTAATGACAAGAAACTTGATGTCAATATGCTTTGATTTTAACAAACTCTTGTCCTAATTTAGCAGCCTGATTATCACAGTAAATCTTTATTGGCTTCTCAAGTTACCAACAGTATGAAGCCAGGTGATAAAATTCTGCAATCACAACTCTTACTTTGTTGTTTTATAGCAAATAGTAATAAACTCGGAGTCCGAATATCCAACAATGATAATTAGATTCTCCGATATATGAGCAAATCATTTACAAACATCTACAAAATATTCCAACTGTGCACACAATATCTAGACGCGTACAAACTAAAGCATACGTGAGACTCCCTAGTGCCGATGCATAAGGGCTGTCCTCCATTTGTTTCAATTTCAAGTCGTTCTTTTGAAAACTTTTTGGTTGCACCATATATATGGTTTCTTCAACGTCACTATTGAGAAACGCAGTCTTAACATCCATTTGATGAAGCTCTAAATCATAATGAGCTACAAGTGTCATAACAATCCTTAAAGAGTCTTTCGATGATACCAGAGAGAAAGTCTCTTTATAGTCAATGCCTTCCTTTTGAGTAAAGCCTTTAGCAACAAGACGTGCCTTATATCTTTCGATATTGCCTTTCAAGTCCCGTTTGGTTTTAAAAACTCATTTACAACCAACAGTCTTGACACCTTTAGACAATTCGACAAGATCACAAATGTCGTTGTCACTCATGGACTTTAACTCATCCAATATGGCATTCATCCATTTTAGGGAGTTAACACTTTGTTTGGCTTGACTGAAAGATATGAGGTCATCTTCCAATCCTATATCAAACTCATGTTCTTGGAGATAAACCATATACTCATTAGGAATCGCTGATCTCCTCTCCCTATTGGATCTCTTAAGTGGCACCTATACCTGAGTTTGTTGTAATCTTTCGTATTAGTAGGAGACAGCTCAAGAATAGTTTTGGTGGTTTGCATCCGCATCCTGTACAAGTACAGGTGTGACCACCTCAACAGTCTCAACAGGAATCATAGGAATCTCAACTTGTTCCTCTTCAAATAAAAAATTCCTAGTTTGTGCACTCCCACTACTTTCAACATCCTCAATAAACTTGGCATTGTCCACCTCAATAACGGTATTTGTGGAAGGGTAATAAAATTTAAAACCTCTTGACCTTTCTGAGTATCCAAAAAAAATAGCAGCTAACGGTTTTAAACTCCTTTTGGAACCAAATTTCCTCATGTTTGTTTGCTTCCCCTTTATGCATTCAACACAGATTTTGAAATCTGAAAAATAAAGGGAATCAAGAATTCCACTTGACACAAGCCTTTCAATATATGTCCGAAACGCTTGTGCCACAACACAGAGGAGTTCTCATTACTTAATTTTTGCTTTGTACCGGAGTTGTCAACATGTAAAGTTTTATTAAACTTTAAGTGAGAAGCATCCAAATCTAAACTGTACAGACTATTAACTAGAGATCCAGTACCAATAATATTTGAATTTTGATAGAAACTAAAAACTTCATGTCCAAATGAACAAGTATAACCGGATTTGTCCAAACTGGAAATAGAAATTAAATTCCGTCTAAATGACGGTACATAAACAGTCTCATCTAAATCCAAAAATATTAAAAACCAGATTCTAATTTAAGTCTAAAAACTCCAATTGCCTCAACACGAACTTTATTGCCATCGCCCATATTAATGAACCTTTCGGCATCACTGGGTATCCGGCTCCTTAAACAACCCTGCATGGACACACTTATGTGAATAGTTGTACCCGTATCTATCCACCAAGTGTTGGGTGATACTTCAGCTAAATTAAATTCACAGCAAACAAAACTAAATTGATTACCTTTCTTTGCGAGCCACTTGTGATATTTGGGACAATCCTTCTTCACATGACCAACAGCCTTTTTTGCAAAAGAAACAAGGAACACCTTTATCTTGTTTCTGTTGCACAGTTGCCTGTGAAGTCCCAGCATCTGCAACTCCCTTAGTCTTATGATTGAACTTTTTTTTTTTTTTCTTAGTGCCTGGATAACCGTGAGAATGAGTTGCCAAGTGAGCACTGTCACGCCCTCAATTTCGATAAGCCAAATACAAATATAATCCACGTAGGATCGATCAAAGTCAAACAACTTCCATAGAATAGTCAAAGTCAAAATACAATTTCTCAATTACAAGTCTACGTGTCCCTCATCAAAGATACCCGAACCCGAGTACTTTAGATCCAATGATAGATAAAGTTATTACATATATTGGGTTTGTCAAAAGATTAAAGAAATAGAAGTTACAAAATCATCTCCCAAAAATACAGTAAACTATGGAGAGGATGAAATAACTCCACGCTATGTAAGCTTCATGCTATGCATCCACACGTCAAGCATTCCAATCATGCGTCTTGCCGAGTACCTGGGGAAGATAGGGTGAGCTCACTAGCTCGTAGGAAACTTTTCTACCAACACTAAGGGTATAGAGAATGAAAGATGCACATGATGATGTGGTACATAAGAGTGAGTAAGCTAAACTGGACCATGATAGAACAACTTGATGATGAAGTGTCTAGGAGATGCCCCAAAGACCTAACCAAACTCAAGTGTCCATATGTTTCCTCATAAACGTTACATTTCGTGTCGTGGGTTTATTCCCTTCAAAACACAATCATTTACACAAGCATTTCATTGCACAATACTTCACAAATTCCCAAAATTTCTGAAATAATCCAAGCATCCTTCACATTTATCATATACATCCTTTTTCTTTTAATCATTCGTTTATTCTCCGGGCATGCCATATAGGCCCCGTGTCACTCCGGGCATACCATAAAGGCCCCGTGTCACTCCGGGCATACCCTTTCGGGCCCCGTGTCACTCCGGGCATACCCTTTCGGGCCCCGTGTCACATATTTCACATTTACATACCATTTATCAACTCATAAGTTCAACTCAGTGTCCAGAACCAATTCACGTATTCCAGTACTCTTTTACAAGTGTCCAAAACATTCACCTAATCCATCTTGTTCAAAGCACCCGTGGTGTGCCGGTTATGGTATAGTTAACACGTGTCCAAAAATGTGAAAGATTAAGAGAAAACATAATTTATACCATGATAGGATAACAAAGCTTAGAGGTCAATTCGAGAAGCTTGGGGAAGACCAATGAAGGCCCGGAACAAAGGAACATGAAAATGGAGTGAGAAATCTCAAGATAACTCGACACCTTGATAGGAAAAATCACATTTCTCTCAAAATACATAGGCTATGAAGATAAGACCAATTGGGTTCGAAAGTAGACTCATAGAGCTTTCTAACGGTTCAAGAATCACCTCAATCGGAGTTCGGACGAAGTCGGGGCGTGCCCGTGAAATTGGGTCAAAATCTGTCTTAAGCGTTTAGTATCGATACTAAGAAAAGCTGTATCGATACCAATTAGCTAAAATCTCAACAGAACGATGGGTATCGATACCCATTAAAGGGGTATCGATACAAAGACCATTACGAGCGAAAATTTGCAGATTTTCAGATTTTTCCACAATGGAGGAGGGGTTTCAACCTAAGCCAAAAATTGAGGTCCCAAACAACAACTACTCATAGGAGAGGGATATATCAACAACTAATTCATGAATTTACCAACTAAACATGTAAAACCCAAACTCAATCAAAATCAAGCTCATTTCCATGGTGATAACAAATTTAACAAGGAATTGGGAACAAGAACACCAACAATGCCATTAATCAACCAATATACACTTAGAGGAGGTAGAAAAATTGTTCCCTACCTCAAGGATGAAGCCTCAAATGAGTAGAACAAGCAAAACCCTTGATTGTGGAGTTCCCAAATCAAAACCCTTGCTCTCCAAGAAGAACCACGGTGAACCCGACTCCAATTGACGCGTAGAATGAAGTTTTGAACTTGGTTCTAGAAGAGATTGAGTGTGGGAGGTGGATTTTTAGAGAGAAGGTGGAGCAAATTTGGGAGGAGGATGAGGGAGAGAGAGATCGGTGGTGAGAGAGATGAGAGGGGCTGATTTTTTGTCCCAAAATGCAAGACTAAAATGTTTATATAGTCACACCCACATACACTTTCACCCCTAAACTTCCAAGTGTACTTTAAACACACCCCATGCATTCCACCACTATCACCTTGACCCATTTTAGTCAAAATTCAATTCCTCACATTTACCCAACATTATTCCGGAAAAATTATGTAAAAATACGGGTCCTTACAAGCACTTTCTGTCCTTTCTTGTTTCATCCTTTCTTCCTCTTGCACACATTGAGCTATAAGCTCATTAAGAGTCCATTTTTCCCTTGAGTATTATAATTAATTTTGAATGGACCAAATTGTGTAGGAAGTGAAATCAGAACAAGGTAGACAAGAATTTCCTGAGAAAATTCTAACTTTAGTGCCTTCATTTTGGTAACAAGATTGGACATCTCCATAATGTACTCCCTTATATTTCCTTTGTCATTATACCGCATGGTGACAAGTTTGCTAAGAAGCGTACATGCCTCCACCTTTTCCGATGCAACAAATCGGTCTGCAATTTGGCTAAGGAATTTCTTGGCATTCTCTTCCTCAGGCATTGCACCTCGAATAGTATCAGATATAGAATGCTTTATTATCATAAGACTCATACGGTTAGAACGCTCCCACTTTTCATAAATAGATTTTTCCTCAGCTGTACTGTTATCAGTGAGCTTAGCAGGCTCATCGACACGCAGTGCATAATCCAAATCCATACACCCAAGAACAATTGAAACATGCTCTTTCCATTTTGCAAAGTTGGAACCGGTAAGAGTTGGAATGTTGTTCAAATTTGCAGATATCGAAGATGCATTCACTATAGTAACATAAAAGAAAAGCTCACAATCAACAAATATCCATAACGCGATGATAAAAATAAGAAACTTGATTATAATTATCATGCAAAAAATTGGTCTAATTGTAGGGGCAAACAATTTAGACAAAGAGACATAAACTAAAAATCACAAATATTATGTCTTTAGTGGTGGGCCCTGTCGAGAAACCTAACGCATCATCATAATCAAGTCTTTGGACAGTAATTATAACACGCAAGTGGTCTTCTAAAAAATAAATAAGGCTAGTTAACCTGAACAATACAAAATTAGACCTGGCCAATCAAAAGCCTTCCTTTGGGCCGACTTTTGAACGCATAGGTAAATTCGCTAGTTAACTTGAACAATATAAAATTAGACCTGGCCAATCAAAAGCCTTCCTTTGGGCCGACTTTTGAACGCATAGGTAAATTCTAAAAATTATATTATTCAAAAAATTAACTACCTTATACCGTTTAAATCCGGCCAAATAATAATCTTCCTTTGGGCCGATCATTACCCGAATGGATCTAAACGTAACTTTATGTAATCCAAAACTGTTACCTTCAAGTTTAAAAAAAAAATCTCCATAATAGAGCCACTTTGGTGGCTTATTACTTTAATTCTTTTAAACCCTAGGTATGGACTACGAAATAATCTTTATGCCCCGATTGGAATTTTTTTTTTTTTTTTGTAATGATTACTGAAACAAGGGATTAAAACTAATATAGCCGAAAAGCATAATCAGTAATCGTAAGGAAACCGAATCTGTCGATTACCGTACCAAAAAAAACTGAAATTGCAGTTGGGTAAATAGATCAACCACATAATTATACAACATGTATGATTACCGAAAAGAACCCATGAATGACAAGGCAATCAAAGATTGCCCAATGGATGCAGTAAAATACAAGAAACCATATTGGATAACCTTGTCTACAATTGTGTAGTGATTTTCGGGAAAGAAAAACAAGTACCTGATTACTCTCAAAATAACCCAATTGAATTGTAAAAGTATATGGGATCTAAGTATCTCAAAAACTAGAATCTCGAAAAACAACGAGAGTGAGATACAACTGCAATTAGGCCAAATAGAAGTAATTACATGTTTCTTGAATCAACAAAAAAAAAAAAAAAACTTCATATTTTCCTTAGTAACGTTAAAAACCGAAAAACGATACATCAACGTTGCAGTAGCTCTCGCACCAAAACTGTGAACTATTCCAATAATGCATTTTGTTTGTTTGTCTATTTTACTTAAAACAAACAATATGGATATGCTACTGGAAGTTCAAGAATTAATTGGAATAAACGAATTCAAATAAATTGAAGGTTGAACATGCAAGAGCAACAGAAACCCGTAACAACCAAACCGCATATAGCAATTGCCACCATGACCAAAAACTAGTCTGCTGACTGAGAAAAACGAGAGCAAGATATTACTGTGATCAAGCCAATCGGCGGGTATTACTTGTTTCAATTTAGGAAAAATAAAACTTTATATTTTCCTCAATAATCTGACAAGACGCTCTGATACCACTTGTAGGATTTCATAAGAAACCTTAAACCCAAGAACTCATGTCAAACCATTGAAGAAAATAGTAGCGGATGCGTACCTGTCGCCATGGAGGATGAACACCTTGTGTGTGTGGTTGTTCGTCTTCCACCTCCAAAGCCCTACTCTTGATCTTGACCTTAGCCTCACACGCGATGGGATGGTATGAGAAAGAGATTAGGGTTTGGAGTGGGGACTTAACCACATATTTATAGGCCATGGTTCCATCATAGCCCATCATAATAGATGGAACCCTAATGGGCCTTTAATGGTCTCTACACTTAATAATAAGCCCGTACCACTTAACGCACGTCATATAACCTAAATACGCGCTACTAGAGATTTGTCAATTACCCGGTCATATTTATTAGACGATCACAACTCAATGGGTAATACTGACACCACTCAAACCGTATTTGACAATATACAATATCTAATTTATGATTTATGTAGGCCCACCTACAGAAAATTGCTAACAAGGTAAGCCTCCCAAGTACTGACTCTCACCCGCGACACCCTCTCTCTCCAAACATATTTCTTCTTTTCGCAAACTTGAAAATTAACGCACGCATCAAAACCACTTTTTGATATCTTGGACAATAACTTCAACTTCAACGGGTTGGTGCCCTCGCTCCTTGTTTCAAAGGATTTAAATTTTGATTGCATGCTCATACTTTATACATTATGGATTTTTATGTACTTATAAAACTGAAATAATCTTTCATTGTGTTAGTGCGAACTACATATTGAAAGACAGTGCTTGTCTTATCTATTTCCAACCGAATTGATTTTCTTTTCTGATAATCGAGTGTTAGGACCAACTTGCATGCATCTCGACTAAGTTTTTTGTGGGGAGCGCTTCACCGGAATGGCCTCTTTGGCCGTCTGGTACTATACGTGGGGGGAGTAGTTAGACTGAACCTCACTGGGGCCCTGGGTGTTCAACAGAGGAGAAGACCAGAGCTCCTGGGGTACGCCGGAGGAGAGCCTGCACAAGGAAGCAACCACGTTAGTGCCTAGCCCGGACGGTGGTGGTCCGGGAAGGCACTCCGATGGTTAAGTCAGTGACGGAGAGAGAAGTTTAGTGGAGAACTTTAGAGAGAGAAAGTGCAGTTGAGAGCTTTTGTAGAGAGAGAGAGTCAACCCTTAATCAAGATGTTGAGGGCCTTATTTATAGGCTAGGGGGCGTGTGTCCCCCACGCCCTCGGGGGCTCCACGCGCTCCGTCCTTTCCAAGGCATTAAATGCATGGATTGACGTATGTCCCTCAAAGGGCGCCTCGGTGGCTGCCTTCTCGGAGTTTTCACCTGTCGCTGTCACTGATATTCCCATCAGTCGAGTTCCCCCACAGGCGTAGCCTGTGGGGTTGGTGGCTTGCCATAAATGCAGCACATGCGCGGTGGTTGAGGCCATTAATAAGTCATTCAGACTGTCAGGGGTGCCTCGATCGAGCCCCCTTGACATCTGACGTGCCCCCTCCCCCTCGGCGCCGAGGTCAATCGACTCGACCAGGGGAGCGCTCGGCAGAAGCCCCCCGAGGCTGCTATCAAGGTCCCCAGGGTTCCCCGGACCCGCAGAACTTGTCGAGGACACTCCCCGAGGGGAGGGATTCAACCGAGGGGAGGGATCCGACCGAGGCCCCCAAGGACCGCGCACCCTCCTCACCGGGGGCGCTCTTTCGGAATCCGCCGCCCCCCTACAGGAGACCGTCCAACACGACCAGGGGGGTCTCTGCCACACGTGGCCCCTTTGGCGAGGGTGGTCCAGTCTGACCCGTCCCCCACGTCTGGGGTTTAGCCGAGGGCAATAAACCCATGGGCCCCCGGCCGCTACAGTTTTCATAGTTAACGTAAAGTAACGTTTATACCAGTTTCCGCAGACCTCGAATAAAAATGACATAATTAACATAAAGTGGTGTTGTCGTTGCACTTAATTTTAGAAGTATATTTATATTAATTTGACCGCTTAGCCATCATTCAGAGCATTCTGGACATGATAGTAAAAAGGGCGAAAAAGGAACAAAAATGAATTTTTTTTTTTTAATGAATAAAATGATGTTATGCTGACTGACCCAAAAGTGCAACTCTTATTACATGCATGTGGGCTCGTGGGCTATATATATTCTGGGTATGAATATTCTTTGATTGCTTTGATTCTGCAACTGTAAGCACCCTTTTTCTTTTCATTTAGATTTGGACGGTATTTGTTCACTGTTGAACAGAGGAATGTATTGAATGAGCAACAGAATGTCGGCAAATTCATTTAAGTAGAATTACTATCCGTTATCCACAAAGCATCAAATCAGATTCTTCCTATGTGTCATAAATATTGTGTTTATCCCCTTGGGATCTACCTTTTCACTCAATTGATGTCGATTCATACAGATATCCCCCAAAAAAAAAAACAAAGGAAAAGACAATCAAATACTCCATTGGAAGGGTCTAGCATTTTACGAATAGAAACTTTTGTCAAACTTTCCCCTCCCCTTGTTAGCAAACTCTTAAGACGTCGAAGGTCATGCCCGACAGGGCTCCGGAATTAGTCGAGATGCGCGCAAGCTGGCTCTCGCTAGAGTATAGCACAGTCGTTCAATGCATTGAACAGTAGTACCATGACCTTTCAGAAGCTTGTTTTCCCTCCCATTCTTTTTTTACTAATGTGGCTCCCAATCCTACTAAGCCCTATCTTATCCTCTGTATAATTTGCACTAACTGGCATTGAAATTGTCTTTGTAATTTGTATAGTGCCAAGACCATGGCAATAAGAGAGAGCCTTGGTTCTTCTATATTTGGCATCTCAATGTGAGTGAGATCTCTATGAGGGTTGCAATGTAGACTCGGAGAGAGTGTAGCGAGTTGAGAGAGAACTCTATTGTAAAACTTATCTCTGTTAATTGAGAAAATTGCTCTCATTCCTCTTTGGAGTACTCGATTTTGGAGAACCACCTAAAATACTTTGTCTTTAGTGTGTCAGTGTGTGTTTGGTTTGAATCTTTTAGGCACAACATTGTTATGCTAGCAATGATGTATAGCTCTCAATGTTTGTGCACGACATTATTGCTTATGGTGAATCTCTTTTAGATAAGTTAATTAATTGATTTTCATAGAACATTGATCAAGGCTTTCAAGATGGAGAGAAAACGTACTCGTTCCTTCTGAAATAGTTGTGAAGCCTTGAGTACCCGATTTTGAAGTTTCTCATCGATGGCTTCCCACGAACAAAGAAAATCGCATTGCAGCTGAGAACATTGCAGGGATTCAAACTTTTTATTTTGATTTTAAGGTTTGTTTTTTTTCCCATCCCCCTTGATCAATTCATGCTTTGCCTCATTGTCATTCTCATTATTTGAGTTGTTACGATTTTGAAGATGAAGACAGAGCTAGAATTAGTGTTAGATTTCGAATGTTCCGAAGAAACAATGACTGTAGGCGCATTTAGAACAGAAACTAGTACTTAAACATTTCCTGCCTTGACTATTTACTTGTGTAGTTGTGTCCATACCTTGTTCTCCCTCCCTCATCTTATACAGGGAGGGTTGATGACAATATTGCAACTATACCGAAGCGAATTAAGGTTTAACTTGAATCCACTTTGCCCGATGCATGTTAACTACGACAACTCAAAGGGGAAAGTTCAAAAGGAGTGTGGCTATAGTACTGTACTTGTAACTTTGGTAATCAAATGGAGTACCATTTTCCTTGCTTAGGTTTTTCTTTATCATAACCATGAAATTTTGCCTGTATCGCTTAGCTAGGATTCTCTGTCTGAATTTCTCTTTTTATGTTTTGGATAGATTGATGGTAAGCTTCCTGTTGAAGAGGTTTTCAAGGCAGTCAAAAATGTCTTGTCCAAATTCAAGCCAAGCGAGTAGCAGCCAAGAAAATGTGAACTAGAACCATACAACAAACGCTGGCCACCGAAATGCCTGCAAAATGTGTGGTTCGAAAAACGTTTTGTCAACTTTCCTGCATTATTTAGCTTAATTCGTAATATAGCTAGTATGCTAGCTTTTAGAGGTGACAAATGGGTGGGTTGGGTTGGGTTTAGACAAGTTGATATGGGTTATGGGTTGAATATGGGTGGGTTAAATATGGGTCAATAGTGTATAAGTTGAATATGGGTTGGGTTGAAATAGTTCAAGTCAAACCCAATCCAACCCAACCCAACCCATACCTTTTTTTTTTTTTTTTTTTTAACTGAACCCTCGTACCTAAGAAACGGATGTGCACCGCTATAAAGAGGGGATTTCTCACGAGAGAGAGAGAGAGAAAATCAGCAATGGGAATTTCTCATTATTGCATCATTGCATAAAAAAGAGAAATTTTCAGTTCAATTTTGTAATTGAACTGTAAATCTATTCATTTTGTGTTTAGAATAGGAAGATTGATGCTCGTGGGCCTAATCAAGTGGGATTAAATTTTTTTTATTTATTTTTTCCCATATTTGCAATTAACGAGGAAGAAAGTTCATTTTCTTTCAATGAAACTGTGAAGATTTTTTTCTTGCAATAAGCTGAGAAATTGTCTCATATTTGAACGAATGTGCAAATTGCAAGGAACCAGAAAAATTGAACTAAATTAAACTGTCATTGTTGTATTTCCTCTCTAATCTCTCTCTCTCTCTCTAGGTTCTCGATTCTATGTGTTCAAAGGAATTTGGAAATCCGAATTGAAATCGGACTTTCAAATAGGGAAAAAATTTCAATGCCGAGCGGGTACCACATGGTGCCTGCTCGCTTACATCCGGCCATTCATAAATGTAACGGATACCTTGGATTGAAAGTACCGGATATATTTAAAAAAAGAAAAAGAAAAATCTATTTGAATTCGGGCCGTCCATTGCATTTTTAGATGATTAAATGTGCGCGAGAGGACACCACATCGTTTATACCCGCTTGGCATAAAAAAATTCCTCCTCAAATATTAACAAAATGAGCGAAGAGAAAGAAGGAAGATGCAACTCTGTAGGAGGCAACTCTGTCTCCAGAATTCCAAGACATCTTCGAAGTTCGAACAGTTGGAAAAGATGACAAATTAAGAATATTAAGGTATCTCTCTTCAAAATGGTGAAACCCATTTTGAACCCATGCAAACCCATCTACATATGGGTTAATTTGGGTTCACCCATTATAACCCATATTAAAATATAGGTGGGTTGGGTTGGATTTTGAGTAGGTGGGTTCATGGGTTGGGTTGAAAATTACCACCTCTACTAGCTTTCCTAGTTTTAAGGATTTTCTTGTAACCGCATTATGCGAGTCCCTTGCAGCATCAGCTAATGAGAACCACAAAGTGTAATGAGCTAAAAAAAAACTTACAGCCAAATTTCCAATTGATAGAGTTGCAATTTTGGCTCCAAAAGAAAAGGGTGGGTGGGTGGGACGTGGATGCATGCATAAATCATGAACCTAATCCATCAAAATGTTCAAAGGTCAAAAACTCAATTTCTATAACAGACTTAACAACTTACAACGGCCTCCTCTCTCATCCAAGAAAAACTAACTTCCACTTTTGCTTCTCTCTCTCTCTCTCTCTCTCTTTCTCTCTCTTGTTGAACCACAAAGAGGACCATTTCAATCTATCAAAAATACTTCTCCTTCACTTTCGCACTTTGCTTCCCTCTCCTCTCTCTATTCTCTGCTTCAAACCACATTTTGTTTTCGTTTTCTTTCTTCAACATAACAACAAGCTGTAATACCATTTCAAAAAGAATTCTCTTCAATGGAGACAGAGAGAGACAAACACCACCCTGAAAAATCCCACAGCTTTACCACCCGAGACGCCACCCAAGAAAACAACAACGATGATCACGAAAACAACCACCACCACCACAATAACTCCGATCCAAATCCCAGCCTTCACCCCGAAAAAGACCCCAACAACAACAATGACAATAACGACGACACTACCAATGAGGCAAACTCCGAATCACAAACAGAACCCGAACCCAACCTGGAAAACACAGAGGTAGAGAAAAAAGAAGAGGGCCAGGAGGAGGAGGAGGACGCGACTGGTGTAACTCCCGAAGAAGAATCTCATCCTCCTCCTGACTTTGACCAAGTATGCCAAGAAATCGATCAATTTATCTCCGCTTTGTCAACCGCAAAAGGAGGCGATGCCGACCCTCCTGAACTTCCCGAAGCCATGGAACATTTCCCGTTCCTTGTTGAGGCAAAGATTGCGAACTACGACTCACCTGAAAGCCCAATGAAATGGAACCAACTTTCTGAAGAGGACTCTTCCCTGTTTCTTGAAACCGTTGATCGAGTCTCGAAATTGATGACCTCCCTCACCGCATTCTCATCACAATCAAATTTCGCTCCGTCAATTAATCACATTGGAGGGATTCTGCAACGAGCAATGTCCTACTTAGAGGACGAATTCAGATCACTCCTCGAAGATCCAAGAATCCCCGATTTCAATAATAAGATCAACGAATCAAAAGCAAAACAGTCCTCGTCCTCTTGGAATTCCAATCAAGAAGAGGATAATTCTCCAGCGGAGGAGCCTAAATCCACCGAAGAGGATAGCTTTCCGGGATACTCGGATGAGGTTTTGTCGGATTTGAATAGACTAGCAAAGGCGATGATAACAGGGGGTTACGAAGCAGAGTGTTATCAAGTTTACATTGTAACAAGGAGGACTGTTTTGGAAGAGACGTTACACAAGATGGGTTTTGAGAAATTCAGCGTCGACGATATTCAGAAGATGCAATGGGAGCAACTGGAGAAGGTAATCATTTCTTGGAATAATACGTTTAAGCAATGCGTAGGGGTTTTGTTTAATGGAGAACGGAAGCTGACAGCAGCAGTATTCGACGGCGACAGCGAGGTTGACGGCCTTTTCAGCAGCGTGACGGCAGGAATTCTGATTCAGCTTCTTAATTTCGCGGCGGCAGTTGGAATGACAAAGCGCTGGTCGAATAAGCTTTTCAAGTTTCTCGACATTTACGAGACTTTACGCGACATTGCTCCGGCGATGGACGAGTTGTTCGCTGAAGGAACGGTGAACGAGTTGAAATCGGAAGCCTCGTTGACTCGGACCCGACTCGGGGAGGCAATGGTTGGTTATTTCTGCGAACTCGAAAACTCGATCAAAGCTGATACCGGGAAGACACCGGTTCCTGGTGGTGCGGTCCACCCCTTGACTCGTTTCACCATGAATTATCTACAATGTGCGTGCGCGTATAAGGACACCCTGGAACAAATATTCAGGGAGCACCAGCAGATCGAGCGAGCTGACTCGGCCACTGGATCGGACTTCGATTATAATTCACAGAGCGGCGGCAGCAGCAGCACTCAGAATCAGGTGAATCAGACATCATCAGTAAAGCTGTCTCCGTTTTCTATACAGATAAACAAGGTGATGGATTTACTCGATATGAACATCGAGGCGAAATCAAAGCTTTACAGGGATCCGTTGTTGTCCTTGATTTTCATGATGAACAACTGGAGATACACAAAGCAAAAGGTAAAGGGATCGGAAATGAACGAATTGATGGGGGACGCGTGGTCGAGGAAGAGGCAATCGGATATCATGAACTACTTCAAGAGGTACAGGGAGTCGTGGGGGAGGCTACTGAATTGCTTGAGCCATGACGGGTTGACCGTGCATGGGAAGGTGGTGAAGCCGGTTTTGAAAGAGAGGTTCAAGAGCTTCAACGCAATGTTCGATGAGATACACAAGACGCAGAGCACGTGGGTGGTGAGCGACGACCAGCTGCAGTCGGAGCTGAGGGTGTCGATATCGTCGGTGGTGATTCAGGCTTACAGGGCGTTCTTGGCGAGGTTCAGTCAGAGCTTTACTCCTGGGAGACAGACGGAGAAGTATATAAAGTACCAGGTGGAAGATATCGAGACGTATATTGATGAACTGTTTGATGGGAATAAGAATGCGGCCCAGGGGAAGAAGAGACCATGATCAATCATATGACCATGCAAATTATGAATACATAACGAGAAATCGAGTTATTGAACTGAACAGGTGATGAGGTGAATTCAAGCGTTAACAGTCCGGCATTGTATTAATGAATGCAATTTGGTTTGGTCTTGTTGTGAGAGGGGAAGAAGCTACATATATAGCGATTTTCTTACCACTTTTTGATTTTTTTTTTTTTGCTTTTTGGTCTTCTGAAAGATTAAGTAAGCACCCATGAGTAGCTGAGTACATGAACACTGCATGTGGTGCTGCACTGTTTACTCGTGTTTTGTTTATTGTTCTATGATTAGTGGGATGTCCAGCATTGATTTTATGAGCACATGCAGGTGAATTTCTTTGTAAATTAATTCTTATCAAGCATTGGGTGCATGCATGGGGCTAATAACTTATTGTTCTTGGAGATCTAATACGTACTTTGAATTCATGTAAAGTGGTGTTTAAAAGGTATGTAACTGTAAAAACCAAAAGGAGTGATTGCTTTATGTTTTCTTGAAGAGATATATCTTCTCTCAAATTCATTGCTAGCATGCATTAGCTAATTCTATACTCTTTTTTTTTTGTCCTCTTGAATGCTATAGATGATGATTGACCCTTGGAAGAGGTATTTCCAGGCGGTCAAGAGTGTTTTCTCCAAATTCAAATCGGAAAGTGGGGAGGCAAACGTGCACTCTGATTCAAACTAGAAAAAATAAATCATAGGACTATGCCAGCCATCAAAGTACCTGCTGTTGGAGGTGGGAGTTCTTGACTTTGAATCACACACACAAGGCACACTCACTTTTATTCACTGACTAAAAATACAAAATATTACAAACTTCAATCTCACAAATTCACTCACTCACATCCCTCCTCCTGGGACACTCCTTAACCTAGCCTACAGGGCCTACTCCTGCCCTATCGTGGACAACCTCATGTTGATCCTCTGGTCGTGGATCTCCAACGTGGCTGACAACTCATCTATTCCTCAACAGTACCAACGATGTTGTCAAAATGGTCATTGGCTTCCTCAACATTACTAATTAAAGATGTTGTCGAATTTCGGATCCATTAACCAAATTAGTTTCTCTATCATCCAAACGTCCTTTATCTTGTCTTCGTACCGTCTCAACTGGTTGACGATGATCAATGTCCTCATAAACTTGAGAAGATTTTTGATCGAGAGAGAAACACCTGAGACAAGAGTGCGGAAGGAAAATACTTGTACTATACTTAGATTCAAACTTTGGCCTGGTACAAAATAAATAGAACCCTTAAGATTTATATTACTCCAAGGAATATTCTAAACCTAAAGATAATATTTTTTTTCAAGATAAACTTTGAAGTCGATTCTAGAATTACATGTGACTTTTTGTTACAAAAATACATATTTATTTCACAAGGATATTCTTGAACTTCTAGAAACTATATATTTTTAACACCTCAAGTATATTGTAGTCCTATCTTAATTTCAACTTTGGGCTTGCTTATTAGGCTTGACATGGTCTTCAATTTTCTTGATGAGGTGAATTAATTCAAGCATTATAACACTCCGGCATTGTATGAGTAGCAAGTACATGAACACTGCATGTAGTGCTGCACCGTTCACTTGCATGGGATGTCCGGCATTGATTTTATGAGCACAGTTGAATTTGGTTAATAAATTTTTGTCCAGCATTGGTTGGGGCTAATATACACTCATTGTTCTTGGAGAATTCTTTGAATTGTTTTCCCATTAGTTTTTTTTTTTGGATTTGTTGAACCTGTTTTTTTTTGTAAGGATTTACTTCCATCGTACGTAAACATATTTTTCCAAATGTATGTGCCTCCATTTACTTCCACTTGCATCGTCAAGAAGGCATTCTCTCTAATTGTTGATTTATTTCTTCTTTTCATTTTTTACATGTCACTAAAAGTACAATTGTAGATGATTGTGGACTTCTATTCTGTTTGATGTGATTAATATAATTGTATTCTCCTATCTCTTGTGCTAAAAAGATACCATTCAAAAAAACCTTCCGAAATTCTAAACAAAAGCCGTTCTTGGTTCACGGCTCCAACTTTGTAAGGACCCAATAAAGTAAGTAAGACTTATTTCGATGCTCGAAAGCCCCAAACTCAAAACATCTGCCAGTACCCAAAGACTTTAGTGAGAAAAGGAAAAAATGACAAATAAAAAGAATTGTAAATATTTGGTCGATACTATATTACAAGACATGTGATCCGATAACCAAAAAGTAAAATATTGCGAAGCTACTATAGTGAAAACGCTTATGTGGAAGTTTGGTAAGACACGACATTGAGGCGGTAAGACACGACATTGAGGCGATGATAAGTATATATATAACGGGTTTGAGAAGATAATTAATCTGAGTCATACTGAGACTGAGACATGCCCAGACTCCAAAATTGAGAATGAAATGACATACAAAATACTATGAATAGTATTATAAGTCTATAAGTATCAATTGATGAAAATTTTGAGAAATACTCCACAACTTCTAAAGATAATTTGTGATCTCAAATTCAATTCTCCTTATAAGCAATTCTTAGGGCCAACTCACTCAACTTGTAAGCGTATAAAATGAATGTGAGAAAAGCTCTAGGGTGTAGTCCGAGGGACGTACAAACTGGTCTGGGATAACCTGCTTTTCCAAAAGAAGAAAGATGATTTAATTGTGATGTTCAATGAAGCAAAGTATAGTCTAATCATTGCTACAAGAAAGCAAGAGAGAGAAATATTGAGATTCATGTAAGACATCGTATTAGCATACACTTTTTGGTTAAAATAAAAAGAGAGCCTTTGTTTCCCTAACTTGACTTTTGAGGCTTTTATAATTGATGTGTGTGAAAATAATGACTCGCCTCAGAAAAATGTGAAATCTAAAATGCTAAATTAGTGGAATAAGGCCTAAATTATACTCCTTGATAGGCATAATAGCTAAATCATTCACCAGATCAATGCCACTCAAGTGGATTCATTTAACAGAAAATTGGCTTAAAGGCCAAATTTGGGGCTTTAAAAGGTGTTTAGTTCAGCTTAACTTGTTTTAAGGCCTCCAATACATTGATGTGAAATTTTTGAGGGTTCAACGACAACAGTAGACAAAATTACCCTTAATGATAAATAATAAAAAAAATTACAAAGGAAAAGCCGGTACAGCGCGTCTTGCACATCAGTCCGTCACCTTTGTTGCTGGCCAACAAAACCTTGAAAGCGACATGTCAGTGCTACTACTGACCGAGTAACCCCCACCCGCCACACACTCTCTCTCTCACACATATGTACGGGTGGGACAAAATTAGTTTTCTTGGGATTAAATTTTAGGGGGTTTAGGCTCTTTGAGGTAAGGTACGGTGGGTTTAGGCATTTTGGATTTAGGCACTTAGGGTGCACTTTCCAATTATATGTTTTTAGTAGTTTAGACACTTTCATAGGGTACCCTAGGGTTTAGGTTTAGAGTACACTTCCCAATTATAGAGTTTTAGTGATTTAGGCACTTTTATAAGGTATCCTAGGCTTTTAGGCACTTTCATAGGGTTTGGTGATTTAGGCACTTTCATGGGCTAGCGAGGACAATTTTGGAATGTATATGTGATTTGTCCTCTTGGCATTAAAGAATAAGTTTGTGTCGTATTTCCATGATTAACTCTTATACCATGTCTTTGTCGAAGAAAGACCCTTAATTTTATTCATCCAGGCATACAATACAAATTCTTTAATAGATGCAGAACAAAAGACTTATGGAGATTACGATAAATTTTTCCCTTTAATTCTGATAAGGAGAAGTATTTTCTTACAAACTCGGACCAAAATTAAAATTCATTACAAAATTAGAGGTCTCAAATGGGCCGTATCGTACAATGCTATTTCAGAATATCATTGGCCTGATCTATGGCCCACCACAATCTGTACTGCGCTCATGCCTGCATCGTGCCCGTACACAATTGGGCCTAATGAAGTTAAAAAATACTTTTATAAAAAAACTTGTCATCACCTTTTTAAAATTAAAACAAAAAATTCAAATAATTACAATTAAAATTAACATATTTAGTTCCAAAGATACAAAATATTATATTCATAATTGAACTTCTTAATACATTGGATTGGATGTAATTATAAATAAGAAATGCGTCACTATAATTCAAAAATATTCCAACTAAGTTGACACCTACTCAGCTATAGTTTAGGATGTTTCTTACTAATAGTATTTTTCATAAAAATAAAAAATACATTCGGGTTGTGCCGTGCCTAACTGTGCTCGTGCTCGTGTCGTTGGTTCCAAAACAATGGCCCAACGTAGCCCACCTTAGATTCGTTACATGTCGTGCCTGCCCAAAACGTGCCATGCGGGAGCTAAATGTGTCGTGTTGGCCCGTTTGACACTTCTATACAATCAATACTGAGGAGTTTGAATTTTTTGGCGTAATTAATATTTTAGGCTTTGTTTGGAACTTGTAGAAAATGAGAGAAAGGAAAGGAAAGGAAAGGAAAGAAAAATGTGAGGAAAATAATGAGAAAATTTTATTATTCCTATCACTCTATTTACTCATTTTCTCTTCTTTTTCCTTTCAAACTAAACAAAAGAGAAAAAAATTAAACTTTCCATTCCTTTCCTTTCTTTTTTCTAAGTTCCAAACAAAGCCTTAAGCGTGAAAACAAAATATTTAATTCCGGAAAACAGACACGAGCAGGGACGATTATAAATTTTTAAAAAAAAAGGGTTGCTTCAACTTGCAAGAATGAAAAAGTAGATACGAAAAGGAGGATGAGACAAAATTGCAGATTCACCCATAAAAGAACGTGCATTGGAAGGATTCTTTTGGGGATCGCGTGAATGCGGCCTTCTAAATCCTAAAATCCTATGCATTCGTAGAACGGCATATTTCTTTTGCCTCCTCTTCTTCTTCTTCTTCTTCTTCTTCTTTCTCTGCAAATAACCCAAAACCATTTTGGCTACCAATTTCGGCATTGGGCTGATATTTTCTTGATTTGAGAAAATGGGTTATTGTCCATGCTTCGGTTGGAAGAAGGGGATCAAGCAAAAGATTGGAGGAGATAGAGAATTCATGCCATCCAAGACCTCGAACGTCTCAGAACTTTCAGCTGGTTAGGTTTTCTCCGTTTCAGTTGATTTACCAAAATTCGAATTCATGATTTTGTTTTCACTCGATGAATTTCGAGTTCCTTAGTGTTTTGGGTTGATCAGAACTTTAGCATGGTCCCTAATTAGATAGAAAATTGGTTTCTTCAATTATTCTCTGTATGTCTCCTATTTTTTTTTATTTTTTTTTAAGTCTGTCTTTTATCCTTTTTCCTAATATATGGCAATGTGAATCAAATCATGACGGTTTGACATTGCCCTTATCTTCTGGAGATGTAACCTTATATTATTTAGCTGATTTCCAGTGGAAGCAGTGGCAGATGATTTTCTAGTGTTTGTTGGGAGTAGGGCTGTAAATGAACTAAGCCGTTCGTGAACTATTTGAGGCTTGACTCGGTAAAGGCTCGTTCGAGTTCGATTCGGTTACTAAACGAACTGAACCTAAACCTCAATTTGAAGCTCGTTTAATAAACGAGCCGAACATGAACTTGACAATATTCGGCTCGATTAGGCTCGCGAACTTAGAATATATACGTATATCTTATAAGAATTTTATATATAACCTTGAATATGTATAACTTTCACATATACATAATGAAAGTTTTATAACTTGTACATGTATAAACTTATAAATGTATTGTATACTTAAATTTTAATATGTTTTTAATAATTTTATATATGGATAGGCTTCTTTATGTACAAAATAAAAAATTTATTTGTAGTTCTAGACTTAAATGAGAGCATAAATATTTAGTATTTTTTACTCTCTAAGGCTCGTGAATAAGTTCAAGTTTGACACAAACCTCGGCAAGCTCGGCTCGAACTCGGCTCGTCAAATTTTCATTGAGTTCTGGCTCGGCTCGAGTTCGTTTAAAAACTTAATGAACGAACCTGAACATTTTAAAGCTCAGCTCGATTCGGCTTGTTTATAGCCCTAGTTGGGAGTATAAATTCACCTAATGTTTGTGTGTGTGTGTGTATATATTATAATGTGGTTATGCAAGAGTGATTTGTGGATCGCTGACAATAAAGCCTCAACCTTGACAAAGAGTGAGAGAATTTCAGATGCAATGGGCTTCTCATTCTCAGGAAGTAGTCTTGTCTTGTGTAGAACAACACTAAAGGATTACTTTGGGAACAGTTTTCGTTTGATGATGGAACAAATACCTTGTTGAATCTATTTTTGATATTTTTTTTCCCTTGGGTATTGTTTTAAGGCTGAGTTTTTGCTAAAAATACCGTCTTCTCACTGTAGTCAAAAGTGGGTGTTGTTTCCATTAAATGATGTTTTTCTGATGTCTATGAGGAGAATGACTTGTGGAAAAATATTGAAAATACCAAAAATACTTTAGTGGAAACTCGGCCTAAATTGCTTTGTTTTGAATGTAATTATTAGTTTTCTTTGCCCTTACCAATCCAGCTAAGCTTTTACTTGGTTAACCCCCGGTAAAGTGGCGCCAATGCCAAGTAAATCATCTGACATGGCTACCAAGAAACTGCCAAGCTGAGTTGAGCATTGTGGATTTGTTTTTCCATTTTTGGTTGCTTCCTAGTGAATCTCTGTTCCAAAAATCTGTACTTTCTGTTGTTGTCCTTGAGCCTTCAGTTGTCCTCATTTCACAGTGTTGTGAGAGGGTTTGACTTCCTGCTCCCTGTTGGTGGAGGGGTAACCATGGCTTATCTCACTCTACTACTCTAGTGACTATATGATTTTCACATTTTATCGTTTCGGTCCTAGGAAGTAGGAACACTTCTACGGTTTCTTGGTTACCGCTATCAGCAATTGAGAGATGACGCGAAGAAAAAGAATTGAGGATGGAAATAATGCTAATTACAGTGTCAATATTATCTTTGATAAGTACTTTAACAAAACACTTTTGGCTAAGCTGTACCTCGACCGGCTATGTTGAGAGCCACCAGTTATATTGAGAGCTATTTGTTTCCATGTATCTGAAATATGGAATACAGAATCATAGCTACATACTACCAGAAACATAAAGAGAGATCACAAACAGAGCTTCTAAAAATGCCGCTGCTAAATAAGAGTAACTCTTTGTGAGCAGTGCAAAAACATTCCTGCTTTGTATCTCAGAGTTCTCCATCCACGCTATACGATTTGCTTTCCTAAGCGTTGGGCTGAACATAGCATTAACATATCCCAGTTGTAGAGGGCAAGCAATACTCTTAAACTAACCAGTGGTGGTATATCAGAGCTTTACATGTTGTAACTGGTTGCATGATTTAACTTCTCCTCTGCTGTTAAAGCGCTGCTTATGCTTTCATGTTAACATAACTGAAACACAATGCAGTTGGACGAAAGACTGATAAAGAGCTGAGACCGGAATCACCAACTTCTGGTGCTAACACTAACTCTAATACATTCAACTACCGAGAGCTTGCAACTGCAACAAACAATTTTAGGTCCGAGTCCCTCATTGGAGAGGGTGGTTTTGGGCCAGTTTACAAAGGGCAGCTAGAGAGCACTGGTTTGGTAATTTTCTCTAGCTGATGATTTTTTTGGTCTTTACTTCACTCGTTAACATGAAAAAACGAGGAATTTAGCATCAGTTGCCAACATTTGTCATTTCACTTAATATCCCGTGTTGAAAGTGGTGGACTTCCTTCTGTAGATAAATGTGTCATTGCTGACAGGATGTTGCTGTTAAAGTGCTAAATCAGACAGGTTTTCAGGGGGACAAGGAGTTTCTAGTGGAGGTTCTCATGCTCTCTCTTCTGTGTCACCCTAACCTAGTCAATTTGATAGGTTACTGTGCTGAAGGGAACCAACGCATTCTTGTGTATGAGTTCATGCCTTTAGGTTCATTGGAGTATCACCTCCATGGTAATATTGAGTTCCCTTACTTTTATTTTCCTAATATTTATTCTGTTTCCTCATCGTTTTCCATCTCATTTACCTTTGGCAGACTTTGGACCCTATAACATGATTATGTTTGCTGGAACTTCACGCAAAGGCTCCATTTGTTATCGTGTAAAATATTTTTCAATGCAAAATGTTTCAATGATAAATGATTTTGCCAAAAACAAAAAATTTCGTTTATATTTTCCGGTGTTTGGTCCATAGTTGTTCCACAAGGAAAGTTTTCTAGAACAACCGTTATAAGTTGAGTTCTGGTTCAGATTAAAAAAAAAAAAACTAGATGTAAATTGGCCCGACTCTCTCTCTCTCAATATATATATATATATATATATATATATATATATATATATATATATATATATGTGGAAAATGTTAACTTCCACCCAAAAGGTGGAGGATAATAAGTAAAAAGTTCATAGATATCCGAGAAAAGTGTATTAATATCCGTAAAAATATATTGATATCCATGAAATGTGCATTGATATCTGAACTAGTTTGCCATTATACACATATACAGGTAAATGTATTTATAATATGTATGTACTTTACATCCAAAATTTAGTCTTGTCTTTGACTTGATAAAAAGATGTTGAGAAAGCATAAGCTTTGGTGGATGAGATTGGGGGGACTGTAGAGCTCTGTAAAGTAATGGAAATTAGTCAAGCAGCGTCGAAAGCCCATTCCAAGAATGACTTACTACCTTTTCAAGTGAAAAACATTGTCAACCATATGAAGTAAAAATGTTTTACATTGGTAAAATAGTTTCCTGTCTTTGCACAACCAAACGCCAAAAAATGAGTAAAACATTTGCCAAGAAAATATTTTACGCTGAAACAAATGGAGCCAAAATGTAAAATCCCTAGTTAAGATAGAGTAAACAACATGTCAACAAAAATTACACCATGCCAGCGTAAAGGTCAACTACTCCAACATATAATCCTTCTCTAAAATCATTTTGATAATTAATTGACTTGTGCTACGTCTAGAAGTTAGTTCTCCTTGTTCACCTTTATAAACTTCTATCTGCGTAGCCACTTAGAGTAAAAAGTTACACTGAACTTTCCACCGTTGTTTATATAAGAGGTAGCAGAAGTTGTCAAGTTAGTTTCGCAATGTATGTTTGCATTTTGTTGCAATATTTGAGGATTGCCAAGTCGCCACCGACCTTTAAATATGTTGATGACATTTTTTTTAAGGGCTGAAGCCTGAATTTTTTTTTGTTTATAAGCTTCACAAAGTCGATAATCAAAATAGCGTGTGTGCTACTGACCATTCTGTCAATTCCTAGCAACTTCAATTTAGCTCATGAAGCTGATAACTGATGAACATTTTGCAGATCTTGGACCTGGTATGGAACCACTGGATTGGAACACTAGAATGAAGATAGCAGCTGGTTCTGCCCAAGGATTGGATTACCTTCACAATCAAGCAGACCCCCCTGTTATATACAGGGACTTGAAGTCATCCAATATATTATTGGACCACGGGTTTCACCCAAAACTTTCTGATTTTGGGCTCGCAAAGTTTGCACCACAAGGGGACAAGTCACATGTCTCTACTAGGGTCATGGGCACCCATGGATATTGTGCCCCTGAGTATGCTGAGACCGGAAAACTGACAAAGATGTCTGATATCTACAGTTTTGGGGTAGTCTTGCTGGAGCTGATTACTGGACGGAAGGCAATCTTGGATACAACTGGCAAACGTATGCTTGTTGATTGGGTAATTGCCCCTTAAGAATCCTAGTCGCCTTTAGTACTGCTCGTTGCCTAAAATATCATTTCTTTTGATTTTGTTTCAAAGTAAAATCGAAGCCTTATATCCACTTTGTCCATAAATTTTTTTATTACAGTTGAACATCGTGTGTCACGAAATACTGAACATAGAAAATCTCGTCTGGTGAATTTTATTAAGAAATCTCCTGGCTTAACAGCTGATAAGGCGTAATAAATCTCCATTCAGTATGGTAGACAACTAGACAACTTTGCTAGAGGGGTGCCTCCATGTTGGATTCTTTTCACCATCTGAGCATACCTTATTTATATAGAGGGAGCCTCAGATATAGTACGTCATTATTAACTTCTATTGCAAGTTAACAGATTTTTGTAATTCTTACCTGGTATGCTGTTGTGCAGGCTCGTCCAATGCTAAAAGACCGCAAAAACATTTTGCAACTAGCTGATCCGAATTTGAAAGGCCAGTTTTCAGAGCCTGTTTTTTGCAGGGCTGTAGAAGTGGCATCAATGTGTCTCCGTAAAGAGGCTTCCACTCGTCCTAGTACAAGTGATTTAGTGCTTGCTTTAAATTACTTGGCTTCCCAACAGAATCATCCGAATAAAGTTCGTGGAAGTGGTGCTAGAGGAGACAGAGAGAGAAGGATACAACATAGTGATGGTCAACCAAATGATAATACAATAGATTTCAATGAATCTGAGAATTCTCCAACTGAGAGGAGGATGCCAAACATGGAATTAGAACGGGAACAAGCTGTTGCAGAGGCCAAGATGTGGGGAGAGACTTGGAGGGAAAAGAAACGGCAAAATGCAGAAATCGATTATGGTAACTTAACAAGTAGGTAGCACATGGCGGGAATAAGCTGTTCAGTGTTGGTGTTTAAAACTGGAAAACAGAAAAACAAATACTAATTTGACTATCCGAATGTTGATTTAGAGATGTTCATGATAGAGATTTTGTTTTTATTTTCAGTTTTTAGATTATACAAGTATGGTGCTAGGTATGGGATCGATAAACGAGTTGATTTTGCAATAATGACAAAATTCCAAGCTTCGTTATGTAGTCTTCAAGCGCTGTGAAAGCAGGTTTCCGTGATTTGCTTCACACTTCAAACCTCAAATTTGAAGCAGAATATACCAACGTTTGATTGGGTACCGGCACGAAGGGATTAGGTAAGGCGCAGACAAGATAGCCCGGACACCTTTGACCCTCGAATAAAAAATTTTAAAAAATAATAAAGAAGCTGTAAGATAGAGCTCAGTGCTGAGATAACTTGCACCGTGGAACCTTGACGTTAAAATTGTGCCCAAATTTACGAATAGTTGCATAACTAAATGGCAACAAAGCTTTGAGGTTCCAATAATGTTTCTTGTTTGAAACTCCTCGCGAATGAAATGTCAATTTGGACTCGGGATCTCCATTGTGACTCAAGCCATTATATGCTTATAGGTACCTCAATTGTGGGTCATCTAAAATCTTCATTTAGGATTGAAACCGTTCATTTTTCAAAAATGTTGAGCAAACTAAGGGTACAAAAAATTATGATCATTGGAGATTGGTAGAAATACAATTGCTTGTTGTGCAGCATCTGAGCCTTGATCATGCAATCAATGGCTCGGATTTCATCTTGGCACTTGCACAATCTGAGCGGTTCATTGCCGAGATGAAATTCGAGCCGTTAATTACTGAGATCAACCGCTTGGACGATCCCCGGATCCCTCTCCTTACCCTATCTGCGTCATCGCTTTGGACTGGAAGGGGGGGTGTGGATCCACCTCGGGCATACTTTGACGATAATCTGCTATATTTTAACACCAGAGCAAATACTTCGGGCCTTTTGCTCGTTCACTTGCAAGGAAGAATGTTCAACTTTCTTGAATTTTAATAGGCGGTGATTTCTATTTCTATACCCCAAATTAATATCCACACCTCCTTCTTTGTCTTTTAACACATCCTTCTTTGTCTTTTAATAAAAAATTTATATAGAAAAGTTTTATTAAAAGACAAAAAAGGGAAAACAGACATTGACTTTTGGGATGTGAAAATCAATTACTCATTCTTTTAATATACTTTCCCCACTCTTTTAAACTTTAATATGTTTCTTTTTAATAATTTGATGTTTGAGCCAACTTTCTTGCACTTTGACTAATTTTAAAAAACCAATTTTATGTTTTTAATGATACAAGTATCAATTAGCAAGAGAGTTGTAAGATCTACGTATGTATAACTTTCCCATTATTTAGATTTCTCTCAAAACGTGCCCGGGCCCATATGGAGCATAAGTAACCGTGTTTATCTCAAATTCCTTGTCCAGTGTCTTAAGATTTTCATTTGCTTCCACTCCTTACAATTTTCTCGGAAAATAATTTTAGAGTAATGCTACTCTTACACTCATCCGGTTATACTCGTGGGTTACACCCTACTTTGATTTCTGACACGTGGAGAGAGAGTCAAAGGGATTGAGAGGGATGCCACATGTCAGAAATCAAAGTGGGGTGTAACCTATGGGTGTAACCGGATGAGTGTAAAAATAACATTGTTGATAATTTTATTCGCTTGAGTGAACGAAACTTTCTTGGCTGTGTTCGTTTCTCAATTTTAGTTTAGTTTTAGTTTTGATGACATCATCATTACCCTTATTTCTCTCTTTATCTCTCTCCAATCATTACACTTTTTTACATCATCAAAACTAAACTAAACTAAACTACTAAACGAACACAGCCCTTGCATGTGGTTTTTGGAGTGTGTTTTTATAGTGAAAAATTCAAGGGAAATGATTTTCACACTCCCCATTTTACAATTCACACTTCTTTTTTTGTCTTTATCCACATAAATTTACAATATTACCCTTACATGTGTGAAAAAGGTATATTAAAGAAGGACAATATTGTAAATTCATGTGGATAAAGACAAAAAAGGGAGTCTAAATTGTAAAATAGGGGTTGTGAAAATCATTTCCCAAATTCAATTAGAAACAAAAGAGAAAAGAATTGATTATGGCGGACCAAGGGACCCTGCCGTCTCTTGGGATTGGCACCCCTGCCAACCTATCGGGTCGTCCGTTTTACACATTAACGGCTCATATTTATATCTTTTTTAATTGTACCTGTACCGTCCATTGTTTGATGATCGGAGTAAAAGAGGAACAAAAGAGGGGAGGCTATCAAGTGGATGGGGTCATTTTCTCTGTTTGACGAAAAGCAGACTGTCCACGCCCCACTGCTCCCTCTCACTGATATCCTCCAATGAAAACCCGCCAGGTCACTTTGACCATCCTGTAAAGCACACATGAGAATCTCGCTCTCTCTCTCTCTCTCTTCCTCTCCATGATACCGAAAGGCAACACCCAAGAAAAACTCTCACCCTTTCCTCATGGCTTGTCGCCCAAATCCGCAGTAGGCTTTGAGTACTCGCTGCCCTGTAACTCACCAAAATCCGGCACATTTACACATTCCGGTCTCATTTTGCTGCCGGAAAGTTCTTAGGCCCTAGATTCACTGCTCACTCTCTCTCTCTCTCTCTCTCAAGTGCTTTGTTGTTGTACAGTACTATATAGCCGCCCTTAAAGATCCCTTAACAGTAGGTGTTCCTTTGGAGATCTCTCAAGTTGAGGGCTTTGAGCGATAGTGAGAGTGAGAGAGAGAAAGAGGCTGAGATGTACGTGGTTCCTCCTCCGAAGCATCCAGATCCGGTATCCGGATCCTCTAGTGGATCCGGTGATCTGCTGATTTACCAGGCATGGAAAGGCAGCAATGTAAGTTTCTTAGGGTTTCTTTTTCATTCCCTATCTGTTTGATAGCAAAAAAAAAAAAAAAAAAGCGTAACAATATCTCTTTCTTCTTTGTTTTGTTAATCTTCTATTTTGTAGTTAAAAAAGCTCGATCTATTTTGTTGTTATGGGGACTATGCGGATATGATTTGAAGTAACAAATTGTTTGGTGATTATATCCGAAGGTTTTGTGTTCGTATTGGAATGATGGGGTTGGGGCTAGGCTCTTTATGGATTATGTTGTCTTAGCTGTGATTTGTAGTTGTTCAAAGTTGAAAGTGAGCTGAAAGCTTGTAATTTGATAGTTTTTGCTTTGTTTCTTGTACTGAGTTGAAAGTTGAAACAACTTTATGTCCTGATAAAATGTATTTGCGTTTACTATTCTGTGGTTATTGACCTACTGAATTAATAATGCAAGTTGGAGATTTTTTACAGAAAGTTGGAAAATTTATTTGTGGTAACTATGTTAATTTCATTTTTAGTTCATACATGGTATTGTAGTTGGACCTTCGTCTTCTCATGCCAATCGTATAGGAAGGGTAATACAGTCTCTTATTGAACCCTTTCCTTGATTGAATGTTTTAGTTGCGCGTATATTTTTGTTGCATTGAATTCTGCACTTCCTTCTTTCTTTCCTGTTGAATTTTGCCTCTGATAAGTAGACTTCTTAGGCTAAAAGAAGCACGGTGAGGTTTTTCTTGAGGGTTTGTTTGGAACTTGTGGAAAAGAAAAGAAAGTTAAAACATTTTCTCTTCCATTGTTATATATGAGAGAAAGAGGGGATAAAATAACAATTCTGGTATTGTGAATAGTGAAATTTTCTTTCCTTTTCTCTCACTTTTGTCAAGTTCCAAACATATCGTTAGTATTGCTAAAATCTCTCAGTAAATTAATTGTACAATAAGTCTATTCTGAAAGTAAATTCATATTTTGCAAAGTCCATCACTCTCCAACACGCGCACACACTTTCTCCCATTCTCTTCTCTTATGATTAATAGGAGAATCCTAACTTAGTACCTTGAAACCCTGTTTCTACCTTTATGGGTACCAGGAGATACCACTGAAACTAGTAGCTATTTCTATGTTTTGTTTTGTTTTTTTACCAGTACCACCGGATTTAATGACTATTGACTCATTCGTTTGCATGGTTTTTGTGGTAAAATTATAGGAATTGTTCTTTAGGATGCTGTATTCTTTGACATATGCATGGATTCTAAAGCTTGTGGCATACTGTACCTTGTAAGTGTTAACAGCTAACAAGACAGTAGAGATTACAATAATGGTTTCGTTAATTGTTTAATTACTTGTGTGATTGCAGATATTCTTTCTTCAGGGACGGTTTATATTTGGACCGGATGTAAGGTCACTGCTGCTAACGATATTCCTCATTGTTGCTCCGGTCACAACTTTCTGTGTGTTTGTTGCTAGAAAACTGATGAATGATTTCTCTGACAATTACGGAGTATCAATTATGGTTGTGGCTGTTGTCTTCACTTTTTACGTGAGTCCTCTCTCACTCTCTCTCAAGTCTCAACCACCCCATGCATGCAAGTGTGTCTGCTTAAAGGTTCTAGTCTAGAGAATACTTGCCAAATGCCAATGTTCCTCTATAAGTATTTGGGGAATACGCTTTTTGTACTTCGTCATACATCCTTCATATAGCTATTTTGTGCGGATGCTTGGTACATATGAGGCAGCAACCTCATCAGCAACGATGATGCTTTAATGATTTCTCATTTATGGTGAAAAAAGTCATTAATGTTCCTATATCCTTGTGGTGGGATGACTTCATCTTCCTGACGGCAAATATTTTTGGCTCTTCAGGTTTTAGTTCTTCTCTTGTTAACATCTGGAAGAGATCCTGGCGTAATTCCTCGTAATGCACACCCTCCAGAACCAGAAGCTTATGATGGGAGTGCAGATGGTGGCGCCCAAACCCCAACGTTGCGCCTGCCTCGTATCAAGGAAGTTGAGGTGAATGGGATTACCGTGAAGATCAAGTATTGTGATACATGCATGCTATATAGACCCCCCCGCTGCTCACATTGTTCCATCTGCAACAACTGCGTTGAAAGATTTGACCACCACTGCCCTTGGGTTGGGCAGTGTATTGGACTGGTAAGAAATGTAGGCATTGGTAGTTAATGGACATTTGACCATGCTTCTTTCTGTCATGTTTGCAGCATGGATTTGTTTTGTGTTACGGAGAAATAATTGTTTTTATGAAGCTCATTGAGTTTGGAACATGTTTCGAAGTGGTTTTGTTTTTCCTGTCACAACTGCCTACTGAAGATAAGTCTCCACCTTTTTAATGTTTCCGAAAGATTCTCTTAAATATCCCTGGTAGTATTTTCTCACAAGCCCTCAATAACCATTTGTTTCTTACTTCTAGGAGAAAAGAACTTGGAGGAAAGCTGCTATGTCTGCATGCTTTTCCATATGTTTCTCTATCGCCTTGAAATAATTCTGATCCCTGCTAGTAGAGTTGGCATAGTCAGCTATTAATTTTAATTTTGTTTGAGTGTAAGGCTAGAACTTCATGTATAATAAACAAAGGTTTACAAGTAAACAATCAGCTGAATAAAATTAGCCAAGGATAAAAGGACTATGTCTATTGTGTGCATTCCTTCATTGGTCATCCCTAGGGCGATAATCAAGTACAAAAGGCTGTCCATCTAATGTAGCTGGCATGAAACAAAAGAAGCCGGGTCTATCAAAAAAAAAAATCAAAATAAGCCAGAGCTTGTTTTAATATGCAATGAGCTCGCTGAACTATGCCATGTGGGACCTGAAAAAGCAAATGAGAAAGCTCCCATGAATTCTTAATTTGTGTGCGTGTGTGCTTTAAAATATCCGTGGTAGATTTATGTCTGATAGAGTGATGGAACCCAGTAGATGCTAGAAACAAATGCTGCACTTTTCTGAAAAGTGAATATTGGTCCATCCCTAAGTGTGTGTTGCATTGGAATTTAGTATATCAATTATATTTCTCGTAGCAGAAGTCAAATTCTTCTGCTTGAAAGCAAAGAGAGATTCAAGTAGTATGATGTTATGGACGTCTATTTCTCCCAGAATTGTCATGCTTCTTAGTTTGATAAATGTCTTCTGTGTCTATAGATTCACAATTCTGACTGATACCATTCTTAGGATAATGCTCAGATAGCGGGTGTGTGATTTCGTATTGTGCGTTAGTGGTTTCCCCTCCTGTATTAATCCACACCTTTGACACTTCTTGCTGCAGCGGAATTATCGATTCTTCTTCATGTTTGTCTTCTCGACGACTCTTCTTTGTATATACGTCTTTAGCTTTTGCTGGGTTTACATTAAGATGATTATGGATTCAGAGGACACGACAGTCTGGAAGGCAATGATCAAGACACCTGCCTCCATTGTACTAATAGTTTACACCTTCATATCAGTGTGGTTTGTCGGTGGCCTTACTGCTTTCCATTTATATCTCATCAGTACAAATCAGGTAAGATAATGTCTTTTGACTCTTATCTCATTTCACTAATGACTTGAGATTTATTCTCATGCATGTTGCATTCAGTTATTAAAAGAGAGCTGCCATTTGTGCTTTTGTTTTTGCAGACTACCTACGAGAATTTTAGATATCGATATGATCGGCGAGCCAACCCCTATAACAAAGGGGTGGTGCAGAATTTCAAGGAGATATTCTGCACCAGTATCTCTCCATCCAAGAACAATTTCAGGGCAAAGGTGCCAAAGGAAGCAGGGTTACCGGGCCGACCCTCGGGTGCGGGGTTTGTAAGTCCAAACATGGGAAAAAGTGGGGACATAGAAATGGGGAGGAAAGCAGTTTGGGGGGATGTGGGGGCCGGGTTAGATCGTTGTGAAGGCCAACTAAGGGGCAACGACGGCCTGGACATTAAGGATAACAGGCTGGTTGGGGAAATGTCTCCTGATATAAGGACAGCTGTAGATGAGCGTGATCGTGTTGGGATACATCATGGGAGGCGGTCGAGTTGGGGCAGGAAAAGTGGAAACTGGGAAATGTCTCCAGAAGTTCTTGCATTGGCGTCTAGAGTTGGTGAACAAAACCGTATGGGCGGGAGCAGTGGTACCAGCTTGACGACGTCCAGACCTACAGAACAGAAGCTGTGATCAATAATGGGAAGACTGAAGAGAGCGAGGGAGAGGGGTGGTGAGTCTGGAACAGGTTTGCTTCCATATTATTTGTTCTGTGCATTATGTAGGACTTGCTTTGGAAGGGAGGATGTTAGAAAGTGGTGTTGGTTTGGTTTGGTTTGGTTATTTGTGTTTAGAAAGGAAATGGTTTGGGTGTGTGGTGTGGGAGTGAGTTTCTTTCTACTTCTTCATGTTAATTGCACTTGTTGGCTTAGTTAGTGTCTCGCCTGTGATCTCTCTCTACTTTTCTCTGCCAGTATGCCTCCTATAGGTTTTCCCATGGTGTGTTCGTAATACTTATATGTGCTTGGAAAATAACCCCGAGGCGAAATCTAACGGCTAGAAGGGGCTCATGCCCATAAACTTTTTTAAAACTGCACATTTGCCTATACATTTAGGGTGAGTTTTCACTGCGGTATTTTCGGTAGTGTTGGTATTTTCACCACTTTTCACGCATTCCAATGCAAGTCATTCTCCTCACGTACATCACAAAAATACTATGCATGATATTCTTAGTGAAAATTACACCCAATTTTTACCACAAGTAAATGTCGAGAATACTGCAGCGAAAACTCACAAATAGTATCAACCTGTTTGTTCTCGACCCCTACAAAATTCAATATGGCCCTCTCAATAATTTAAAGGCGTTTATGTTTCGTTTGTCAAAAAATATTCTTGCTTCTAGAAACATTAATGTTGAGAAATCATCCTTTACGTACATATGTCAGCCACAATATATCTCTCTTGTTGTCTTTTTAACATATCGGAGACTATCATTTTGAGTCAGCTAAGTCCTTTATCTTTGTTTCTGTAGTTAAAGTTTCTAGACAAGTGGCGCCTTAGCCAAACGATGTAATGGTTAATTTAGTGAAATGAATCCTTATGTTTCTTGCTTGCTCAAAAAGAGGTACCTCTGTGGACACCCCTCTCAGGATATTCGATTCGGAGTTGTCACCCGGATTTTAGCGGCTTGTTTCTAAGGAACCGAACTCGAATTACTCGCGCCTCATTTTAGGTAAGGTTTTGTTACCAGTTTGTCGTCACCGTAAATATCTTAGGTTCAGAGGGAAATGATTTTATGGCACTCCCCTCGCCTGACCAGAGGGTGGTTTTCTATTTGGTATTTGTGGGATTCATAAAATATTTATCACTCAACTTTGTTCATGTAAAAGGAGCAGGGGAAAAGGGTAACAATTAAACAAGTATTGAAATAATTACCAAGTGCGGTGGATATTTGTGCTCAGTGTACAACATGTATATTGATGAAATGCACGCTTGATCTAATAAGAGTAAACAACATCAAACAACAATATTAACATCAGCGAGATATCAGAAGCAATCGACATGACAGTATGGACTGTTTTAGAACAAAAAATAGAACAAAAATTAGTTCGACCCTCTGTTTAGGGTTTGAGCGCTCGAAGGAGCTATGGTTTGAGCGCTCAAACTATCTCAACCTTGCAAGTTCGGTTTTGGTTCTAATCTTTGAGGAACTGAACCAAGGCTCTTATGTGTTGCCAAAAATTGGTATTTTATTGCTTATTTAAGAGGAGAATAAACATGTTCGTGTTGTTTTAGACTTGCTCAAGGGATAAATAGAGAGAAATCAAGCTGATTTTGGAACAGACAGCATAAGCTATTTAAACAGTTTGAGGGCTCAAAGCATGGGGTTTAAGCGCTCAAGCCAGTTTACTGGTTTGTGAGCTTTTGAGTTCTATTGCTTTTCTTTCAAGCTATTGCAAGTTCACTACTAGTACAAGGAATCAACATGGACTTACTGGCTTCCCTTAGAGGGACTAGACTTCGTGATTTGAAGATGATTTCTACCTTTTGGCTTTGAACAAGGCTTGAACTTTGAATTTTTGGAGTGGATAAGGGTTGATCGGGGTTGATACCTAAAATGTGGTGGTGATCTGATTTGCTGATAATAAGCTCTTAATGGTATGATTTTCCAAAGTCCCAAATGGTTTAGGCCTTGGAAATGAGGTTTTACAAGTATTTGGGTGCGTAAGGGAGATGATTTGAGATGATTGACGATGGTGATTTGTAGACTTAAGATTGGAATATGAGTGTACGTATGTAGTGAGAGCTCAAGAGGGTGAAGATGAAGGTTACACAAAAATGGGGGTAGATGGTTTTTATAGGAGAAAAATGAGAGGGAAAATGAGATTTTTAATTTTGAATTTAGGTTTAGGTAATAATGGGGTCAAATATAGGATGTAGGTGGAGGGTTGCGTGTTTCGGGGCTGGGAGAGGCTAGCCGGAGCAAAGAATCTCATCATCATCGTCAACAAGTCGTTTGCCAAAAGCTGTGTGCGCACAGGTGTTTTAAGCACTCAAACTATTCCTTTGAGTGCCCAAAGGGGTTTTTGGGAGTTTTTGGTGTTCTGGGGTTTTTTTGGTAAGTCCAAGCCTTCTCCAAGCTTCAATGTGTACACATTGGTCCATTTTCATCATTTCTCAAGTCAAAATTTAGGCGTCTACAACCTCTCTAGAACAAACCTACATAAAACAAAATTATTGATCAGTTTCTGCTGTGATTGTGGCCTGTGGGAGAAGTATGGATTTTCAGTTATTCAGGGGTTAATTAATACAGACACACCCTTTCAGCCACATTCTATCACACCCTCACTCACATGTGGGTGTGGGAACCACATGTGGGGGCCACCAACATGTGAGTGAGGGTGTAGTAAAGTATGGCTGAAAGGATGTGTCTATATCATTATTTATTCAATAGAAAAAATAAAACATATACTCCCTCCGTCCTTTTTTAAGTGATCCACTTGGAAAACGTGTATTTTTGCGGACGTTTAAAAATGTACTTTCGCATATCGTTTTCAAAATTTTTTTGCACCAAATTAAAGTACTCAATGAGCACTTTAATTTGGTATAAAACAAATTAAAAAGTTATATAGAGAAATATGTTTTTTAGGGGTTTGAAATTGCACGTATTCCCGTATGGATCACTTAAAAAGGGACGGAGGGAGTAGTAATATGATTAGTTGTGAGGGGGACTGATTGACCTATCAAGATCCAAAACAGTGCACTATAATCCAAGAATAATGATACATACACAAACTTTGTACTACAATCAACCACAACCCCACTCACATAGGGTGTGGGGCTCATGTGGGACCCACACCCCATGTGAATAGGGTTGTTTGTTGTGGCATAAAGTTTGTATCACAATCATTTTTATAATCCAACCTACTGGTGCTTTTATTGATGAGGACGTGGAAGTGACTTGGCTTTGCACAATTTCGAATGGCCCCTTGTTAGTTGCGCTCTCTTTTTCCTAGTCATACTGCTCCTTTTTTAAGTCTAGTGTATTTTCATTTGGAAAAAACCACGCGCACACCACATGTGTGCACGCCATTTACACATTTATGACCGGTCATAATGCATTTCAAATCCAAAACGTCCAAAAAGTGTTTGGACGGTCCGGATGGGATGGCGTGCATGTGGTGTGTGCGAATATGGTGTGCACGTAGCATTACTAATTTCATTTCGTATGTCTCCATATAAATGTTCATTTTGAAAAGTTACGAGGTACAAATTGGTAGTACATTTTTTACATTTTGGCCTTCAGATTAGGTTTCTTTGAAAAATTAGTGAGTAAAAGTACTACTGGCTATGTTTACTTCATATTTTCAAAAAAAAATCCAAAAAAATTCTTTCATCATCTCTTATTTGTCCAATCATTATTCTTATTTCTCGCTCTATATCTCTCCAATTATTACAGCTATCTCTAATTAGTATTTTTTTTTCAAAAACTCATTCAAACACTAACTCAAAAATATTTCTCAAAACTCTCAACCAAACACAGCTTTTAATTTGTTCCACAAATTATCGAATATCGGAATAAAGAATTTTAGCTTATTATATTTACAGCAAGTGCAGCAGCACTTCTCTAAAAATGCTGGTGAACGGTGCATAATTTTTATTTTACCTACCCACATATCTATCAATACTTCAACAATATTACCCATTTTACTTTTTTTTTTCTAGTATTAGAATATATTATTAAAATAAAGAGGAGAGCGAGAAAGTGGGGTTGGTGGCAGACATAAAAGCAGAGAGAGAGAGACAAAGAGAGGAGAGAGAAAAAGTGCAAGAGGTAAAAGAATTTAAAAAGGGGATAGCGACCTTGATACCTATTCTGCTGCAACTGTGTTTTTGGGTGAAATCTCTCTACTTTACCTAATTTTACCCATATACCGAAGCTGTTGTATTTGCTCTTAGCACGGTTTGTTTTGTCTTGGCTTAATATTCACTTTGCCCTGATAACATGACAGACATCATGCTTACCAAATAGATGACCATTTTCTACTCAATTTCCTCCAAAATTAACATATATATATATATAGTCATATGAAAGTTTTTTCCCTTATCCACCTGTTATCCCCCCATTTCATAAAACATTCAAACCAAGTCAAATTTTAGTTCTCATGTTTAATTCTTCATCCAAACCATCTATTATTTTATCCTCCCTTTATAAACATCACATCAATGTTAGCTAACCCTCAAAAAATAATACCTCCACTTATCTTATCACCCTTTATAACTTATTTCCTTAAAATTAATCCTCCATCAAATCGGGCCTTATATGTAGATATATACATGACATGAACATTGGGCCCGAGGTCTGTGTTGTGTAGCCCATTTAGGGCCCATCTCAGATTCCTTTGAAGCCCATTTTTTGTCAAATTACATGCTCGACTCAATCAAACAACGAGATTCGAGATGAACCCAAATAAAGTGCACAATACGCGTGATGTGCACTAGGTGCACGGCACAGACCTTTGACCCCATGACATGACAGTATCATTCTCATGAACGGCGCAAAACAGAGGAACCAGTGAATTAAAAGCAAATGATTGTACCGCGAAAGGCATTAATAGCATGTGTTTTTTGTTTTCAGTAAAGTGGGAGAAAGTCTCGTCTCACTTTCACGAACATACTATGTTAGTATGATCCAAATGTTGAAGGTGCAATGTGTGTCTGTTTGTGATTGGGTGTATGCTCATCCAACAAATTCCGGAAGCATCTCTCTCACACATCACCAAACTACTCCATTCAATCATGTATGGTTATTAATACCTAATTAATTTGAATTTTTTTTTTCCACAAATAACCTACCCAATGTTTTCAGGAAAATGAACGGGATGGCTCTTAACAAGCACTACAGGAGTGTAGTGTCTTGGAGCACTGCGAAGGCCCCAAGTCTATTGAAATGGCTAGTAGCTATTACCAGTTCCAGACAGTTGAATTCGGAGCAGTGGCGGCTCCACAACCATGTCACAGTGGTCACATGACCACCCAAACATTTTTATTTTTGTTATAATACATGTAGAAATTCTAGGGTAGGTCATGCTTTGAATACCCAATCCATACATCAATGAACGCCCAGTTCACATGATAATGAACACCCACCCTTTTATCAATGAGCAATCTGTGTAACCAGAATAGGAGATCAATGGATGAATGAATAATTGTTTGGTTACGTATATTGAGGGTGGTGTATATGATGCGGTTGATACTGAGGCCATTGTGCAATGGTTTCAAAATGTAAAAACTGTCGAGGGCAATTGTAATATATTACTCCCTCCGTCCCTAGATAAATATTCAAACCGCAAACCTACACCTCTAAAAAGATGCATTTTTATCGTTGAAATTTTTATTTATATTTTTTTTGAGCTCTTTCAAGTTGTGAAAAAAGTTTGAATTTTTTGAACAAAAAAAATGCATCATTTTAAAGGCTTAGGTTTGCGAGCCAGAAATTTATTTAAGGACGGAGGGACTATGTACTTTGTAGTTTTTGAGAGGAATTTTTTATATTAATAACTATTATTTTTTTTATACGTACTATATCGTAAATTTTTTTTTGAACACCCTTCCAAAAATTCCTGGAGCCGCCACTGATTCGGAGTTCGGATCTTACATTTGTAATGGAGGGAGAATAAAAGTAAATATAAAAAATGATGAACTGATATAATTTTCTCTTTTTGGTCAACAATTCTCGCCACAAATTTTAGTTTTTTTTTTTTTTTTAGCTTAAATGGCAACTGGATATGGATAAGTGGAGGACCTCATTGAAGAATGCTCAAAATTCAAATAATCCAAGATGTTAATTCGTTGATGCTGGAGCCAAATCATACTATTTTGCAGGAAAAATCCCTGTCAAATGCAAATTCGGTCATCTGAAATATCTGGATCCAAACACAATTTTATTTCTTCATCGAAAATGTGCAAGGGATAAATAAAGGGTAAAATTTTAGAAATGATCCATCTAATTTGCACGTAATCTCATCTTCATCCCTCTAGTGCTAATTATGTCGATTTTAATCCTGTAGAATACATTTTGTCTCAATTTCGTCCCTCTCGCTGACGGCCTTAATGAAACAAAACGGAATTCAAGCATAAAGTTGTTGTTTTCCCTTACGGATGGACTAAATTAAGATTTCATGCAAACTGGATGGAATATTTCTATAATTTTACATTTTACTTTTGTTTTTGCAAGTAAAAATAAAAAGACACCCTACATAATATATTTCTCCCCATGATACATTCATGTGGGACTCATACACTTAGTCGTTAATCCCACATATAATGAGAGGAGACATGAGGCACCGCTATGTAGTGCCTGAGGGGCACTGAATAATCTCCCATGCTCAATGGCTCCAAACATTTGATTTATATTCATTAGAACTTCTATATCAGCTTGTGTTGCGTCTTTGTATAAATATGGCATCTGGCCTCTTTTCACAATTTCATGTATAAAGGTGTCTTCTTTTCATCCTGGTCCTTACCATGATCGATCTTAAGCATCTTCGATTTAAGTCCAGATATATAGAGACAGAAGTATGTGTTGTTTATGAAAATAAAATAGATTGAGTGTGACGCATATCATGCTAACTTTCAGTAAATCGTGTACCCCATTTGGCGAATACCTAATTGAAGTGAATAACATAAATATTTCAGATGCTTTGTTTTATACAAATGGAATTACTCCTTTTTATTATTGATACAAAATCAAGATCACTCTTGAGGTATTAACCAAACGTGTGTGCACATACACGTATATAGTTTTTGCTTTGCAAGATATAACAACATAGGAGTATATTTTTTAAAGATGAAGAGGTGAGAGGGATGTCTAATTCTTGAACATTGACTTGATGAAAAACTGTCACAATGTCCCATTCAGGATGCATATACTTCGTCATTATTTGTTCTCAATGTTTAGGTAATAGCGTTGTGCAACTTAAAATTGATTACTTTAAATTTGAGAATAGATTCATTTACAATCCACTTTATATTATTAACTTTCATCTGGAGAATCCCGATATATTTTTTAAAGGCACTGCTTGATTATTGAGACTCCATTCAGGATAAATGTATTTGACTTTTCAGAAGTTTAATAATATTCAACATTTATAACGTTTGATTAATCAATGTTCAATTTTGTGAGAAAAGTCAATTGTAAGGTGATTAGAGAAAATTTAAATTTACTAAACACGTACCTCTTAATTACCCTAGATTCCAGACAATATATAAGTATTTAACTTTTAGAAGTTTAAAAATACTATAAGGGTAACATTTGATTGATGGGGTTCATTTTGTTATAAAAATCAATTTTTATTGGCAATACACGGGTATCTAGAGATTTTTTTTTTTTTTTGTCATTTGTCATTCCTAATCTATTACATGGGAAAAAAAGGAATGAGACTCTACCCCAAAATGCAGTATGGGACATGCAAAAGCTCTACCGCATGAGCTAGCCACCACTTGCAACTGGTATCTAGAGATTGGTTGGAATTTTCTTAGAAAGTCCTCAGTTCTCATAATAGTGCTATAAAAAGTATTTTAAGCAAAAAAGTCACGACAACTCAACTTAATATGTGTATGAATGCCTTCACCAATTATGGCCTATGTATATATAGTATCCAAAAAAGAGAGGATATTTCGTGAAATAAGGGCAATTTCGAGTTTATTCAAATTAAGGTTTGGAACCTCAACTTTAAAAAATGATCAGGATGAAAAATATAAGTGTCTCTACGGGAAAAAGACTTATATTTAAGTGCTCCTTTGATCCGAGTTGTATATTTTTGCAGCGGACAATTGAATGAGATGCATGACACGGTGCTATGCACCTTATGCACAGGGCCCCAAATCCTTCTCATAGGTCTTCTGAAACAATTCCAGCTGTTGGCCAAATTTAGCAGGCCAGGGCCAGTCATTGCTGACAATGAGCTGTTAAACGTGGAGCCACATCATTATTGCTTCATCGTTACAATCAGATATCACCGATCCAAGATTAATTTATTAATCCGAATCCTAGGGAGAAACCTAGAAAACTGGATAAAAATTTAGAATAGAATTGGGAGTGAGAGCTAGAATACAGGCACGAACGCGTCTGCGTTGACTAAAGCAACGTATCATGCACATTAGGTCTCATGTTGACATGAACTCTTCGCGGGACTTCTGGGTCCAGACACAACTCCGTTAGTTGTGATGGATTTACAAAAGAGAATTTCTAGATGAGGCGGGTGGCGGAAACCATTTCCGCCTCTGCCAGGATTTTAAACCGAGGGGAACCGATTTAAAAATAATATTTTCAACCAAAAAAGTACTTAGTGCATCGTGTAGATTGTGTAGTATATTACTGTATATGACATTATTTTATTTATTGATCGACAATTACAATACCCGTGTATAACTAATTGCATGCGTTTGTGAAAGAAATTGAAAAAACTTTATATGACAATGTATAATAATTTTAATTTTGACTATGTCAAATCAAAACTATTTAAATTTTCAGAGATTTATTATACTAAATATCGAAATAATAATTATACTATATATATTATTAGTAAAAATTTAAAATTCCAGGGGGCTGGGGCCACCCCGGGCCCCTATATGCCTCCACCAATGCCCTCTACAATACTGTGTTTACACAATAAAATCAGCTTGATCGAATATCTATAAGTATCAAAAATTGAATTTTAATTTATAAAATCGACTGCCTGATTCTGTCAATAGTTTTTAACTTTAACTGTCCATAATAGTCTATTTTAAACGCCAAAATTCAACTTTTGATATACTTATCGATTTTTTATCATGTTGATTTTTTGTGTTATATTATCTTGTGGGTTCTACGAAACGAGCGGTTTAAATTACCGCAATATGCACGGTCGGCCCACAATGGGTGGGGGAATCCTAAAATAACTTGCTCTCTCTACGAAATATTAGAGGTAGGGCTGCAAATGAGCCGAGCTTTGTAGTGTTAGAGCATCACTAGTGGTATACTCAAATATGGATACTCAAATATTGCCACATCACATTTTGAGTATTCATTTAATGGGTTTATAAGTTTGAGTATCTACCCTTCTACAATGGTTCATTTGTGTCCATAATAAAAAAAATACTATTCACTCTATTTTTATTCATAAAATGGGCACAACTTTAAATTTGTACATATATTTTTTTTATAATATTATTACCATTTAAAAGATATTTACAATACGTTTAAAATGAGATCAATCTTGAACATATTTTGGTAGAGATTACAAATTGATAATTTCAATTTTTGGGAGAAAGTGCAAAAAAAATTGAATTTTGAATTAAGTATTTGAAAAATGGAGAGAGAATGGTGTTACTTTTGATACGGTGTGGTCCCCAAAATTTGGTTATTGAGGTTTGGTTATTGAGAAAGATTGGTAGTTTTGAGTATCTAAATGTCAAAAGTTGAGTATTTGTAACAAATGTTGTTAACTTTGAGTATTTATCCAAATACCATTGTGAGCCTCTTTTGTGTATCAAAATACTCATTTTTGAGTATTTTTGTGTTTGAGTATACCACTAGTGATGCTCTTAGAGCTTGGCTCGGTCGTAAAGAAGCGGAGCCCTTAATGAGCGGAGCCAGGCTAATTTACTTTTTTTTTTTTTTTTGATCAACTGCAAATTTCATTCAAATAAGCCCAACGGCACTTACATGAAATAATCATAAAAGTCGGAAAGGGCTAAAACTACTGATCATGGGACACAAGCAACCACAAATGGGCATACATGCTCAAAGACGCATTACTGCAGAAGCAGACCGACTCAATGCGGTGTAGGGTCTGTCCGAGAACCAATAGAAAAGCATCCCAGAGCTCCATCCATTTGATCGGTCCTTAAAATGGCTAACGTTGGCATTCACGATGTAAGGAAAACGAGTCCCCCACAATCGCAAAGGGATACTCCAGTGCAAGTTTCTGCTGACACTTCGAAACTCCGGGCGCGGTAAAAGACCAGACAACCCACAACGAACCGGACCTCCTTGCAAGCACCTCTGACCGAAGACTGGTGAACCAGTCCAGGAAGAACCAGACAACCAAAAACTAAGAACAAACAAACTTATTTACCCACCAACACTACCCACTAGATTTGGGAAAAATCCAGATCGGTACAAAGCCGGACCAAGCCGGTGGAAACAAAGAAGACAAGAAACAGAAAAAAAAAAAAAAAAAACAGGAAAACCACCGCTGCCACTCTAACCCATTATTACCACTCTTCCGGCCGCCATACATCGGATCCTAGACTCTATCTTCACCGTACCAGTCAGATCCCATGAAGCTAGAGCCACATCTTCGTCAGAGTCCGCCAAAGGGCCCGAGCAAACCCAGGAGCAGAACCACCACGCATGAAGAAAACGAGTTGGGAAGGGTAGGAACACACCATCAGGTGGGAGTTTAGGAGAGAAGGGGAAGAGGGGATGGGGGGCAGAGGTGGATGGTGTTGGCCGACCTCCACTCCCCAAAACCAGACAAACCCTAGCTGCCTAAAAGTTTAGAGAGAGAGAGGGAGGAGAAAACTTTGGCTAATTTACTTAATGAGCCTCTTTAAATGAGCTAAGCTTTTGCAAGCTGAGCTTGGCTTGTTTAGTAAATGAGTCCAAAACTCGAGCTTGAGCTCGGCTCGATTAATAAACGAGTCGAGCAGAGCTTTAACAAGCCTAGTCGCAAGCCGCTCGGCTCATTTTGCAGCCCTAACTGGAGGCAAGTGGGGGTGTGCTGGTCTTACGAGCCTCATCTCAGTTTAAATACATGGTTCTAATTGTTCATTTTGTAAAGCCCAAAACATTTAACAGTTCGGAAAAAAAAAATTCAAGTATGGCGGAGATCTTCAACTTAGTAAACAAACCACACTTCTTTGCTTTGTTTACTGTACTAATGATATTTGATCGACTTCATTTTTCTACAAAAATCTTATGCTTGGATCATGTTTTTAAGTTCGGAACAAGGCTCATAAGACAGACATTGCAGCCTGTTGTGCTTTGGGGTACAATAGATCTGGCCTGTGTCCCTAGTACAGATAAGTTTCAATTTGAAAGAAAAAAAAGTAATTAATTTTCACACTCCTTTTTTTGTGTTATAAATTTACAAAATTACCCACTCATTTGATCAATTTCTTGACTTTACTCACCCTGCTCCTTACAGAATGTTCACTTAGTGTCTACTGTAGGAATACATGCTTTTTCAAACCTCAAAAATATAATTCGTTACATAATTTTTTAAATACCTAATTAAAGTACTAGCTCATTGAGTTCGTTGATTTGATAAAAAAAAAATTCTATAAAAATATACTCCCTCCGTTCCTAAATAAGGTCCCCACTTTCTCTCTCTTGCTATTTTTCAAATCAAAAAATGAAATACTTTTGCATATCGTTTTTCAAATTTTTTCGCACCAAATTAAAGTACTTGTACTTTAATTTGGTGCGAAAAAATTCAAAAAATGATACATGGAAGTACTTTATCTTTTGATTTGAAAAATGACACGACTTTTCGTAATGGACTCTTATTTTGGAACGGAGGTAGTATTTATTTTGAGTCCAAGAAAAATCCCGTTTTCCAAGGAAGGAGGGAGTGGTATATTTTAAGGAAAACTTTTTTGACGATTCAGGTTGAGGCTCACCTCACGTGCATGCGACTTTACGTGGAAATTGCAAATTTCAATTACTAGGAGGAATGAAAAGTAATAAATGCAAGAGATCCACTTGAAGAAAGAAGACGAATATCCAAAGGCATAAAACCAAAGAGAACTGGGAATATACCAATTACCAGGCGGATATCCCGTTCCGTTTCGTTCCCATATTTCAGTATATAAATTCTCCCCTCCAAATCCAACCTCCCTCCAAACCCACCCAGATTTCCCATTCTCTCTCTCTCTCTCTCTCTAGAATACAATACAATACAATACATAATGGCTCTGAAGGCAGTTCATGTCTCCGATGTCCCCAATCTCGATCAAGTCCCTGAAAACGCATCCCTCTCTCTCTACTCCACCCGTTTTCCCAAAGGTAAACAAAAAAAAAATAAAGAAACAAGAAGTTTTGATTTTGATGCTTTAATTGTGTATGTTATGTGATGATTGTAATCCAACAAATTTGATTGTTTTAATATCTGGGGTTGGTTGCAGCAGGTATGGATGTTAGCAGCATCAGAACCGGTTTTAAAGTTCCGAAATTTCTAGTGATCGGTCACAGAGGGAGCGGTATGAACATATTGCATTCATCGGATCGGAGAATGAAGGCCTTGAAAGAAAACTCCATCCTTTCTTTCAACGCTGCCGCTGCCAATTCCTCCGTCGATTTCATTGAATTTGACGTTCAGGTTAATTTTCTGCCCCTGCCTGGCTGCCTTTCTTTTACCCAATTCTTCTGGTTTTTTCCTGATTTTTTTTTCACTCAATGCGCGTGCGATTCCAGTTCGCCGCGTTTTTTGACTGCTGGAATTTTACCGTCGGTGCTTTGTCTTTTTTTGTCGCGTAAAATATCTAAAATGCCCATACTGTGTGAGAAATTAGTCAAGGTATGCCTCTGTGTGGTTGTAAGTTGGTTTGCGCTTCTATAAAATGGGTGTTTATCAGACAAAAAAGAAAAGAAAAGAAATGAGTGAATAAATTTAGTAATTTCATATGAATAAAAAAGAGCACGCGCTAGTTGACAAAAAAGAGAGTGCAAAAATCATTTATATTCAACATGGGCTTTGAATGATATATCATTGACAGGGGTCTCGCTATGTTGATTCAATCTAACCTACCCGTTTTATCGAGCGGGAAAACAACTCAGCAGGATCCTTTTGTAGTATTTTGTTAAGGGCATGTTTGGTAATTCACTGATCAAGCAGTCTGTTTGATCCCCCACTCTTCTTTTTTTTTCCTTCCTTTAATTCTATCCAACCTGTGTGAACTAGAAATCATACAAGATTCCAGTTTCACAAGCTTTTCTCAAGTTTAATGAACAAACAGCGAATTGAATCCTTGTCACGTTGTTCCACCAATTGACCAATCAACTTAGTTCTTACGTTTCTTCTCTGTATTTTTTTTGCGTCTTTGAAGCTCAAATTCATGATAAAGTACTGATTAGATTTTTCTTTTGTTCCTTGTTTCTTTCCGGGGTAATCAAAATAATTGCACCATAAATTGCAAAAACTAAAACAGTAACCAAAGTTTGGAGTTGAGACGATAGCTTAGAGCAGGGAAGTAAAACGGCTGTGATTTTTGTAGGTGACAAAAGATGACTGCCCTGTCATTTTCCACGATGACTTTATCCTCTCTGAAGATAATGTAAGCTCTCTATCTCTTTCTCTTTCTCTGAAGATAATTTTACTGATGGTAAATTGATGAGCTGAGATGGAATTGTGAATTTCAGGGGACTATATATGAGAAGAGAGTGACTGAACTGAGTCTATCCGAGTTCCTTAGCTATGGCCCTCAAAGAGAGCCTGGAAAAGTGGGCAAATCTCTTTTGAGAAAAACTGGGGGAAAGATTTTAGACTGGAATGTTGAGAGTGATGATTCCTTATGTACGCTTGAAGAAGCGTTTGAAAAGGTTAATCCTTGTTTAGGGTTCAACATTGAGTTTAAGTTCGACAATCACATTGTCTACCAACAAGACCATCTCACCCATGTTCTTCAAGCCATCTTGAAGGTAGTTGACAATGGACTATCTATCTAAATTAATCTGCAGTCTGCTCAACTGTAATAAGCTGATTTATCTCTTGTGTTAGTTGTGGAGTTGCTAAGTGCGTGTGGTTTTGTAATTCCAGGTTGTTTTTGAACATGCTAAAGATAGACCCATTATTTTCTCAACCTTCCAACCTGATGCGGCGTTGCTTGTCAAGAAACTGCAAAGTACCTACCCAGTAAGTATAATTTCCCTAACTTCCAACACCCAATTCGACAGCGTTTGTATCTTTGTTTGATTTGCTTGAAAAAATGGTCTTGAGAATAGGTTGTGTGCTTAGTATGTTTGTTGGTGATTGAATCCAGGTCTTCTTTCTCACCGACGGAGGTACCCAAATTTTCTATGACGTGAGAAGGAATTCTTTGGAGGAGGCCATAAAGCTCTGCTTAGAGGGAGGTTTGGAAGGGATTGTATCGGAGATCAAAGGAGTCTTTAGAAATCCAGGGGCAGTACCCAAAATCAAAGAGGCTAACCTCTCACTTATGACATACGGCAAATTAAAGTAAGTTCGTGAATTGCCAAAGCTGTTGGTTTGGTTCATGTTGATTTTGCTAGAGTAATCAGCGACGATGTAGTCTTTGGTATAATTCTGATGGAATGATTTTTATGTTTTGGACACTTATTATTTTGAAATTTTTTTTCGTTTTTCAGTAACGTGCCAGAAGCTGTTTACTTGCAACATTTGATGGGGGTTAACGGGGTGATTGTCGATTTAGTTAAAGAAATCACAGAGGCTGTTTCCTATATGATAAAGCCATCCGGGGAGGGGGAAGAAAAGGTGGTATTGGAAGGGGAGGAGAAGATTCAGGTCAAAACAAAGCCGCAATTCTCTGAAATGGAGTTGTCATTTCTGTTGAAACTAATACCAGAGTTGATACAGCTATAAGACTCCGCCTGCCACGGCCACCTTATTCTCCCAAGCAAGCATACGGAGTTTCAAAATTTTCTTATTTTTCCTTCAGAAAATTTCAGTGTGGCGTAGGTGTAGATGCCTGCGGTGTTGTATATTTAGTGGAAATCAAGGATCAATTTAGTGGAAAAGGAGCACCCTGTTTCCAAATTTAGTTACTAGTATATGGATATTGTGAAGGAACCTTAATGAAGTTGCCCAGCCATTTCTGTTTGATCTGATTAACTTGGATGTGGAATGCATAACAAGAGCAATGCTACAATATCATAATAAAGGGTAAGATTGGAAAATCACATGTAAAGAGGATGAAAACATAAGCTCGAAAAGTGGGAGGGATGAAAACAGACACTACCTAGTGTACAAACTATTACACTAAAAGCACACATGACATTACCGCATCAATGACCTATTCAATACACGGATAGATTCATCCACTAAAAGAGTGTCACATGAACAATTACTGTAACAGTTGCTAGACTAGTTAGTGTCTGTAGCATTTTCCAACTGACAATTGATCATTCAGTGCCTAGGGACGGGCATTCAATAATTTTTCATGACTGGCGGTCTCATAGTCCCATAGGGCAATGATTTTTGTGCTACCATTCTTTCACAAGGCACTCAAAAATTTATCTTTTAAGGGCTTAAAATTACCAAACTACAATTTGCTAAACACACTAGAACAAATTTTTAGGAGTGTTAGAAAAATAGAATGCAAAAAATCCATTTTCTTAGATAACCGTCTTTTTAGAATTAGGTTTCTACTGCAAAGAGCATCCATTTAATTGGCCATCCAAATTTGTTTTTTTTGAAAATCTAGATCATTAATTACCAAGACACAACTGTGGAGGCTTCTTATCCCTCCTTTTACATTTGTCAAAGGCACTTGCAAAATACTTGTGTCTGCTCTGAGCTTTTTGATCTTCCTCCGAGTTTTTCAGTCTCTAACTAACATGGACATCTTATTAATGGATTTCCATGGTATTTGGTTAAGGAAGATTGGGTAATGGAGGAATGGGAGAGATAAGGCTTCTACCCCGACGTGCGTTAGCAACATTAAGTGGTGGTCTTTCCAAACTGAAATAATTAATGGAAAACTACACTTTGTTCGGTTTTCACCCTACAGTCTTCAATAAAATTTTCTTTCTATCTCTCTCTACTCGTTACCCATCCTCCCTCAAAACCCAAACCAAACAAGCCCCTAATGTCATGGAGATCAAGTGTGAATAATTCCTTAAGAAAAAATTTCATCCACTTCTTCAAAAAGGTAATGTCAGGGCATTGTCTTACACTATTCTACTTTGGCAACTTTTATGTAAACGAGAGTGGGTGAGAAGAGTCTAGAGAGAGAGAGAGTGAAAAGCGAAAAGAAGAGTTACGGAGAAGTTTCCCTTTATTATTGTCCCTCTGGATTGCCGCAACGATCTCCATGGACTATCGGATCTTCTCTCCTCTCTCTATGGGTGGCTAGAATCTCGATTTTTGAATAAGGGGGAACCAGATCTAGGCTCCGAACATCGACGGCGATTGTAATAATCCGATTTTTAAAAATAAAAATTAGGATTATTTGATTTATTATACTAGCAAAGTTCTGAACATATATATTTATATTTACTCACATGTTATATGCATAGACACACCTACACATATATGCATGCATATACCTACTTCCAGGGACGGAGCCAGAATTTTGGCGTAGAGGGGACGAATATACACAATAAAAAAAATTAAAATAAGACAACGATATGAATTTTTACTGACTCAAAAAAAAAATACAAAATAACACCAATACATATGAAACTAAACATGTTTTTAACATCAACTAATTAGATTGCAAAAGTTATTAACGTTTATCTAATCCTATTTAGTATCTATTGAAATTAGGCATCAGATCACATTAAAGAGTTTTGGGCTTCCAAAATTTCAACGAGCCTTAGTTCCAAAAAATGAACGGGCCTTGAGTCCCTGACTTTAAGTGAGTTGGGGCCTGGTTTTGTTTTAAAAGAATTGTAATTAAAGTTCATTAAAACCAATTTCAGTACAAAGTTGTTTCGTAGTTTGATAAATATTAAAGTTGTTTCGTAGTTTGATAAATATAAATTTCTTTTTTTCAATGTAATAGTATTATTTTTTTAAGATGTAGGGGGGACGACTGCCCCTACTAGCCCCTCCCTGGCTCCATCTTTGCCTACTCCCCAGTCCTCCAACCACCAAAACCAACACTCTCACGTGGATTTTTCACCAGCAAAATTATTAGCAACCCATGGGTCCTATAAAGCATACCCATTTATCCCTTACTAACTTCCTATGGCGTCAGAGAGAGAGAGAGCATAGTATATCACCACCATTGCCTAACCTTTTAAGCTCCAAAATGTCCTAGAAAACCCATTCCGTAGCAGCTCCATTTTAGTCCAGAAACCAGCCCATTTCGAACAGCAAAGCAGCCCAGAAAACAGTCCCATTTCAGCTCCCCAAAACAGTCTCAAAACCAGCTGCGAAAACAGTCTCAGTTCAGTTGTTAAACCGACCGAAACCGACTCGAAACCACCCCGAAATTCTCTCAGAACCTGCTGCCTTTTAGCTCCCAAAAACCAGTCCCGAACACGCTGCGTTTCACTTCGAAATAGCCACCCGATAGCGCTGAGCCGACCGTTCAAGCAAACCCGTAACTCCTCCATCAAAACCCGTAGCCCACCGCTTTGTCTTCAGAGGAGAAGTAGTTAAATTCACCTCCCTAAATATATTTATCTAAATGTGTATGTAATTTGCCAATGTAGAGTTTGAATGTTATGTGCACAAGTGATTGATACATGCGGTGAGAAACGGACTAGAATGACCGTAGCTTAAGTTCAAGCAAAAGAAAAAAAGAAGAAAAGATTACTGTGGGAGTGATTTCCTCCGGAGTGAACTCTTTGGACTTTCTGAGATGAAGTGGGTGGTGAAAAGGGTGGTGCACGCCTGAGCCTTCTACTTCCAACTGGAAAGGATAGCCTGCACAAGTAGACAACCACGTCAGTGCCTAGCCCGGACGGTGGTGGTCCGGGAAGGCACTCCGATGATTAAGTCAGTCACCGGAGGGGAGAAATATGCCAGAGATCTAGAGAGAGAAGTGGAGTTATGGGGGTAGTAAATGAGGAGAGAGTGGGAGAGAGAGAAATCCAACCCCCTGGTAATAAATGCAGTGCGGTATTTATAGGCTGAGGGGCGTGCGTCCCACGCGTTCGGTGCCCCTCACGCGCCTGTCATTCGTTCTCGGAATGACAGATGATGTGACCGCAATCTCTGCCACAGACGCCATATCCCGGCCCACGTCACGGCACGTGGGTTCGAGTAGTCAAATCACCTCGAGACATTCCCCATCACCCACGTGCTTCTGCAGGCGGCGGTGGCAGAGTAGGTGACGGCCGCATTTAATGTTTCATCGAGAAATGAGAAGTGTACCTGGTACGCCTCATCCGAACAAAGTAAGACCCGAGCCTCTCACCCGACCGAAGTCGGCCGACTCGGCATACGGATGATCCAGCAATCGGGCGCTCGGCGGTGGTCCCCGAGGGAATCCCGAGAGCCAAGCGGAGAAAGGCACGTCCTCGTCGCCTCTCGCTCGGCATGCCTCATTCAAATCCATATTCGTTCAAGGCCACCCAGCCTCGTTCACCACCGAGGGAACCATACGTTCGGCACCATCGAAACGGATCAAACTGCATTCAGTTTTGCAGATTCTGAGACAGTTGATCTTTTTGGCTTCTTCGCAGTTGAGGGGTGAGTGCCTCTTATGACCCCTATGGACCCGGCCGCTACAATTACATTCAACTGGTTTTACATATTCGAATTTAATTTAACGAGGCTAAAGGTTCTAGACTAAGTATCCATCTTATAGCTTGGTTATATTAAGTAGGCTCTAATTATATGACTATCAGTTGTCACCTTATTTATTTACTTTAGTTTAAAACTTTTAACAGCCCAATAAGATCAATGGATGTTTAGTTAATAAAAACAAGTGGACACATTGGAGTGCCACAAGACTCTACTGTTAAAAAGAAAAAAATTATGTAATACTAGTTGATGCAGGGTGAATTTCAAGAAAAGTCATATTTTATTTATATTGATTTACATTTAGTATTTTTATTTAATATGTTATAATTTAGTCAAAATATTCTAGAAGTATTTTGTTTCCTAGTTTCTTCTGATTGAGGTTTCCTATTTTGTGTTTCCTTGTTTTACAAGAATTAGGGTTGCTAGCTAGTAATTTTATTTCCTTTTTAGTTTTAGGGTTGCGGCTAGTATAAATAATTGATGTAAGCCTTAGGGCAAGGGAGTTGATTAATATGTTGAGTTTTTTCACAAGAGAGAGTATCTCTTTTTCCTATAATTCTATTAATTTGCGGGTTATTAGATTGTAGAAGAGTTGTTTCTTATTCGTGGGGGTGATCTTTGTCCTTGTTCACGTTTCTAGCTGCGTCACTAGTACTCTTAATGAACTAACTGACTTTTAAGCAAAGAATATGAGTCCACGTGAAGATTTAATAAACTAATTATTTTCTTTAAGTTTAGATACCCATAGTATGAACCCTAAGTTATAAATCATAACAAATTAGTTTTACAGTGAAGCTAAGCATAAGAGCCCTCTGACTTTACAAGTTCCAGCTAGTGATTTTAGTGCTTAACCGTTAACAAGAAAATTGATTATTGTTAATGTTTATATGTATATTTCTTTTATGAAACCTACTGTTACTAATGAACATTTTGATTTATTTATTAAAGTTAGTTGTAGCTTTCATTTGTCTTAATCGAAAGTCTATTTATTTTTATAATGTTTGTCATTATAAGTGTTCATATTCTTACTATTGTACATTATGTGTTTTGTTGATAATTGTTTTATCGTTATTGTTCCTGACAACATATAATGGATAACTAGGTTCCTGGGTTACGGATAGTTCCTCCTGGGCCCAGAGGTATCAACAGACCCTGTGGAATTCATCCTTGTGAGGCAATTGATGAATCCGACTAAGTAGATAACTTAGGTCATTCATCTGGGCTCCCAGATAGGGCAAGCAAGGGAGGAGTCAATCACGATTGGCCCTAGTCTTAGTAGTTAACACGGGAAGATGTTTCTCAACGGATGAGATTCTAGAATTCACTGAGTTAAAGGCTAGTAATTAAATCGGGTTGTTATTTACTTTAATTACATGATATATCATGTTATTTGTAAATTATGGGTTCGGATAGAGTTTACCATTGAGTGATCATTTGCTCATGGTGCTATTATGGCCTTGACATATTACGCCAAGTATTGAAGGTATAGAAGATGAACCGTACTACTAGAAGGAGGAATTTTTAGCTGATCAAGTGCAAGAGGAAAACTGGAATCAGGATCTAAACCTGAATCTCTAGAAGCCTAGAATTTCCTTATTTTTCTGTTGGAATAATGTAATATAATTTCCCAATAAAGTACTGTTTATGTTTGTAATCAAATTAAGAAATATTATTTTATTTATGTTGTTTAATTAATAAAACTTTATTTATTTATTTATTAAATCTTATACAAGAAATATTTTAAATAATGCTTCCGAAATTCGGGGCGTTACAGCGACAGCGGCGACGACATGTTCCGGCTGTTTATTTTTTCCTTTCCCTTTTTCTATTTTATTTTCTATTTTTTAATTTCAGTTTTTTTTTCTTTTTTTTCTATTTGTTTGTTTGATTGATTAATGCATTTTTCTCTCTTTTGGCACAAAAAAAAAAAGAAAGAGAAAAGTCTTATGTAAACAATTTAGTTTTGACAATACACTCCACACTGTTGTTACAATTGATTTTCTTTAATAAAAGTGCGTATCTACAATTCATTTTCTCTAATAAAAGTACATATCAGAACGGCGTGCAAAAATTGAGCAACACTACATACACACAAAAAATACCCACAAAATACCCAAACACACACACACTTGTGTGTGTGTGTTTGGGTATTTTGTGGGTACAAACTTTGTGTGTACCTATCATTTTCCGCAAAAATTATTCAGTCGTCATGTACACGTTTCTGTGTTGTCCAGTACTAAGAGCATAAAGAACACAAATTACATATGGAGATTGCCACATAACATTATATGTGTAAGCTGAAAAATAAGAAATGCTACAAAACATACGCTGCATTTGAGTGTGTACAATATGCACCATTCGAATCGTCTTGAATTTCAACATTTTGCATAATATTCATAACATTAGTCTTGAATTCATAACTTTTGTACAACAATTCCGAACTTCCGTTGGTTATTGATTTTTGTAAGATTCATAAACTGAGCTCCCTTTTTGGTTGGCACGTTCACGACCAAAAATCACATTTGCTTGTATTCCCTTGTTTATCGAGATGAACGCTTATTTGTTTATTTCTTTTTAATATTTTTTAGAGCATCTGTGCTAAGATGTGAAATGAAATCTCATATATTGTGTTTTTAGCTTTTGAGTGAGTGCGGTAGTTGTTAGTCAAGTCTTTTTACAATGGGAAATCTTGCTCCAGCAAAATGGGAATTCACTACTTGGCAGATATGAAAGCATATGTTTTTCCTCAAGCAAAACGGGCAAATTTTGACAGTATTGACAACATGTTGTGTGCCCTATTTATATAGACCTATTAGGTCGAAAATATTACTTCTGCCGTTTTAAAAACCTCAACACACATATTTTCCCATCTCTCAATACTTGTGGTGGCACCTCGAAGACTTTCGAAGATCGAATGATTCTTTGACCTACATAATTATTTTCGAGGGATTTCTCACATCAAAATGTTTATTCTCAGAGTAAAGCCCTTTCATGGAGTTTGGAAGGCAATCGTTTGGAAGGCTTGAGGATTCAAGATTTGGTGATCATACAGATGTGTGATAAACGTGGATTCGGCAAATAGGTCTTAGGTTTCGTGGTGAGGATACCAGAATATTGAGTAAGGTTACTTGTATTCACAGAATGATTCTAGTATATAATTCATTCCCGTGATTTTTTCCTGTTTAGAGTTTTTCCACGTAATCTTTGTGTCGTGTGCGATTGCTTGTTTTTTAGTTTGTGCATTGGAAGCTCTCTATTTGACTTAAGACATTCCGTCTTTTTTTTTTAGCGTCCTTCTAGATCATAAAATAATGTAAGTGATGTTCGATATCGCTATGTTCTGAAATCATACCATTAAGCTTCCTTCCAGTGGTTGCTCCGGTTCCTTCCCTCCTAAGTTAGTGCTTTTTAAGTATCCATTGAAATATCTTTTTCAGTGCCCGCTTTCCACAAAAACTTCGTGAATCAATTTAGGAATTTCAATTTTTGTCGTCTCAATGTCAAGACTTTAAAAATAGACGTTGTGACTTTTACACGAAATATCATAAATTCAAAGCGATGCATGAAAGTGCATAGCGTATCCACTCAAATAGGAGTTTGTATTGGAGAAAAACTCTCCACAGTGCATATCTTTACAATAGTTGTCAACTTATTCAACATAAAATGATTTTTTTGGTGCAGACATAAAATGATCGACGGCTAAAATTGTCTAACCCGCCAATTTTTTTGTATTGGTGCCCTGCCCTAGTAGCCTGTCCAACTTTTGACGGGCTTAGTTGAAGTGGGCCAAATGATTTTAAAGAGGAAAACAATCTAATGGGCTTTTAAAGATAAAAACCCAACCGAAAATCCAAAGGACGATAGATGGTAATTAGTTCCTATTAGGCCCAGCTTTTTATGAACCCTATTTCTTGGTTTAATCATGCATTCATGCTCACAATTTGTGTAAAAAAAAAAATCAAGCTCAAAAATTGAGACGTGACCTACTCACTGGAAAATCTTTTTAAGGTCACTCATTATTTTCGGTAGATTAATCCTCAATTCATTTTGATAGATCTAAATAATGTGTATTGTTTGAAACATCGACATTCGCTTTTATTTTTACCTTTTCTAATTGAAATTGAAATTGACTAATCTGGTAAGGGCACTTGATTTAGGCATGGGGTATTTTCTTTTGTTATTTTGAGTTTTCGATGAAAATATGAAAGTACGGAAAATGACAAAGCTGCACGATCTTGGGAAAAAAAAACAAGTCACATTGGAGTAAGTATTAAACAATATTTTGTCAAATCCACATCTCAATATATTCTACTTTTGTTATTCCAATAAAGAAGAGTGAAATGAGAAGTAGTGGTCCTGCTCTTATTAATTTCACATGAAGAACCGAAGAAGCTAAGATTGAGGTGATAAGATAAGGGAAATATTTGGACCACCACATTTCGAGTACCATGTGTGACGTGATTTATACTCCCTCCGTCCCAATTTTATAGTCCATTTTGAGAGTTCATGCCACTTTTCAAAGTGTTATATCTTATAATCTACAATATTTTAGGTGATTTTGAACACTGTGTTTATTAGATTAAATCAAGATCTATCAAACAAGATCCATATTACATATAAAATATATTACCGATTAAAAGATATAATCGTTTTTATTGGTTAGGATAGAACGAGGGACTATAAAATTGGGACGGAGGGAGTAGTAATCAATATAATGGTCCCCGGTTGACATATGTATAGTGGAGCATATCCATTCTATCAATGCATTGGTAACAATTACACGTTATCCGATATGTAATTATCAAATCTGATTGAGGGGGTGTTCCATTAACAAAAAATAGTTTTTTTCAAAAATCACGACATGTCATTCTCTCATAATACATCACATAAAAAACCGTGAAAATTAATTTATTCTAAAAACACTTTTAACAGAACACCCCTAAACATATGCATTCTACCAATGCATTGGTAACAATTACACGTTATCTGAAATGTAATTATCAAATGTGATGATGACAATATTAGTTGTAAGATAGTAAAAAGAAATGAAAGAGGAAATAATGGTGCATTGAGTGGACATCCTCGTCTTTCTGAAAACGCACTGTCAATTTCAATGATGCCATGCACAGAACAGAAGCACGACATTTCACATCGTCTTCCAAGGAGTTTTGTTTGTTTCCATCTGAATTAGGAAACGGAAATATGCTACTCCTAACTTGTAAAATCAACTGCGGGCGGTCAAACACGCATCTTGAGGTGCTGTACGTGTTCATACTTTTTCTAGCTAGTAGTGCTGGTAGTAAATGAATCAGCAGCAAACGTGAACAAGTGGTGTTTACATATTTCAGACGGGATTCACGTACACCTTTCTTTTCTTTTTCTTTTGGTTTCGCAGTTAGGATATCCACGCCAGTCCTTACGCACCTCAACTTTTCTCCTTTCCGGTTAGGATATCCACGCCAGTCCTTACGCACCTCAACTTTTCTCCTTTCCGGTCTGGTTGAAGGCAAGTCATCTATGCCAGGAAATCCTCATAAGAATTGAGAGGTTGTCAAGTCTCGCATTCACAATGCGTGGGTTTACGTCTCATTTATGTTACTCCTTGAGCTACCCATTAGGTTAACATAAAAAAACCAAGAATTGACAAGCTGATGGCTTTTCTAGTATGAACAAACCTGTAATTTTCTTCGATCATGCCTTTTTTAATCGAATAGTCCTTCGACCTTCGTTTGATTCCGATGGCCGGCATAGATATCATGAGACCCGCCTACTATTACTTGAATTTTTGATCGACGTAAGTCGGAGACTCTGGAGCATTATTAATGTACGGCTGGAGACAGGGGCGACTCCAGGATTTTCATTTAGCGCTGACAAAAATACATAACCTATTTATGATGAAAGGTTGTATGCCAAAAAAAAACCTCTGACTAGGCAAAAGCGATGTATCCATATATGCAGTAAATCGTTTAACAAAAAGACTCTAACATATTACAACATTCCACCATGAATCTTCATATTTTGGAGAATGCAAAAAGGACCTCTGGAACTAATGTGGCTTATTCTCTCTAAATGTCAAAATGGAAAGTTTAGTCTTGCAAAATATGTTTTGAAAAGAGGTTGCCAAACATACAGAATTTCAAAAAGGAGAAAATGAAAAGCTAAAAATAGGCTCTCAAACACCCTCTTAAAGTTTAACAAATTGCATTTCTTATTTCCCTTCCCAACATTAGTTGTAACCAAGGTTCAATAGACTATTTGTAAATGTGTAAAACCCACTATCCTTTTAAATGTGTATTATATATTGGGCTCTAGGTTTGTTTTGTTTTGTTTTATTAGGGCTATAACAATTTAATTGGTTTAAATTTAATTAGAAATATTTATTTTAACCTTGCACGAGTAACCTAGCACTGACGATACTAAAGAAAATTTAGTTTATATCAAAATTTATTTTTTTTTCCAATGCATTTTTTGAACCTAGCGAGGTCAAGCGACCTCGCTGATATATATGTGGAGTCGCCCCTGGCTGGAGAGAGGGCAGCAAGTTTCGGTCTGGTCTTTCTTCCTCACGGTTCAAGCACACAGCCTCTCTAAGGTAGAAATTAGTTCCATGGATATGTTTTTTAATACTTTGGGTTTTCCTGCTGTCTCGTATGTGGACCCAGTGGGCAGATCCGGAGGCATTTGGTTGCTCTGGGATCCTAATCGCGTTACAGTTAAAACTACACTTATTACCAATCAAGCCATCCATGCTACCATCAGTAGAGATGCGTATGAAGACTGGATTTTCTCCACCCTTTATGCTAGTCCGAACCCGAGAAATCGTGATATTCTTTGGAATGATTTGGAGTCTATGGCTAACAATTTGGATAAAGCTTGGGCTGTGGCTAGCGATATGAATGATATAGCTAGTTGCACTGAAAGAAGAGGGATCTCCCCTAACCCCAATAATAATCGGATTCGCACCTTTGCGGATCGCATTCACAAATGTAAGCTGATTGATATGGGAAGCTCTGGACCGAAATTCACCTGGACCAATGGGAGGCAAGGACTTGCTAACATCCAGAAACGCCTTGACAGAGGTCTGTGTAATACCAAATGGAGGGCCTTATTTCCTGAAGGTATGGTCAAAATTCTGCCTAGAACTTACTCTGATCATTCCCCATTTATTATTCATGTCTACGGTAAACAGACCCCTACTCTGTTTAGGCGCCCTTTTAGATTTGAAGCTGCTTGGTTACTTGATCCTTCTTTTAATAACCTTGTGTCTGATAACTGGAAGGGTAACAACATTAGTGAGTGTATCAGTAATTTCACCAAGGCCTCCATTAACTGGAACAAGGAGGTCTTTGGAAATATTTTCCGTAAGAAAAGATGGGTTCTTGCTAGAATCGAAGGTATTCAAAAATCTCAGGACAAACAATTCTCTCATAACCTTCAATTCCTGGAAAAAGATCTTATTAAAGAGTACAGTAACATCCTCGCTCAAGAGGAACTCCACTGGTACCAGAAGTCCAGGGTAAAATGGATTACTCAAGGGGAACGCAATACTAGATTTTTTCATCTGTCCACTATCATTAGAAGGAGGAGAGCTAAGATATCTATGCTCAAGAACATTGATAATAGTTGGGTGGATGATCCTATTAGACTTAAAGTTCTTGTTCAGGATTATTTCACCTCTTTGTTTGAAGCTAGTAATGTTATTAGTTCCCGTGATATGCATTCTACCCCCCACTGTACTTTGTCTACTGAGGATAATTTTGTGCTTTGTCTTTCTCTAACAAATGCTGAAATTTGGGATACTATCCGACATATTCCGGCCTATAAGGCTCCTGGGCCTGATGGCATTCAAGCCATTTTCTATCATAAATGTTGGAACTTTGTTGGGGAGGATGTCTGTAAATTCATCAAACAATGCTTTGCTACTTATACGGTCCCCTCAGATGTTAACAAAACTTTTGTTGCCCTTATCCCTAAGTGTGATAACCCTGATAACATTAAATTGTTTAGACCTATCAGTCTCTGCAATGTGCTTTACAAAACCATAACTAAAATTATGGTCTCGAGATTGAGACCGTTCCTTGCTAAGATCATCAGCCCTTACCAAAGCAGCTTCATCCCTGGGAGATCTACTAATGATAACATTCTTATCACTCAGGAAATTCTTCACACCCTTCGCACCAAAAAAGGAAAAAAGGGGGGTATGATTTTTAAAATTGACCTGGAGAAAGCTTATGATAAGATCTCTTGGTCTTTTTTGGAAGATACTCTTCATTATTTTAAGTTTGATATCTCCTGGATTACCCTTATAATGAATTGTGTTTGCAATGCTAGTACTGCTATCCTTTGGAATGGAGAACCTCTTCCTAGTTTTAACCCTGGAAGGGGATTAAGGCAAGGGGACCCCTTATCTCCATACTTATTCGTGTTATGCATGGAAAGGCTTTCTAACATGATAACTGCTAAGGTGGATCAGGGCCTCTGGAAAGGCATTTCAGTGGCTAAAGATTCTACTCCTTTAACCCACTTGTTCTTCGCTGATGATCTTATTTTGTTTGGTCAAGCCACTGATGCTAATTGTAGGAATATCCTTGAGGTTCTTGATAAGTTTTGTGATATTTCTGGTCAAAGCATGAATCTACATAAGTCTAAAATGTTTGTGTCTCCTAACCTTCCTATTAGTGAAGCTCGTAATCTTAGCTTCATCTGTGGGATTGCCCTTACGGAGGATCTTGGCAAATACTTGGGAATTCCTCTTCTGCATACTCGTGTTAACAAGAATCATTTTAACCACATTATTGAAAAAATTCAGAACAGGTTGGCTGGCTGGAAAACCAACACTCTTGCTATCACTGGTAGAGCCACTCTTATCCAATCTGTTATTTCGGCTTCCCCTAGTTATACTATGCAAACCATAGAGCTTCCCACTTCTGTTTGTAATAGGATTGATAAACTTAATAGGGATTTTTTATGGGGAGACACTGCTGTCAAAAGAAAGATTCATTTAGTGAACTGGCACAAGGTTTGTAAGAGCAAAGATAAAGGAGGTCTTGGGTTGAAAAAAGCTAAAGTCCAAAACATGGCCCTTCTTTCTAAACTTGGGTGGCATATGCATAATGGTAATTTTAATTTGTGGACTTCTGTGCTCCATAGCAAATATTTAAAGAAGCACAAATTCTCTGAATGCCCTTCCAAGAGCGCCTCTTCTCATACTTGGAAAGGCATACTTCATACTAGACCTCTTTTGGAGAAAGGGATAAAATGGAAAATAGGTGATGGTGAGTCTGTGAGTATTTGGAAGGATTGGTGGTGCGGGTCTGAGCCTTTGGCCACTAGATACCCTGGAGAACACACGAACTCAGGAGATAAAGTGAAACATCTCATTAATTCCAATGGCGATTGGAATCTTACTCCTATTTCTCATATTGTGTCCAGTCGGACCTTGGATGATATTCATAATATTAAAATCCCCAGGTACAGTTCCACTAAGGACTGCCCTATTTGGGTAGGATCCTCCAATGGTAAGTTCTCTGTTGCCTCTGCTTATGATCTTCTCAACAAGGAAGAGGATGATCTCTCTGGCTGGAGTTGGATATGGAAATTGAAACTTCCCCAAAAAATTAAAGGCTTTATCTGGTTATTGCTTCATGATAGACTCCCAACAAATCAGTTGAGAGCCCATAGGGGGATGATACCAGATAATTGTTGTCCTAGATGTAGTTCTCCCAATGAGGACAGAACACATCTCTTGCGTGATTGCGAAAAAGCCAAAGAAATCTGGCTTCTTTCTCCTGTTAGCCATTGGAGAGTTAATAGTCTTGAATGCCAAACCAAAGATTGGCTCTGCTCTAATCTGAAAAAGAAGGGAAGGATCCTTGGCAATGATGTTTCTCAATCTTCCATATTTGCTATCACTTTATGGCAAATATGGAAGGATAGAAATAGGAAAAGTTTCGATAATGTTGATGTGGATCCCCATCAAAGTTTAAGAAATATTGCCACCTATTCCCTTGAAATATCTGAGGCATTCAAGTCTATTCTTTCTAATGGCCACAAAAATAGTGCTCTAATTTCGTGGTCTCCACCTTGTGCAGCTGGTATAGATGGTTGTCAGATGGAGAGCCGAAAGCTAGCTGGTTATGGAGGAATTTTTCGTGATCATCGAGGACAATGGCTGCTAGGATATTACGGGAAACAGGAGTGTTCCTCTAGCTTGGAGACTGAGATCTGGGGGATATACCGAGGCTTAACCATCATGCTCGAGAAGGGATACAACAATATTAGTATCGAATCGGACTCTTTGACTGCGGTTCAACTAATCAATGAAGGCCCTAATGAAGAACACCCCCAGGTTGACTTGATCAAGGAGGCAAAAAACTTGCTGACCCGTACTTGTTCCCTGCTAAGCCATGTGTTTAGAGAAGCTAACCTATGTGCTGACCATCTCGCACACCTGGGAGTTGAGCAAGCTGAACCGCTGGTGGTTTTGGAGGAATCACCTCCATCTATTCGCACTCTTGTGTTGGAAGATGCCCTGGGTGTAGGGCAGTTTAGAGACTAGCATGTGCTAGTCTTTTGTTTGTTTTCTGTTGTTGTTGTTTTTTGAACTTCCGACTGTACCAAAAAAAAAAAAAAAAAACACAGCCTCTCCTTTCTTTTTTTTTTTGGTAAAACGGAAATATATAAAACTTAGAACAAAGTGAACTGCATCAGAGGTGCAGGGATAGGATTACAAGAGAAACAGATACAGAAGACCAAATACTAGCCAAAACTCCACAAGCTAATCAAGGACCATCCTAATATTAGTATTGTCCCTGATGAGGTACTCCCGAATCTCCAGAGGGGAAGAGTTCAAGACCACCAGAGGCTCATCTTGTTCAGCTCCGATATGGGCAAGACAATCAGCGCATTCATTGGCACTTCGGTAAGTATGAACGAGAATACTTCCCGTTCGACTGAGGAGATATTTCCCGTCATTAATGATGTTTCTTTGGGGATGGTTCACATTAGCTCCTTCATTGAAGAGTGTGACTGCAGTTTGAGAGTCCGACTCTATACGGGTGTTAGCCCAACCGTTCTCAAGGATTATCGTTAGTCCGCGATAGATACTCCATATTTCTGTTTCCAAGCTAGAGGAGGCTATCATCTTCCCGTAGTAGCCCAGCTTCCACACTCCTTGTGCAGTCCGGAAAAGCCCACCAAATCCAGCTTTCCTGTTGCTTTCCATCCAGCATCCATCCGTGTTTAGTTTTAATGAACCTGTGGGAGGAGGAGACCAAGGAATTAATTTGTGAATCAAAGGGTCAGTAATACTACTACATTATATTATTGCTCCCAGTAAAAGAAAAACTAGGGCTCGATAAAGACTTGAAATGGAATTTGGTTTTTGTTCGTTTTTGTTGGCCTTTTCCCTCTACCCATTTTTTGTTCTCATTCTATTGTCTTTTGCAGACAAGGGATCACTGCTGTATACTAAGTGCATGTCACCATGCCATGCACTCCCATCCGGCCGTTCGTTGCGAAAATGCACGACTCGGATCCAATCCAAGCAATGGTCTGGTGCACCGCAAGCTCCCCAAATCCGTCTTTTGCCTAGGTACTCATTGAATCTAATCCTAGTCATGTTGTTGTGAAGCCGAATAGTCAAATACTAAAAAAAGCTTAGAGAAGTATCCCATAGATAAACTTATTAATTAGGCTACGTTTGATTGGAAATATTAGGTTTGGGAAGTACTATTGTTTGTCTCAAGAAAATTTCGTTGACAAAATTTGACTCAAATTAGTAAACTTCAAGCACTTTAGATCACAATTAGACAAGGTGAAATAAACAATTAGGGCCCACAAATCTTTCCCCTAGACAATTACAGTATATGTTATTAGTAAGCTCATTTTCAAACATAATTTTCAAAGTTGAGTTTTGGAGTGAAGGATTAGAAAGATGTTTGGTGGATCAATTCATACTGGAATTACACTTTAATGTACTTTAAATAGGTTGTTACCGTTCAAAAAATGTACAGTTTCACGGCATCTAATCCTAGTGTCAAACATTCGGATGTTGCTTGGATTTGTCCACTTGCATTACTTTAGAGCATCCCCTATAAACCACTCTGTAAAACAATCAATACTGTGAATAGCTAAAATTAATTAGTAAATGTACACAAATTAACTCCAATGGACTAGATAAATTGGGTCATTAGCTTATAGCTCAATAATTCACCTTAATTATTTGGTTCTTGAAGTAAAAGAAGGGAAATTTTCAAACACAAATGTAAATTTTTTTCCTAATTTCTCTTTTACTTTTCCTACCATTAATTTTGTTCTTAATTATTTTTCTTTCTTTTCAATTTCTTTTCTCAAGCTCCAAACAAAGCCTTAGAGACGGATACGTTGGATAGTATGTTAAGGAAATTTTCTCAAAATCTGAGATATCCCTTGTGTCACACCTCACTCTAGCAGGATATAACCTGCACAAAGTGACTGGACACCTGTCACCACCTGTACGCCTTTTAGGCTACTCAAAAAAACTATTATACAAAGCTCAACTGCAACTCGTAACGAATGCAAACAAAAGATATTATAACACCAAACTCAACTGCCATAACCAAAACAGGTGTTCACACCTCCTCAACAACTGTACAGTCAAAATCATTTGACATGTACTCAACCACATTAACTCCACAAAATACTGATTATCCACATCACCCACTGACTGACAAAAACACAGAACACAACCTCTAGGAACACCTGTCTAGCACTCTGGCACTGTAGTGGACCGACGTCTAGCTCAACTGAGAATCTGCAACCAAAAAAGGTTACAGGAGAATGTACCTTAGCAACATAATAAATGGAAATGATAAGTGTTTAAATGGTTGGAAGTATAAACAACACGCCAACACATTTGCTTAAACAATTTAGATGGATCACAATTTTTAAAGCATCACACCCACACTTTAATCTCAAAACACAGCACACCATATTTATTTCAAAAATACAGCCCACCGGCTCATCTCAAAACACGGCCCACCGGCCCATCTATAAAAAAACACAGCCTATCGGCTCATCTCAAAAACACGGCCCACCGGCCCATTCATCAACACACCTCTGCAAGTTTTGCAAAATATTTCACATTTTCTTTCACAGTATAAAATAATATCATATCAATTTACCCAATGTGCCAACGAGTCGCCAACCTCACGACCGGGAGTTATGACGGTACCGTTACCTCGCTCACAGGCTCACATATAGTGGCGGTGACGAGGGCCATTCTTTATCACCAATGGTAGGTGCAACCACAACGTAAGCAAAGCTTACCGGCAAGCAGCAACCAAGCTTGCACATCAAACATTTGGCACAGCCCACGAATGCAAGTTGCCAACCTTGCAAACTAAAATATTGGCACAGCCCACGCTACAAGATGCCAACCTTGTAACTTTTTGGCTAAAATGCTGGCACACAGCCAGATGGCACAGCCCACGAATGCAAGTTGCCAACCTTGCAAACTAAACATTGGCACAAGAGGCATAAAATATTTTCTTTTCACCCACCAGAAATCATTTGATCCATCACTGAAAATCATTTATTCCGTCCAAACACAATACTTTTAACATATATAAAAATCACAAGGAGAGTTTTCAAAACATCAATAATCACACCACACATTTGAAAACACCACATAAACACTACACATTTCTATTTATTATAGAGGCTGTACATTCTCACCTGTCACAACAGGACCAACTCCGCCATAGAATTAACCTCTATGCACCAGAAGTGTCACCACGACCATCTTACAGTATCATCACCTATGACATCAATTATGTATCACCCATAAGCTCACTACCAAAAATTCATGCCCAAATGCAACTGAAATGTATGAAAATGTATCCTACAACTCAACAGTGCTGCGCTCTATGAATTTTCAGAATTAATCTACTTATCCGATTCCCACGAAATTTTCACCACAAACTTCAGACTCATACTTCATCATCATATCAAAAATTCAGAATTTTCTGAGCTCTTTAACTATTTTTAATCAACCTCCAAACAGACCCAGAACTTGCTGAAAATTCCCCAAAACAGATTTTTCCCCAACTTCAAATTAAAAACTGCTATTTTCTGGAAGAAATTAAGGCACAACCCATACATCGTTTCAAAGGTATACGAGTCTAGTTTCATAATCAAAAGACGGTGTGCCAATCGGATACCCACGCTAGAAGTTATGATCGTTTTCCCAGAACATGACAGTGCTGTCTGCACAAACACGAGCCTGACAGCAGATTGGTTCACGAATTTTCATATTTTCTGTACTTCGAATTAAACTCTGAAATTTTTACACAACACACACGACATCCATGGGTAGCTACAGTAAAAATCTCATAAATTTCCGACTTCAATAACCCTGTCTTTAAATTCGCCAAAAACCATGGCAGATATGGTTTTTCACAAAACCAGTCAGTGAACACCTTTACTCCCTTCCACGAATTTTGTAAAAACAAACCCCAAATCACTCTTATGAAATGCAAAATCAGTGATTAACTTGTATTATGAGCAACATATATCAAGAATTTCGGAAATCAAACTTCAATTCGTACCTTAATTTGGGTTTCCCCCAATTTTTCCGGTCTATCCTCCTTCTCCTTCCTCCATTTTCTTCTTCTCTTCCTTCTTCTCTTCTTCCTCTGCCTACTTCTCCCTTTCTCTCCCTCTCTCTCCCTTCTCTGATTACTCCCTCCACCAAATGGAATGAAAGAAGAAAAAAAACAAAAAGGAAAGAAGAAAAGAGAGAAGAGAGCAACGACTTTGGGGGTGGGGTGGGACCCACTCCCAAATTAAGAAAATTTCCACTTCCAGCAAGCGGCTGGAACTCCGCGACCGCGAAAACAAGCCCTGTTCCGACCGTGCAATCCAGATACTACCTCAGAAAATTCTAAAAATTTTACCATGGCTTCGATAAATTACCTTGAGACTAACCGCGGTCTCGGTTTATCCAATAACATTCTCATAAGTACTCCAAAATGTGTATCAAATATTTTTCGAATAATCTGGGGTGTTACACCTTGGACATATTATCTCAAATCCATTTAGATTGGGGAAAAAAAACCGTCTTATAAATAGATTAATTTTTTTTGGTAAAGAGATAGAATTTCATTTGAGGCCCAACGCTTACAAATTACCGAAAATAAAGACAACAGAAGTATAACAACATACAAAAAATAAATTATTAATTTTTTGGTTTTTCACCTTTTACTTTTACGAGACATAGGAGTATCATTTTTCTTACATACAATAACTAATCTGCTTTGGCAAATACTCCAAATGCCATGTGGCATAGTTTAGTCAATCGCTCTGCTAGAACCACCCAACATTTTCTGACCGTCGGATTTCTCTTGCGAAACGTCCGTCAAAATTAAAACAAGAGGAGTTGGAATTCGTATAGGATTTGGACTTTTCTGCTCTCCTTCTCTCTCAGTGTCTATTTAAGTGGAGTACTCCCATTCCAATTAGGAGTAGAATTCGGAGTCCCCATTCCCTTTAGGATTAGAATTCCATCACTCTCTGTCTCTCTCTCTCTCTCTCTCTCCTCGTCTGTACCGTTACTTAAAATGGAACTCCATTAATTCACCTTCTCCAAACAAAACAACCCACAAATGCCATAACTGAACAGAACTGAGCTTTTTAAGCCAACCATTTTTCCTTCTTCATTAATCCACAACATAACATTTGGGTGTTGAGAAATTTCAAGATTTGGTAAAAGAAATGGAGAACCCAAATATTGTTAGAAATGGAGGAATCAAACTGCCCATCGGATATCGATTTCGGCCCACCGATGAAGAGCTCCTCGTTCACTATCTCACCCGAAAGGCACACTCTCTTCCATTTCCATCCCAAGTCATTCCCGACCTCAACGTTTACCAAACCAATCCCACCCACTTGCCTGGTTAGTTACTTACTAGTTGTTTAATCTTTCTTTCTTTTTTTTCTTTCTTTCAATGGTTTTTTAAATTTGTGGGGGGTTTGTGTTTTTGTTCAGGTGATTCAACGGAGAAGAGGTTTTTCTTCTGGAAAAGAAAAGGGAAATGGAGAAAAGGCAAGGAGGGAATGACACAGTCTGGTTATTGGAAGCCTATGGGGAAAGAAAAACATGTAGTGAGTTTCGAAAGCAATCGAGCAATTGGGGTGAAAAAGTCGTTTGTTTTCTATCAAGGGAAGCAGCAACAGCGTGATCCCCGTGGTGGCTTCAGAACTCAATGGATCATGCGGGAGTATCGGTTGTTGGGATCTCTTCAAACTAACTCAATGGATCAAGATTGGGTTGTCTGCAAGATTTATCAAAAGAAAAAGAGATCAATATCCAACAAGAAGAATGCTGCTGTTGTCCAAACTGATCTGATTTCTTATACCAAAAACATTTGGAATGCGAGGGAGATCACTAGTCCTCCTACTGTACTGGTAGAGAGCAACGACGACGATGACGACAAGGGGCCTCCTCAACCATCCTCATCTTGTTCAAGTGGGGTCTCTTTTTGCCGAGAAGCAGTACTGCGAGGAGATCAAGAAGAAATTACCAGTGCCTACATTAGCAGCAGCATCTTCTTTGGATATAAGAATTACTAGTTGTACGCATGATAGGTGCAACTCGTATCAGAATATTAGCACCACATCTTCCTTTGAGGGTTCTCTGTTTTGTTAGAAATGTATGGCAATGAAAATGCTCCATTTTGTTCTCAAAATCAATCTTGTGGCCACAAACCTTGTCATGTTTTATTAATTCATTCCTATAGGTTTAGCGGATTCATGCTTATGGAAGCAAGCCCAACGGGCAAGAGCTGTATTTTTCAAATTTGATGTGGACCACAGACTGGCTATAGATCATGGATTTGCCCTTCTTTTTGGTTTGGTAGTCAAGGGTGTCTGGCCAGTTATAACTTGACTAATATTTTCTCCGATCCGTTCAAAGGCAAAACTATTCACGTCGAGATTAGGGAATTCACAAGAGAAGCTATTGCGACCTGACCTCAAAAGATTGCCAAGTTTCAAACTGAAAATGTGAGTATCGTGTAGGTTTTTCATTACGCTTTTTTGGTACCTTACCATTTCACCTGCGGGGCGACGCAAATCTCAAAGTATCGCTGGCTTCGTGTTTCATGCAAATTGCACTTGGATATCATTGACATTAGTTGCTACTTGTATTTGGATGCTAGTTGCCTCAAACAATAACAATCAGCAAATATAGGTGTTTTGTTTGACCGAAATAACTTTAGAAGTTGTTTTTCAAAAACTGTATTTACATAACCTCTTTTTTTTCTTTTTCTTTTCCCAAACAAATGCTAGGTAGCGGTGAATATTGCCAGGCCCTGTATCTGAAGCAGCTTTTGTATTGTAGTTAAAAGGCGAATGATTTTTTTTTTTTTTGATATGAAAAAGGAGATGCAAAGATAGGTAAAGAGAAGAATCCCAATAAAGGAAGAAACAAAGGCCCCCATAATAAATATTATCTGATTAGAATTTTATGCAAAAAAGATACACAGAGACCCATCAAAGGAGTGAACGCAAGAATATTTGGACAAACAAGGAAGATGATGATGCATGGGTGGCCTGTATTACTAAGCATCTGCACATGGCATTTGGCATCTTTTTCTTTCAAAACATATACTCCTACTACTTATTTGGTGAAAGAACTTCATGCCCTCTCCAATAAATATGCTTCCACTGATCGAATCTGTAGACTTTTCTCTCACTTCTTTACTCCAATTATTACTAGTATGTATTCCAAGCAGAGAGAGATTCCCTATTTTTTTTTTTATTAGTTGCTTATTTTTATCTAAGCATTTTTTTAATGCACGATTAAGGGATTCTATGTAGTATGGTACTGTAAATAGTTAATCCAGATGAGCTCGTTGAGTGAGATCATAACAATAAGCAAAAAACTTAGAGTATCATTCTGAGTTTCGAGATTTGACTCCGTTGCCAATAAAAAATTCTTGAAGTAACTGTTGTTAGTGTTGGAGTACCGAGATCAGTTGAAATGGGTGTATGCAGGACCTGAATATAGAAAACCAAAATAAAAAAGAAAAGAAAGATGACATTAATGGGCTCCTAAAGAGTGGTGCTGGTAGTGTTGGTACAAAGAACAAGAGAGGGAGGTTGTTCCTAGAAAACTTCTACACTTGCGATAGATTAAGGGAAATGATTTTCACACCCCCGTTTTATAATCCACACTCTTTTTTTGTCTTTATCTTACATGAATTTACAATATTACCCTTTTTCATACATCCAAGAGTAATATTGTAAATTCATGAAGATAAAAACAAAAAAAAAAAGAGTGTGAATTATAAAATGGGGGGTGTGAAAATCAATTCCCTAGATTAATAGTTGAGTGCAATAAACCCGTTTCCTCATGGCCTCAAGAGAGTTGAAAAACAAGATTCCTTGTGTCAGCCAATGGAGACAAGTGGGAGCAGACATCCAATGCTTAATTAATTCCATGAATCCAATCCATTACCCAATTTCCCAAACAAAGTATATAGTACTTAATTATTCCAAAAACCAATTCAATTGTCCACCCCTTACCCCTATGTACTTATTCCCTTTCGACCCAACCCAACACGCAAGATTTTCTTTAGAACGATAATGTCATTGCAAAAGCTGAGATCCAGCGGAAAGATCGATTATGCATAGTACAAGGGAACGCAGTAACAGGAAAAGGGACGGGATTACAATAACCAAAATCGGTAAATCCTGAGTGCATCTGTAATGTCGACTAGTTCTGACCATTTTATCATAATCAAATTTTAACTAAGTCGCTCCGCCAGTGCCAACATCATTTCCTTTTTTATAATTCGATACAATTGTTAAGTCAACTAAACCATCTTCTGAGAATTTAACCGGAGATAATATTACACCCGCAAGAAAAAAATTCGGTTAGAAATTCGACAACCGATCGGGATCCATTTCTTGGGAGCTCCAAGCTGAAAACATGTGTAATAACCCGAAATTTTGTAAATAAAAAATTTCGATTTATTAATGCGGTTTTATTTTTAAATAATTATAGTTTATAATTTGGTTTGGTTAGATTAAACGAATTAGATTTAACCTGTTTAATTATACTTTTCGCGCCGTAAATAAACGCGTACACACCGGGTATTTCACCACACTGCGTCCGGAAGCCCTACTAAATCCCCAACTCTTATTTTATTTTATTAAAGCTAACCTTGATTAGTTGGGAGATTACTTATAACCCAAAACTAATCTTTAAGTTGGTGGAAAATTTGGTGGGGAATTTCTTATAACCTAAAACTAGTCTTTAAAACCTAATTTTTGCTTTTGCAAAAGGTTGTTTGGACACTTGTGGGGAGGGTTTTTGGCTGGTGATTATTTTTGGGGAGGTGAACCTCATTGTTTCACTATAAATAGCTCACTCTCCTTGCTTCATTTCACACCAAAATCTCCCAACTTCTCCACTTTGTGCTTTCTAGTGTTCTTGAGTGAGTTCTTGGGTGTTCTTCTTGAAACTCATCCTAAACCACCACACACCACCACTCTCGACCACCCCTAGATCTTAGAAAGGTAGCATAAGTTAGCTAGAAAGTGTTTGAGCAAAGGTCAATTAGTCGTTACGCCACCGGAATTCAACTAGCTTATCGGCTTCCGACTAATCATCGGAATTAAGGTAGATACTTTATCTTAACCTTAGATTAGTATTTACTAGTTCATATTGATTATGTTATTATTTTGCTTAAACGTGCTTAATTATGATTAAACGTGATTATGTTGGTGATTAGTGATTTTATGAACAATTAGACTTTGAAAAAAAAAAAACACACTTAGTCGTTACTATGCACGAATTAAAATTGACTATCAAAATGCACCGTTATAATGTTCGATGGACTTTTGGGAAACTAAATTACCCAGTTATAATGCCTGAATGAAAATCGACTTTTCAAATTTACGCAGTTATAATGCCCGACCAATTTTCTGAGAAAAGAGCTTTTCAAATGAAATGAGATTTTCCGGGATTATTGAATAAATATTCTTAATCTATTTAGACTAACAAATAGAATCTATGGCTAGCATGTCTAGTCAGGCTTTTTCTTGGTTTAGCCCAAACCAAGTGGCGATTCGACGAACGAATCTTAAAACACGCCAAACGGATTCAACTACTAGAGTTTTCTAGTAGGGTACTTTCTTGGTTTAGACAAACCAAGTGGCGATTCGACGTACGAATCTTAAAACACGCCAGCAAATCCAAGAACGAGAATGAATCCTTATGTTTTGATTTAAATCTCCGGAAGAAAGAACTTTTGTCGTTAAGTAACATGTTTTCGTAAGATGGGTTACGAGCGGAAGGTTTATCATGAACGATTCTAAACGGAGGATTTTGTTTTATGAAATTAATGCATGTGCACGTTCTTTTTCAAAGACGATACGACCCGACACATTTTTCGAGAAAGTGATCGAATGTTTTTAAATGGAAGAGATAGAAATGAGAATGAAAATGTTGATGTGATGAAAGTTGAGATGTTGATGCTGTTGGAGTCCCGCCTCAGTTCCCCGGGGTGAACTGGTGGTCAAAGCCCAACGAAACTATACGGTAGTGCTGTTTGAAGTTTCTCCTCAAATTCCGCGGGTGAATTTGACGGTTAGAACTTACTCAGTACAACACATAGCAAGCGGACCTCATAAACAAACTGGTGGGGATTCAGTGATATGGGTAGCCGGGACTATCTCGTGTGTGACGCGGAGTTAGCGGACCTCATACTGCAGGAGTCAGTTTATGGGTGGCCGACCCTTCGTACGGAAAGGTTGGTGACCGTTAGAACGGGGTTGTAGAACGGGCCAATAACTTTCGAGAGATGTGAGATGTTGACATGGTTGAAATTTAAAGAAGAATGCTGTTATGAGAAAATGATACGAGATACTGACACTATACTCTGGATTCTGAAATAATACGAGATACTGATTTTATTAAAGCTGCACTCTGATATGAAAAGAAATGGGATACTGATTTTTATTTAAGCTGCACTCTGATTTGATGTGATACTGATGCATTGACACGCATGAACTTACCGTTTTGATAAATGATTTTCAACTATTTACCTGCCAACAATATTGTTCTAGAATTGCTAGTTTAATGTTGGGGTACGGTATCTATTGAGCGTCCTCGCTCACGGTTTGCCCTGGCATAATACGACGATGTTGCTTCGCAACTCTGACGTATTATGCTAGATTGTCACGATGGACATGAATACCTTTACGGAGAACACGGAGCCGGAGGAGCTGCCGGAATAGAGATCCACCAGGCGGAGGAATTTGCGGAGCCGTAGAACCCACCCAGTCTACCTTTTTGTAATCTGTGAAGGATAGACCATCTATATGTATTTTGGTTATTATTATTACTGTTTAGACCGACTTTAAATTGTAATAATAATCCATAACGCTTTTCCCAAAATGCGGGGCGTTACAACATGACTAATCGTGAAATAGGAAAACAAATTGGAAGAATAAATGAAAAATATTAAATGCATGTGGACAAGACTTGCAAGATTTTTAAACAAACAAGAAACAGCAATCGGAAGAATCAAGCCCACAGCTTGGTCAAATGGGCAAGATAAAGCGATAAGTGTTTATCTTTTCAGAAGAATCAACCCCACAACTTGGTCAACTGGCCCGGCAATATAAAGCGATAAGTGATTATCTTTCGTGAAGTCACCTGTTCAAATCCCATTCAAATTCTAAACATTGGGGCCACTGGAGAGTTTACCAAGTCGATAACTTTGTGCACCGGAATTAGTTGAGATGCGAGCAAACTGGCTCGGACTTCTGCTTACAGTATTTCAAAAAAAAGAAAAAAAAAAGGGGAAGAATCACTGTTGGGTCACGGGCATGTAAGCTCAGCGGACTGTTGTGGGGTAGCACATGCAGGACGGCACATTGATGAAAAGAAGTCCTTTCCCGGAATCATTATTTAAGTGTTTGTTTGGTTTCAATTGAGTAGTGGTCAAACCGCAGACAAAGAGAGTTCCTTGCGGCAGTGGTTTTGGAATCTCAATCATGTTCCTCTTCTCATCTCTTCTCTTCTCTTCTCTTAAATATAAAAGCTATAAGTAACCAAACACTTCACCAATTAGGATGACTTTTTTACGAGACAGATGTTGACTATTACTGCTTTTTCCTCTGCCCTTTACAGCAGATCGAGCTTTTTAACCAACTACTGGGAGTAAAACCAAGACAGACAGACTGCTCTGGACCATTCACAGGATTGGGCTCTGTCACATCAAACCCCTATCACTCTAGAAATTTCCATAAAAAAGTTAACTTTGGGGAGAAAGCGCCAAAGGATAGAGTTAGTCTGACTGGTTGGTGGGTTTGTTCATTATACAATTAATTAGGGTTTGATTTTTTGAAATTAAGTAGCAAGGGAGTAATTTCTTGTACTTAAATCCCTCAGGCGTGGGCGTGGATGTCTGCTTTTTTTGACGTGGAGATTAGGTGAGGTATGTGTAAGCTAGCGCTGACCACCGAAGAAAGATAGAGAGAGAGAGAGAGAGAGAGAGAGGTATGATTTATGATGATGGAGTAGTTTCAAGAACTCCAATTGCATTTGCTTTATGGTAATGTTTTGTGTCCCAAGGAAATTGAGAGTTTGATTTAGGAGGGGTTGCTGTCTATGGGAGTAAAAAAGGGGAGGGGGGGGTACCTTTGAGGGGGTTGCTTATGAACTATCCAACCTCAAAAACATTCGATTTTCGCAAGAAAGCTACAAAACAAAACCATGTCTTAATCATGTTAACCTCCTGCAGATGCATGTGAACAAACCAGGTGTGGGCCCGTTTTTGAAAACGAAGAACTCAATAACCAAACCAAAAAAAGAAATGAAGCAGAGAGGATTAACATGGTGTGGGGACGACATGCAAGTTACTTGTTCTAAATTAGTGGCAATTAAGAATGAATTCTAAAGCACCTTAATTCGAATCCAAGTTAGTATTTCTGATGTGCAACAATTACACTCATTTCTGCGTGCCCTCCAAGCAGATTTATTATTCCCCCCATAAACATCGTAAATCAGCATAACCTCCAAAGTGATTCTCAACTCTATTGCTATATATGAGATAGTATGTATATTCTATATATGTCGTACCCCAAACGAATACCATAGATACCGTTGATCATATGACGTATACTTTCTACTCCATAGTCCATGGACTATCAAATTATTAAGGTGGAGTATTTAAAATGCTCACTTGCACGTCACCGTGGGAATGTAGTATAGGAAACAAAAACTGAATCTCTACAACCAGAAGTTTTGATTGTAAGAATTACTCAGACGAAATCTTTGATCCGAGTGTCCAAAATAATCCGGCTCCCACAAAAACAACATAAAAGTATGTTTGTCTGCCAATTACTCTCTTCTTTTTTACCACGTCTAAGTTTCCATTTTACATCTTTATAAGTTCTAGGCAAGGGTGGAGTTGGGACTTAAATCTACCAAGGCTAACTTCAAAGAGTTTTATTGTGATACCCGACTAATTATGCGAATATAATGAGAATTATCTTTTGTTATTGATTTGTATTTATACGCGAGATAGAAGAAAAACATTTAGGGAAGAAGTATATGTGTGGCTTGAAAAAATGTGTAAGAAGTTTTGGTTCAATGAAAGGATTTTTACTCCTGTTTCGGGTAAGTACGTACACAATTAGCAAGCTTTGGAGTTAAACTCGACGTGGGGATTTCTGGACTTACTAGTGTGCATGTAATTTGTGGGGGAAAGAGGTTTTTGGAGCTAGAAAGAAAAATATCAGAGTAATGAATTTTAGTTTGTTATGATGAAATGTATGTTAACGAGTCGATGAGTTTGTATAATTAGATATCATTTATTGTGGTGTTCGACGATTCGGGATGTTACAAATTGATATCAGGGTGTAGGCGGTAGTATGGGATCGAGTGTGTTTAAGGATTCGGGGTGTTACAAATTGATAAGAACACGCATATAAGGAAAATACAACTATTCAAGAAACTTAGGTAATCTGTACAACAGTCCACTTCCAATCAGATATACCTGATGGGTTTCCCATCAGGGACTCCTCCAATTCTCCAATTTCTCGATCAAATTTTCATGATCCGAACCGTTCAATGTGTTTTAAAGGTGTTTTTAAAAGTACCCGCGAGAAATCAGTAAAAAAAAAATACCGAGAAGGGCTTAATCTAAACAGTTTTCAATAAAAATGCATATATATAGTTTTTATCAAAAACTGATCGGATCAAGCTCTTTCCGGTATTTTTTTTCACTGAGTTCTTGAGAAGACCCTTAAAAACACCTTTTAAACACATTGGACGGTTCGGATCATGAAATTTTAATCGGAAAATAGGAGTCCCTGAGAGGAAGCCCATCAGATATACCTGATTGGAAATATTTCGATCTGTACAAATCACAGTAAAATAAATACATGACGGTAAATAAGAAAAAGGCCGAAAAATTACAGATAAAACAAGGAATAATAACAATTGATAACGTTAATCCTTGTAGTGACCCCAGTGCAGGCAAAACTTGGACCTTTCACTTGCTAGTTTACCCAAAATCAAGGTCTAACGATGCAGAAACTTTGTTTTAGGCCAGGGAAAGGGGGGATCCACGGGCCTTTCTTGGGTTAATGAGATTGCCCTGTGGGCATTTTTCCGCCAAGCCCAGCCACTTGCTCTAGTACAACCTAAGTGGCAAAAAAGGTGAATGCTGGACAACGTTTACTTAAGGCTGGAAGGTCTGCTTCCATGACCCATTTTGGTCTGGCTCTTAACCCAAATGACTTCCAATAATGGCTGGCCCAAACGTCTTCAAAATTTGGTATATTAATCCAGATGAAATCTCCAAAAGTAGTTGCTTCCATTTGGTATGCCCATAAATCTACTTGCATATGCATATAGTTGCGTACTATCATACAGGGGCAGACGCATGATTTAGCATTAGCGGGGTCAAGAATCTACAGAATATACTCCCTTCGTTTAGTTTTGATGGTCCCCTGCGAAAGTATGTTTTTCAGATGAAATATTAAAGTACTTTGCACATGATTTTTTTGAGTTTCTTTATACTAAATTAAAGATCTTGATTAGTTCTTTAGACGTTAGGTCACACGTCTTATTAATATCTTTTGGGCCAAAGGCGGTCCACACGCTCCAAAAATGGGGATGCAACCGACTCAGCAGACAGGTTGAGGGCATCTGCAGTAATGAAGTTAAGGTGAAATTACTGTAAGGAGTTAGTCAGTTGACATTTTTGTGGGTTTAATTTAGTTCCAGTGGCATTGCTTGAGTGTAGTTTGTGTCATAAAAGTTAGTGACATACATAAACAGGTATATATCTGTATTTGTACGACTAAAGTTGCCTCAAGTGGGGTCGGCTACTTTTTACGTTTAAAGTTGCCTTAGTTACGACTAAAACTCCTTTATGGGGCAGTTGGTTTTTTTTTTTTTTTTTTTTGAGCTGTTGGATGTTTGGGTCCCACAAGATCATAAATATAACTAAACACTTGGGTCCCACAAGATCATAAATATAACTAAACACTGACTACAACACTAGAGCACAAATACAAAAGTTACCTAACAACACCATAACATCACATATGTGGATCTCATTTTTTTTGTACTTTTGTGTCATATAACTACACTTTTTTGTCATAACCATTGGGGATGCCCTGATGTTGCTATCTTCCTCCACAATTTCATGACCACCAGCAATTGAAGTTTTCTGAACTGATGGTTCTGCACATGCTTTCAATACTGCCTCATTCTGCAAGACCATTTTCAAAGCATAAAAGTTAAAACACTGGCCTTCTACAAAAGTCTAAAGAAGAACATGGTTGTTAGTGGCATGTAGAGCAACTCCGTGTTTGTCTCCTTTTTTTTTCCAGATGGAACACCATAAATTAGACTTTCACAACGTTAACATAAAGAAAACTAAGTAAAAATAAATAAACACCATGAAAAATGCAATGGAAAAGGTCATCATATCTCATTCAATATGCTCCAAACTTCGATTAATAAAATGTTCTTTGTTTCATTTTTTGATCGGAGATTAATAAAATGTTAATCAACCTCAAATGTTGATCGGCAAATACCATGCCTATCCTATTAAAAAGACAAGCTGCGCACAAGATACTGATGTACTTTTAAAGTTCATAATTATGTAGATCAACTAGAGGCCTGCTCAGTTATGGAAGAATTTGATATATTAAACAGACACACTATGCAGGTTGGATGAGGATTGGAGACATTGCCGTCACTGAGCTTGCAATTTCTGAAACAAACAGTGTAACAAACGTTCCGCCTTATCTATGGAAGCAGTCAACTGCGTTATGAACTGTAGACACTTAAAATTTCTAGCCTATCACAAGCTGCCACGTGTTGCTAGGGCACATAAATTGGCTAATTAAATGTTGCCAAGTGTCCACAAGTCAAAGTTTTACGGACAAGCCAATGAAATATTGCTAAGTGTCCTTAGGTCAAAAGACTAAGCACGATAAATGGCAAATCAAATAATGCCACGTGTTTACAAGTCAAAAGTCAGAGATATGTGTGAGGACCAATTAAATAGAGCCACTTGTCAAAATGATGCAGTTATTAATTTATCAAGTCTGGTCAATCAAATTGTGCCACTTGGTGAAATAAATTATATATCTCTTCATATATAATTATTTTTCTTAAAATAAATAAGAAGAAAGATATTTATTAAGTTTTAATTATTTTCCTTTAAATCAAATAAGGAAATAATTAGAGAGAAAAGTATGGAAAGAATTGCAGTCTTGCCATAACTCTCCATCCTACATCCCCGTAAATAGAGGTGCTCTCTCTCATATTTTTGGGAACATCAAGACGCTGAAGATTCAATCAACACATTCCAGCTTCCATCAGCTAGCAGAGCTCTGAAGATTCAAGCATCCAAAGCCCTTCAGAACTCTTCAAGTCCGCATCAAACAAGACAGTTCTTCGATCAAAGCTTCAAAGTTCTGAAGAACATTCAAGCCTCTATCCAACACGCAAGCTCCAGAGCTCTAAAGATCAAGCCTCGAAGCCCTTCGGAATTCTTCATGTCTACATCAAACAAGACGGTTCTTCGATCAAGGCTTCAAAGCTCCGAAGAACGCTCAAGCCAAATCCACAAATCATCAATCTCCTTCTACCAAATTGAAGAAGATCTTAAATTCTGATTTGAGACCAAGCTCCAAAGCCCTTAAATCAACATCTGCAAATCTGCATCTTTTTCCAACAAAATTGAAGAAGATCTCAAAGACCGATTTGAGAAGAAGCTCTACTGCCCTCAAGTCAACAGTCACAAATTCGTCATCTTTTTCAACGAAATTGAAGAAGATCAAGTAAATCAACTTGAGAAGAAGCTTCAAAGCCCTCAAGTCAAAATTCGTCAAATTCGCCGTCATCTTCGCAAAGGTCAAAGAAGATCTCGTCGTTCAAATCGAGAACAAATATCAAGCCCTCGAATCAAACATTCAAAGAGAAGAATCAGAGGATAAAATTCTTTAAGTAGAAATTGCTACAGAGATTGTAAACCCGAATTTCTCAATCAATAAAATCGATTTTGGTCAACATATTTTCGTCTTTTTTTGCAGACTCGAAATTTGTGTGATGCATGAACGAATTAGCTACTTGGTAATGGCTCAATCTATAGATAGAAAGCCCTATGATGGAAACTACCACATTAGGTTTGGAGAGAGATGAAAGATCCTTCAAATAATTAGGTGGGTATTTGGTTGATTTGTTAAGTTTCATTTTCCTAGAAACACAAAACAAGATACATAGTTCTGTTTGGTGTACACCTACTGCAGGAGAAAGCAAATGGTGCTCACAAGATTTGACCAGAATCCCATTAAGTAGTAATTTAGTCTAACTTTGAAGGTTTTATACAATGGGTATGTTGACATTCACTCAGAAAGAGAGGAAGAACAAACTCTAAAACCCCATTTAGCTGCTGCTTTCTCAATCCTGCATCCTTAGTTATTAGCTAAGGTCCTCACTTGTAGGTCCTGACCACAAATTAGGAGTACAAATATTATGGCTTTCCCCTCAATTATAATGCAATCAAACGAAATCGTACCTCTACCCAAAATTAATTTAGAGATAGCATAAAACAATATAAAACCAAATGGACAATAGATAATGCAGACCTTATTTAGTTGTATTGCCTTCCAAGTTACATCTACTTTTCATTCCAGATAAGGAGATTGACCCATGCTACCATAGATTGACCGATGTGGTAGTTAGGAGGAGTGGCATGGTTACGGTTGAGGGTAACACAAAGGGGAGGGGTAGACAAAAAATGACATTAGAGGCGGACAAAAAGGTAGTTGAAAAGATCTAGTTTTTTCATATCATAGAACACGATGCCCTCGATAGAGCTCAATGAGTTCATGTAACCAATCCTATTTAATTGGAACTTAAGGCACTGTTTGGTTTTGTGATGCAGTGTAGAAATATGAACAAGAACAGAATTAATCACTTCACGAATAAAGAACAACTCTTCTACAATCTACTAACCCGTAGATTAGTAGAATTATAGGACAAGAAGAGATATTCTCTCTTTTGAAAACCCTCAATATATTAACCAACTCCACTCACATAGCCAATAGGCTTACATCCTTATTTATAATAATATTAGTTTGCCCTAGAAGTCTAAGTCTTGGAGAACAAGAAAAATAATAAAAAGGAAATAAAATCAACCTGAATACGAAAACCTAATATTCTAGGCAATGAATGCTAAAACTGAAAGAGTCCTAATAAAATACTAATTTCGAAATACAAAAACTAAAATTAATATATTTCTAGATTATTTAAAATATTGGCCTGCAACATTTTGTTTATATTTGAAGATTCTTTTCCCAATGCTAAGCCCACTGGAAATATGAATGCACTTTAGTTGTGGCTGTTCAAGCTATAATGAGGAAGTGGCAGCTTTGGATTCCACGCGAAACTGGCTTGGGGATATTCCAAGCTGGATTCAAATGGAAGCCTCTTTAGATTGTTTTTCGGGTTGAGTTTAATAAATTTTACCGATTGACAAAAAATAGGGCATACTTGGCTATCCTATGAGCCACCCTATTACAAAAACGAGGAACATACTGAAAAGAAACTGAATTCAAAGAACTAGAAAACACAATCGAGTCTCTAATGATAACTTCCAGATTTGCTTTGGGGACAGTCTTCTCCTGAAGCATGTTGATTACTCCTTGGGCATCCCCTTCCACGATGTAACCCAACTCGGTACACTCTTTAGCCGTGCATACAGCCATCCAAAATCCCAATGCTTCCACCATTTCCGCTGAGCGAGTATTCTGGCCCTTCGAATATTCCCTTGATCATCACGAATAACTAAGCCCACTCCACCTTTGTACGTGCGAGGATCGAAAGCTCCGTCCACATTAATCTTCAGCACATTCCCATCCGGAGGAATCCATCTCTGGTCGCTAGCCTCATTCCCCCTTGATATTGCTTGCACCATACTTTGGTTAGCTTGACAGAACTCGTGGAACTCTTCTATTGCTATCGCAGTAACAAGTGTTTCATCCACCCACTCATTACGAAATACCCATGCATTCCTGGCTTTCCAGATTTGCCAACAAATACTTGCAAATAACCCCATATTAGTCCATGCATCCTGCCCCTTCCAAATAGACCCCAGATTACTCCATACCTCATCCAAATGTGCAATATTCATGGCCTCCGGTCTGAACCGGAAAGGGGAAATAAGCCAAGTTTTACACGCCCTATCACAACTAAACAACATATGATCCACAGTCTCTGGGGATAAACCACATAAAGGACAAATGATATCGATTGAAATTTTCCTTTGTACTAGAGCAGTATTAACAGGAATAATATTATGTAAACATCTCCATAAGAAAAATTTAACCTTCATTGGAGAGTGAATGTGCCATAAACGCTTCCATTTCCTTCATCCTGAGTTGTGCCACTAGTTTGCCCTTCCCCCACTGTATTCTCTCTCCTCCCTTGTAAAATTTGTTTAGCTCCCACATATGCTGATTTTACCGAAAATTGACCACTCGAAGTTCTCAACCACACCCGTTTATCTGCAACACCCGAAGAGCTAATAGGGATTTGCAAAATCTGCTCTGCATCACGCTGATTGAAAACTTCCTCAACAAGATCACTCTTCCAAGTTTTTGAAGTCATATCAATAAGGTCCATTACCTTGTTCCAGTGGTTATCATTTGGTATAGGGGTTAAAATCTTAGGGTACAAAGGATCACTTAACCATGGGTCACTCCAAATATTGATTAACTCGCCATTGCCCACCCTCCATCTCCAATTCCTTTCCACCACCTCCCTACTCGCCATAATACTTTGCCATGCCCATGATGCTGCTTGCTTAGATTGTGCCTCCAGAAATGATGTAGTTGGAAAGTATTTTGCCTTAAACACACGGTAGAACAAGGACTCGTCTCCATTGAGTAACCTCCACCCCTGCTTTGCCAACATTGCAAGGCTAAAAGCTTCAAGATCACAAAATCCCAGACCCCCTTTACCCTGAACTTCTGTTAACTTCCCCCAGTTCAACCAGTGAATCTTTCTAACATCTGAAGTTCCATTCCAAAAAAACTTGGCTATAAGCGAGCAAAGTTCCTTACAAAGGCCCAACGGAATTTTAACACACCCCATGACATACACCGGCAATGAAAACAATACCGATTTTGAAAGCACTTCTTTTCCAGCGGGATTTAGAGTCACCCTATCCCACCCGCGAATTCTTTTCATCACACTCTCCTTAACATAGCTCAAAGCCTCTTTTTTCGATCTACCGATAATGTAGGGAAGGCCCAAGTATTTACTACCAACCGGGCTGCTAATGAACCCTAAACAATTCATACACTCCCTCTTACCAATCATAGTTGTATTGGAACTAAAAAAGATCGAGGATTTACTTACATTGACCAATTGACCCGATGCTGCCTTATACTTGTTCATAATATCCAGCACTATATCACACTCCGCTCCTGTAGCCCTGCAGAAAATCAAGTAAAGGCAGAGCAACGCTACAGGTTGTTTCATCTAAAGGCTTTGTACAGTTCCAAATAATGAAACAACGCTACAGGTTGTTTCATCTACCTCAGGTTGCTTATTTTTTATCAATTGCCGACAATTTCTTTTGCAGAGCAACGCTACAGGTTGTTTCATTATTTGGAACTGTACAAAGCCGCAATCAAAGGTGATTGAGAAACCGCTGATAAATTCATACAAAAAGAGCCAGATGCAGTGAGGGCCCGCATTACAGTCGACTCAGAAACGGCACTCATCGTGGCCGTTAAAATGGTTGGGGGAAAGGATTTTGAGGAGAAATTAGTGGAGAAGATGTCACCGGATGACCTCGCCATATGCGACAACGGCGGCCGGACTGCCCTACACAGGGCGGCCAGATTCGGCAACATTGAGGTGGCGAAACTGCTAGTGGAGAAGAACCAGGCTTTGCCCAATATGGAGACCCATTTGAAATAGACAGCTCTGTTCTATGCTACTAAGCGTGGGAACAGGAAAATGGTTGACTGGTTGATGGAGCTCACGAACCTCGAGAAAATGGATTTGGATCCGGAGTTCAGAATTTTGTATTAACTCACACATAGCCAACTATAAGGTAAGTAAATTTTATTAGGTTTTTTTGTTAACATGTGCCCCATAGACATGATAAGGATTACATTAACTCAATCTATCAGTAGGTCCTTGATGATCAACTCGATCAAAATGGGGAGGAGACGAAAAAGATTTAGACAAATGTTCCTGTTAGAATAATCACCACACGCACACAATAATCAATACGAAAACAGTAAAGGAAATCAACACAGGAATATACGTGGTTCCCCAAAACCGGGTACATCCACGGGAGCACACAGAATAGTCGTTTAATGAAGAGCACACTCTAGGGTTTTACAATAGAGAGTTTATATACGGCTATCACTTCTATTCCAACCCTAATTCGCATTATAGCCTGAATACCTATAATGCCCTTAAAACACCGTTCACTGGCTGTTTTAAGCCTCTCGATATCGATACAGGGAAAACCCAGTATCGATACCCATACATTCTGTTCCCTCCTTGTTGCTCCGGTATCGATACAGGGAAACTCCTGTATCGATACCGTCACCCCCAAAATGCTTCCCACCTTGCTTATCGATTCCGGGAACTTATCAGTACCTCTCATATACACCATATGAGCCACAAGCTCCAACAATCTCCACCTTGGCGAATATCCTCGCCCATTCAGGAGATAACCATATCGAACCAACAAGTTTTGGGAGGACGCCTCCTTTCTAGCACCTGGAGACATTAACCAAGTCCAAGCAATGCTCGAACTCTTCCACAATCACAATCTTTGTTAACATGTCAGCTGCATTCTCAGAAGTGTGCACCTTTTCCAATATCAAATCACCCGAAGCAATCAACTCTCTCACCTTGTGAAATCTAACGTCAATATGCTTGGTCCTCGCATGATATACTTGGTGCTTTGCCAAATAAATAGCACTCTGACTGTCACAGTACAACTGCACTCCACCTTGATCTATGCCCAGTTCTTTCACCAAACCCTTCAACCACAATGCTTCCTTAGCTGCCTCAGTCACCGCCATGTATTCAGGCTCAGTAGTAGATAGAGCAACTAGAGGTTGAACCATGAATCTCCAACAAATAGGCCCACCCGCAAGTGTAAACACATAACCCGTAGTAGACCTCCTGTCATCCATACCCCCAGCATAATCCGCATCCACAAACCCCCTACAACTGAAACCTGATCCTGCTTTGCAAACATAATCCCACGGCCTACAGTACCCTTCAAGTATCTAAACATCCACTTGACTGCCTTCCAATGCTCTCTGCCTGGATTGGCCATGTACTTGCTGACTGTGCTAACTGCATGTGCCAAATCGGGTCTAGTACACACCATTGCATACATCAAGCAACCAACTGCGCTGGCATAAGGCACCTTTGACATATCCTGAATCTCTTCATCAGATTTCGGACACTGTGCTGTAGACAACCTGAAATGACTCGCCAAAGGTGTGCTAACAGGCTTAGCACTATCCATGCTGAACCTCTCCAACACTTTCATCACATAATCCTTTTGAGATAACCACAGTTTCCCTGCTGACCTATCCCTGCGAATCTCCATCCCAAGTATTTTCCTAGCAGCACCCAAATCCTTCATGTCAAACTCCTTGCCCAACAAAGATTTCAACCTGTTCACCTCAACCATACTCTTTGCAGCAATAAGCATATCATCCACATAAAGTAGTAGGAAAATACATGAACCATCGTCAAGACTCTTAACATAGACACAACAATCATACTCACAGCGTGTGAACCCAATCCGAACCATGTAGGAGTCAAACCTCTTATACCATTGTCTTGGAGACTGCTTCAGCCCATAAAGTGACTTCTTCAACCTACAAACAAGGTGCCCAGTCCCTGGCTGCATGAATCCCTCAGGCTGCTCCATGTAAATAACCTCCTCCAAATCACCATGGAGGAATGCCGTTTTCACATCCAGCTGCTCTAACTCCATATCATAGCTAGCCATCAATGCCAAGAGAATCCGGATCGAAGTGTGCCTCACCACTGGAGAAAAGACCTCATCATAATCAATCCCCTTCCTCTGTGAGTACCCCTTTGCTACCAACCTAGCCTTGAACTTTTCCTTTTCCTTTTCAGACGCAGCTTCCTTCTTCTTATAAACCCACTTGCAACCCACTGTTTTCTTCCCTTGAGGCAGTTCTTTCAGCTCTCAAGTCTTGTTCTTATGCAATGACTCCATCTCCTCCACCATGGCTTCCATCCATCTGTCCTTTTCAGAAGTAGTGATGGCCTCCTGAAAAGTAGACGGATCTCCACTGGTAGTGGACAAAGCATAAGCAACCATATCCTCAAACCCATACCTCACTGGTGGCTTGATAACACGTTTGGGTCTCCCTGTGGCTATGCTCTCCTGCTGCTCCTTCTGCTGTTGATCAAGCTGTTCCCTTGGTTGAAAACCACCTGTGTCTCCACCTATATCTGTGTCGCCACCTGTGTCAGAATCACCCAGCTCAATCTGTATACCCTGCTGCTTGCTACTTTCCCCTGACTCGGATTTCTGTACCCCTTGATGTGCCTTGACCATTGAATCCTCATCAAATACCACATCTCTACTGATCACCTGCTTCCTTGCTTCCGGATCCCAAAGCTTGTACCCTTTAACCACTTTTTCATACCCAATAAAGATACACTGTTTGGACTTCGCATCAAGCTTCGACCTCTCATTACTGGGAACATGAACATAGGCTGGACACCCAAAGATCCTCAAGACTGAGTAGTCAACCTCTCTGTCTGTCCACACCTCTTCCGCTACCTTTCCATTCAAAGCAATACTAGGCGACCTGTTTATCACAAACACTGCCATGCTCACTGCTTCTACCCAGAACATTTTTGGAAGCCCTGCATTAAGTCTGACACACCGTGCCCTTTCTGTAATGGTTCTGTTCATCCTTTCTGCCACCCCATTCTGCTGCGGTGTTTTTCGAACTGTCCAGTGTCGCTGAATCCCATGCTCCTCACAAAACCTCAGAAAATCTCCATCCTTGTACTCTGTCCCATTATCTGTCCGGAGGCACTTAATCCACTTCCCAGTCTGATTTTCCACCTCAGCTTTCCACATTTTGAACGTTGCATAAACCTCAGACTTGTGTCGCAAGAAGTAAACCCAGACTTTCCTCGAATAATCATCGATAAAGGTTACGAAATACAGAGATCCCCCTTTTGAGGCTACCCTCACTGGCCCCCAAACATCAGAATGAATGTAGTCAAGAATGCCCTTTGTTCTGTGAGTAGCATTCTTAAACTGCACCTTACACTGCTTCCCCAAAACACAAAATTTACAGAACCCCACTTTGTACGATTTCACCCCTTTCAGCAGATTCCTCTTATGTAGCTCCAACATCCTACGTTCCCCCATATGCCCCAACCGCATATGCCAAAGAATGGTATCATCAGTATCAACCGTTGTGGTGGCAGCAGCTCCACCTACAACTGTACTCCCTGTCAGCTTGTAAATATTGCCAGGAACTTTGGAACCCTTCATTATCACCATGGCACCCTTCGTCACCTTCATCACTCCACCTTCTGTTTTACATCCATAGCCATTGGAGTCTAAAGTTTCCAACGAAACTAAATTTTTCCTCAACTCTGGAACATGTCTAACATCACCCAAGGTTCTCACAACACCATCAAACATTCTGATTTTAATTGTGCCTATTCCTATGACTTTACATGATGCATCATTACCCATAAGAACATTGCCACAATCCACTGACCTGTAGGTGTCAAACCACTCCCTGTTAGGAGACATGTGATAAGAGCATGCTGAATCCAGAATCCATAGTCTGCCAAGTGATCCGGATTGGCAGAGACTGAAAGCATATCACCATCTTCAGAATCATCCTGCTCCACCACGTTTGCAGAATTCGATGGTCCATCTTTCCTATCCCCTGCCTTTCCCTGTTTCTTCTTCCAGTTCCCTCCTTTTCCCTTCTGCGGACAGTTTTTCTTGAAGTGACCCGGTTCATGACACCTGTAACACTTCAACTCAAAACCTGTCTTCGATTTCGATCTCCCACGCTCAACAAATTTCCCCCTCTCAAACTTTCTGCCACGTTCCTCGTACCCCTTAACCATCAGTCCTTCACCCTGCACCGACTCAGTCTGTAACCTGCGCTGATTATAGGCCAAAAGGGTTGTAGTAACTTCCTCCAGTTCTAGGGTTTCTTTCCCCCAGAGTAGAGTGGTAACGAGATTATCCAGAGAACCCGGTAGAGAGGACAGCAACATCAGAGCCTGATCTTCCTCTTCGAATGTTACTTCAATCCGCAACAAATCACTAACAATCTGATTGAATGTGTTGATATGCTGAATTAGGTCAGAGCCCTCGACCATCTTCAGCCCGAATAATTTTTGGTTCAGAAACAGTTTATTAGTCAAGGACTTCGACATATACCTGCTCTCCAGCTTCGTCCAAACCCCAGCCGGCGAATCATCGCCGATCACGTGATACATAACTTCGTCTGCAAGACACAGACGAATCGTACTCACGGCCTTTGCCTGCAGATCTTCCCAATCATCGTTGGACATCTGCTCTGGTTTCTTGGACGCCCCGCTCAACGCCTTCGACAAACCCTGCTGCACCAGTAGATCCTTTACCCTCTGTTGCCACAGTCCGAAATTACCAGTCCCGTCGAACTTTACAACATCGAACTTCGACACAGATGTATTCCCCACCATTGTTCTTCGTGTGATTCAATCCGCGTGAATAAACCCGCGCTTTGATACCACTTGTTAGAATAATCACCACACGCACACAATAATCAATACGAAAACAGTAAAGGAAATCAACACAGGAATATACGTGGTTCCCCAAAATCGGGTACATCCACGGGAGCACACAGAATAGTCATTTATTGAAGAGCACACGCTAGGGTTTTACAATAGAGAGTTTATATACGGCTATCACTTCTATTCCAACCCTAATTCGCATTATAGCCTGAATACCTATAATGCCCTTAAAACACCGTTCACTGGCTGTTTTAAGCCTCTCGGTATCGATACAGGGAAAACCCTGTATCGATACCCATACATTCTGTTCCCTCCTTGTTGCTCCGGTATCGATACAGGGAAACTCCTGTATCGATACCGTCACCCCCAAAATGCTTCCCACCTTGCTTATCGATTCCGGGAACTTCTCAGTACCTCTCATATACACCATATGAGCCACAAGCTCCAACAGTTCCGGATGGGAACGCCATCTTCAGCTATCTAAGACTGTCTTGCATGTTACCTCATACTACTGCTACTTGTGCTAGTTCTGAGAAAGCAATTGAGAACACCATTTGATCATCTAAAGTTATAAACTACTGGCTAACTACTATACATACAGTCCAACAAAATCCTATAATTATGTACTTTTACTTCTAGTAGTACCATTCTTTATTTCTCTTGGTTGATGTCGTTTTTCGTTTTACAAGGAAAATAAAAAGTGCTAGAAATTGTTGATTTATGTGAGGAGAATGACATATCTCAAAATCAGTATTTAGTTATTTTTGCACTTATAGCTGATTTGTCTATTGTCCACATCCCCCTCTTCTTTTTTTTCCCCTTCATCGTGTAATTCTTGATAAGCTGCATTCTTTTTTATGAGAAGATGAACTCTAGCTGTTTTTTTTTTTTTAAAAGGTCAGATGTTTTGACCAAGAACGGATTGTCGTATTGTACAGTGGCACAAGACAAAGACTACTTTGAGACAAAGACCATGTTTGATAAGGGTTGCAGAAGGCGGATTGGATTAATAGTCCGGTGGCCTTTTACATGGGTAATTGATTTTGTTTTAAGGTAGGAGATTCATATAACCTTCGGACTGCTACAGGTCCAAAATGGGGTTATGGAAAACCCATGGGGGGTGTTATAAAACTGCTTTGGTTTTTGTTTTAAAACAAAACTCCCGCTGGGGGTGTTCCACTAAGGGAGTTTTGTCTTAAAACTGCTTTGGTTTTTGCGTTCACACATTTTTATGTGATGTATTGTGAGAGGATGACATGTCTCGGTTTTTGTGAAAAACTAGTTAGTGGAACACCCCCTGAGGCCCCGTTCCACCAAGGAAGTTTTGGTTCCACTAACAAAAAACTGTTTTTCCAAAAATCGAGACAAGTTATTCTCTCACAATAAATCACATAAAAAACTGTGAAAAACCAATTTATTCAAAAAACTAACTTGGGTGTTCCACTAACAAAAAACTATTTTTTCCAAAAACCGAGACAGGTCATTCTCTCACAATGCATCACATAAAAAACTGTGAAAAGCCAGTTTTTTCAAAAAACCACCTTAGTGGAACACCCCCCTTTTCCCAAAAACTAAGACATGTTATCCTCTCACAATACATCACATAAAAATGTGTAAACACAAAAACCAAGGCAGTTTTAAAGCAAAATTCCCTTAGTGGAACACCCTAGTCCAGTCTGGACTTGTCATGCTTGAAAGTTCAATTTGCACTGTTTACTACATTACCACAATGTCCTCATTAACTCCAAGGGGTTGGCCTAGTGGTCCAGACTTGTGACTTGGGGGTCTCTCCTAAGGTATTAGGTTCGAAACTTTGTACATGCTATCGACTCTTTTGGGGGTCTCTCCTAAGCTCAGGCTTTAAATGGGGCCTAGGGATCCGGATCCTCTATGAGGATTTCTATGTGAAAATCTTGTTGTGGGCTTGACAACACACCAAAAAGGAGATCCAATGGCTCACAACTCCCTTCCTTGTCTTTGTATCAAAACAACACCGTTTCATAGGAAAAAAAATTTGACAATTTGACGGAAACTGGGAAGACACCACAAACGGCCATTTACTTCTTTGTTTCTTGTTTTCTTAAATTGCTGCCAAAATGACCGTATTTGCGATAAGAAGTTGAAAATTGATTTCATATTAGTATATAATTTTAGTCTAAAAAACACATAATTCTTAGAAAACTCAAAATCTGTTGATGCTTATTTTTAAAGACAAATTTCTCATAAAAGATGTAATTTGGACAATTTTGGATTAAAATTATCCTTTTTGGTAGGCGAAAGTCAGTAGCATTAGTTATAATTAGCGAGATTTGATCTTTGTACCTTTATCAAAGGTTAATGTATAATAATATTATTATTTGTTCTTCAAAAAAATAAATCCAACGGATAGATTTTTATCCTTTGAAAAAAATTGAGTTTCCATAGTGATTCTTTAAGCCAATTGAAAAAAATTAAAGAAGAAAAAATTGAGGTAACAGAGAATCTAACAATTTGGGAAAAATTGAATAAAGGGAAAAAAAAAATTAAGACAATTGAAAATTGGCAAATGAATAAATCCGGGAAGTACTACTAACGAAAGGAAGGGAGTTGTGAGCCATTAGATCTCTTTTTTTGTGTGTTGTCAAGCCCACAACAAAGTTCTCACAAGATCTTTACAGAGAAATCCTCATAGAAGACCCGGATCCCCACTAGTGGACAGTGGGATTGGTCTCCCAGGATTAGTTGATGTGCACGAAAGTTGGCCTAGACACTTGGCTATAATAATAAAAAAAACCAATAATGTCCCCCTTTTTTTTTCAATCAATAAAATATTATATTGTTTTGTTATATTACGATGGCAATCTTATTCATCTTTCTTTCTTAGCATTTCAAATTGATTTCAAGTTTTTGATGATATATTTTTAATGATTGTGTTTTATGCTTGTCTTGCGAATAATGCCTGCGAGCGAATTGAGGCAAGGACAATTGATTACGTCATATTTTTTTACTCCATGAAAATAAAAAAAAAATGACATCAGCACATTTTTTATTTTTCATACAGAAATAGAGATATATACTAAAATAATAAATAAAAAAAGTTAGTCATAAATAAACTACAAAATGAGTAATGAAAGTTAAAAAATAATTATTGGAACATTGCAAATATTAAAAAGGGGAGAAAGTTAGTAATGACGATTTTGACAGGAAACGGGGTGCGTGCTGGACATTGTCACTATATAACCCCACCAGTAGTACTGAACAACAAATGAAACAAGTTATCACCAATTCATTATCCTAATTTGGAACGAATCAAATTATGAACCTCTTCACTAACGAACTAACAAGGCATAATGGAATCGAATGTGTAGAAACCGACTTTTGAATTCAAGTTAGTCTCACAAAAAACCTTTTTTTTTTTTTTGTAATATCCGAGGCCAACTTTCGCACACATCAAACTAATTCCTACGGATCCTCTCATGGCAAAGAGAATTGAACATAAGTCAATAGGAATGAGAAAATTCAATCAACGTCCCAAGTCAAGACCATTTTCACCAACCCAATAGGTTTCCAAAAATCTTTTTTTTTTTTTTTTGAACGACAAAAGAGAAATTTATTAATATTTGGAAACATATCACCAACCCAATAGGTTTCCAAAAATCTTAGGTTCTTGTCAATTACACGGCAATCTAATTGCAAGGTGTTCAAAGCTTTGCTCTATTTGTTTACCACTGTTCTTTCCGTGCTGACATTCGATTGCTTAAGAGTTGTTCTTGTACACGGTGCCATAAATGTGATTTTTTTTTTTCCCAAAATCAGCTAAGTTTGCTGTCATTTAGGTTTAAAATGTGCATTTACATGTATGAAAAGTGTTAAAAACTGTGTGAAGATATATTGTGAGTTTTCCATTTACTAAAAGCTTGCTTTTACCATATCTGATTCTCATTTGCTAAAAGTAGCAGAGTAATTTTAGCAACTTGCTTTTAGTAAAAGAAGTATGCGTGAGAGAATTAGTTTTTAGCAACTTTACTTTTACCTAATCGGAGCCAGGAGTGATTTTAGTAACCTAGCTAAAACTCAACTTTTATAAGATTCCTATTTTAGCATATGAGAAATAAAATCTAAAGTGTTATTAAAAAAAAAAAACACCAGAGTTTGTGTTTTTATGTTTACTTATTTACTTATTGTCAGAAGGACCCAAATGTGAAAACATTCCACAAAAAAGCTGTTTGTGTTTGTGAAAATTTACTAGGAGTATTTAAGTATAAGGTGAAATTGTCAGATCAAGAAGAAAAAGTATAGGACCCGATTGGATGTGGTTAAAGGAAGATGGATAACTTTTGGAGGGGTACAAGGTCTAATGTGACACATTTAACATGGTTTGGCTAACAAAAATGTAGGGGGGTAAATTTTCACACCTACAAAAGTTATCCTCGGTAGGGGGATAGAGGGGTATAATTTTTGAGCACCCCTTCCCCTGCCCAAAAGTTATCCCCGGGTATAAGGAAAAAATAACACCCCCTCTCTTTTATTGCAACTACAAAAAATCTTATCTCCTTATTTTATCCTCCATCCAAACTAAGTACTATGTTATTCCCCCCTTTTTAATACTATTTCATCCAAATCAACTACTTTTTTTTAGGATCCGGGGTGGGTGCTATGCGGTAGGTGTTGTGCGCTGTGTTGTGCGGCAAAACTACGTCATTTTGCTTGATTTTTTTGCACACTTCCAAAGCTTCCAAGGGCCCTGTTTGGAGGAAGAAAAAATCATTACAAAGTGCCTAAACCCAAAGTGCCTAAACCCTAAACCTGAAGTGCCTAAACCCAAAGTGCCTAAAATCCAAGTGCCTAAACCCACTATACCCTACCCCAAAGAGCCTAAATCCCCTAAAATTGAACCCCAAAATTAAACCCCACACTTTACTCTCCAAACAGGGCCCTTGGATATACTAAGGAAATGAGCAAAACGACGTAGTTTTGCCGCACAACATGGCGCACAACACCTACCGCACAACGCCTCCCCCGGATTCTTTTTTTTATTCCCCATTCATAAATATCACATTAATGTGAGTTAACTCTCAAAAAATAATATCCTCCATCTATAACTTATGTCCTAAAATTTTTAGTACAATTCAATCGGGGCCATAAGGTGAAATTGATATGTTCTCCTTGACCGTGGTCAAAAAAACGTACCAGTATTGTGTTTGGTTGGTTGGATCACAATCTATCCATCCATCTAGAATTCGTCTCTTTCCATGTCCGCAAAATCTGACTTTGTACTCTTTTCATTCGTACGTACAACTTGACCAAACACCTGCTTTTCCAAACAAACACACTAAACTTGACAAATTAGATTACTTCACCAAACTGCATTCTGCCACGTCAGATACTTTTGACATTGTGCCCCTCCAATTACCTCGCGCCTTCAAGGTAAAATTATTCGTTGCTCCCACGTCACACATTTGCGTGGAATCCAGTCTAAATGTTTATCTGATGATTCGGATTCCATTTTCATTGGTATGATATAACCATCATCCTAGGTAATGGATTCCACACAAATGTGTGATGGGGGGCCCTTGTAGAAATGCTCAAAAAGCACCGATTAATCACTTGTTCTCAAGGGTATCCTAGTCAATTCACGCAAAAAATCTATCTTATTATCATACGCGCACCACACCAGATTATAAAATTATCTTTCCATTATTTCTTCTGTTGTACCCACACTCACATGTGAAATGTACAAATGCTAAGACCACGCTGCCCAAAGTTGTGCGCTCGGGTTACAAACAAACTGAGCAGCTTGTGACTCGGTTCGGCACGCTCATTTCGACTCGTTTAGTAAACAAGTTGAGCTCGGCTGGACTCGACTCATTTGTATAGACACTTAAATGAATTAGGGTGGCTCAGCTCATTAATGTCTTTGTTGATTTCAAGTTTCGACTCGTTTACTACACAAACCAAAATCGAATACTACTAGCTAAACTCCTAGATTGAATTCGCATCGGTTCTCTTGCCCTTTTGTAAAACTGAAAATTTTAGTCTTAGTGGACACGTGCCACTTTATTACCATCGCCCTTTTCACTTGCACGCATAATAAACAGAGAATTTTCCCCTTCCGGTCCAATTTTTCTCGTCCTTTGCCCTTTCCTTTCTTCCCCATAGCTTTGCCTTTTCCTTCCTTCCTTCCTTCCTTCCACAGTCTCTCTCTCTCTCTCTCTCTTTCTCTCTCTCTCTCGTTCTGTGTCTCTGGATTTGTAGTGGAGAGGAGCACAGAGAATCGATATTTCTCTCTGTGTAAACATCTTGTTTGCACGTATCGATATAGAGTAGACAGTGTCTATATATATATTTATTGTGTTGAAATGAAGACTTCTATCGGGAAGCTGAGAAAATTTGTTCAAAAAGGCGATGCGAAAGTGATGAAGGACAATCGACTTTCGGCGCCTTTGAACGATCTCGCTCAAGCATCTCAGGTGAATTCTTACTGTTTTTCAACGCCTATGACACTGAGATTTTTAGTGCGCTCTAATTGGGTTACTGGATCTGTACTTTGAGCTCGTTAATTGACTTAGTGATTAGGGTTTCAGTTGTCTGTTTGTTCCCCAAACTTCTTTTGTTCTATAAATTCTCTCTGCAAAATCGTAGCTTGAGATCGCTGGTGGTTTAGTCGTATCAGATTTCAGTTGAAGTTGCTTGCATCTTTTAATGTGATGATCCTTATGATAATTTGGGTTATTTTCGCATTTAGTTTGGCAGCAACAACGGATCAAGCAGTTCTTGTTATGTTTTATTGTAGATTCCTAAATCTCAATGGATTTTCTTCTCAAGTACAACTGTACACAGATTCAGTCCTTCAGAGTTGGTTGCAAGTCAAATTGCTAGAGTTTTTTTTTTTGGGGAAAATGTCATGTTCTCATTCAAAGCCCGAAGGCAGAAAGATTACATCACAAAAAACAGGAATGGACCAAAACTACTAATATCTGAAATGAGCACGGCTACAAAGCACTACCAGGCTGACCGACTCCAGACACACCTGCTGAGGCAGACCTACTCTACTGTAGGCACAGAGTCCTGTCAAGATCTAGTAGTAGAGAATCCAAATGGAAACCCAGCTCAATCCTAAGCATAAAGCACATATGCAATCTGAAAACACTCCACAAAGGGAGGTAGAACAACACCCAAGTGGGGCAAACAACCACCAAAATGGGGCAAAAACCTAAAAACAACTGAACAAAACAGAAAATAAAAAACTAAACGCCGGTCGGAAAAGATATCGTTGGATGCCGCCGCGCCGTATCTAGCGATTTATTCGCCGGAGGGTCTCAATCATCCCCTTCTTGCTCCAAAAACTACGCTCAGTTGAAACCCGGTGGAGGCGGATGGCTCAATGGAGAAAGGGTGAAGGCAGAGAGAGGAGGAGGTGGAGGGGGAGGTGGGTCGGAAGAGGAGGGGGATGGGGAGGTGGGTGAAGGCTGAGAGGTGGAGAGGTAGGTGGAAAAGGTGGAGATCGGTGGAGGAGGGAGAGGGAATCAAAGAGAGGAAGAAGAAGGAAAGAAGAGGGCTGTTGAGGAGGACCAAAAGGTGGTGGGGAGTGGAGGAAAGGGGAGGCGCTGCCCCACCCCCCACCCAAGCAAACCCTTACTAGAGGAAAGTTTAGAGAGAAGGTAGAGAAATATTCTAGAGAGCGAGAAAAGTCCCGCAAGACCACTAGACAGAGATTGAGAGAGAGAAATTGCTAGAGATGAGTAGTATCAATTGTTTCAGTGGATTAATAGAAGCTTTTTGGGATTAGGTTTTTGCGTAGAGTAATAATTTACTACTACCCAGGAGTGGATTATAGTTCTGATTACGGCTTACCGAAATGATTAATTCATGTAATTGTGTCTATGGAGCTGTGATTAGTTGAAATAAAAAGTCTGTGTTCAGACCATGCCAATGTGATTGAAATAACATCTAACCGCTTTATTCTGGTTATTGAACTATCTTATTGAGCTTTATGAGTAGGAAACATAATGAATTGAGAAATCACGAGTTTATTGATCATAACTAAATGTTCTGTGATAGCGCATCTGATTTGAATTAGTGTCCTACCTCCTGTGAAGGAGTATTGTTTGGACTGTGCAACTCATTTGATTAGAACTTGTGAGGTGTAAAATTGGCTCAAAATATCGTTTTGGATTTTATTTGATAGGATTCCTGTATTTCTAGAATGATTGTCTTCATGTCACTGGTGAAATGCAATCACACTCCTCTATCCATCACTTGATTTTGGTTCTATTCATACATATGTCCTCTGTCAATTATCCTTGCCTGCATTTACTTTCCCTTCTCCAAAAAACTGATAGTTTTGGTTGTTTCTCCATTTTTGTTTTCAGGATATGCAGGATATGAGAGATTGCTATGATAGCTTACTTTCTGCTGCTGCTGCAACAGCAAATAGCGCATATGGTGCTTAATGAACTTTGTTTTCCTTTATCAGTCTCGTGCTCTTGTTAGAATGGCCATTTGAATATGATGCACTGATACACAGGACCACGACATTATTGAAACTCAGAAAGTTCTACTGTTCTGAATAAACACTGTCAAACTCAGAAACTTCTACTTTGTCTTCAACTAGTTTATAGGGTTGTCTGGCCCTTCCAAAGCGCTCTGTAGGTTTAGTTCATCACTATGGGCTATGGCACTTACTATATGTAGGAATACTGATTTAAAAATCATACTGCAAATTTATCATCTCTCAGTAAAATGAAATAACCCTTGGTTTTATCTGTTGTATGTTCTCAGTCGTCCCAATTTTCTTTAATCTCCTGTTCTTCGAGATTAATTTTCCTAAAGCTTTAGAAAAAATAACAGGCTTATCTTGTTCTACCGATAGTTCTTAGAAGTTCTTCCACATTTCTTTGAGATAGACTTTTGCTCTTGTACAAATTACGATACAATATTCCAGTATTGTTGACTAAGCAATGGGTTTCCTTTCTAAGACTGAATCTTTTATTTTCGCTTATGAGGGTGATAATACCGGAAAATGTTTTGTTGTCCACCATTTGGCTGTCGCCTGAGACAAAGTTTCAATAAATATTTTGTTTGAAATCACAGTCACACAACATGTCTCTTTGATTACTGTTTAGCTTCCCGTGACAGCTAATCTCTCAAGAAATTTATCATATGAAATCCTATTCACACAATACGTCAATTTGAGTACTGTTTAGCTTGCTTCATGTGATAGTTAGTCTCTCACTTGACTATGTCTGCAAATTGCAGAATTTTCAGAGTCACTGCGAGATATGGGTACCTGTCTACTGGAGAAAACTGCGTCAAATGAGGATGATGAAAGCTGTAAGTGCGTCCTGTTTGTATTAGCTTGGAAATTGCTCAGATTATTTTTGGACCAATGGATCTTGATGCTGGCATACTTTGTATAATCTGGTTTAGATGGAACTTAACTATAGAAACTTGGCACCCTGCTGTTATACCTCTGTTATATATTTTGGATAGACTGGGGAACTGTAACGCCCCATGTAGACCACTAGCCCAGTACCTTGATTTGATCCACAAGCCACACCACATGGCCCAAAATGCTTAAGCCCAAGGTACTAGTAGTAGCCCACATGGTTTGTTATATATCCAAGATAACTCATCTAAACAACCAATGTGGGACTAAACACCATCTAACCCCAAACTTGGGGTATCACAGGAACTTTGTCAGATGATGTTGATTTTTGCCTCATTACACAGCTACTGGATTATCTAAAAGCTTCTTGTTATCTAGGTTATTGAGATCAAACCATATAGATGATTCTGCATGCCGAGTTCTCTCTGCTTCCCCCTATCTTCCCCCCTTCTTCATAGTCATAATTCCTAGTTTCAAATGTAGAATTTGGAATTTGTTTTTCAGTTTTTGTTTGTCAGTTTTTTGTTCCCCCTTCTTCTCTCTTTATTTCAAAATGGTGTAAGATACATAGGAATGGTGTTGAGAACTCTTCATTTTTATGCAGCTGAAGTACTGTCTATGCTGGGGAATGTGCAGTTTGAACTCCAGAAACTTCTTGATAGCTATGTAAGTTCTTATTTAATGTGCACTGTTTGGTATCACTTTGCAGCATCAATTTCAACCTCATAATGACTACTTGACTTTTCTCTGTCAGCGCTCACATGTGGTTCTGACTATTACTAGCCCATCGGAGTCGCTTCTCAATGAACTGCGGACAGTGGAGGTTGGTCTATATTGCGTTTTTATTGTGGTTGCTGGTATCCTTGCCTGTAACGTACTAAAAACTGATTTTCTCGTGAACATTTTACCTTGGCTGGTTAAGAATCTTCAAATGCTTCCAGCAATCAAAATGAACCTAGTTCAGTTTCAGTCTTTGATTACAAGCTTGGTTGTAGAATGAGCCAACCTTGTCCTCAGTTTAGCATTGAGTACCTAAGCCAGCACTTGTTTGGGTGGAGCCTTAAGCAGTTTAGCTCTTTTCATGCCTTTGTGGCACTGATGATGATAAGCTGTGGAGAAACTCTCTGAACTAGTACTGCTATGGCATGACAGATAGTTGCTTCTTTTGTCTTTGATTATCTCTAATATTGTTTTGGGGTGACTGTTATAACCTGTAGTTATAGAAACTGTTTTTGTCTGTAACATGTCTGGGAGATGTGACTTCTTTTGATTCAGTTCCATCTGATTTTCTATAGTTAATGCAGTCAAGCAAATAAATGTCATTTTTTGATATAATAATTCAAATAGTCCCTTGCAATTACAATCTTGTTTGTGTTATTATGTTGCCATTGTTATATATTTTGTTCAATAGGCTTTTCTATTATTTGTTGGCACAGGAGATGAAACGGCAGTGCGATGAAAAGAGGTACCAATCATTGTGTAGTCTAATCATCCTTGTTTGAGGTGAATTTCTTATTGATCAGTTCCAAAATCTTCAGAAATTTATATGAATACATGGTGGCACAACAGAGAGAAAAAGGAAAGTCAAAAAGTGGGAAAGTAGAAGTATTTACTTCACAGGAATTGCAAGCAACTCGTGATGAATATGACGACGAGGCAACCCTGTGCGTTTTCAGATTGAAATCTCTGAAGCAAGGGCAATGCCGTAGTCTTTTAACTCAGGCAGCTCGTCATCATGCAGCTCAGGTGTTCGTCATGTCTTGCAATACTTCATAAGTTCTGAACTCTAACTTCTCGGTTTCTCCTTGGTTCCCAACTAATGTTTTCCCTCTTGTGCTGCTGTGAAAACAGTTAAATTTCTTTCGTAAGGGACTTAAATCGCTTGAAGCACTTGAGCCACGCATAAGAGTGGTTGCAGAAAAGCAACACATTGACTATCAGGTCAGTGGATTTGATGACGGAGAAGATGGAGAGGATGAAGGTGTCAATAGCCTTGAGACTAATGATGATGGGGAATTAAGTTTTGACTATAGGCCAAGTAAACAGGGCCTTGATGTTGTTTCCACCTCGAGAAATTCAATGGAGGTAAATTTTCTCATTAAAGACCTGCTACATTTGTTTTCCTTATCCCAACATAAGCCTATGTCAAAGAATGTCAATTCAGTTTTTGCAAAACTTTTCACCCTAGCTTCCTATGTCTGCTGGCATCAATTTGTATTATTGATCACTCTTCTTTACAACGTGGAGACATGGAGTATACTCAGTATAGTTTACCAGGGAACTGTCAGGTAGAATTTTCACTGGACTTGAGAGGTCTTCCACAAGGCAATGATTTCACATTTTGCTCGATTACAACTTCCACCACCATAAAAATGGCATCAATGTTACAGAAGATTTATTTGTAGATATGAAATACTAGGAGCTTAGTTAATGACTCTTCAGACCTTGGAGGCCCGTGGTTGATATATTAGGGTGAATTTCAATTTTTTTAATACTCTATTATGTGCTGCACCTTAACTTTTGAATCTGATGTGATGGATTTTTCAGGTAGATCAGGTGGACCTTACACGACCTCAAGCTTCAACTGTCGAAAATGCAGAGGTAAACGAAACTAGCATTGCCTTTTGTGTAATAAAGTTTTGAACGGTCTATTTTCTGTAGGCTATCTGGAGGGAGTACTCTGTTATCAAATTGACCCTTTCAAAGAAACCAGCTATGTTCGAACTTAAAATTCATTAGTTCTTTCCCACTCTTCTGGATAGATCATAAGATCTTTCAGAATACTGTTATAACTGCTTGCCATAGGAGTAGAACCATCACCAATCTTTTAATCTTTTTGTTTATCATCAGTAGTTGATTTGTGGGATTCTGTTACTCTGTACAGCTATTTCTCAACAAAAGCTCAGGGGAGCAGATTTTTAGTCGGGACCATCGAATAGCCCATTCTGCCCCAATTTTTGCAGAGAAGAAGTTTGATCCAGCTGAAAGGTTAAGAGAGATGCAGCCATCAGCTGCACGCAAGGCTTACAGTTATGTTTTACCCACTCCAGATGATGCAAAGAGTTCAATTTCTTCGAGAACAAGTAGTTCAGCTCTGCAGTCGAGGCCAACAAGCCACAGCGGAGGCTCCCATAATTTATGGCATTCATCCCCACTGGAGCCTGACAGGCGTGGGAAAGAATTCGCAGATGATAAATTGTCAGTGCAATTGCCCCCTTCTTCGGCTCATGGACTTTCGCTTCCGCCTTGTGATGCACATATTGCATATGATGCTAAGAAATTCAAAAGACAAGCTTTCTCTGGTCCTATTACTAGTAAGCCATTGTCGACTAAGCCTGTATTATCTGCCAGCGGCCCCATTACCTCCTCTGAACTTCCCCAAGTAGTTTCCGGATTGCTTACCCGAGTTCAAATTCCTCAGCAACCTTCTTCACCTCCAAAGGTATCTCCCAGTGCTTCACCCCCAATCGCATCTTCTCCCAAAATAAGCGAGCTTCATGAGCTTCCTAGGCCCCCAGCTGCTTTTGCCTCCAAGCCAGTAAGTTCTTCCAGCGGGCACTCAGCCCCTTTGGCCTTCAGGAATCAAGAGCTTTCTCCAACAAATAAAGGCCCTACCGGGGCATTTAGTTCTGCATCTCCGCTTCCGACTCCTCCGCTAACCATCCCTCGCTGTTTCTCTATACCCTCTACTAATCAGAGAGCAGCGTCATTACATGTAGCCTCAGGGAAGGCTGAAGAATTAGCTTCTCCTCCACTTACGCCTATTTCTCTTTCAAACATCAAGCCATTATCTACTGTTTCAGCAGTAGCCTCTCACTCTGGGAAAATCCAAGGTAACTGGAATTTTTTATCCCTTGTGATTTCATAGAACTGTTACTTGTGTGATAGTGGTTGGACGTTGAATGATCCCATCCTTCATACGTGTGTTTGGAAGTAGGATAAAGTAGAATCCACTCAGTGGTAACGGGTTTTGACTCCAAGTCCATGGTTCTTTCTGGTACTTCAGTTCTGCCCAAAAATGTAGTGTGGTTATTTACCATCTCTCTCTCTCTCTCTCTCTCTCTCTCTCTCTCTCTCTCTCTCTCTCTCCAAAACAGACAATTTTGTCGAATGACGGAATGGGTGCTGGTTGTGGTTCCAGATTTTGCTATGATGAGTTTAGGGGAATGGTTAAGACCATTTGTTTTGCCAATCCCACTTGATTGCGGCTTGAGTCTTGGTTTAGTTTGGTTTTGATTACTCCAGTTCATTTTCCATCAATAACATGATGTTTGGTGTGATTACAAGAATACCCTTGCAATATTATGTGGTGATCACCAGTAATTTTGGTGACGACAAGTTCAGAAATCTTATCTCCCGTCAAATAAATTAAACATGTTCCACGCAATGGAGTTTCTTATCCTGCTTTTTTGGTGGTCATGGCTCTAACTTTGTACTTGAATGGGTGCAGGTGAGAGCTGATTCATTGGCCTTCTGCATAATAATGGTTGTGAATACTGAATATGATGTTTGTTGTATTGTGTCGATTTTTTTTTTTTTTTGGAAGTTTGTTTCCACGTCGTCGGGGAATATGATGTGGAGTCAGCTCTTCACAATTTTGTTTTATTAGAACGATCCTTGTAGCTTGTAACTTTATAGAACTTATTAGAATTTTTTTTTTTTTAATCGGCGAGTGATTCCCATGGATGTTGGATTTTGCATTTTTTAGTAGTCGAGGAAACTGTAAATGTCTAGCTGTTTGGTTTCTTGAGTTACCTATTGTGCTCATAGCCCAGGCGCTTTTTCTGTTTCAGTGTTCTACATGATTGTGTGTTTTTTTTTTGTTTTTTTATTTTTTTATATATATGATGAAAGGGACCATAATAATAATAATAACAATAATAATAATAAGACAATAAAAAGTTCCGTAAAATGCCCCAATCCACAGTTTAGTTAGGGGCTATTTGATAAAGTTGAGAGTTGAAAACTGAAAACTGGAAATTAAGTACTGAAAATTGAATGCTAAATTTATTAAACTAATAAATTGTTTGATATGTACTGAATTTTAAGCACTGAAATAATAAGTTGTTTGATCTGTACAACGAGTTGAAGTAAACTTTACCTTTCATATATTTATATTGGAATGCTTAAATAAATAAATAAATATGTTATATATATATAATATTTATCAAACGAATAAAAATATGCAGAATATTGGCAAGATGGTGATATTCAAGTCACTAATCCTCATACTTTGCCTTTCATATATTCATCATGGAATGCAAAAAAAAAAAAAAAAATCAATAAATGAAAAAAAAAAGTGCATTTATCAAAATAATAAAATAATATATAAAATATTGGCAAGTTAGTGGCATAGCGGTGGATGGTGGTTAGGGGTGTACACGGTCCGGATCGGATCGGAATTGACATGAATCCAATCCTAATCCGCGAGTCACGGTTTTTAGAAAATACAATTCGTGTCCGGACCAAAAGTCTCACGGTTCGGTTCCAATCCGATCCGCGAGTCACGGATTGGTTCTGATCTTATCCACGGATTACATGTTATATATAAACAAGTAACAAAGTTATATAATTGAAATTTTACCTAATGGTGTAAACACAACTAATTAGAGAAGAGGCCTTCGTTGGAATCTCACACTAATGGTGTAAACACAAATACACAATTACTAATTGAATCTACTATATGTTGTCACAAATCCTGAGTTTATTTACTCTAGATGGGCAATATTAGACTGCTTCCATGGGTCATCAATAAAAATACACATCCAAACACGATTATCAACCTAGTTTTGAAAGAGATCACAGTTCACCCCAGAAATAGATAACAAGTACATATAGTAGAAGTTAGTGTAACAGTTTAACCCCTAAGTTTTGAAAGAGATCACAGTTTACCCCTTAGTCTGTGTAGTAGAAGTTTGTGTAAAATTATGTATGTGTGTGTGCATTTTAAAAATTTATATATAATAAAAATCTCACGGTTCGGATCGGTTAATTCACGGTTTCGAAATCAAAATCTGTGTCCGGATCGTGAGTTACGGTTTACTAATTTTTCAATTCGTGTCTGGACCATTAGTCCACGGTTAAGATCCAAAACGCGCGGATCGGTTTGGCCCGGATTGGATTCACGGTTCACCGGTTTTTTTGTGCAGCCCTAATGGTGGTGATAGTTGTGATGGTGGTGGTAGTGATTGTAGAGTCATGATATTGTGGTGGTGGAGGAGTGATGGTAGAAGTAGTAGTGGTGTTGTGGTGGTGCAGTGTCGGTAGTGGCAGAGTGGTGGGAGTAGTAGTGGTAGTTGTTGTGGGAGTGACAGAGTGGTGATGATGGTGATATCATTGGTGGTGGTGGTAGTGGTGGCAGTGGTGTAGTGGCGGTAACGGTGGTAAGAGTCGCAGGGCAGTGATGGTAGGGTGATGGCAATAGAAGTGGCGGTTATGGTAGTGTGAGTGGTCGTTATGGTTGGAGTGGTGGTGGTATAGTGACGGAGTGGTGGTGATGGTGGTGGTAGTTGTGGTGGGAGTGATGGAGTGGCCATAAGAGTAGTGGATGCGGCGGAAGAATGTTTCTACTTTCTAGTAGTGGTAGAGTGGTAATGGTAGTGGCAAAGTAGCGGTGGTATTGGAGATGGTAATAGTAATAGTAGAGTAGTGAAGATGGTGGAGTTGATAGAGTGGGGGTGGTGGTGACGACAATAATAATTACGGGTGTGTGAAGAGTAGAGGTGGAGAAAAAAATGGTTGAATGAAAACACTTGTAAATTCAGTCAAAATTAAGTAGCTCAAAGCTACTTAATTTTTTTTTCAACATTTTACCTTATATTTTAAGAGCCACTTAATTTTTTAAGTAATGTAAAATGTGGTTATCAAACCTACTTAATTTAATTATTACTTAATTTATTAAATTTTAAGTGCTGAATCTGGGTTATCAAACAAGGCCTAAGTCTGGGAAAACTTGTTTTAAGGGAGGGAAACAGAAAAAGAGAAGAACACCATAAAGTATGAAGTGAAAGGATCATGAGTTCTTTATTACTAGAGACAGATTTGTTAAAAATAAAGATTTAGGCTGTGTTTGGAAATTAGGGAAAGAAAGAGAAAAGAAGGAAAAATAATTAAGAAGGAAATTAGGGGAAAATTGAAGAGAAAATAGGAGGAAAGTTAAATGGGAATTTGAATATTTTTCTTCCTCTTTTTGTAGAACCAAATAAATGAAGAATTTTTTTTTAAATTTTCTCTCTCTTTCTCTTTCTTTCCCTAAGAACCAAACAGAGATTACGAAATGGATCCTCTCCAGTTCAGCTGGACTTTTCATTTACTGTAATTTTACTGTTAAGAATTTAAAAGTAAATTTGAATCATTAATTGAAGCAAATAGATGGTCTAGATGTGAATTGTCTCCTTTAATACAAAATATAGACTGAAGAGGATCCAGACTCAATTAGTTTATGTAATCCTTTTATTCTCCACAACCGAAGTTTTTTTTACATATTATTGACCAAGGCTCTGCATTCGGGTTTACAGTGAACGTCAATTTTAATGTAAAATTACTCGTTTATTGTTTTAATCTGGCAATTGTCTTGAAAGTTTTTTATTTGTGCGTGAGTTTACCAGAATGTATCAGTAAATGAAAGAACATAATCTCATGGGAAATAATTTTGATAACAACACTTCAAACTTTGTCTTTTAGTGTTCTTATTTGGAATATTTTGAACGCCAAAAGGCAAATGTTGGAGTGCACTCATTAAAAAATAGTGTCAAATTTGGTGTCCAAAAAAAGAATGATTATTTAATTAACTAAAAAAAGGGCTAGATATTCGAGTCCCGCATCATTTAGTTAGATGTGGCGCACCACCGACTTTTGTGGGCCCCACCAAGCACACATTGCAATAATCTGAATCGTTTATCTTATATGACATACAAAATAACGTATTGATGCAAAAAATTAGCTTGATTGAATATTGATTTGTATGTCAAAAGTTAAATTTTGGTTTAAAAAACAGATGGTCTGGATTTTTTCAATAGTTTTTAAGTTAAAATGTCTATGACCGTCCGTTTTTCAAACCAAAATTTAACTTTGGACATACCTATTGATGTCTGATCAAGCTAATTTTTTGCATAGATAATTTTTTTTGTAAACCCTACAAAATAAATGGTTCAAATTAGTATTACAATAATTACATTGTGGGCCGCATAATGGATGGTGGTTTTCGCTACTTCCTTATAAGATTTTTGCATTTACCATTCCAATACAATTTAGTCCCAAAGCAACGTAAAATTTTTGGGTACTAAAACGGTACCACGTGGCCGAGTCTACGTGCTATTCGAAAGTTGCATTCTGGCCGTTCAAAAATATATTGGATGGCCCGGATCGAAACTTTCTCTCTTCTCGCCTCTCTCCTCTTTCCCTCTCTTGCTTCTCTCTCCATATTCCAAACTGTCCAAAATCGAAATAGACGGCTCAGATCGCGCTGGAGTATCACGTGGTACCGGCTTGGCAGTGAAAAAATCGCTTGAGCAACCAAATACAAACTTCTTTCGTGCTCCCAGTTGAAGACAGGAGTTCACAAAACTCTACTCGCAAGCGTAGTAGTAGCGGATAATGGAGATAATTCAGTCACGTTGCGGTGACCTCAGAATCCGATTACTCCATCATCCACCACCACCACCTCCGTCGTCACCGCCATGCCTCCTCCACTCCATTCCGAATCTCCGCCACTTCTCCTATTCTTCCGCTCCTCCTACCATCACTTGTTATCACCACCGCCGATTTCACAAACCTCTTCCTACTTCACTTCTCTCTCTATCATCCCCCCACAACCTCCTTCCCCTTACTTCCTCCTCCAAAACCCTTCTTACCACCACCGCCTATTCACTCCCAGATGACGATGTTTCCGGTTAGTCCCCTTCAATATAGCTTTGTGTACGTATATACTACTACTAACCTGGATACCAAATACGCACGCGCATACATACGCACTGTAGCGCTAATTACTTTCATTTTTATCTCTCTTTTTTGGTTTTGAATTTATAGTCTTTATCTTTCAAAAATTTGCTCGGTATATTTGATTGAACGTCAAATTGGAAGTAATCGTTGTATATATTTGTGTTGGGTGAAGTCAAATAGGGTGTAGCTAATCTTCTGCTCAATTTCTCGACATTTTCAATTATTGTTCTTGAAAATCTACCTTCCGCCTTTAAAATTTTTCTTCTGTTCTTTGAAAGGTTTTGGGACGAGGGATGCGGCTAAAGCTCCTGCTCTTGAAGTCATGGTGACATCTTAATCCCCCATTATCTAAGCGTTGAGATGCCTAATATTTTGTTCGTAAAAACTCAGAACGAAATGAACTGAAGAAAAGAAACTTACATCTTTACTGAGGTTTATAGCCCCTTTGGATTGAGGGATTTGATAAGAAAAAGGAATGAAAATAAACTATTAGAGTTTCTTGCCAAATCACTCATTTGGATTGAATAATTTGGTGAGAAATGAAGAGAAGTACAAAAGTGATTATATTTTAATTGGCTAATTCTCTTTTCTCCTCAAATCTCATCAAAATGGTGGGAAAGGACTCCCCTTTTCTATGACACCACTTCTCACAATCCAATGGGACTGCAAATTTATTCTGATTTTGAATGTTCATAAATAAATAATAGGAAGCGAAACATAGTTCCATATGGTTTACGGTTTAAAGAGCTGATTTTAACTGTTCAGTTGTAATTCAGAAGAAGGCAGCAGATGTATGTCCTGAACTAAAAGGAGCTTCATTATTTCTTGTTGGTAAGCACTAGTTACACTTGACCATTTTGTTTCGTCTCTCCTTCCCCAAGATGAGTTGATTGATGAAACCTTTTCCCTTGAACCTTATCCTGAGTTTTATTTCTAGATGAGTACTTACCATAATGACAGGGTGAGAACTTACATTTGTGATATGATGATTCTTGTAACTGTAAGGGATAAACAGCGCAATGAAAACTGGTGTGGGGGAACTTCTGGCCGAGGTGTTGGCGTATTACTACTTTGACAGGTACATCGAAACCTGTTGCAAACACAGGAAAAAGCACTTTCAGCTAGCTTGGTCAATTGTTTATCTTCTCTGCGTGCAGTGATGATGTGGTTGAGGAAGCAGCTGGTGGTGAATCTTTTAGAGAGAAAGACGAGGAAGGATTTCGTGAAGCGGAGGTGACTTCTGTTGACTTCTCTTTGTTACATCGCTTTATGTAGTTGAGTTTGTTGGTTTGGTTTCTTCTTGTAGGTTCTTGTGACATTTCTAGAGAGAGAGATACAAAACCAAAGTGTATTGCATATATGAGGTGTATAGATTACAAGAAGAACCAATGCTTAAATAGAAAACCTAGGAAGCCCTAATAACACACAATGACCAAACTACCCTTAGGTATTACATGAAACCACAAGAATGCCAACAAACCCTAATTATACTAAAAGACTAAACAACCCTTAACATAAAAGAACATTACAAAACTGACCCTAACATTCTACTTTCACACCCCCGCTCAAACTCATGATGCGAACCCGGAGAGCATCGTGAGTTTGCCAAGCAAGTAAACCAAAACAGATGCAAATTAGGAGAACCCATGCCAGACGGCTGCAAATGAGAGGAACCGATGCCGAACAAATAACAGCTGTAGATCAGATGCCGAACACACATCGGCTGCAGATAGGAGAAAAGAACCAATGCCGAACAGATTTCGGCTGCAGATACGAGGAAGAACAGATGCCGAACATATATCGGCTACAGATAGAAGGAAAGAACATTAACTTCGGACTGGGTAGAGACAGAAAAGACAGACCCAGTGTTCACAAACCGGAGGGGCGAGGACAGATTCAGATTTTCAGATTTTCCAGAGGGAGACCGAGAAACAGATTTCAGAGTACAGACAAAGGTCAGATTTCAGGCGAGGAGGGATACTTGCAAAGGGGAAGAGGAACTGATTGCAAAAAAATAAAGAGCAGATGCTGAACTAATTGCAAAAAGAGCCAGATTAAGAGGTTCAGAAAGTTCAAAGGTTTAGAGTTCACAAGATTCAAAAGATTCAAAGTTCAAAAGGTGCAGAGTTGCAAAAGGCTTAGAAGATTCTGAGAAGAAGAAGTGCAAATCACAACCTGAAATACCCAAAGAGAAATACAGAGAGAGAATAAGGAGAAGGGAGGCTGACGGAGCTCCGGCGAGGCTGCCGGAGTGCAGAGGAGAGCAGACGGAACTCCAGCAAGGATGCCGGAGTACAGAAAAGTGCCCAAACATACTGGGCTGTGCAGATCTGAACAAAACACCACCAAACAAGGCAGTTCGAAGGCAAACGGAGCTCCGGCGAGGGTCGCCGGAGGCTGACGGAGCTCCGGCGAGGGTCGCCGGAGGTTGACGGAGCTTCGGCGAGGCTGCCGGAGTGCAGAGGAGTGATAAAACAGACTGGGGTCTTCAGATCTGAGGTTTACACCATCAAATAAGGCTTTTCGAAGGCAAACGGAGCTCCGGCGAGAGTCGCCGGAGACTGACGGAGCTCCGGCGAGGGACACCGGAGGCAGACGAAGCTCCGGCGAGAGTCGCCGGAGGCAGGAGGCTGCTGCTTATGCAAGAGAGGGAGGAGAAACTGGCTACTGCTACTGCGTGATGCTGCTACTGCGTGATGCTGCTGCTGATTGCTACTGCTGCTGCTGCGTTGTTGTTGCTGGATTTTGCTGCTGCTGATTGCTACTGCTGCTGAGATCAGAAGAAAGAGACAGAGATGGAGGGAGACGGCTGGAGCTCATTAGGATCAACCAATACCTGCTCTGATACCATGTGACATTTCTAGAGAGAGAGATACAAAACCAAAGTGTATTGCATATATGAGGTGTATAGATTACAAGAAGAACCAATGCTTAAATAGAAAACCTAGGAAGCCCTAATAACACACAATGACCAAACTACCCTTAGGTATTACATGAAACCACAAGAATGCCAACAAACCCTAATTATACTAAAAGACTAAACAACCCTTAACATAAAAGAACATTACAAAACTGACCCTAACATTCTACTTTCACAGTTCTATGAAAGAGGCGTTTCAAGAAATGAACAATTACCAATCTTGCAATCGAAGCTTGGCTTAAAGGCCCAAAACTTATCTCTAATCATTTGAAATTCAGTAAAATTAATTAGGAAAGCTTCTTTAGCTAATCGGGTCTAGATAAGCTGGCTAATTGTAAAGTGCCATTGTATCAGACTGAAGTATTGAAGCAGCTATCAGCCATGGGTCGCCTGGTTGTTTGTGCTGGAAATGGTGCAGTACAGAGCATAACTAATCTGTATGTCTTGGGATTTTTTCGCCTTCTTTTTTCTCCATCTAATCTTGGTCTACAGCACTAGCCTGTTCTGCTGTGATCAAAGAAAGATATTCTTGTTGTTCAAAACCTGATCTGTTGATTAAAATTCCAGGGCATTGTTGAAATATGGGGTTTCTGTCTGGATTGATGTCCCTATAGAGATGGTAGCCAGGGATGTCAGAGATCATGGGAGCCAGTTTTCTTCTTCAGAAATAACTAGTTCTGGATCTTACTCTGAGGTCAATTTTCCCCAATCAAACTTCAAATCATTTCTCCTATTCGTTGTTTTTCAAAGAATGACCATCATTCAACTTGATAGACGCCACGTAATTTTTCTCTTTAGTTTAGTGATTTTGGGGAGGAATGGATGGTCATTCTTTGGCCTCCCAAGGAAATGGCCATTCCCCAAGGTTTTACGTGGACCAAAAGTTTGAATGTGCATTCCAAGGGAATGACCATTGCATTCTAGCTTCGTTTCAAACACTACACGAAAGTATTTGATGTCGTTGAGTTGAGTGCTCCTGATTAATAGAGATGTTAACTAAACTGTGTTGTACAGGTGTTCAATCAGCTTACTGTGTTGTATGAAGAGAATAAAGGTGGATTTGCTGAAGCAGATGTGACTGTTTCACTCCGAAGTATTACTAATGACTTCTTCTGATTCACAGGATATTGGATTCTAGTCTTTCCCCAGTTTATAACAGCTTCGTTGTCTTTTGCAGAGGTGGCGACCCAGTTAGGTTATGATGACTTGACTGCAGTAACCATAGAAGACATGTCTTTGGAGGTGAAGAGGCTTAGTACAAACACACACACACACACTCCCAAATTATGCATGTTCTATGACACTAATCAGAGTTATAAAGGAATAGTAAACTTAATTTGGGATTTTCCCTTGTCTCAATATAATTGCAGGTTCTGAAGGAGATTGAAAAACTGACGAGAATAAGGAAGATGAAGGAAGAGGCTGCTAGGCCATTTTAGCATTAGCGGAACTCTATTTAATAAAGAGACTATAACCAAGGGGATGACATTTTTTGTACCCTTATTATGAGCCAACTGAAGGATGAAACCCATAATTCGCATGAAATTGCTTTGTTCCATCGCTTTTGTGTTCTTGGTAATTAATTGGATGCTAGGGTACAATTAGGTTCTTCTTGCCAGTGAGAACGAAAATGTAAGGACCCATGAAAATTTTTCCCGAAATGTTCGGGGAAAGTTTTTCATGGATCCTACTATTACTCTATTGTTTTTTTACGTAATTTTTTTTTCCAATAACTTTGGTATCCGGCTCTGTTTACGGGCACTTTGAGTAATTTCAGGGACCAATCTCATCATCTATAAGTGGGGACACAATTAAAGCCAGAGCTGCAGAGCAAAGTCCCATACGAACCGGCTCTGAAAGAGTTGATAGGAGTATTTTTTAATTAAGAGTTTATTTTTAAAAAAATCTGTGCCATGGAAGTTTTTGTGATTGTCTAAAGCATTAATTCCATTTAAAAGCAGTCTAAAATAACTGCATGTCATATTTTTTTTGAAATGAATAATTAATAAGCATGAGAAAAACTCTTAAACAGAAATTTCTCTCACATTTAACTAGAGGGACTCTGAGAAAGACCATGAAGATCTGAAGCTGTTTTTCAGGGAATTGTGGATGTAAAAATCACCTATTCTCATGGTCAAAAACTTGGAACTTGCTGGTCACAAGTTTTTCTTAAGTTAATTTTAGTTTCAAGATAGAAAACCAAAGGCAAACTATATAGTCTCCGAATTCTCTCATCGATAGAACAACGATAGCTGGTAAAGGGAAAATAGGACGTTTCTTTTTGCCCTTTGTTGGGTTATGTCGTAGAGATTTGTATCTTTTATTAATTCAATACTAATTTCTTTCGGCATGATCTCTTCTCTTTCTGGACTCTTCTTTCATCATGTGTGGAAGTCTTTTCTCTTTATTTTTAGACTCGTTGTACTTTGATATAGTAGTAGTACATATCCATGTCCATATTTTGGATGATGCAAGTATATCTTATGACTTTCTGATTTAAAAACTAAACCAAAAGATTAGAAAAGAGGTGACGAGGCCGTTAATTACGGGTAAGCAAAAATAGGGAAAAGAGAAAGGAAAATACAAATCATATAAACAAAGACAGAAATATATAGGGGAGAGAGAGAGAGAGAGAGAGAGAGAGAGAGAAGGCTATGGGCTTCTTCTGCCGAACCGCAAAGACAACGCAACAACCTCCTCCTCCTCCTTCATTTCCCAAGAGAAAACACGCAAACCAAGAAAAATCTGTCTCAATTTTACTCCCATCAATTAAAGTTTTCCTTCCATTATCTACCTCTGGGAATTGATCTGCGAATATTAATCACTTAGAAAAACAAAGAATTCATTGACTGATAGATTGATTGTTCATTTTCATGGAAGAAGATCATCACCGAACATGAATTCTTGTTTCTCAATCGCAACCTCTGTTGTCGTGTGGTGCGTCTGATTTCCATATCAGAAAGATTCAGTGTTTGCTGTGCTTTGATTTCAACTGTTTATGTTTGCTTTTATTTTCTTTATTGTGATTTTTTTTTTAAATCTTTTCCGAAAGAGGAATTGGCATTATTTTGCTGTGAATGTGTGCCGTACAAGTAACTCTTTCCCTTATTTCTTTTTGTTCAAGTGATCGATTCAAGAGTCGCTCTGGTTTGCAGTTCAAAATATCCCTTTCTTTATCATGGTTGAGATTTTTGGTTGGGAATCACTCTGTGTTTTAGATCAATAGTTGATTGAAGTTTGTTTTAAGTTATGAGGTAGTTTGTTTGCTTTGTCTCTCAAAAGATTAGAGCATTTGCGCTTTGGATTGACATTATGATGGAAGAGCTAAAATGGGTTAAGTCACATTTGTCTCATCATGGTTTGTGGTGGGTTTGCTATTTAATCTTTCCTTCGTAAAGGTTTTTTCTTTATTTATTTTTGGTTTTTCAGTTCTTCGTGTTTGTATTTACCTCAAAGATTGAGCAGCAAATAAATATTCTCCTTACAATTCTTGCACCATCTGATTTGAGAAATTTATGTTTTCGTGTATCATGTAAGTGATGCAAAGTCCAGTTGATTCATTGAGAGGGAGATAAAAGCGGAAGTAGATACTGAGATACACGCCCCTATTAGTTGCATAATTTTAGAAGTACTGACATTGATTTTCATGTACACTGGAATCTCTCATTCTCATTTTGTGTTTTTCAGGCAAAACCGCTGATTTGCTGTGTAACCATGAATTTTATATGCTTCATTACTTGCTGGTATGGAGGTCAGAAGATTTGCCCTATCCGTTTTTTCCGGGGTTTTAGTATGTGCTTGGGTTTGTCACCGTATTCTTACGTGAGAGAGGTAGTAGCTGAAATGCTGATGCATTACATAGATACATAGTTCTAACTCCCTGTGTTTGGGAATTGCTTTTCGCTAAACTGTTTGCTAAAGTCAAGATATTTAAATTTCTGCAATTCATTGAGTGGCTGGTAGGAGTGGCGTAACTTGGGTTTGAAGTAGGTTGATATGGCAAAAAACTTGGCAGAGCAGTGAACTGGAAGGAGACTATCAAAGGTACTTGTTTTGGTCTTCTTGTAATTAAGTTACTGATCTGGTGCTGCAAAACTTAGAGATGGGCTTGCCAATATTTTCAATGAGTGAAACTGCTGAGGAGGCTGCAGGGTCTTCGAGAACATTAGTGTCCAGTCCGCCCCGTTTTGCTGGTATGAGCACTTGTGATTTGGATGGAATGCATATGGGAAGTATAAGCCGAACGGTGGGAGATCCCTTGTGCTATTCGTTAGATGATTTTCAGAAGAAAACCTCTTTGGAGCAATCAAAGATTCCAGAGGATTTGGTTAAGTGTAAAGGAACCGTAGATGTAACATGCAATGTTCATGGATGGAAGATTGGTTCACATGATGAAATTGGTTTGTTAACATCGAAAACTGGTCAGGATGTTCAGAGTCCTGCATCAAGGATTGTTGGTTTTGAGCTTGGTAAGAAGGATTCTCTATTTGATGGATTGGATAAAGTTTCAACTGATCATGTTCACCCTTCTCCTGTGGTGGCTATGACAGGCGATGAAAGTGAGTCCAGTGGGTTGTTAGCAAGGAAGCGATTGTTGTCTCCATTGTGTGGTGGGGTTCATGTAGACCAATTCAATGGTGATCCTTTAGATATTGGCTGCCGTGACTCTCATGTAAAAACCCCTGATGGTGTTAGTGTTTCCATGATGCAAGATTATAAGAAAGCAAACATGGGAAGTAGAAACCATCTCATGACACCAGCGTGGTCTTTCACTGATGGCCCTTTACTGGTGGAAAAAGAGGGACTACCTCATACTTGTTTTTCGCCATGTGGGTTAAATCCTTTAAGAGAATCAAGCAAGGTAAGAACCCGAACTGCTGAGATGTCAATAGTCCTGGAAAAGGGTTTCCCATCCCCTTTCTGTTTGTCTCCTCTTGGTCCAAAATCCTCTGAAACGCTGAAAACTGCCAAACGATGTAGCCGTGGCAGTAAAAATGTAGGTGATTCATCAAACTTTAAAAATGCGGAACAGTTATTCAGCACAAATATCTCAGGCATAATGTTTGCCCCTGAAGAGGAGAATTTTTGGAGGGCAAGCAAATCATTTGAAGAAGTTAGTCATTTGCGCAAACAGTCACACTTATCTTCCCTGGAAAGTGACAGTGGAAAAAGTTGTGCTTCAACTCATGAAGCTAAACCCCACTGCACTAATGTGGGTAGAAGTTTGAGGGCTCTTCCTGTTAGGTCATTGGTTGGTTCGTTTGAAGAATCTCTGCTATCTGGTCGATTGTCATCTGGAAAACTCAGTCAGGTTATATTTACTTCCACATCCTTCCTCAACTTTGATGTGTGCTGATGTTACCTATTGAAAATATTTACAGCACTACAAGTCCTAGAGGGGGGTTGAATAGGAGGACTACCAATAAAAAATTAACTAACGCCAATTTTAATCCAACTAATCATTTTCCATGGGGAATCAATGAAAACCACAATATAAGCAATTATAGCAATAATCGAAAGAACACAAACATGAGGATATACTTGAAAACTACTTAGGGTCTAAACAGCCTAAACGTAAAACCACTGCCTTATCTGCTAATTGCTATAAATCAAAAGGTTAAATCAAGTGTTTACAAGATTAGGAATTACCAACTTACTCCAAGCTACACCTAACTCCACACCTTGATTTAGCTCCCCGAGCCCCTTCTTGATTCCATACCCTCCTCGGGTCCAACACCCGTCGATCTCCGTATCAAAGACGGCTCTGTATCATTTGGCCACGAAGATTTGAAGGCATGAATACATGATGTGTAATATGATGAAGATTTTTAGTAAAAGGAATCAATCTATGACAAATACATGGATTACTAGAGTATTCCACTAGATTGACAAGTAAAAGAATGTAAGAGGAAAGGAATTTCTCTCTCTAAAGTGGGCTGGTACAAAGTGGTACCCTAAAAGAGTGAAAAATATATTTATATAGGGTCCGGTACAAAGCCCTAGATTGGACCAATAAGAATACGGCTGCGCAAAAAGGGCCAGAAAAGCGAAGCGCCTCGGCCGCCAAGGAGGCGCTATGCATCTGCAGTGCAACGCGCACTCGCACTTCAGAGGCGCCATGCATCTGTTGGGTGAAGCGCGCAGGCACCTAGGAAACTCTAGGTTCTGGTCAAGATGTGCACAGCATGCCTTAGCCAAAAAAAAAAAAAACAATCTTCCCATACCTAGCCAACTCTATACACACTCTCATGTCTTAGAAAAATATTGATACTTTAACATCCAAAAACAAAAATCAAAGCCTTATGACTAAGAATGAAAAGAAAAACTTTCCCAATAAAATCTTAGACACAAAAACTCAATTGATGCATGAAAAAAGTTTGAACAAAATGCAAAATGAAATGCATATACCTTTCCAGATAGAGCTCCAAGCATTTTGCATGGCATGAAATTTTCTACATTTCTTGATCCCTTGGGTGGAGTATCTAGACTCAATACCTATGAAGCACGGATACTCTATTTTGGCCTTTGTATCATGTATTGTACGCGCATCGGATATAGATACCCTCAGATATGCTCCGAATATGTATCCAATACATTTTTTTTAAGTATCCAGAATTTAACTTTATTTTTTGGTGTTCGGATACGTTTTGGATATGCTAGGATACGTTTCGGATACGCGTAGGGGTAAATATGTTATTACTTGAAATATGTGGGTTAAAAGGGTAATTAGGGTTTTATATGTGTTTTTTCCCAAATCGATCGACATAGAAGCTGCTCTCTGGTCGATGTCTCTATCGTCTCACGCTTTGGTGGATCTCTCTCTCTCTCTCTCTCTCTTCCCTCATCCCTCTAGTCCCCCATCTCACGCTGTTTGTATATGTATATATATAATAATCACATGTAATGCCCAATTCCCCATCCCTCTTGTCGCCCATCTCACGCTTTTTCATATTTTTACATTTAACGTATCTCCCAACATATCGTATCCGACTTTTTGGAAAAATCACCTATCCGCGTATCCGTATCGTATCTCGTGTCCGTGCTTCATAGCTCAACACATTAAAAGTCCACCTCCCAAACCCAAAATGAGAATAAATACAGACACTAATGGTTTGTCAAATCAGGAAATTGCCAATAATACTAACACCTATTAATGTAGACTTACAAATTTGTTGCCGATGTGTTCGATGTTAATCTCAAATACTCATCTTTGGATCTTTATTCAGCAGAGAATTGATGGCTTTCTAGCTGTACTAAGCATTACTGGAGGTAGCTTCTCGCCAAGATCACAGAAACTTCCTTTTGCAGTAACCAGTGTTGATGGAGATAACTACTTACTGTACTACGCATCAATAGATCTCAGCAGAATTGCATCGCATGACGACAGAGGCCAAAATTTCAAAAGAGGCGTTAGTAATGATGATTCACAAATTGCTACAACTCGTCTGCGTATTCCTATGAAAGGGCGTATACAGCTGGTTATAGTTTTTCTCCACCTCCTCCATTCATTTTTCAGTGTCTATAGTGAGAGACTTTTTGCTTTACAGTTTTTATAGACATTGTATGTTGCCTTAGTCTTCGTACGGGCTGGTAGAGTTTGTGTATACCTGTTGTTCGAATTTTTGTTATTTGAGTACGTAAATTATATCCAATTGAGTACCCTTACATAGGGATAGGGATATGCATGGTGAAACTATTATCTCGTTGAAGTGCTTCTTTTGTTGCTGATAAAGTAAAATCCTTCGTATGTTCTTCTATCTCCATAGAAGTAGCACTGGACGCCTATGCGCCAGAAGTATCATGAGGTTGCACTGCACCATATCATATTTTAATCGGAACACTTTTGTATTTGTGGTCAAGGAATCGGCTCTCACTTCCTAACTTTGTGGCTTCATTTACTCAGGTTCTAAGCAACCCGGAAAAAACACCTTTGCATACTTTCTTCTGTAACTATGATCTGAGTGACATGCCCGCTGGTACCAAGGCAAGTCTTATAACAAACAGTGCATATATTCTATTTCAAAGTAGCATGAATCATGCAGATTTTCCCTTTTCGGTTTTATAATATTTTTGGAAAGTTGTGCTATTTTGTCTCCATTGTCCCTTATAGTAGTATGCAAATCTTGTGGCTGTTCTTGGAGATATTGATATCAACATACTTTTTACAAATATGGCAAAGCCTATAGCTGTGAGCAGTCTACCTTGCTGCTACCTCAGCACCATAGTTTTTGAATAGATGTAGGGAGATGGGAGGAAAATGGAGAGAACACATCAGAAGGAAGAAATAGTCTGGATAACAGAAACAGATTTAAAAAGCACAGGATTATCTTTTAAGCTGTGATATCCACTTCAAATGGAAATACATTACTGCATGTAGGCTGCTTTTGTAATCCACGTTTGTTTTATTTTTGAACTTTTGCTTCATAATATGACTACGGACTTGAATTCAGCTGGTAATTATTTTCATCTTTGCCTCAAATTGAACTAGACATTCTTGCGCCAAAAGGTCTCCCTAGCCGCTTCTGGACCAGCTTCTCCACAGATCAGTGAGGGGCAGAAAAATGTGAACATAAATTCTGTTGATAAGGTGACTACCTCAGAAAGAAGTTCTACTGGTCAAATTATCAAAGAAATGGAGGGCTCTAATCCAATGTGTCCAATTGATATGGAAAATCTTTCAAATGATGGATATCATTTGGGGAAAATAGGTCCCCCTACGCTAATTGTTCAGAATAAATGCGAGAGAACTGGCAACAAACATTTCAGGTGGGCAGAGTTAGGCCAAGAGACCGAAGAGAAGAAGTCAGAACATGCTTGTCCAAAGGTCAATGAGAGTACTGTGAGTGTTGGGGCTCTTCGTTATGCCCTTCATCTCCGTTTCCAATGCCCCTTTCCTAAGAAAACTTCGAGATCAGTCCAGGGTTGCAAATTGGATCCTCTATCCATGCCAGAGAAGAGTAACTCGGATGCTGAAAAGGAACGCAAATTTTATTTGTATGACAATTTGAGGGTGGTGTTCCCCCAACGCCATTCTGATGCTGATGAGGGAAAGGTACGACATTTCAATTTCACACATTGGTCTTAATACTACTTCTAGACATGGTTCTCAGTTCTCTCGATTTGGCAAATTTATATATTTTTGTTGCATGGCCTTGTCCGCACCCAAGCTTGAGAGAGAGAGAGAGAGAGAGAGAGAGAGGTTTGATTTTTACGTTACTCTAAAACTAAGAATTAGCGTGGCAAATGGAAGGTTTTTTGGTGGGTTCAGTGTGTTGATGAAGAAACAAACAGGAAACTCTTATGAACCCAGTACCAATATCTAAGCGTGTTTGCATGGGCTAACAAGTCGTTTTGCTGATTCATCGCAGCTGAATGTGGAATACCATTTCCCGGAAGATCCAAAGTACTTTGATATCAGCAGCTGAAAGTTTGCATTATCTCTCAGTGTATGGTTTATTGTTATCAGTGTACATATACTGGTAAATTGCTCCTGTTCTTTTATCCTGAAACGGGAGCATTACAATTTACCTGTAAAAACTTTTCCTTAATCACCAATTATTTGGGAGTAATTTATATTTCATTTCTTTGATCTTCTAGTGCCAGTACTGTTAATTTGGCCAAATCATGTTTCATCTCTTTCGTTTCATATGTTATGACATACGAGCCCCAAAGTAAATGCCATTTCATAATGAGTCCTACTTAATCCATGCAAACTTCCGAACTCCACATAAATACATGATTATCGCAGTAAATTTAGGGTAGTTGAGTTCATACGTCATACTTACTACTCAACAAAGTCAGTTACGAATGACCAGCTCCGGGGCTGTGTGGAAAACCAATTGTAAGCTGTGTGACTAGTTTGGATGTTACTTTAGTGTAGACCCGATGAAATGACTTGTGGTGAAGTAACTTACTTTCTTGGGTGAAGAAAGAAAAAGATTAACAGAAAGCAACTTAATTTTTGTTGAATAATGTCACGGCATTAGCCAATTTCTCTCTTCTTCTCTACAGAACGCAATGTACCTCTGGAACCTCATAGTTCTTGACTTCTACAAATAGTTGTCTGCTTTATTATTGTTCCTCATTTCCAGTTGCCTCACTTCTCTCAAAATGAAGGTTGTTCAACACTAAATGGAATTTATCAATCCGAGGAGACAAACAGAAACAACTTAGCTAGATGGAAATGGTCCAAACATTCAATTGAATACTGATTGCGACAATGCCACTCTTGTCTGTGAAGCTGTTCTCAAGTATACAATCTGTATATGACAATTTTATAAAAAAACACCATCAGAGCCTACTGTCTAAGGTTAATCTGGGTAGTACAGATGAAGTTACAATCACAATTGCACAATTAAATTGCTATACTGAAATAGATTTATTTCAAAATCAGAGAAACAGTTGAATGGATACATGAAGAAGGAAAAAGAAAGTTGGGGGAAACAAGAGGATAACTAGAGCCTGTCAAATAAGAAGAGCCAAAACAAGCACTTCAACAATTGTAGTAATGAATGGAATGGGCTTCCACAGTTCCTACTGCATGAATTGGCTGCCTTGAGAAGATACGACTAATTCACAAGCAACATAACAGAACCCTTGATGATTGAGGATATCTGCAAGCCAAGCTCGGTACATAAATAGCTTACAAGTTGGGGCAGAACTACGATAAGCCATAAAGCACACATGATGTGTTTCCTTTGTGGAGTACATCTCTATCTACCAAGCAAAGCATGAAACTAACCTTCGACCGGGGTAACGGATTAAACTTCAAAGGATGGGACTTCACAATCAAATCCATGTGTCGTCTGATAAATTAACCGAGCCAAGATATTCCTGTATGGATCATTTTCTCTTTTCTCCTTCAGGTAATCCATGCATCTTTCAACTTCAGACTTGACTTCCATATACATTTCTTGTGTTTTCTCTCTGTCACGTAATTCCATCTTCCTCCCTTCACCATAAAATGATAATTGCATTAAGATCAAATGAGATAAAACCCACCGAAGAATATGCACTAAAATAAAACAGAAAACATATGCCAATATATATGGTTTAAGCATCCAATGGTACGTATTAGTCAAGCAGTTCCAAGTCCTTAATTTGTCAATTTTTAAAAATCAGCCTAACTCAAACTCGTACCCGCTGCATAAGCAAATTCAGCAATACATGTATTAATGAAGAATCTTGCACATGCAAAGTTTAGGACTGATCTACAGCAATGTGTTTGTGGGACTAGTAAACATCTACTACTAAGTACTGAGATTTTACTTATTTATATAAATGTTCATGAGTTTTAAGCATTTGGGTTGGCTCAGAGCCTACTGCCTAAAAGAACTCAAACAAAACAAGCCTTCTAAATTCTGGCCCAATATCGCCCTTAGAGTTGTACTACACTGGTTTGATCGGTTACAGGTTAAGCAGAAGATGAGCGTATTTTCTTGCATACACTCAACAGGCATGTGTGTGTGTGTGTGTGTGTGTGTGAGAGAGAGAGAGAGAGAGAGAGAAGGAAATAAGCTGCCAAACTAAATTGGGAGTAGTTAAAATTTTGTTCCCAAAGGACACAGCAACAAACTTCGCATTGCCATAATGCCATGAGATTGCATAGACATGAAAGATGCAAATATTGAGTTGAGCATCATTATTTACTTTGCCAGATTACAGTTACCGCATGTTCCTAATAACATATAAAAAGAGGAACTCATTACAGGTTATAAGACTATCTTTCCGGGAAAAGAAGTATAGCACTTCTACTAGTTAGGTTTTGGTAAGATCAGACCACCCAACAGGAAATACAGAATCAAAGCCTTGTTCCATTTTGAATTTACTAATCCTAGGACAGAACAGGTCAATGTTGACATCTACTCCAGCACGATAAACTAGAGGCAATGTTGAATACCTATGTTCCCCCACACAACAGTTATGAAGCACCTACATTTGCAAGAGCTATACCTGTTAAGTCACCATCGTCTACCTACATTGCCAGATTTTAAACGGCATTCATAAGTTCAAAATTCAAAAAAAACTTGGTATGTGACAAAGAGAATGCATGATTTAAACCCCTACATAAATTACTCCTGGGTAATTGAAAACAGACAAATACCAAAAGGCTGGTTATAAACGAACTATTTTATCTTTTATCTTTCATTTTTTAAGGAACATGAATTCTTCTTTGCGTATCCTAAGATGGACACATGGGTTTCAAGAATGGTCTCTTAGAAAAACATTTAATTTGTATCTTTCAGGTACGTATGCACCCAGACATTTCTGTTTAAGTACCATACCTTTTGTTTCTATTGGTTTCCCGAACAAGTAATAAAAACGTCCGGGAAGTTTAGGTAGCATTAGTGGAAAGTGTGGATCTTGGTTTCCAATCTCTCCATCAATGGTCGGCCTGTAATCACAAGATAACAATGACAGTAATATAATTATTTACGGGGACCTAAAAAGGAACCTGCAATAGAAATTTAATAAAACCCAAACATATTATATTATCATACAATACGAAGTAGACACAATACTGTGTATTTAGGAAGAGTATGCGACCAGAATGCTGAAGTGATTTGATCAATATCTGTTCACCGAACATTTTTATTACTGGAATGTGAACAACCCTTGCCTCGAAGGTTTGATTTGCTTCTACGAATTTGACAAGTCAAAAAAAGACAATCCCTACAATTCACAATCCAAGTTTACTTTAAAGTTTAAACAACTTGTAGCTAGATTAACCCTAATTCAACCAAATTTAACTAGGTCCATCATAACTGCTTGCAAATAAATCAAGCAACATACAAGAGATAGACAAGTAATTTCTAATGTGGAAAACCCCCCACGGGGTCAAAACCAATGGGACCTGGTCCAGAAGTTCAAGCACTAGGAACCAAAGATCGGTTACAAGAGATTTTACAACCTGAAATCGTGAATCCAAACCGCATGGACTTAAGTCTATCTAGCCAAATCCAAGAGCACTGCAACCCGACCTTGAATGCATTCGGAATCCACCAATGGCTTGATCTACTTGCCTTGAATCCTCAACCACGACAATCACATCCAGAACTCACTCGAAAGGTCTCCAACTTAGATGATAGACGACAAAAATCACTCTAGAAGATCTCCAATAACCCTCAAGGATCCATCCATAGATCTAGCTTATCTCCAATCACAACATGGATCCTCCCTCATAGGATGTTGTGAAGCTGTTAGCGTGGGACAACTGGAATTTTAAAGCCCATTTATAATAACCAAAGTGATTTTACTAGAAGTAACAAGTCTCCCAAAAGAAAGATAATGCACCCTAAACCTTCGCTCTGCCTTTTTAATTTCCCCAAAAATAGTCTCCTTACCAATTCTCCATGAATACTAATGGTAATCTAAACCCCAAACAACTATGTAAACTCCAAACCAAACTGAGCCTTATGTCCTAGTCAATTGGAAAACTTTATGGGATTCTTCCACAACTTATTTGTTTGGTTAGAATACTTTCACTGGGCTTCAGATTACCATGCAATTGACACCAAATTCTTGATATTACTGAAAAGGAAAAAGACTACTGATGAACATAAAACAAATGTTGTGTCAAGGCTGTCTTGTCCTTTCAAAACAATAGAAGTTCTGGAAATTTAGCTCAGAATATCCTCCTCCAGCAAAAGTTCACAATGATTCCTTTCCCACTGTATTGTAACTTAAAGTAAACTCCAGTAACTTTTTCACCATTTCCAATTCAGCTCTGCTTAACAATCACAGCTTTTAGGTCTACCGTTATGTGTCAGCTTGAACCCAGCGTTCTCAGTATGAATTATTTTATTCTGTTTTTGTAACTTTCTGAGAACCAATTAGCACCCAATGTTTCATCTTAACTGCTTAAAGTTTTCAAGAGAGTTCTTTCTCATAAATGAAATCTACTCAATTTTTATTAATTGATTAGAATTCTTTTATTCACTTCCTTTGATCGGTCACTACAGCATATAACAGCTACTTTCCCAAAATCGCTCAAGAAAATATTAAGACTCAATTTTTACTAGGAGGCCAGCAGTCCTGGAAGCTATTTCAAGTATGAGCTAAGATATTAATAAAGCATAAACAAAAATTTACATGGAGCAAGAGGGAAGTGTGAACCTCTGAGCCCGATAACAGCAAGAAAACCAAAGCATCTTATGAAGGTCAATGAAACCAAGAATGAAAGCTTAAAATACCTCAACATGACAATCCCTTCTTTCATTTTCTCAAATTCAGCCTTCAAAAAAGGAATCTGCTCTAGCATCTTCATTTGGTCCTCATAATCAAAGACAACCTAATTAAAGAAGAAGAATAAAATCACTTGTCTATCGAATGATTATTTTTAAGTTCCAAAAAGCAGGGAAAAACCTTTCAGCTTCAAATGCCTGAAGTAGCACCATCAGGACACATCAATACTAGGTAAGGCATTTTAATGGGTCCAATGTGTATTTCTTTATTTGGAGCTTCAATAGGCTACTCCAAATATCCGCCAGATGTTATTGCCCTTGGACCACATAGTCCTTTGTAGGGAACCATCACCTATATCGGGGCTGAAGATAAGTTCTCACCTCGTGCTATGAGCGGTAAAGAGTATGTTTAGCCCCACTAAGTGGGTATGGATACTTCAACCCAAGCATTGCGTGAGGAACTCCAAGTACTTACGCATTGAACCAACCACTTGGTGGTAATGGGTTCAATATGTATAGTTGGACAAGCACCCAACAAACATGTAACTCAGGATGAGACTCCCCACTAGGCCACTTATGTTACTTACGCAACAGAACCCAGTTCGTTTGAAATGAGTTAAATGTCCACAATGAATTCCGTATTACATGAAGATATTTATCCTGGGAAATAAAAGTTCAATAAGAAGTAATGGATATTTAACTGAGTCCACATGTCAAAGAGCTCCAAGAATTGCATAGATCAACGATTGGAGTGTGACACCCCTTCCTAACATGCATGTGCATTTCATATGATAGTGCATTTCGTACATATTTTTATTTAATAAGTCATTTGGTGCGTGACATGTCATGTTATTAATAATACATGGATAGTTTGAGTGTAGTATAGTCCGCATTAAATACCTTGTGTGTTTGTGTTCCAAGTATGTGTGTAGTTTGTGGCCTAAAAAAAAAAAAAAAAGAATTAGAAGTCAAGAGGAGGAGGGACGTGGCTCTTAGGGGAGAAATGGCCCCCTTTGGTTTTAATTAGCCTCATTAATTACTTGTGGAAAAATTAACAAAGGGGACACCTCATTGCCTTAAGGGGTAAGAACCAAAGAAGACCAAGACTTCTTTTCTGCCTATAGTCACCGAAGAGAGAGAGAGAGAGAGAGAGAGAGAAGGAGGAAGTGAGAAGTTTGGGAAAAATTCTGAGAAAGGTACGAATTTTCTTCCATAATATTTTAACTCGTAATTTTATGATATTTTAACCGTAGTTGTATTTAGGTGTTATAGAGATCGTGCTAAATTTTTAGAATTTTCCGTGAAGTATAGAATTTGTTAAAAATGTTTTACCGATCTGTTGTTTGTTGAAACTGGTTGCTGGCAGCACTGCCACACTTATTTTCATTCCACTTGATTTGTTAGAAACTAGACACATAGGGCTTTAGAATATATAAGTCAAACATCCTAGTTATTTCTGAGATATAGCAGTTTTTAGTTTGAAGTTGGAGAAAAATCTGTTTTTGTAAATTTACAGCAAGTTACCGATCTGTTTGGCGTTGGTTTAAAAATAGCTACCAAGCTCGGCAAATTCTGAATTTTTGATATGATGTTTCTATATGTGTCTAGTGTGTGTGGTAAAATTTCGTGGAAAAAGGATGCGTAGATTAATTCTGTAAATTCAGAGACCATAAGGCTGTTATAGTGTTTCATGCATTTCACTTGCATTTAAGCATGGGGGGTGAACGCGAGACTTATAAACTATATTTTTAGGCGAGGAGAATGTAAGGAGGATCATGGTTACGTCTCCAGCTCGTTGATGATAGAGCCTATAGTGAAGTTGGTCTTTTTGTCAGGTGAGAATGTACAACTTCTATAATAAATTGAAATGTTGTGTTTTTCAAAGTTGTTTTGTGATTATTACTGTTGTTGAAAACTCTCCTTATGTTTTCAAGTATATGTTGGCAATATTTTTGTTTGGATGGATCAAATGATTTTTGTGATGGATCAAATGATTTTTGGTGGGTGGAAAGAGAATTTTTATGCCTCTTGTGCCAATGTTTGTGTGAGCGGCAAACAACTGTGAGGTTTTCCAGTAAGCTTTTACTTACCTTTGTGGATGTGCTATTTGTTGTGAGACGACAAACAATTGTGAGGTTTGCCGAGCCCTTTGTGAGATGGCAAGCAATTTGTGAGGCTTGTTGGTGAGCTTTCCTTACCTTTTGTGGGCTGCACCTACCAATGGTGATAAAGAATGGCCCTCGTCACTGCCACTATATGTGAGCCTGTGAGCGAAGTTACGGTACAGTCCTAACTTTTGGTCGTGAGGTAGACGACTCGTTGGCACACTTGGTAAATTTTATGTGTTATTGTTATGAGGAATGGGTGAGAATATGATTATTGAAATCCTCTTTGGGATATGTTGTTGAAATGAGTTTTGTGAACGGTTGAAAATTTCATGCAGTGGATGATATTTAGAACTTCGATCCATCTAAGGTGTTTAAGCATTTCTTTTTATTATGTTGCTAACGTACATTCTCCTATAACCTTTTTGATTGTAGATACTTGGATGAGCTAGTTGTCGGTCCAACTACAGTGTCAGTCAGGTGTTCTTAGTAGTCGTTTTTGTATCTTAGTCAGACTGTGGGTGTTGTGTAAATATTGGTTTGCAAGGGTAGTGTGGCTGTGTAGTAGTCAAGAACTTTGGACTTGGATAAATATTGGGGAGTCGTGAACACTTAGATTGTGTATAACTATGTTGTTGATGTAATTATATATGTTGTGCACTTCTGTTGTGGGTTGCAATTATTTTTATTTTATTTTATCTCTTATGGATGCGGGTATCCCGAGATGTGTATAGGTAGTGTCAGGTGTCCTACCACTTTGGGTAGGCTAGGTCCTGCCGGAGTGGGGTGTGACATGGAGACACACCCGAACATGGCATTTCATGAAAATGAGACAAATTGACTACCTAAATAAAAATATGAAATGCAAACGGACATATTATTGGTGATTATAAAACTAAAAGCCGTAACAAAGAAGAAAGTTTGAGAAGTTAAGTTTCAGGCTTACCTGAGCCAAATCATCTTCTCCAACAGCACCAAAAGGTATAATTGTTGCTCCAAATCTTGCTGCCATTCTGACAAACTCTGATCGTTCTGGCCAGAACAACTTGTATTCCTCACCCTGGAAAGTACGAATAGCTGAGTATAAGAGTAGGAGTTTAAACATAAATCTAGACACGACAATGTACCACACATTTCTGTCTAGGAGTAAGCAAGATAGTTACACTAAGGCCAAGCAGAAAATACGTGCCTCCATATTACACCAGAATTGGTAAATATTATTCCATACAGGGGTTAAATAACTACAGAGACAAGAAAAGATAGAAGATCCAAAATAATGAAATGAACGGAAAGATGTTGCGATTAATGAAACTTTACTATAGTCCATAGATTTGTCCCTGCAACTTAAAAAATGATGCTATCATCCACTTCGACTACCTTCTATTTTCGAAGTGACTTATTTATGAAGCAAGCAAGGAGGGACCATCTCAATGGCATCACATTTATATACAATTCTAAGTCTGCACTTGTTAAAATGGAAACTCAATTTGCAATGGAAGGGAACATCCGACTGGTAATGTGTTGATCAAGGCATGATGCATCTACTAAAATCTTACCTTCCGATGAAGAGCCTCACGCACACCTCCTGGATAAAGCAGCACATGGGAATCCAAAGAAAGAAGTTTATAGAAGTTACTTCCTGATACAGGAACTGCCCCCATAACTCGTATTGTGTCATATGCTGATACATCAATTGCGGGGCTCGAACTCTCAAACAACATTGGATGTGCTATCCCTCGCACAAGAATGTTTCTTTCAGCCCAGAAACGGGTTATCAATGAAATTACTTCTAAACCCAACAACATGTGATAGCCAACAAACAAGACCGGTCCCTTGGAAGGAATCCCTGCAAGGCCTTTCACAATCTTCCCATTCTCTAAAGTTGACAGCATCACAGGAGCAGTAGCCACCTCAATCCATCTAGGAATTCAAAAAAAATTGTGAAGCAATACTAAACTCTTAATGCGGAAACACAATCAACTACTTGAACACCTCAAAAAGAAAAGAAAAGAAAATGTTTGGAAAACTGCCAAGTACATATTAAGCACCAATAGCTAATGGAAAAAATCCATAATAGCAAGCCTATAACAGATGCCACCTTAAATCTTATTGGAAACTAATAATTATGGTGTTTTCAAGAAACACGTATCTCTAACTTGGTAAGACCGCACTGAAAATAAAATGTCTTATTCCCACGTATAGTAGTGTTAAGCCACTGATGGACAAGTTACAATGCCAAATTCAATCATTATCATAGCAAAGAGCTAAGTTACAGTTATGAGGTTCTTTCAGACTACATACTTGCATGTTTCATATACTTTCTTGAACTCAGAAGGGCTTGGTGGAAAGTAATCAGAGCCATAGTCATGGAACTTTGCACGGCGATAGAAACTAGTGCCTTTTATGATAGTTACCAGATCAACGCCATCTTCCTGTGAGATATTGGGAAACGCCATAGTTACATCAATAACACACAGACACACACACAGACACAGACACACACACACACACACACAGATTTACCAAGAGTATGGCATGATTGCTGTCACTGAACTTCCGAATCTCACATTTTGGCAACATACGACGAAGTCTTTCACCTTCCTCTTGACTTGGTAGTAACTGATCCTTCCCACTGTAAAGCAACAACAATTCACACATGAGATTAACAAACACTGATAGGTTATTGAACAAACATTTGAATGCAATGCAATAAGTCTGTATGGAAAATTCTCTAAGTTCCAGATGATTAGGAAAGACTTAAATATCGACACTTCACCAAGAATGCCACGTGATATAAGTGAATTCCGACAAAGAAGCAAGTATTAATTACATCAGTACAGCCGTTACGGCTACTATTCATGAACATATATGTGCAAACTACTTTTTGCTTGTGTTTCTTGATCAGCAGCACGAAACCAGTATGCTGTGTTATTATCTTCTCCAAAATAAGTGTAGGACTGCTTCTGCCCTGGCACTGTTGCTATTTCCTTTCAAAAATATCTCAACCGTGGTCACAATCATAAGTTGAACAATAGGTGTATTGGCCATGGGTGTGCCTTGTATTTGTTCGCCGTCTCATTAATCCCTATTCTTACTGGTAACAAAGAAAAGGTGAATCAGTAGGAGTTACAAAATTCACCTCCATATTCTTCTCACAACACAATCTATAAATTGACATATACAAGATCCAAAATGGAAAACTAGAACGCAACCAAGAGGTCTAAAAGTGTCATTGACTTCCATAACGGTTTAGCTTTCAATCTTAATAATAGGCTAATAGCTTTAGAATGGCTTTCCCTTAATCATTTGAGTACGACGGCTAGAAATGAAGACCTGGAAAGTATTAGCGTCCGTGCTTTGACAGCATGTAGACGTGAATTTGCATATGCTGAAGCTGATCTGAGCATCTGCAGCTTCCAGAGAAGTGTGTCTCCAGTTACAACTTCAGCCAGGACCTGTGACCTTAATAGTCAGCACTTCTACAAAAATTGGCACCATATGATAATTGCATTTGAAGACCCAAAACGAAATGAAAAAAGCATCACCTATGATTAAACACTATTGAATTCCCACTTATTGAATTCTTACAGAAATGTAAAAGAGGGCATAGCATCCATGTTGGTAACAGACACCACAAGTCTAAACAAATTCCGAGGGGACATCTTTTTCGTGTATAAAAATTAAAAGACCATCAAACTAGGTATGGAGAATTAGTGCCCTTTTTTGACCAATGACATAAACATATCTCTTCAGATCCTTCAACAAGAAGAAAACTTATCAGCACTAAATTTTTTCCATCCACATGCAAAAGTAAATCTTACAGAAAGGTAAGATGACAAATCTATAATAGCCTTGGATAGCTCTCCCACTGTTTGTTGCATAGGGAGCCCTTTCTCCACTGTAGCCATCACCATCCTCAAAGGTGCTCCTACAAGTTCAAAATTCAGTTTCCTTGGAGAAAAGTATCTTGCATTTTTAATATCTAACAAGACATCCTTATTTCGAGCGCTATAATAATTTTCTACTTTGAAGGGGAAATGAAATGCATTAAAATAACTTCTCAATATCTATTTCTATCACAAAAAGGCTTATTTGCTTCGAAATCAACCTCAAGAACACGCTAAAAATATGAGGTTATCTGCAATTCCAAGTATCCAAGGTTCAGAACTTCAGGCAGCAAGCTTGAGGGCTAAAAGAATGTGGAATATAACAATTTGGGTAAGAGTGCGATCCAACCACAGTGAAGAATGGTAAAAGCAATTTAAGTTTTGGATTTCTCTGCAGTTACTAGTAGGAAAGTTCTTTGGGTGCACAACTCCAATCACCAATTGTCATGACCTCATTTGTTGGGTAAAACACCAGCATAAGAGTGACTGGTCCTACGTTTTAAACCAAGCACATTCAGCAATGGGCAGTTTTTGACAGCCCAATCTGATCTATTGCAAGCTTCCTTTGGAAATCAATCAGCAACTACAGTAGTTGAAGACAAAAAAGATTTTATACACAAGAAAAGCAAACCTGTCAATAAACTCAGCAAATATGGCATGCTAAAATGAAGCTGCTCAGGCATTATTTCCAGGAAAGGTAGTAAAGGTTGTAGTGGTGACTTGGCGAAACATGTAGCTGTCAGACAAACATAATGCAAGAGGGATAGTGAAAGTTCAGACATTGATGAGAATTGAGTGTCAGAGCTCCTTTTAAAATGATGATCGGCAAGAAACAAAAGTCTCACCTGGGTTGGCCAGAATTAACATAATATCAATATCAGGGTTCCTGGCAGCAACAGCTAGGGCAAGGCATCCCCCAAGAGACTCTCCAACAAGGTATATGGGTCTGCTTGGTGAATGGTAGTTCTCTGACCTAACCGTTCTCTCAACCAGCTTCACCAGTTCTGAACCAAAAGAAATAGAAAGGGGACATAATTAGCACATTGTCATTTGATACTATTGTTAATGAGATATTCAGCATGGGTTCAATCATCAAAAGACAATAACAGGTGCATTAGAATGCCCCAGAATTTCTAATTTTCTTGACTAGCAGAATGGATAACTATTGGGTATGGAAGTTGTTTGCTCAGAATTCAGATGTTCCATAACAAGTGCTTCTATTTTCCCTACAATTCACTCTAGGCTCTAAGGTGAAGTTTAAAATGAATATAGTGAGCCAGGGCGGAACCCAGGGTATACACATTGTACAGCCTAGGCTACAAGAGTACAAGTATGAAGTGTGAGAAGAAGAAAAAGAGTTACCTGTAAATGGTGTCCGATCCGTGATAGGAATGTGCAGGCACCACAAATCAAAAATCCTTCATTTCAGGTAAAAGAAAAAAGAGAGAGGGGAGGTAATTAGATAGAATACCGACAATCCAAATAAAAAAAACAGAGTTTGATATCATGATGCGGAGGCATTTTCTCATTAGCATTTTTTGTTCCTTTTGAAATCCCTTTTCTCCCAAAACAAACAGAGAGATTGTTGTTTCCACTGCCGGTGGAAACAAAAGTTTCCTCCAAATCAATTGCATTGCGCCATGTGTCCAAACAGTGGTCCCGAATAGTAGAACATGGACATGTAGCACAATGCAACCGATTTGGAGGAAACTTTTGTTTCCACCGGCGGTGGAAATAATGTAAACTCAAACATGTTTATGCATGTTGGCTAATGTAATGAAGGAAATTCAAAATTAGGAGAGATGGAAAAGAAATTACTCTCCAAGTCTTTGATGATGCAACATAAGTCCAAGTCCCACGCCATCAAACCCTGGTCAATTCCGTTTAAAACACGATAATGTAGTTCAGCACTGAATAATGTCAAGCTTTTGGCAAGCTTAAAAAAGAAAAGACAAGAAAAGTGAGTATTATTAGGACATATAAAAGGTGCAAAGCAAAGTTTCGTTATGTGTGTCACAACCGCTGCTATGATTCACATACTTATTACAATTTTACTTATCTCAATTCGCTTTAATCATTCACTACTACAGCTCCAACTACCAGTACAGCCTTTTGTGAAAGGAAAAAGAAAAAGGTTTCAACTTTTATGAATGACATCTTTTTACTAGTAAATTAGAAGCAGGAAAAGTTACTACTAGTAGCAATTACTACTAATAAGGAAGAGTCTGAAGAGTTGTTACCAACCGGGCAAAAAGAGCAAGAGAGGAGAGTCGTCAGATCGAGCCCCGGACTCCAACGGTGAAAACCAACGAGGCGGCCCACCGTCATTGGATCTCGTCATACCAATCGACTGCTCATAGTAATCCTTCAAAGTAAACGACGACGACGACGACTCAGCCTCAGATTTGGCCACCGAGTCGTACTGTTTAACCTCCTGCGTGGCTCCAGAGGAGCTCTTCTGTAACCTCCCGTTGTTAGAGCCAGTACTAGTAGTAGTCGTCGTCGTCGTTGAACTTTGTACGGTGGAAGTTGCAACCGAATGGCCAGCCGAAACCGACGCTGCTTTGGGCTGTAATTGGGCAGTGGTGCGAGGAATGCGGGTGCCAAGCGGCGAGTAGGAGGCGGCCCAGAAAAGTCCTGCTCCGGTTGCCGTCATGAAGGTATCCTCCTCCTGAGTTCTGTGTCTTGTTCGTTAATGTAGCATCTCCCTAGCCGTAAATATTTAAACAACTGGACCAGTAATTTGAGTTGACATTTTTTGTCGGTTTTCATAACTAATTTACTAAATTTATCAGATTAGAGGAGACGCCAGATGAATTACTCCTACTAAAAAGGAAATTTGTTTTAAGTGGATTCGTCAAGATTTTGGACATAAATATATTACCGAAAATAAGAGAATCATAGAGCCGGTGAATGGAAGACAGCAGAACTTTCTATAATGCACGTCAACTGTTAAAGACGAGAGAAGACAAACTTTCCACAAAAAATGCGTGTGTGGAACCCACACACCATGTGAGTGTGTTATTCACCTTGTTGTCTATTTTTGTTATGTACCTAGCAGTACTAGTGATGTCATGCTTATCAAAAAATGTATTATAGTTGTAAGCATAATATCACTTTGTAGTGGGATCTACACCAATTTAACCAACAGAAGGGAGGGTTTTATTTAAGGAGGGTGAACAAAATTGCACTCAGAAACTTGTGAGGGTGTGTAAAATGTGGAACCTGGGGGCAGTAGTGGCCGTCGGTTCGGCAATCTCGAACTAATTTCATTTAATTTGGACCGTTAATTGCCGAACCGACGGCTGTGATTGCTCACTACACGGGTCACCAATTTTATTTAATCTAGATCATTAATTGTTGAACCGACGCCGTGATTGCTACTACACGAGTCACCCCCAATATAAATATACGGTTGGTTGAAGTGCCGTGGAAAGAAACGTAATGCATTGCCATCACTGAAAGGGACAACGTTGAGTATCACAATTGAAGTCTGTTTTCTTAAAGTAATTCGACCTGTCCATCCGAGTCATTTTTAAGACCACTCAAATAGGAACCACCACTCAAATAAGAACCACATACGCGTTCATATATTTGTCACTGAGGTAAGTTATCGCGTTCGGGTAATGATTTGATCAGTTGTGGATCAGGATCTGGTATGGAGTTCAAAACAGGAGTTAGTGTAAAGAGCTGCAAAATTGATTCATACCATTTTGCAACTAAAAATTTCCATTCCTCTGATGGGCTGTTGGAGAGTTTCTTCAAGACCTTGTGATTATAAATCCGTAATTTGGTATTGTTGTTGTTTTGAGAGACTAATAAATGGATGTTGAATGGAAAGTTTGTATCTTACAACAATAAATTATACAAAAAAAAAACTATGTCCTAACCCCTAAACACAAACAGCAGAAGTTTACAAAAATAATGGAAAAAGAAAGTAAAACACTTGCGGTAGAGGCATGGCCATCATCATCCTACACACCGTCGAATCAAGTAAATCGTCTTGGTTTGATTATTACAATGGTCAATGAATCATTGCATGAATAAACATATATGGCTGGTATAACGTACCATATTAGCAGGAATTTTAACGCTGCTGAACTCCGCTTCCCTCCCCCAGTCCCTCCATTTTCTGTTTTCAACTTCTTGCTTGCTTTTCTGGGGAAAATGGATCATGTATGGATACATAAATCTGATACCGTGGAAACTCTGGGTACTGTACAGTGGCCAACTCTGGGTAGCGGACGACGTTGTATCTATATCTGGGAGGGAGCGTACCGTGTCGCCTCTACGAAAAGGACTCCCCTTTGACAAGAAAAATTATCACAGCTCAAACGTTGGGACTTCAGAATCAAAACCATGAGTGGCCTGGAAAATTAACCGGGGCAGCAATCCTCTGTAAGGATCATGTTCTCTTTTCTCCTTCAAGAAAGCAAGGCATTTCTCAACCTCAGACTTCACTTCTAGATACAGTTCATGCGCTTTGTCCCTGCTCCTTAATTCATCCTTCCTCCCTTCGCCACCGAATGAAATCAAGAGTCAGAATTGAAAAGTCAAGAAAGAATACTTTAACAAACTTTAAGGAAGAAATAACAAAAATTATCTTGTTAGAGTTCAGCTAAAGCACCAAGGGGAGTGGTAGCCCAGTAGTAGGCGCCAAGTCTTCCCATGCATTTGACCGAGGTTCAAACCTTACTAACAACAACTAACGATACTGACTTTCGCAAGCCAGGGCACAAGCATCTCATAACTGCTCTAAAGTCTTGGCTCTTTGTAGGAAAAATTTACACTCCCATCACCAAACTCATTGTACAAAGTGGACTGGAATGTCTGCATAACTCAATAAGCCAAACTCATAAACCACTGTTGCTTCATCACGATCACTATAGGTGGAGTGCTTTAGCTTGATACTCTATGTCCTACTACTATCACTTGTTATTTGAATTTGGTTGGTTCAGGCAATCGCACCACCAACTAAAAACAGATTCCTTGAAAGTTTGACACGGAACTGAGGAATGAGTGACAAAAGAACATGATAAATTAGGAGAGAGCTGCTATAAGCATGTTTATTTATAGGTAGACTCTATTTCCATTAGCCAAGAAACATCAACAATTTAACTCCAAGGGCATGAGAGAGAGAGAGGGAGAGAGTAAAACAAGTTGAGAAATAAACGAACCCACAGGTACTGCACCAATAATCAAGACATGAAAATGACATAGCACACAATTCGTACGTCACTTGTAAAAATAAATGGAAGTACAAAGTCTTTTCTTGTGTACTAAGTTAAGTTAGATTAAGTTCTCCATCTAATCAAACATGATCTTCGCATTGACAAAACAATTTCAACTGATATGGTATGACTCTGAGGTTAACTAGACAGATTTATACCCCAATCAATAAAAATGCTGAACAAGAATTTACCATGGGTCATATAAGATAAGTGAATGAGGACTTTTATTTTCATTCATAATTTTTCAGTTTGGTGAACTACAGGGCTATTTCAACTTACATCAATGAATTACTTTCATTAAACACAACTAATGACATTATTCGAAAGAATTCTACCAAAAACCTGAGAATGTTCCTGGAGCTCTGAGTTAGGGGGGGGGGGGGGGGGGGGGGGGGGGGGGGGGGGGAAGTTTACGGTGCTGGAAAGAAAAATGAAAATGGGGGTCAGTCGATATCTACCTTTTGTTTCAATTGGCTTCCCGAATAAGAAATAGAAACGGCCAGGAAGCTTGGGTAAGATAATTGGAAGGTGCACATCCTGGTTCGCAACTTCTCCTTCGATGTCAGTTCTATAATCAGAATATCGCATCAATAGTCAAATAATAAACCAAGCAATACAAAGAACCATCTCAGAGATCCAGAGAAATCTAGCTATAAGTATTATAAGTAGAGCCTCATGGAATGCATATCTGATGGAAGTTTCAAGGATTTGTCCTTTGCTAAGTCTATTTTGGACTGTCAAACACATCATGGAGCATAAAAAATCTTGAAAATGGATGAGGCTGGAGAAAAATCAAGCTTAAATTGCACGTTTCATGAAATACGATCTATTACTACCCTGGGCATCCTTTGTCATTCGTATACTCTCATCTGTCTCCTCATTACCACTTGTCACTATACTATTTGATCAACAAAATTGTTCAATTACAGCAAACGTTTTGTGCAAACCATTAACATTGCAAATACAAACCACTAACATTGCAAATGCTGCGATTAAGCACATCATTATGGTGTTAACAAAACCAATATAATGTTGTAAATAACCTCGATCGTGGTGGGGCTCGTGTGAGTGTGGTGAGGGAACAAAGAGGTAGTTGGCAGGAAAGGGAGGAGTCAAGACCAGCAAAGATTGGAGTGTTGTTATGCATAATCTCTCTACTCGTGAAATCGAAAGAACTACCACCAATACATGAAATCGAAAGAACTACCACCAATACATGAAACAATTGATAATACCTCAACTTCACAGCCTCATCAGTAAGGTCTGCTATCTCAGCCTTAAAATAAGGAATCTTCATGAGATCATCATAATCAAGTAATACCTAACAAAAGAAAACATGCAAAATATTAAAATATTCAACTGTTGCTTCCACCGTAGTAGAATATCCAAAATCCCATGTTTCCACCCAAACTCAACAAAACAGTCTGAAGCATACTTTTAGGCATGTCCAACAAGAAAATATGAGAGCAACAAGAAAATTTAAATTTTTAGAGAATGTGAAAAAGTATAAAGGACATTTGGTGATAATCGTGAAAGCACCAAGGCACTGAGTCACAAAAAGACTAAGATAATTTTCACTAGCTAGAATCTTTGGAATTCATGCTTTAGAAGGATGCGTGGATAAATACATGCAGCCACAACCGGAGACTGATCAATAATCAGTTGGATTGATCAATAATCAGTCAAAGAAAAAGTGCCAAGGAATCTCTTCAGAAAAAAAAAAAAAGAAAAAAAAAAGTGCCGAGTAATGCTGAAGTTCTCACACTTACTTGGCTAATATCATCTTCACCAACAACGCCAAAAGGTATAATTGTTGCTCCAAATCTCGCCGCCATCCTTACAAACTCAGATTGTTCTGGCCAGAATAACTTGTACTCCTCACCCTGAAAAGCGTGACAATTTAAGAGTTATATTAATCTGAAGTTCTTAACTAGACACAGATGACATTTCCTTGCAAAACTACTGGTGTATGTATTGATGAACTCATTCTCCACGCGAAAGATGTAAAGTATACACAAAAAGCACATCAAGATTCCTAAATGAAATTAGAGGGGCCAAACTTCTCTCCCATACAATTGTTTCTTTCCTAGTAAAAAAGGGGGATAAAAATCATCACAATTAAAGGTCGTCACTACTTGTCTAATGTTGTCCTCATTAGTAGAACAACATGGTTTTACTTCATTACTTGCCGTCCTTTTCCTTCAAATGAGCATCAGAAATTAGAACACTAAAAAGATGGCATACATACTACTACGGGAACTAAAAGTAGAAGAAACATTGGACTGTAGAATGTAGACTAAGGTACAATGTACATTCAAAGCTTACCTTTCGGTGAAGAGCCTCACGCATGCCCCCTGGATACAGTAGAACATGGGACTTTGAAGCAAAAAGTTTATAGAAATTAGTTGCAGATACAGGAACAGCACCCATCATTCTGAATGTATCGAAAGAGGATAATTCGGGTAATTTTCCCTCTCTCAATTTTCTGAACATCATGGGATGGGCTATCCCTCTCAAAATAATATTCCTTTCTGCCCAAAAACGTGATACCAAAGGAGTCAATTCCCAGCCTAATAACATGTGATAGCCAACAAACAAGACCGGCCCCTCAGAAGGAATCCCCCCAAGGCCTCTCATAATCCTTCCATTCTCTAAAGTTGAGAGCATCACAGGACTAGTAGCCATCTCAGTCCATCTGTAATTACACGAATATATTATATCAGTAAGATATTATCTGTCAATAATTTACAAGAATACTGCATAAATTTTAAAGCAGCTTGCAAAAACAATGGCTTCGGATATGTCAAGTGGGCTATGAGCATAGTTTACCAGTGGAATAAGGGTAAACACCATAAAAAAACAGAGTAGAATCGAACTGTGAGTAATGACATTATCAAGAAGTATACTCTTGAAATCTGCATAAACATTTCCTATCATCAACTTTCTATATCAAGTGTATACAAACGTTTAAGTTTGTGAACATGCTGTACAAACGATGAATTTGAAAGACCAGTTTCTGTGGCTAAAAACCAACCATATGTCCATATGGAGGGAGATGCCATAAGGCATAAACCAACAAGTGACCTTCACAATTATCTGTATCACAAAGATCTTTTTTACAGTTGAAGTTTGAAATTATTGGTTACTCGATCGAAGTTTCAGTTACCTGGATGTCTCACGTATTTTTTCGAATTCGGAAGGAGTTGGTGGCATGTAATCTGAGACATAGTCAAGATGTCTAGCACGGCGATAGAAGCTAGTACCCTTTATGATCGTGACTAAATCAACACCATCTTCCTGCAACATATTTGTGGAAGGTAAGTGAAAGTTAAAGTAGAAGGGTCGCATCCCATTAAGGTCGTTCTAGCATTTTCTGTCAATTGCAAAAAAAGACGGGAAAAAAGGAAGAGAGAAAAGGCTTCAGTAATTGCTTAGATTAACCAAAAGCAAGAGAGAAAGGGAGAGAATTCATCCTACTAAGAAGAGTGCATGCCCGCTGTCATTGAACTTCCGAATCTCACATTTCAGCAGTGTACGACGAAGTCTTTCACCTTCCTCCTCACTTGGTAGGACGAAATCCTTTCCACTGTAAGAAACAATTTTACAACCTCCACCGTAAGAAAAGGACCCAAAAATGGCAAAACACCAATGCTACCTCTTTTATAAAACTAACTCAAGCAGATCAAGCCCTATTAAGAGAACAAGAAGGTCTACTGATGCCAGGCAGAGGAACAAACCAAGGAAAAGCTGGGAAATGGAAATGGGGATATTTGAGACATTGGCCAAATTAGTTTGGTTAAGTCTTAATATGTAGTAGGTCTGGATTTCTTTTAATATTTTAGTATGTTCAAAAGTCAAAGACATTCTGAAACTGTATTGAGCCGGGGTTTCAAGCATTGGTCATAAGTAGTTTTGCTAGACAAAGTTATAGACATAATTTGGGCAAGCTCTACCATATTTGAAATGCCTGCAAAATGTCAAGTTCTAGATTATATAGCATTTTATAGTCACTCCGGCTGTGGTAATTGTCATCCCAAGGGTTCCAGCTCGTGACCTAATAAATTTTTTTTTTTTTTTGTGGGTAAATTCGACCTAATAATTTGACAAATGGTAAACTGCATTTTTCATATATTTATTGCTAAGCCAAGAATGAAAGGTAAAAAACGAACTCTGGGGTGGTTTCCACCATCAACCGTGGGCAGGTTGTGAATTGTGATGTGTTCTCTTGGATGAATCTCTTAGTTTTTCCTTTCATTTATTTTTTTTTTCCTCATTGAAATCCTCCAGCAAGCACAATGAACTGTGCAGCATGTTTGGCAACCTTATCACAAGCTGCCTCATAAAACTCAATGGTGAAGCAGACAAGATTCACTTTGCTTCCAAAAATTTGCTGGAGGACTATCAGTCAGGCATATATATCAATGTCTGTAGAATCGTAACGATTTAAGGATTTAAGACAGTTAAGGAGCAACATTTGCGTTCCAGTGAATCCAGGTCAAATTCCTAGAATCAGTTAACTGAAAGTGATTGAGATGAAAACAGTTGAAGACTGAAAACCTGGAAAGTATTAGTGTCCGTGCTTTGACAGCGTGGAGACGTGAATTGGCATATGCGGAAGCTGACCCAATCATCTGCAGCTTCCAGAGAAGCGTTTCTCTAGGAAGGATATCGACCAGGATCTGTGAACATAATCAGAAATTCTCTCACAAAACTAAAGGTACAAGACAGAAAAATGTAAATTCAAGCATCAAGATGAAATAATACTCAAAAAAATAAGTAGGAAGACATTCCTTCCTTTACACAAGAAGCTAGAAAGCTACAATTGAACTAGAAACAGTAGAAAAAATGCTAGGACTAAGCTGCCTGCCAATAATGGCATAAAGCAGAAGCTAAGGGAGGAGGCTTAACAATGAGGACTTGGGAGCCTTTTGATCCTAATATCAAACATAATTTTCTGGAGCACAGAAGCAGGGGGAAAAACATAACGCCAGTACACTCGATACTGTGAGAGTAAGCAAGACAGGTGTGACATATCCATGTTGGAAACGAGGCACTTCATTGGTTGACAAAAATTGTATGGAGAAGAAGAAGCCATCCACATCATTATAGTATCCTTGATGTAATCTAGACAATACATATGGAGAAGAAGGAGCCAGACACGGATTATGAACAGTATCCTCAAAGTAATCCCCATTAGGCAGAGCAATATTCTGATAAGATGTAATGATGTATTACTCTGTGGTTCACCTATCTATCCAAAGGCAACGTTGTGAATCTTACAGAAATGTATGATGAAAATGCTCCAAATTGTTCAGATAGTTCTCCAACTGTTTGTTGTAGAGGAAGCCTTTTCTCCATGGTAGCCATCGCCATCTTCGAAGGAAGACCTAAACATAACCCTTGCAACATTCACTATCGATATCTCATGGGCATATTTAATTTCATGAAAAAAGTGTGCTCTACCAATACTAAACTTCAGTAAGATTATCTTCGAGTATTTAAGATAGCGGTTAATACTTCCAAGTTGGTCAAAGGTTCTTGTTTCTAAAACTACAGACAAAGATCAAATCCAAACAAGAATGTGGTGGATTCTACTCTGCTTCAAGAACACAAGTAGGGAGTAAACAACCATGAATCAAATGACTGCATTCGACAACAATATTCAAGAAGCAACCAAAAGAGCTAGAACACCAATTGTGCAGAATGAGGCAAGCAAACCTGTCATTAAACTCAGTATATATGGCACAGTGAGATGGAACTGCTCGGGCATGATTTGCATTAAAGGTATTAAAGGTTGTAGCGGTGATTTGCTGAAAGACGTGGCTGCAAAAAACAGTAGGTGGAAAAAGTATGAAAAAACACGATATCTATAAGTTTCCTCCACATGATGATTCTTACAAGGGAGACTTCCAACCTGGGTTAGCCAAAATAAGCATCAGATCAATATCAGGATTACGGGCAGCAACACCTAGTGCAAGGCATGCTCCAAGTGATTCTCCCACAAGATATATGGGTCTGTTTGGAGAAACATAATTCTCTGACCTCACTGTTTTTTCAACCAGATCCACCAGGCCTGAACAAGAAGTTGGAAAGACAATATCACCGTGATGTCACATAAGACATCTCACTCCAAACTAAAAGAAGCGATCATGTTCTTCATCTTCAACTAGTAAGCTAAACTCACATCTGCATGCCAAGATGTTTGAATGCCCCCATTACGTTCTTTTTACCATTCAAAGTGAAATATTGTATCAGGTAAGAAGAAAAAATGAATAAGGAAAATAAATTGTAGCTTGTTTCTCGCGACATTAGAATGTACAGTTCGTTTTGCAATGTCAATTGTTCCTCCTATAAGATGGTTTCTATATACCTGGTCACTCCATTCACAATGAAGACTAAAATAGCACTATGCAACTACACAGTTCAATTTCTGTGCAGGATTCAAATACGTTTAAGCTTGACAATCATCATTTGATTCAAATACGTTTAAGCTTGACAATCATCATTTGCTAAGTTGCAGTCTAGTTCAAGAGACAGGGAAACTACGGGCACCATAGTCCATATATGTCATTCTTTTAGAGAGATCCATTGACAGTCTTAATCCCCTTCAGCTAATACGACTACAGAGCAATTTAAGCTCACACTTGACACTACATTTCAATCACAGGGCAAAGGAACAGGGCATGCCAGAATGCAGCCATTTGATAAAATCAGTGCTATATCAATTGATCCTTAGTCTTACCCTTCGGCTACCACAAACTGAACATAAAAGAAGAAATGAAAGAAGGAGGAGGAAGAGAGACCTCAGACCTGTAAATGGGGTTCGGTCCAGAACAGGAATATGCAAGCACCAGACATCAAATATCCTTCATTTTAACGACGAAAAAAAGGATTAGACATTATTAACCAGCCACAAATAAAGAGCAGGCTCCTTAGTCAATGAATTTCCACAAGTAGAATAGTTACTATGACCCAATTATTCCGAAGTTAATACTGAAAGAGACTGAAGAAGTTAAAGTTTGGTGGAGCTCACTCTCCAAGTCTTTGGTGATGCAAAGTCAGTCCAAGTCCAACGCCATCAATCCCTGGAAAACTCAAAAATAGACCGAATCAAAATATTACCACAAAAAAATAAAATCAAAGACCCAATGATCTATGAAGTGAATGATTCAAAAAAAAAAACAAAAACAAAACAAAAGAAGAAGAAGATTCATATTGCCAAATTAAGGTATATTAAGCAGTAAAGTCGAATGCAATGCGTAGTCGCTAGACACTGCATAATTCATATTCTAACCGGCACACATGCTTTTAGAAATCAAAAAATGCAAAAAGAATCAAACTTTACAGTAAAATGATTGCTCAAATTATTGGAAAAAAGATTGAGGCCCGGAAAAAGATGGTCACGTTGAGCTTTTCCCAACTCTCTGTTTGGAAAGTGTTACATACAATTGTCTAAAAGTAAGCCAATGAAAAAAGTACTCCGTAAGATCATAATTACCGGGTAAAAAGAGCAAGAGAGGAGAGTTGCTTGGGCGAGAAGAGCAGTCCAGGGGGGAGAACCAACGAGGTGGCCCACCGTCGACCGATCTGATAATCATTTCCTTCGACTGCTCAAAATAATCCTTCAAACTCAAACGTGGCTCCTCTGAGTCACCGCCGCGCTTAGTTACTGTAGCCGCAGCCTCATGCTTCTTCTTTTCGACCCTTCCGTTAATGGAGATGGTCGTCGATGACGGCGGCGGCGGTGGTTCAGTTGACTGAACGGATTGTTGGCTGGTAACTCTTGCCGACACAAAATATTTCGGTTTGATTGACGTCGGAGACACTTGGAAGGGCAGAACAGGCGACGAAACGGCCGCAAAAAATCCCGCTCCGGTGGCCGCCATATTTCGTACCGTATGTGTCCGTATCAGGACTGTTATAATGTGTGATGCCGTAGTCGGGAATTTTAACAAAATATTACTAGTAGTATATTTTTTTTAAGCGAGTTGCTCTGTACATTTTGAGGAAACAAGACATTATGGCCGAGTCTCCATTAATGTATTTTTAACATTCTTTCATACATATTAATTAATGGATTTGATAAATTGTAGTTTACAAATATGGCAGTGAAAACTCACCCTACAATTCAACTGATATCAATAAAATATAACATGGTTTGACAAATGTTATACTTTATTTGAAAATTTGAAGTTGACGAATATCAAAATTACTGTAGTAAAAATCCATCCTATAATTCAACCGATATCAATAAAAGTATAATATGATTTGAAAAATGTTATACTTTATTTGAAAAATTGAAGTTGACGAATATCAAAATTACTGTAGTAAAAATTCATCCTATAATTCAACCGATATCAATAAAGTATAACATGATTTGACAAATAAGAAAATGAAGTACTTCTGTGTACCATTTTTTGAATTTTTTTTGCACCGAATTAAAGTACTTGACAAGTACTTTAATTCAGTGCAAAAAAAATTCAAAAAATGATACACTGAAATACTTCATTTTCTTATTTGAAAAATGGTAAGAGAGAGAAAGTGGGGTTTTTATTTAGGAATGGAGGAAGTACTTTATTTGAAAAATTGAAGTTGACGAATATCAAAATTAACGTAGTAAAAACCCACCCTACAATTCAACCGATATCAATAAAATATAACATGATTTGACAAATGTTATAGTACTTTATTTGACAAGTTGAAGTTGACGAATAGCAAAACTACTGCAGTAAAAATCTACCCTACAATTCAATTCAACCGATATCAATAAAGTATGTTACAATTGATATATTATGAAGAGCATGAATGCGAACTGCCATTATTTTAATTTTAATTTTTTTGATAACGCGAACTGCCATTATGAAGGGCATGATTGGATCGTCGTATTCAGGATTGTCCTAGAAAATTAGAAATAATACTCTCATAGCATTTATTGTACCCCTCAATCCCTCATGATGTTGAGCTTTTCTGATTAGGGAGGAAAAAAAAAAGTTGTTGAGCTTTCAAAGCATGCGCAACAGTGTACTCCATTTATAGGGAACTTTACAAAATTCTCGAGAGTTACCGATTTGAAAGTTGAAATGGAACGGAGTAATCAACACCGGATGGACGAAGGGGGTGTTCTCGGGGATAATAATTCCGGCCGATCTAATCCGTTCTCATCCCGTTTAGATTGGAGTTTTGAAGATCGGATTGAATTTGAAGGGAAAAAATTAAAAAATATGAAATTGGGTTGTAGGCTATTCTACATACCCCGACTTGATTTTTATTACACATTTAATATGTTATTCACATTGAGACCCCTAAATTACTGTTAATTACTAGGATTTCCCCATGTTATATATTAGTTTATACATAGTAATATACTTCATTCTTGACATTCCAAACATAATCAAGCAGCGCCTCCCTACTCTAGGGATACTTTTTGTGGTTTTTCTTTTTTTGTGACTTTCGGATCAGGGCGGGGATTCCCGATCCCCCTTAGGATTGAGGATGGAGGTTGGAGATGATTCTCCATTCGGGGAACGGGGTAGGGTTGGAGCCCGATACAGGTTTCGGGGATTGGAAGCGAGGATAGTCAAATCCGTCCCTTATCCGCCTCGTTGCCAACCCTAGGTGTTTTGGGGTATTTGGTTACCAACTTTTTGCATTTTGATTTTTTCATTTTCTACTTCTACGTGTTTGGCACATCACAGCTAGAACACATTTCGCGAAAATGAGGTTTTGGTTTTTGGATTTAGAGAAGAAAAGTCAAAAGTAGGAGAAGATGAGCTTTTTGACTTCTTATTTTTCACCTTTTTCTAATTTTGTTAAAAAGAAGACCTACAAAATGTATTATGTACATATCTCTCAAACGATATTCGTGTTGCAAAATACATTCTGCAAATATATCTCAAACACTCTACAAATTCATAATACATTCTAGTCGTAATCTAAAATCCAAAAATGCAAAAAAAAACAAAATACAAAAAGTAAAAGTGTAAGGCTCTTAAACATTCCCAGATACCTATTTTCTGATTTTCTACTTTTAGGTGTTTGGATATCCTCACTTATATGGGATGTTTGGGAGCCGCACTTCTTTGCTTTTCATATTATGTTTTTTGTATTTTTAGCCTGTTAGCAGCAGGAGATCCAGGCGTTAAGGGCTCAGATAGTGAGTTTGTAATACTATTTACCGTAGATGACTTGTCTTCCTTTGAGACTAAGATTGATTTCTAGAGAGATCGATGCTTCCTTTCGAATGTAGCCAATTGTGGGACCCAGGGCTGGAGCTGACAAGGATGATGACGATGACGAGGAGGAGCTTAGATGAGTAGTCAGGCCAACAATAGTTGTCCCCCCTGTCTTGTTCTTATTAAGAATCACCATCATAGGAACAAGTTTTTCCAAGGGACGAAGAGGAGGTAACTTATCAATAAGTGGGCCAATAGGAAGCTTCAAAGCTAGTTTCGTCAGTTTTTGACTTTTTGAATTATGGGTTAATTTGTAGAGTGTTTGGGAGATATGTACATAATGTATTTTGCAATAGGAGTAGTGTTTGGAAGTATTAGTACTCAATCATTTTGAGATGAGATTTCCTCATTGACCGGAAGTTTCTGTCTTCCCTCAAAACTGATGAGCCATTCGGTTTTCCCATCGACTTAGGTCTTATTTGATAACACAGATTCAACACTTAAAACTGAATGAATTAAGTAATAAGTGATTAAGTAGGTTTGATAACCACATTTTACATTGCTTAAGAGATTAAGCATCTCTTAAAATGTAAGCTAAGAAATTGATAAAAATTAAGTAGTTTTGAGTTACTTAATTCTGACTGAATTAAGTGTAATCTCACTCCATCATTTCCTCCTCCATCATTATCCTTCACACAACCGCTATTATTATTGTTGTGACCACCACTCTACCCCTACCACCCTCAATACTTTGCCACTGCCATCACCACGCCGCTACCACAAATACTATTCCGCTACCTCCATTACCATTCTACTCTGTTGCCACCAACATCATCACACCACCACCACCACTTCTACCGTCATTTAACAACCACCCTGCCATTACCATGCCATTCCACCACTACCACTTCGTCACTCCCACCACAACTAAAACCACTACACCACTGCCACCATCACCTACCACCACCACCACCACCACTACTCCCACCATCACTCCACCGCCACCACCATCACCACCACAACTGCGATCCCACCACTCCACAACAGCCACCACCATCACTCCACCGCCACAGTGACCACTCCACAACTCCACCCTTGAGCCACCATAATCACCACTCCACCACTATTACAAATACATGGTGATCATAGTAAATGACAACTCCATCCTCGAGCCATCTTGCCAATTATTTATTTTTTTATGTCTTAATTTGATGTTTGCATTCAAGTATGAATATATGAAAGGTAAAGTAAAAAAAATAGTGAAATTAATAATTCAGCTCTTTGTACATATTAAATAGCTTATTTAATTGAGTACTTAAAATTCAGTATATATCCAACAACTAATCATCTTAACAAATTTATCATTCAGTTTTTAGTTTTCAACTTTATCAAACAGCACCTTAGTATTTTCACTAGTTGAGGTTTGAGGCCAAAACGTGTCTTCTAAGGATCCCATGAATTGTGACTCCTTGGACATTGCGTTGAACATTTCCTTTGAGGTAGAAAATGTGTCTGTTTACGAGCGGTACCGGCTTTGGGGCAAAGCCCATAAAGCCTAGGCTTTTAAGCCCCTAAAAATGCCCAACATGAGGCCCCCCAAATTATGCATTTAACTGGATTGGTTATGTTGTCCATTGAGAATGATTTGGTGAAAAAGCTTGACTATAAAGACTTAATTACTATGTTTGAAGCAAAAAATGCGAGCAGATCGATTGGCAAATGTTAGATTTTGAAGTGTTCTACATATTTGTTTTTTTTTTCTTGTGCTACAATATATGATAGTTTTTGCATCGGTGAACTTTTTGTAATTGTTATTTATGATGAATATTTGTTGAACAAAATCAACTTGAAAATATATAGAGGCCCATTTTATGACTTTGCTTTCGGCCTCCGAAACATTAGAGTCGGCTCTATTTACGAGCTTGTTCTTATGACAATTGATTTACAAACTCAGCCTCGAAATTCCAATATTGCAAAGTCTCTGACTAGAACATAAACTCATGTCGTGCATTAGGGTTAAGTGTGAGCAATCTCCGGTCTATGCGAATCATGGCTTTTAAGGATGATGATTCTAAGTTATTAGTATCCCAAGATAATGTGTCAAACACTTCTATCACAATTGAGAATTCAAGTGTGAAGAATCTCAAGTTTAAGTGTATCATGGCCTTTAGGGACACTGTTTATGAGTATGGAGATCTTCATAGCTCGTACATCCAACCACATGATGAAGTATTTCAGGTTTATGCGGATCATGATTTCTAAGGATAGTATTTCTAAGGCTAGAGCTTATCATGTAGTTAGTCCAAGCAAGCGCAGGGCTCGTAGGTGATAACCAGAGTTCAAGGTCCTTGACAATGTTCAAAGTTTTCAAGCTTTCAAAAACTATGCAAGACCTAAGCGCAAATTGATCACAAACAAACGCATACCATTGAGGATAGTTGCAACGATCCTCATGTGTTTCGTGCTCCACAACGTCGTGTGCTACATTAGTATTCTTTATTTGCTCACTATTCTTTAATGGTTTTTTGCAGGAGCTAGAGTGATTGTGTGTTTTTTAAGTTGTTTTTGCAATCCTCTTGGGAGTAGGCGTTCTTTTTTTTTTTTTTTAGTTTTTCATTATTGTTCTCTTTGTCTCTTTATAAGGTCCGTCACTTGTACTTTGTTGTTGTTATCAAGTTGACAATTTTTTACTCTTTCTCAAAGATGGGCCTGACCCAAAACTTAACCACATCCCCACCAATGACATCGTAATAAGAAGGGATTATTACCTCTAGGTCTAGAAAAGAGATGTCTAATTACCAATAAGGTAAGTCATTTTTTTTAATTACTACTAAGGTAAGTCACTCTTTTTTGGAGTTTAGGTTTAGGGCGCGCTTTCCTATTATAGGGATTTAGTGGTTTAGGCACTTTCATAGAGTACCCTAGGATTTTAGGCACTTTCATAGGGTACCTTAGTCATAGGGGTACCCTAGAGTTTAGGTTTAGGGTGCACTTTCCTATTTTAGGGTTTTAGTGGTTTAGGCACTTTCATAGAGTACCCTAAGATTTTAGGCACTTTCATGGGGTACCCTAGTCGTAAGATACTCTAGGATTTTAGGCACTTTCATAGGGTACCCTAGTCGTAGGGTACCCTAGGATTTAGGCACTTTCATAGGGTACCCTAGGATTTTAGGCACTTTCATAGGGTATCCTAGTCGTAGGGTACCCTAGTCATAAGGGTACCCTAGAGTTTAGGTTTAGGGTGTACTTTTTTATTATAGGGTTTAGTGGTTTAGGCACTTTCAGAGGGTACCCGAGGATTTTAGGCACTTTCATAGGGTACCGTATGATTTAGGCATTTTTATACGGGTTGGGGAGTTGATGGGAATTTTTCAGAGTTAGGCTTGACCTGATGGTAATTATGAGATCCAAGGGTGACCTGATGGTAAATGTCCCTAATAAGAAGCTAGTGGACTGCCATTGGGTTGTTCCTCTTATTGTTTTTTTATTTTTATTTTTTACTATTTTATTATTTTAGTTTGTTTGCACTAATTTTTGTGGATTTCAATATAAGTCTTCTCTTCACATACATCATCTAAAAGTCCAAAAAAATTCAAATAGCTGAAACAACTTGGCTTTCATCTTTATCATATAGACAAAAAAAAAAAAGCTTAAAGGAACGGCACCTAAGTAATGGGTATGAATGTCACGCCCCGCCCCGCAAACGGCACCCGTGGTGGGCCCGAGTCGGTGCGGCCACGTGGCATTCCAACACAACACTCAACATCAACTCAATAAACTATTATATTAACAACACAGCGGAAGACTTCTTCACATAAATAAATAGAAATGCTAACGTTAAATCACTAACTCAACAATACCATACGGTCTACTCAGAAACAACTTTAACAATACATGTGCTCAAAATACTCTTTACAAATCATTAAAAGTATTGGATGACAACATGTCCAAAATTCACTCGACATCAACTTCACAACCCAACGCTGACCGGTAGTGGACCCCCTCTACAGCTCCTGCTATCTAGAAAACCATAAAGGAAATCCAGAGTGTGTGAGACATAGATTTGCTCAATAAAATATAACCAAATCAACATGCCAAAACACAACAACATTATACATCAACTAAATCAACATCCAAAGCACAACATCATTATACAACAACTTTCAACGTCCAAAACACAACATCATTATACAACAACTTTCAATGTGTATAAAACCAATCACATGCAAGTGGCACGTCTGCCACATCCTATGTATCCTAGGTCACTGTGGGAGCACACCCCGCTCGTTGTCACCGGTAGCTAGCCGACACAACGTACTCGCGGTGCAACCCAATCCACAGCCCCTTCGCAGATACCATCTTTCACACACAATATACAATGTATCCTAGGTCACTGTGTAACTCAATCCACAGCCCCTTCGCAGATACCATCTTTCACACACATCATACATGCATATCCACAGCTAAAACATCTATTAGCATGATATACATCCATCTTCACAACAACACATCATCATCACATGACATACATCCGTCTTCACAACAACACATCATCAGCAGCTAAAACATCTATTAGCATAACAACATTCATCTTCACAACAACACGTCATCATCACATAATATACATCCGTCTTTACAACAATACATGATCAACTCAGTTATATGTTATTGAACATGAATATATCAAACACACTCACCTCTGATTCGACTGGAGTATGCCAAACTTACGGTTTCGGCACCTCACGATGACCCGACTTGTCACCTAGCCACAAGCTAAACCATATCAGCATATGATCATCTTTAAACATTAGCACAAATGCTTAAATATGGAAATATAAGGCTACTGTGGAATTAATCCACAGCCAACAACTCCGTGAATCAAACCGTTTGCTACAACACAACACTCAATAGGGACATCCACACACTTGTAAAATCTGTCATAATTAGAATATACATCAAAATCGGCTAAGACTTGGTAAACAACTCTACCACATGCTTAAGTTAATCCCTGATTTTTCCTGGATTTTTATAAGCAAAAGAACCAAGTCGAGTTCATGCACAAACTCAGAAATTCAGCACAGCAAACGTATAACCTAGCCAGACAGTCTGTCATATTTTGGCTACAACTTTCTATAGGTTCAAAATTAAGCTATGAGACCACCACCATTAGAAAGTAGACTTCCAGTACATAGATTTCGATATAAAATTCATCCTAATTGGAGCCCAGATGATGTAGATACGCTCAATCGAATTTACACAACAAAATCACAAGATTATAAATTCTGCAGAACCTTCTTCACTCAACAATTCATTATAAATCATCTACTCCACCTACACCAACGATTCCAACTCCAAAACATCACCAACTCATCAACACATAAAACCCATAAAAACCCATACCCATTAACCATGCTTAGCTATAACAAACTTCATGAAAAACTCAACTCAAAAGGCTGCCCAGGTTTTCAGAATTCCTCAACCAACAACTTCAAATCAAAAACTGCTATTTCCTACAGAAATTTAAGGCACAAGCCCTACATAATCTCGAAGGTATACGAGTCTAGTTTCCAAATCAAAAAGCGGTTCGCAAAACGGATACTCGAGCTATGAGTTATGCCCATTTTTCCAAAGAGTGTCAGTGCTGTCTGCACAGACGCGAACCCGACAGCAGCTCGGTAAAACATTTTTCATATTTTCTGGGCTTCTCATAAAATCACGAAAATTTAACACAACACCGAAGACATCCATGGGTAGCTACTGTAAAAATTTCATAAAATTACGAGTTCGGAAACTACATCCGAAAATTCACTCAAAATCATGGCAGATCCAAGTTCATCCACAACCAAACACCCAAAGCTATCTTGATCACGAATTTTCTGTAAAAGAAATCTCTAAACCTTCCTCCCAACTGTAGAATACCAGATTCTACTACCCAAAAACTACAAAGATTAACAAATTAAGATCAAGAATCAAAACCCTTACCTTGAATTAAGTTTTCCCCAATTTTTTCCCCTTCTTTTCCTTCTTCTTCTTCTTCTTCTTCTCCTTCTTCTTCTTCTGCCTCTCTCCTACGTCTCCCTCTCTCTTCTCTGATTGTAATCAGATAAGGAAAAGGAAAGACCAAATATCCCACCCACTAGCAAAATTATTGGGTGTAGCCACCCCCACATCTCCAAAACTACTCCCAACCAATGATATTTAAGCATACTCAAACACACTCAAATCCTCGTACTTCTAACGTATAACCATTTAACCCCAATCTCCTCCAATTCATTTAAAAAAAATATGAACTAAACATTAAATACTCGGGACGGGTATTACAATGAATATCTTTAAATATCGCCAAATCTACTCCTGACTCATATCATCAACATAGGGGGTGTTTGGGAGCCTACTTTTCCACTTTTCATTTTCAACTTTTTGGCTTTTTAGCTTTTTGGATGATGGTCAGAATGTGTTTTGAATGTAGGAGGAGTGTTTGGGAGAAATGTGCAAAATGCATTCTGAAAAAGAGTAGTGTTTGGGAGAATAATAATGAAAATGAGTTATGCATTGGTTGTTTACCATTTTGCCCTTATTTTTTTTATTATGGTATTAATGTGTATGAACATTGTTTTTAGCAATTTTTTTGAAGTGATATTGAGAAATATTTTTGTAAATCCAATTTTAATTTATTATTTTTTTGCTCTTCTTTTTTTGGGGATATGTTGAACCGTTAGATCTTGATTCAAGGGTCTAGATTGTTTAGTGAAAATTTTGAGGGCTTAGATTAGTTTAGCATTGATCCAACGGTCTTGGATGACTGAGTTTGGTGTTCCCAAAGAAAAGAAAGTAGGGTTTATTGACATCTCCCCCTACCAGAGCAATCGGTTACTTTTTCTCTCTCTTCCCCCTTCAATCTGCTCTCTACCAGAGCAATACCTATATGAAATAAACCCATTGAAATTAGACAATCAAGGCCCAAATTACCCATGGTAAATCCGACGGAAGCTCTCAAAGAAAAATCCCACAGAAGATGGAGATGCATTTATCGGGAATCCATAAAAAAATCCCAATTGGTGTTGAAAACCCAAACTAGATAGATTTCTTGAGTTTTTTTTAGTTAGAGTTCTGTGCATTTAGAGATGTATGTTGACTGTTCAAAAACTCTGAGCATGACATTTGTTGATTCAAGAAACAAATGTCTCAACTGAAGAAGAATGGAGTACTATGCAGGGGTAGATGGGAGAGAAATTTTGAGGGAGAATGCAAAACGAGAATGAGAAATGAAAAAGGAGCTCCACACCTACTTTTCACTTCTGCCTTAGATTGTGCAAAATGCAAAACTCATTTTGAGAGAAAGAGTTCTGGGATTTCTCGGCCAAACACCCAGAAACAGATAATGAGAATGGGAAAATGAAAAAAAGAGTCGCCCAAACAGGCTCATAATCACATTGCGGATAAAAAATTTGAGAACAAAAACTTAATCAATATGTATGTGGAAATTGACCAAAACTAAACCGCAAGATTTTGGTTCAGTTCTGGTTCTAGATGATTAGCATCCAAACACTTAAAAAAAAAAAAAAAAAAAAGAACTCACAAAAAGATTTAGAATTTGGCACATAAAACAACTCCTAGAATAATTATAGCAATTTCATTAATATTCAGAACAGAAAATGGACACAAAAATCTTGGAAGTCTACCATCACACCAACTCCTAAAATCAACGAAAAAAATCAATAAAGTAGCTCAACAGTCCTGTTTGATTCTAATCATGATTTTAAAGAATTATAGCAAACCAAAATTACTGATTTTCATTTTTCTACCACCAAAATTGGACCATTGAGCCGTAGAACCAAACCAAATGAGGGCGATTCGGTTAAAATCTTATTGGTTTTTTAATCAGTGCAATTCAAACAGGCCCAGTTTTCCAAAAGATTTTAGCACCCAGATGCTAAAATCATGATATTTCAAATAAAAAAATGAAGTGGTTCCATGTATTGTTTTTCCATTTTTTTCACACCAAATTAAAGTACTTCTCGTGTACTTTAGTTTGGTGCAAAAAAAAAATAGAAAAACAATATGCGGAACCACTTCATTTTTTGATTTGAAAAATCATAATTTTAGCACCTAGATGCTAAAATCTTTTGGAAAACTGGGTCTGCTTTACGCTTAAAGTAAACTTTAATCTAAATCATCTACCTAGCAATGGCCTTTTTTTTTATATCGGCAACAAAAATTTATTGAAGAAACACGAAGAAGGGTACATCGAGAACAAATCCAACCAAAAGTTGGAAAACACCTCAAGGCCTAAGAGCCCAAATACAACATTAAAGCATAAAAATGCCTAGCAATGGCCTTTTTCCCATCTATCACGTGAACCCAGCATTCTGAATCTACTGGTGAATGCTAAGCTAGCTTTTCTGACTTCTTTTAAAATATTTTAATTTTTCTCATTTTAAAACAATTGAAACAAGAAATTGATTTACTACAATCTGATTATTCAAATGGATTAGTATAAATCGGAAGGTGTAAACATGTGCTGGACTGGACAACCTACCAAACCCACGTTTAAATAAGTTTTTAGTACAGATGGTGGTGGAAAACGTTAGAATAATAGGGTCCCCTCTGGTATTGATTTCACTTTTTTATTTTATCGGACTTTGTTTTGCGAGTCCATGACTCCATGTATTGGTTGGGATTTTTATTTTTTATTTTTTCTCTGTTGTCTGAAATTGGATTGGACTGCTAGGATTAGTCGATGCGCATGTGAGTTGTCCGGTTAGTCTATTTGCGATTGATGTGTCCTGTGAGCATGTGAGTTATACGAAGAATAAGAAAAAAAGGATTGAACTGCCATGAATTAAGTTACTATCCCTTCAATTAGAAATGTCGAGTAATAGTAAATGAGCGTTGAATTATTCCAAATGAACTTTCTTTGTAAGGTTACTTTTTAGATATTTTGTTAAATTGCAATTTTTTTTTTGGTAGAGGTGTTGAATGATTTATGAATTTTGACAATTGAACTAATTGCGTGTACCTAAATTCATCCCGTGCATAGCACGGCTTTCCTGCTTAGTTAAGAAGTGTTACAAGTGTATTGTGAGTCGTTTCTGGTTGCCACAAGCCCACAATACAAATGGGAGATAGGCACTCTGACCTCAATGGGCTACTGCAAGTGTGGTTCAGTCCGAACTGTGAATGTATAGTGGGCCAGATTGACGTTGGAGCCCATACTTTGGAGAAGGCGCTTGATATTTTGGACCTTGCGTAAATAGTCCATTCAATAGCCTTCTGAGAGTTTTTTCTTTCTTCGCAGAACATGCAATATTATAGAACTTGAACCATATAGGTGTTGGTGGGGTATTTACTAGAAAAGAAAAGAAAGAATATATTGAATCTTAAATTAATGTATTTACAAGAGAGGGGTATATATACCCAAGAGAATGAAAGATAAAAGGAAACGAAATAAAATCAAAACACTAATATTGTGGGATTACATATCAATCAAATCCCTAAGAATCCGGTCAAATATTACGCCGGATATGATGTGATTCCAACACTCCCCCTCAAGCTGGAGCAAAGATATCGATCATGCCCAGCTTGCGAAGAGTGGTCTTGAGAAGAGATGGCCCTACTGGTTTGGTAAGAGCATCAGCAGCCTGTTCACCAGACGGGACAAACTTAGTAACGATGATTCCTGATCTCACTTTTTCTCTAATGAAATGAATATCAACCTCAATATGCTTTGTTCTTTCGTGGAGGACTGAATCGGAGGCTAGCATAATGGCTGACTTGTTATCTGTAATAACCCGAAATTTCGTAAATAAAAATTTCGATTTATTAATGCGGTTTTGTTTTTAAATAAGTATAGCTTATAATTTAGTTTGGTTAGATTAAACGAATTAGATTTAATCTGTTTAATTATACTTTTCGCGCCGTAAATAAACGCGTGCACACCGGGTATTTCACCACACTGCGTCCGGAAGCCGTACTAAATCCCCAACTCCTATTTTGTTTTTTTTAAAACTAGCCTTGATTTAGTGGGAGATTACTCATAACCTAAAACTAGTCTTTAATTTAGTGGGAAATTACTCATAACCTAAAACTAGTCTTTAAAACCTAATTTTTGCTTTTGCAAAAGGTTGTTTGGACACTTGTGGGGAAGGTTTATGGCTGGTGATTATCTTGGGGGGAGGTGAACCTCATTGCTTCACTATAAATAGCTCACTCACCTTGCTTCATTTCACACCAAAACCTCCCAACTTCTCCACTTTGTGCTTTCTAGTGTTCTTGAGTGAGTTCTTGAGTGTTCTTCTTGAAACTCATCCTAAACCACCACACTCCACCACCCTCGACCACCCCTAGATCTTAGAAAGGTAGAATAAGTTAGCAAGAAAGCGTTCGAGCAAAGGTCGACTAGTCGTTACGCCGCCGGAATTCAACTAGCTTATCGGCTTCCGACTAATCATCGGAATTAAGGTAGATACTTTATCTTAACTTTAGATTAGTATTTACTAGTTCATATTAATGATGTTATTATTTTGCTTAAACATGCCTAATTATGATTAAACGTGATTATGTTGGTGATTAGTGATTTTATGAACAATTAGACTTTGAAAATCACACTTAGTCGTTACTATGCACGATTTAAAATTTACTATCAAAATACACCGTTATAATGATTGATGGACTTTTGGGAAACTAAATTACCCAGTTATAATGCCCGAATGAAAATCGAATTTTCAAATTTACGCAGTTATAATGCCCGAATGAAAATCGACTTTTCAAATTTACGCAGTTATAATGCCCGACCGATTTTCTGAAGAAAAGAGCTTTTTAAATGAAATGAGATTTTCCGGGATTATTGAATAAATATTCTTAATCTATTCAGACTAACAAATAGAATCTATGACTAGCATATCTAGTCAGGCTTTTTCTTGGTTTAGCCCAAACCAAGTGGCGATTCGACGAACGAATCTTAAAACACGCCAAACGGATTCAACTACTAGAGTTTTCTAGTAGGGTACTTTCTTGGTTTAGCCAAACCAAGTGGCGATTCGACGTACGAATCTTAAAACACGCCAGCAAATCCAAGAACAAGAATAAATCCTTATGTTTTGATTTAAATTCCCGAAAGAAAGAATTTTTGTCGTTGAGTAACATGGTTTTTTTCGTAATATGGTTTACGAGCGGAAGGTTCATCTTGAATGATCCTAAACGGAGGATTTTGTTTTATGAAATTATGCCATGAGCACGTTTTCTTTTTCAAAACGATACGACACGACACGTTTTTCGAGAAAGTGATCGAATGTTTTTAAATGGAAGAGATAGAGATGAGAATGAAAATGTTGATGTGATGAAGGTTGAGATGTTGATGCTGTTGGAGTCCCGCCTCAGTTCCCCGGGGTGAACTGGTGGTCAAAGCCGAACGGAACTATACGGTAGTGCTGTTTGAAGTTTCTCCTCAAATTCCGCGGGTGAATTTGACGGTTAGAACTTACTCAGTACAACACATAGCAAGCGGACCTCATAAACAAACTGGTGGGGATTCAGTGATATGGGTAGCCGAGACTATGTCGTATGTGACGCGGAGTTAGCGGACCTCATACTGCAGGAGTCAGTTTATGGGTGGCCGACCCTTCGAACGGAAAGGTTGGTGACCGTTAGAACGGGGTTGTAGAACGGGCCAATAACTTTCGAGAGATGTAAGATGTTGACATGGTTGAAATTTGAAGAAGAATGCTGTTATGAGAAAATGATACGAGATACTGACACTACACTCTGGATTCTGAAGTGATACGAGATACTGATTTTATTAAAGCTGCACTCTGATTTGATTTGGTACTGATGCATTAACACGCATGAACTTACTGTTTTGATAAATGAATTTCAACTATTTACCTGCCAACTTTATTGTTCTAGAATTGCTAGTTTAAGGTTGGGGTAGGGTATCTATTGAGCGTCCTTGCTTACGGTGTTGCCCTAGCATAATACCACGATGTTGCTTCGCGACTCTGACGTATTATGCTAGATTATCACGATGGACATGTTGACCTCTACGGAGAACACGGAGCCGGAGGAGCTGCCGAGATGGAGATCCACCAGGCGGAGAGATTTGCGGAGCCGTAGAACTCACCCAGTCTGCCTATTTGTAATCTGCGGAGGACAGATCATCTTTATGTATTTTTATTACTGTTAAGACCGACTTTAAATTGTAATAATAATCCTTAACGCTTTTCCCAAAAATGCGGGGCGTTACATTATCACAGTACAATGTAGAAGGCATACATGCAGGAAATCCCAATTCAGCAAGAATGGAGTGAAGCCATAGGATCTCACAGGATCCCTGAGCCATTGCCCTGTATTCTGCCTCAACAGAAGATCGAGAAACCACAGATTGTTTCTTATTCTTTCAAGAGATAAGGTGGTTTCCATAGAATGAATAGAAACCGGATGTGGACCTCTTATCTGTCACAGACCCAGCATAATCAGCATCAGTGAAGCATGAGATTTCGGGAGAATTTTTCGAATCATAGAACAGACCAAGACCAGGGCAGGACTTCAAGTATCTCAGAATATGATAAACTGCATCTAGATGAGAAGTGCGGGGGGAATGCATAAACTGGCTAACCAAACTCACTGCAAAAGCCAGATCAGGTCTCGTGTTAGTTAGATAGATAAGTCTCCCAACTAACCGTTGATACATTGACGTATCTGGTAAAGGGTCCCCGGAATCGGCTGATAATTTTACATTTGGATCCATCGGTGTCGATGCAGGTTTACAGCCCATCATCCCAGTATCTTTCAGGAGATCGAGGGAATATTTTCGTTGTGAAAGGAAAATCCCATGCCTAGAGCGAGCGACTTCTATGCCCAGAAAGTACTTTAAATCTCCCAAATCCTTAACATCAAAAACTGAGCTAAGGTTCTTCTTTACTTGTACAATCCCTGACCTGTCATCCCCTGTCAAAATAATATCATCCACATATACAGATAGAATCACACACTATCCTTGAGAGTTTCTTCGGATGAAGCAAGTGTGGTCAGAATGACACCTTGAAAAACTAAAGGCAAGGACTACGTCACTGAATCGAGCGAACCAGGCCCGAGGAGATTGCTTCAACCCATATAGAGATTTTCGTAAACGACAGACTTTGCCAGCATACTCCCCCTCAGCCCGAAAACCCGGAGGGGGTTCCATATAAATTACCTCATCCAAAGTCCCATTCAGAAAAGCATTCTTGACGCCCATTTGGTGTAAAGGCCACGAATGAGAGGCGGCAAGGGAGATAAGCAAGCGAACGGTAGTGAGTTTTGCCACTGGAGCAAATGTGGCAGTGAAGTCCTTCCCTAGAACTTGAGTAAATCCCTTAGCCACTGACCGAGCTTTATACCTGTCAATAGAACCATCAGCCTTGTGTTTTACAGCAAACACCCATTTGCACCCCACTGTTTTCTCCCCCTCAGGAAGAGCCACTAAATCCCAAGTATGATTTTTCTGTAAGACACCCATTTCATCCTGCATCGCAGCCACCCAATGTGGACTCAACATAGCCTCCCCGACAGAACGAGGAATATGAATAGAATCAAGCTTCCCAATAAAAGCCTGAAAAGGGACAAACAGTGCACTATACGAAATATGTTTCTCAGTAGGGTGATTAGTAGATGAAGTTAACGAAAGACGATCAGGGGGTCGACGGTTGTAAAGACCCACAAATTTCTGTTAAATAAAATAAAGATGTGGAATATATTTATTTTTATCTACGTGGGTGATACCAGCTTAACTGTTATGGTTAGGGACTCGAATCAATCTGATGACGTCACTTGGGATAGCATCGTAATGCGTGTCTAACTTTTGAGATTTTTCTAGACAATTCTGAGCACACGGTGACGTTGCCCACGATTTTCTAAGTCAGTACGAATATTTTGAGATTTTTCTGAAATCGAAACCCGAACAGTTAGAACACCGCGTAGAGTAAATTGTACTGCTTTAGTCTCCCTCGATTTTTTTTAGAGCTGCCGACACAGTTTCTTTCCCCCATGGTGACCTTTCCCTTTTGTTGACTGGGAAAAATCAGAGAAAGAAAGGAAGAAAAAGAGAAGAAGAGGAGAAGAAGAAAAGAGAGAGAGAGAGAGAGAGAGAGAGAGAGAGAGAGAGAGAGTCCGGCCGCCCATGTCCGGCCATCTCCACCTCGTGGGATCATCACCTCCATCTCCCAAGCTTCATCTCTACACGTATGCCTCTTCTCTCCGTCGTTTTTGTTGAGCTTGTGGTACAAATTCGTGTTTTTTCTCTTGCAAACATTCCTTCTTGATTTTGGAAGCTTCTTCAGGCCACCCCAGTTTATCGATATTGGTGGTGTTGAGAGAGAGAGAGAGAGAAGGGAAGACAAGTTCCCTCTGTGTAAAAATGGACGAGGCACATCGGGCGTAAGATCTATGGTCATCCATTTACCGGTTTCTGAAGAGAAGGTCTGAATTTTCACCGTCAATTGTGTACGAAGGACCAGTTGAGGAATTTTACAGCGCACTACCTTGTAGCAGATAGAATCCATACACGGGTCATCTGTTTTGCAAGAAAACCCAGTTGCCACCACTGGATAGTATTTTGGGGGTTTTGGCAAGGATTTCCTCTGCCTAGTGGCCGGATTGTATATATAGTACTCCTTCCGACGATTGCGTTTCGCATAACAAAGAAGAAAGCCGTTAGAAGAAGCAACTATAATTGTGCAGGTGCGTGAAATCCCAAATTTTCTCTTGGGTTCTCGCCGCTCAAATCCAGATCTACGGCCAATGGAGCATCTTCAAGCTTAACCACTTACATACTCGGACTCCCTGGGCCGAGGGCTTTCATCCACTTCAGGCCGTCCATTTTCCGGTGTGATTTTTCCGGCGACTTTCCGGCGACCTCGCCGGAGCTTCTACTGGCTTCCTTTTCAAGGTACCTCTCTCTCTCTTTTTCTCTCCTGCATATTGAGGGACAGTGATAGAGTTGGTATGGGCAAGCGAAAATCAGTTACGAAGCTTACTCTACGGGACTTTCATGACCAAATTGACAATGCATTTGAGTATTCTGATATTGAAATTGTTTCTATTGATGATGAGGAGGATATTTCAATTGTGGCAAAAAATATCGACGCAGTTGAATTGCAATTGCCTTTGGTTATGGCAGATTCTTGGCCGAAACTTAGCGCCCCGGTCAGGGCAACTGAGAGTGGTGGAACTACGACACCACTTCAGAGTCCGACTAGGAGTGCAGCCACCCCTGCCAGGAATCCAAATATGAGTGATATATCTCCTCTTAATCCAGGGGATAAATCGGAGGATAAAGCTAACCTGAATGCTTGGACAAATGTTAAGGCTTTACTTAACAATGAAGTTAAAATTGGTAAGCTAAGCAAACACCTTAAGAGATTTCCGATTGAATTTGTGAATAATCAAGTCATGATTCCGATTGAGATTTCTGAAAATGGAGCACTGAAATGGAAACATGCTATTGTGGGATACTTTGTGGATAAAAGTCTATCCTACTTTCAAGTTAGATCTTGGGCTCAAAGGGTATGGAAAATTGACGTTGAGGATGTGGTCACCTTAGACAATGGATTTGTAGTGTTCAACTTTAGGGATGAGGCCACGTTGGATTCCATCCTTGAGAACGGTCCATACTTTTGCGCGGGCAAACATATTGTGATTAAAAAATGGCATCCTGGAATGCAACTTACTAAAAGTGTCTTCTCTAGTGTTCTAATGTGGGTTAAATTCTACAATGTTCCTCTTGAATTATGGACTGAGGATGGACTGAGTAGTATTGCTAGTGTCATCGGCAACCCTCTTTACCTTGATGATTTCACGCAAAATCATAGCAGGTTGACGTTTGCTAGAGTCTGTGTTGAAGTGGATGCGGCGAAGGAGATTCCCAAGTCCTTTGTAGTGAATTTGGGATATGGAGAGCCATACGTAATTAGAGTAGAGGTTCCTTGGAAACCTCAAGCTTGCAATGTTTGCAAGATTTTTGGCCATTCTACTAACACCTGCAATGTTAAACCCAAAGTTCCATCTCCTCCAGTGTGGAAACCCAAGGAGAGAGTAGGACAAGATGCCCCAGTTGTTCCAGAGCAAAATGTCAAGGACAGTGTAGGACAAGATGTCCCGGTTGTTCAAGAACAAAATGTCAAGGAGAGTGTTGGACAAGATGTCCCGGTTGTTCAGGAGCGAAATGCAAAAGTTGGAGTATCTAGTGAAAGTAAGGATGATTGGGTAAAGGTGGTGAACAGGAAAATTCAAAATCCGGGTATGCCTTTGACCATTTCTTTGTCTAGGCAGTGTTCCTTCTACAACTAACGCGTTTGACGTTCTTGAGAAATGTGAGGATTCGGGTGTCTCCTCCGCTATGGAGGTGACAAAGATAGATGTTGCGGGGGATGTTTCTTGTGATGTTACTCCGAGTCGTCAAGGTAGTACTCAACAAGAGCCTCCCCCCGTGGCTCTTCGTCGGTCTACACGGTTTCGAGAGCCTCCACGAATTCCCTTGGAAGGTGATTTCATTGGAGCTCGACATTGTTCGAACCAGGTGGTGGGTGATTCCTCAACTCCTTCATCCACTAGAGATCAAAACAAAAAGAAGCTTCAGGAGAAAATCAAGATGTTAAAGGCCTCAAGAGTTTAGTTCTTGAGGCTAGCACGACCCTCTTTTGTTTTGGCGTTTTGGTGTTACTTCTTAGAAGTGTGCTATGTGCTTTATGCTTTGTTGAATATTTATTTGGTTGTAGTTAGGTTTTGGTTTTCTCTTTTCTCTTTGTTTTCTTTTCCTCCTGGGGTATGCCCCTTGTAAGTTGTATATTCGGTTAGCCTTTTTTATATTTCAAGCTAATTTATCCAAAAAAAAAAAAAAAAAAAATTCGTGTTTTTGGTACCGGTGGGTACAGTAGCTCATTATAGCTGTTAGGGTCACGGTTTTTGGCAAATATCTCATTCATAAACTGTTAATTGGGTTTTGGTTCCTTCATATGGTTTAAAGATAATTTAGAGGGCTTTCTTTTGCCGCTGGAATTACTGAAATCCATTGTGGATTCGATTTATTATGAATTTTTGAAACTGGGTCTGTAAATCTGGAAATCTGTTGTGAAACGGATTCATGTAGCCTCTGTATTTGCTTGTTTTCTCATCTTTGAAGTACGAATAAGACTTTGGTCCCTTCTGGGATTTTTAAGTACATTTCAATACGAAACTTTTGGCACAAGAATCACTCAAAAACATTAAGATCTCGATTTATGGTGATTTTTCAAAGTTTGGCTGTCCAGTTTCATCCGTTTTTCTACAGATCTCTGTTTTGGCCGATTTATTTGATATTGTTCCAGAACTGGTAAATTTTCCAAAATTTTATAGAAGCTACCCATGGATGTTATTTGTGTTGTGTAAAAATTTCAGAAGTTAATTTGAAATATAGAAAATATGAAAAATGTTTGATTGGGCTGTGGTACTGAAAGTCGCTGTGTTGACAGCATTGCCACATGTTACGAGATTGGCTATATTTTTGTCTAGGAAGCTTGAAATTTCGATCCGCCTTTTGATTATGAAACTAGACTCATATACCTTCGAAAGTATGTAAGGGTTGTATCTTAACTCTTTCTAGAAAATAGCAGTTTTTGATTTGAAGTTGATGTATCGGCTGAAATTACGCGTGGAATACGTCACGGACACATGAAAGCTTGGAGCTTGAGTTTCGGGAGTTCGGGTTTTGCTCAAAACCCAGTCAAGTAGGGATTTCTCTCCTCTCTCTACATATCTATGTGTTTAGATAATAAACTCTTGGTTTCTACATACGATTTTCGTGGATGATGTTGTGCTGTGAAATTTCTCATTTATGGCTTAAACCAAAATTGGGGCTTTGCGATATTCGTGTGCATATGTTATATTGCTTTTGAAGTAATGAAATTGAGACATTTATGAGTGTATTTGAGGCAGGGATTAATGAAGATGCTTACGGGTTTGACCCGTGATGAAATTACGAAAGTGCCCTTAATTAAATGAGTTTGGGAAGGTTTGACATGTTGAGTTCTTGGTAAGTGAGATTGTTGGTGAGATATTTTGAATGTCTAATCTTTTAGTCTTTTGCATCCCTTAATTGAGTTGTTGGCTTGTGGAATTGGATATGTTGTGTTGTTTGTTGTGGTGTGTTGTTGGCTGCGTGTTATTGTTATATGTTGCTTGTTGTGTGTGGTTGTTTATGTGTTGTTTGTTGTGCATTATTCTGTACATTCCTTAGTTGATTTGATTGTGTTCGTGGAATTGGGAATGGTATGGTATTCGTTGTACATTTTATGAAAGGTGTCTCGATGATGAGAAGCTATGGGAGCCGGGCCCCGAAATTCCCGATGATAAGAAGCTATGGGAGCCGGGCCCCGAAATTCCTGTGATGATATTGAGTTGTGATGAAATTGAGCTATGGGAGTTGGATCCCAAAATTTCCGTGTTAGTAATGAGCATATGAGTGGCTAAAATTGAGATGAGAAATGTTGGGTAAATTGTGAATTTGAAAATAGTATGAAAAAGTGTTTGTTGTCTCGTTATCCATTTATCGTTCATTGACGTGATTGATCTATTGAAAAGGGGTGTATAACGGAAAGATTTTATGACCGAATATGGTGTACGAACGTTGATATTCCATTATGCTCTTGTTCAATGTGTTTCTTTGCTTAAGTGTGTCTTTCTGAGTCTGAAACCCCAAAGGGGATACCTACTGGGCGAAGTGTGCTCACCCCTTTTGTTGTTTCAGGTTTCGCGTGGATCATGAAATGGAGTGATTGAAGTGCATGGCATAGTGAGAGCATGGCATAAAGACTATTTGAAGCATTGTAAAACCCTTATTCAATTCACATGGGACATGGGTACCGAACTTAAATTTGGCGTTTCTTGCCAATATAAATATTGTGAGGCGATTTTGGACGAATATGTGAGTTCATTGAGATATTCCTTAAAGAAAATGTTTATTTATGCATGTTGAAAATTGAGGGCGTGACAACGATCCCTGGTGGGATACCGTCGAATAGGGGAGGAAAGAATAGGAGAAGCAGGAGGCACAGTACCTTCTTTCAAAGGGGATTCCGGCTCAGGGATAATTGGGCGACGACTATACACAAGCTCTGGTGTACCTGCAACAGTATCGTTAATGGGAATATCCACAGTATCGGTAATGGGAATATCCATGGTATCGAGAATAGGAATAGGACTTGGCACATCCGCAGTGGGAACCATAGGAATATCCATAGTATGATGGACAAAAAAAGGTGTATCCTCCCAAAAAGTCACATCGAGAGAATTTAAAAATCTACGAGAAGTAGGATCATAACACCAATATCCTTTAGACATAGAGGAATAACCCATGAAGGCACACCTAATGGAATTGTTATCCAACTTTGTTCGAGAAGGACTCCTGTTTTGGACAAAGCAAACACAACCAAAAATCTTAGGAGGGATAGAGAATAGCGATTTTTCGGGCTGCAGAACAGCAAGAGGAGATTTTCCACCCAATATTCGACTAGGAACACGATTAATCAAGTAAGTAGTAGTAAGAACTGCCAAATGCCAGAAGGATTTGGGAACAAACATGCCTTGAAGAAGACATCTTGTAACACCCATAAGATGACGATTTTTTCTTTCAGCAACCCCATTCTGCTCAGGGGTATAGGGATAGGTGAGTTGCTGAAGGATACCACGTTTGTTTAAGTGAGAAACAAGGTCCTTTGTCACATATTCCCCCCCATTATCTGACCGAAGATTCCGAACCACAATATTGAATTGAGTTTTAATCATGGAGAGGAATTGGCAAAAAATTTCAAACACTTCGGATTTTTTCTTAAGAAGATAAACCCAAGTGCACCTGGAAAAGTCATCAATAAATGTAACATAATATCGATGACCAGAGATAGCAGTAACAGGAGAAGGCCCCCACACATCAGAATGAATTAAATCAAAAATAGCTGGAGCACGATGCATCCGAGGAATATAAGGCTTACGACAATGTTTGGAAAGTTCACACACTCACATTTAAACTTTAAATGTTGACAAGCTAAGGAAAAAATTGGAAACATTAAACATAAATACTGAAAATTAACATGTCCCAATCGAGCATGCCACAAAGATAAGTCTTTGGAAGAAACAGAAACTGGAAAATCAAACACGGCAGATGTGTGAGCTTGAAACACAGGATCAGGGGGCAAGATAGGAGGAGGTTTGCCAAAGTAGTATAGTCCATCGCCTTCATATCCCTTGCCAAAAATCCTCTTCGAACTCCGGTCCTGCAAAAGACAACAATCAGATAAGAAAATGACAGCACAATTAAAGGATTTTGCAAGACGACTGACCGACAAAAGATTGAAGGAAAATTGAGGAACATAAAGGACAGAAGATAGAGCAATATTAGGGGAAAGTGTAACGTCCCCTTTTTTACTTATGGTGTTAACGGAACCATCAGCCAAACACACAGAAGTATGAGTGGGAACCAAAGGAGTAGAAAACAAGGATAACTCACCCGTCATATGGTCATTAGCACCAGAGTCTAGAACCCATGAGGGGGTTCCAGAGCGAACATGAAATGCAGTGGGAGTACCTGAGGCCAAAGTGGCAGTAGTAGCAGCGAAAGGCATAGGAGTCGAAATAGTTGTGGACTTCTGAGACTTTAACAGTGCTACCTGAGCCTGAAGTTCAGCAACAACTGAATGAAGAGAATCAGAAGCCTCGACAGTGGCTGCAACTCTGGCTGGGGGTCCCATTTTTTTCTTGAACTGAGCTTTCAACTCTGGGTGAAGTTTCCAACAAGTTTCTTTAATATGTCTAGAATTTCCGCAATGATGGCAAATTTTTTTACCCCCATTGGGACGAAAACCCGAGGATGCAACAAATGCCATTTGATCAGATACAACCCCAACAACTGGTGATGGGGTATGAGTAGAAATCAGACGCCTGCGCTCATCACCATCCACAATAGCAAAAGTATCCAAAAGAGATGGCAATGGTGAAGTATTGAGAATCTGAGCACGAAGATTTTCAAAATCTGACTTTAGACCCATAAGAAAGAAATAAGTGTGAAGACGATCCAACCTTTTCACGGACAACATGAGCTGTTTCCCCGAAATCACTAACTGGATCATACTGGGCTAACTCATCCCACCGCACCTGCAAGTATCCAAAGAACTCTGACATAGACAAACCCAAACTCTCCTGAGATGCATGAGAGATCTCCTAATGTAACTCAAATATACGAGCCTCGTTATGGGAATGAGCGTACATTTTTGTTAAGGCTTTCCAAAGGCTATCAGCAGTTTCATGATACATAAACATGTTAAAAATAGACGGTTCCATAGAGCTAAAGAACCAACCAAGAATAGTCCAATTATCAATGTTCCATTGTTCTAATGTAATATCATCATCAATGGGATGAAGGCATTTTACCCAAGAGCCAGGACATCTTGCCGCGCCCCCCTACGAAGAGACGAAAAGATCGAGACCAAGCAGCAAAATTTCTGCCATTCAATAAAACACTTGTTACCTTACCACCAGGCACAGGCGGAGACAACTCGGGCTTGACTACAGAAGCACCAACTGACGGCTCCCCAACACCATTTTTTTTACCTCCATCAGTCATTGTGAAGACCGCACAATCAAAGAGCAATCAACCCGGTGGTGACAAAGAAAGGGAGGGCTACACACTAATCTGCTAGCCCAAGAAAAATAGAATAGAAAGAGCACACAAGGCCTTTCTACAACATCAACAAGTCACGCATGTGACCAACTATGACCCAAACGGATCACAGCAATCAGAGAGAGAAGAAACCCTAGGTTGCTGTTATAATAGCAACTGGTGAAAGAACTAGGGCAGTAGCGTGATGGGTTAAAGGAGAGAGAGAGAGTGGTAGTGGTCGGAGAGTGGTGGCTAGTGTTGGCTAGGGTTACAGTTTGGTGGCTAGGGTTTTTGTTTGGTGAGATAGATGTTGGCTCTGATACCAACTAGAAAAGAGAAGAAAGAATATATTGAATCTTAAATTAATGTATTTACAAGAGAGGGGTATATATACCCAAGAGAATGAAAGATAAAAGGAAACGAAATAAAATCAAAACACTAATATTGCGGGATTACATATCAATCAAATTCCTAAGAATCCGGTCAAATATTACGCCGGATATGATGTGATTCCAACATATTTAACTCCTACAACATCATACTGAAAGCTTAAAATCTTGACATGTCTCCATTCCACAACCAAATCAGAAACTTCCATATCTACGGCCAATCGAAGCCCTTCCCAAACACCCCAAATTTCAGCTTCAAAGCTTGACATGTTTCCTAATACTAGTTTATGGAAACCTAGATGTTAAACAAGGTCACTAACGGAAGTTAACGAAGTAGATGCCTAGTTAGTCTAGGAGTTATGTCGTCGGTTATATTTTTCTGTTGTATTGTATAGCAGGTAGTGGTCTTGGTAGTAGAAAAGGGAAAGTGTGCCTCATTTGGCAGAGAAGATCTAGAGAAATGAATCATGAACTCAGAGAGATGATTGTAAACGATGCATTAATTCTTGATTGCTTTCTTCATTATCAATCAGTTTCTGAATTTTTTCACCAAATAGCAACCAATCCCAAAAAACTTCCCCAACTGACGAGAGACCAGATCTTTTTGAAGCACCATCCACAACTAACTTAAATAGGGCATGAGCAGGTTTAACCTTACCAACCCAATCACGGTCCAGGCTGAGACTCAAGCTGATCCCAGCCGGTTTATAGCACAAAAAACACCATTCAATTGCCCTAGCAAGTAGCAAGACAATCTTTTTATGTGAACAACTTTGGGTTTGAGCCAACAGACGAATCATAGTCAAATAGGCATTGATTGTGACTATTCCAAATTCGCCAACACCTGAAGAGAAAAATGATTTTCTAGGGTATTACATGCCAGAGGGGTGCCTAGTATTCGTCTTAGATTTTTTTGTGACCCAACTCAATCATGAAAAGGATATATAATAGTTAAGGAAATCATTTTCAAACCCAACAATCAGAGGGCTCTAAATAGCCAAAGCCTTGGGACAATCACGGCTGTACATGCTAATATTTTCCACTAAGGTAGGGCAACAGTGTTTTTTTTTTTTTTTGAAAATGACTCGATCCTAGTCACATAAAAGTCCAAAGATAGTACAGATTTCATTAGAAATAAGGGATTAAACAAAAAAACTAACAAAATCTAGACGCAAACACATACACTAGTAGGCTCAGTGACACCCTTGCCAAAGGCAGACCAATAACTCGGTTGTCGAGCTAAGACCTAGTCCTCTGTCCGAAAGTAGAAATCTAGAGTGATAACAGCTCAAACTCTAACAGTAAGCACAAGATGAAATCAAAGAATCAGCTACGGTTATGCAGTCCAAAAGCCAAACTTTGGCCAAAGCGAGAGCAGGCAAGAAACCGGCAGCCTCAATAGGGTGCTTACTCCGAGGTGAGTCCCCGCTGACACGCGAGACTCTGTGTGTAGGTAGCCATGTCGATAAATCGACTCCAACCAAAACACATGCAACGAGAAATGGAAAACACAACCATAGCCAACTCAAAACAAAACAATAAACTACTAGGGAAAAACAATAACTAAAGCAAATGACCAAAAACTCAAAAATAGACTGAGTTAACTGGGTCACCCTTCCCTGAGTTCCATCGAGTCACACTGATTTGCATTGAGTTAAAGCCGAGTTACCACTCCAGTAGCAGATCCAGCCTCCATAATTGCCATCATAAACTTTATTCACCGGAGGAGCCCAGGCCACCATGGACTCATCCACACACCTGAGATAACCCAATGAATCAGAGGGGTGAGGATAGACTAAGGCATTGACAGATGAGGGCAAAGGAAGGGCATGCACTGGCAGAGGGAAAGGGTGTTGGAGGTGGGTGGTGGGCGATCTGATTCGAGGAGATATCAACCGGAAGTGTGCGCCCCCCCCCCCCCCCCCCCCCCCCCCCCCTAAGAGGACCAAGAGGGGAGGCGGTGGGTGGCAAAGACAAAGAGTCAATGAAGGATGGGGTTGCGGTGGTTTAAGGAGAAGGAAGGGAAAGGGGTCTAAGGTGGGAAAGGGGGCGGCGGTGAAGGGTAGTTGTAGAGATAAACCCTAAGAGTGAGAAACTCCCACGCAGGGGAGAGAATAGTAGCTCTACGTAGGGCAACAATTGACACTCGAAATACCAAGATGGGAGTGGAATTCCTTATCAGGTTTTGATTGAGGATAGCGAGCTAGAAAAAGAATTGAATACCAAGATTTGCTTGCAATTTCCAATCCATCAAAGGAGGTAGTGATGGCAATTCCGTCCGGTCTGCTCTGACTAATTCACTCCGTTCCCCGTCTTATTCGGGTTGGAGTTTTAGGGATTTTTTCAGGGATCAGATTCGATTTGGTGGTAAAATTAAAAAATATTCGAGGAACGGATTGGAGTGGTTCCACGTACATCCATCCCATCCCCTTTTTTTGTTCTCATCCTAAAATAAAAGTCCAACAATACTCTTACTAATTAATAATTATTCTCTCTCTCTCTCTCTCTCTCTCTCCAAAATTGCAACTATCTCTCTCCATTTATTACCTTCCATTTATTGCACCCACTTTATTATCTTTTTTTTTTTTGGGTTAAAGAAGAGATCAGTTACATCACATATCAAGTACAAAGTAAAAACTTGGGACACTACATCAATTTTGAGAATCCCCGAGACAACCAAGTCTAACAATTTAACCAATACAAGGAATAAGCGCATTAAAGGGTAGAAACACAGAAAAGAAAAGCCCTTATACACCGGTGGGAGATTCAAACTCCTGACCTCCTAATGAAATGCAAAAGCCTTGACTAACTGACTGCCCACCCCATTTATTATTTTACTAGCCAATTTTCCAAATATGATCAATTTCAAAATTATCAATATTTTTCATGGATTATTATGATAAAATTATCATTAAATAATATATTTCAGAATATGATGGATATAATGTAAATTCTAACATATTTCAAAATCACGAAGATAATGTCAATTCTAATTAAGGTTAGAATTTGGTGGGTCATAGGACCCCATAGACTTATATGTGGCGCGCTAATATAAATTAGAACACTATTTTTCTTTCTTATTATTTTTTCTAACCGTCTCTTTTAAGTTTGCCTGACGTTCAAGTAATGGCGTTGGAAAAAAATAATACCCATCACTGATTTCTTCTACTTGTTCGATCCCCTTACTTTTCGATAAACTCTGGCCACGATAGGAACCATTGATGGAGATCGTTTACCTGCTTTACCTTACGAAATCTGCCAAATGGCTAATTAATTAGTCATAATCTTCAAAATAATACTAAGGAAATTCAAGATATGTCACGAGCTCGGTAAGAGATTGAACGTTTTGTTACTCGGTTTGCCTTGACTTGTTAGGTATTGGAGACATCGAGTACGTCTTCCTAAATTTCGATATAAGTAGTACCCATTTCATACATAAGAACATAAATACATGTATGCCAACCTAATGAACAAAGAAGAGTACCGAAGAATATCATACTTTCTATTTATCTTTGATTTAGTAACTGAGGCTGAATTTGCAACATTTTCTCCTAGAAATCAACTGAGAACCAAACCAGAATTGTTTTGATCTAGCATTTGGTTCTGGTCTAGTTCTACGTGTATAATGGTCAAGCTTAAATTTTCAATTTTTTTTAAGCGTTTGGAATTCGGGTTTGTTTGCGCGCACCCTCAGTTGTCAAAATGCTACTATTGGTCAATAGAATTTTAGTCTTTAGTCATTTAATTAAGTCAAGTAGGTAACAAGACTTTCCTTTTCTTTCAATTCGCCCGCGGGGTGAATTAATGTACTCACTCACTCAATTGACTCACGAACATTAATCACTGATACTGGGAGGGTATGAAAAGTAAGTTTTCATTAGTAAATAAATAAACAAATCTTTAACGTGTAAAATAGAGTACTGGATGAGTGGATGGTAACACATTAATGTGGAGAAGGAGACCCAACCCAGCACGCATTCATGTCTAAATAATGCAAATGATTAATAATTTATTAATAAAAAATGATACGTGCAAGGAAGATTTGCAGGGAATCACACATGGAAGGCTCGAGTGGATTTGCGAGAAACCAACTCCATTTGATATGTGTGGATGCTTGATCCTAACTTTCATTTTTGAATGGCTCGGATGAAAAAAGAAAAAAGAAAAAAGAAATGAAAGTTTGGATCAAGCATCAAAACATATTAAATTATGACACCCAATTACTTCAACTTAATCCCTAACCGAGATAACTGACCAAAAATCCAGCTGGCATCTGATTAGTACTTCTTCTATTTCAAAATAATAGCTCATTACAAAAAGTCGTTCCATTTTTCAAATCAAAAAATTAAGTACTTCTCTTTATCATTTTTCAAATTTTTCACACGTTTAGTGTGAAAAAATTCAAAAAATGATATACAGAAGTACTTAATTTTTTTACTTGAAAAACAACAAGAGAGAAAGTGAGTCTTTTTTTTTTTTTTTTTGACAAGGAAAAAAGAGTGGAGAGAAAGTGAGTCTATTATTTGGGAACGGAGGGAGTATATTTTTTTTTCGGTAACTACGTGTTTGGGCCACGATACGTACACCTCAATTTTACGAAATATATACTCCTTCCATTCCAAAATAATAGTTACTTTTGGGTAGTCGTGCCACTCAAACAATAACCTATATTTCACAATTTATAACATTTTTTATAATTTCAAAATTTTTGTTTAATAAAACTAATTAAGATCTATCAAACAAGATCCGTATTGGATATAAAAAGTATTATAAATTAGAAGATATAAACATTTTTTGAGAAATTCTAAATAAGGAAAAGTGACTAACAATTTGGAACGGAGGGAGTACTAGCAAAGAGGGTAGTCCATTTGGCATTTTCTCTTTTTCTTAAAGAATTTTTATAAAGATCACACGAAAATCCACATCACCTCTCCGTTGCTCTCTTCGCTTAATTTCCTCCACTCTTTCACTTTACAAGTCCTCATTCATTTGTCCACCACTTCTCTCATCTCACTCTCTTTGGCCTTGCACTTTCTCAAGTCCCTCATTTATTGGCTAATAATATGTCTTTCTTTTGAGAATAATCCTTTTTACCGGGAATGCAACAATTAAACACTTGTTTAGATTTTGTAGACGTAATCCTTACCGGCTCACCGCTATATACCCATCAGGAAATGTTACAGTATACATTCCTATTTGGGTGTATATCATATATCTTAAAAATATTACGAATCGATTACCTCTTATAAATAAAAGATTACTATTTTTTTTGTATCAAAGTTACGAAAACGAGCAAAATGTTATGAATTATAGAACAAATGTTACAAATCATATTGCTGAAAATTTAGGAGACACTAGAAAATTAAATGTTTTGATTTGCCATGAGGTAACACAATGTGAATTATACAATAGTTGCATATCGTACACCTCTTTAATAATTGTATAATGTAGCATTTCCATATCCATAACAACATAGTCAAACCCAGTTTTTTTGATGTACGGTAAACACTAGTAACTTAGTGGAGTCGTAATCTAATTTTTTTTTTCCAACCCTCTATGTATTCTTGTAAGGCCACTTCGTGCGGAGTGCAATTTTGTTCACCCTCCTTAAAAGAGGGTGAACAAAACCCTCTCTCCTATTGATTGAATTAGTGTGGGTCCCACTACAAAGTACAAAATGATGTCATGCTTACTTCTGCAATATACTTTTGGTAAGCATGACATCACTTTGATGTAAGCATGACATCACTTTGTGGTGGGACTCACATGTTTCAACCAATAAGAGAGAAGGTTTTGTTCACCCTCTTTTAAGGAGGGTGAACAAAATTGTTCTCGTTCGTGCGACGGTTGGCCATGTTTTAATCAGACCCTTGTTAATACACAGGTGAATTAGAGCATCTCCCAGGCAAAGATGCAGTCAGGAGTGGTTAGTAGGGGCAGCCCCTGCAATTTAAAAAAATATACTATTATATTACATTGAAAAAATTATATATATCATTAAACTATATAGTCCTGTCCCTCTTCTATTTTTTCGTTTAAAGAAATTAATAGTAACAACTTAAATATTTTCCAAGCTATGAAACAACTTTGTACTAAAATTAGTCTTAATGAGGTTTAATTACAATCTTTTGAACAAAATAAGGACCAAAATTTATAACCCAACTCACTTATAGTCAGGGACCTAAGGCCCCAACTCACTTAGAGTTAGGGACTCACGGCCTGTTCACTTTTAAAAACTAGGGCTCATTGAAATTTTGGAAGCCTAAAACTCTTTTATTGTGGTTTGTGGAGTATAAAACATCAACGGTGAAGGAAAAAGAAAAGAGAAAAACAAATTAGGGGCTCCCAATTAAAAACAGTGCATGACCCCCTCTTTGTAGGAAAATTCTCCCAAAATCAATTCTATCTGGAATCGAAATGTGGATGGTCTATCTACTAGTAAAAACTCACATCGTTGTCCCTCTTTATTTCAATTTTTTATTGTGTATATTCGTCCCCCCTACACAAAAATTCTAGCTCCATCCCTGCTCCAAGGGATGTAACAAAATAAAAATTAAAACTACGTTTGAAGAGCCATGTTTTTTAAAAATATTCCAAGGAAGAAAGTAAACTTGTAACTCCCGTTGGCTCCTAAAATGGCTCATAGTTAAGTTCCTAGGTGACATGGATAAAGTGAGTGATGAAATTATCTTTATTTTAGTCCTCAAATGGACTCTACATGGTGGCTCCTAAAGTAGGCTCCCAAGATTAAATCCTAGTTGGTGTCCTAAGGGGTGTTTTGACAAAATAATTGATCAAGGTTATCTTTTTTGTCCCAATTTTTTTTTAAAAAAAATTGGCATTTACTAATTCTATGTCAATTTTTTTGTGGATTATTGGTTCGTCTCAATAAGAAGAATCTAAAAAGTAAAAAATTATGTTCGAAATTGAATTTTTTTGAATAAAGATAAAATAATGGATTATTGAACATTTTTTTGTCTTTATTCAAAAAGTTTCAGTTTTGAGAATACTTTTCAAATTTCTATTGTCAAGACAAACCGATAATCTAAAAAAAAAAAATTGACGCAAAATTAACAAATGCACAAAAAAATTGTATAAAGACAAAAATAAATAAATAATCCAAACAAATTGTTTAGCTGAACCACCCCAAAATTTAGAGACATAATTGAGAAGAAGAAGAAGAGGAGGAGACGAGGGACTCACTTATATTTTTTTATACGTAAACAAATTATAGGACACGCTGTAGTAACTAATTTTAGAGAACCTATTGAAGTACCCTCCCTCTCCTAAATTAGCAATCCTTAGCACTTAAAAATGGACTCTACATTTGTTTATCTGTTCACTTTAAGAGTCATTTTAAGTGTGAGTGTACTAGAGATACTCTTATTACACCATCTTGGTGTAGGTCTCTGACCCTTCAAATGCGACAAACATCAAATATCATAGTAATGTTAATTGGTGATTTAATGAATTTTTTTTTGGCAAAGTGGGTCCTTTAAAGTTATAAGATAAATATTTTTTAAAAAAAAAAGATTGAAAGAATCCATTAGAATACACGTATTGCAAATGGCTTCTCAATTTGCCACATGTGTCACCAAACCTAAATTTATTATCAATTCAACTAATATGAGGGAGGATTTTATTCACCCTCCTTCACCCTCTTTTAAGGAAGGTGAATAAAATTGCACTCATTGCTCGTAGATAATTCAATGTAAACAAAAATAGAGTTTATCCATAAGAAAATTGATATTGGCACTCCACTTTTCTCTATTGGCACTTCATTTTTTTTTGTCTTTATTCATAACGTAAATTTTACTCCCTCCGTCCCTTTTTAAACGTAGATCTTTTTATTTTGGGTTGTCCCTAAATAAGTGTGTAGTTTGAAAAGTTAATAGGTAAAAGTTTGTACAATTGTCATTTTGCCATTTTCAAAAGTTATCAGGTAAAAAGTTAATGGGTAAAAGTGGAGGATAATTTTGGAAAGTAGAGGTAAAAGTTGATGTGAAAAGTGTAAAGTGGAGAAAAAAGTTGATATGAAAGGTGTAATGATGATTTTTTTAATAAGTTAAATTTACGAAGCAACACATTTAAAAAGGGAGGGAGGGAGTACCTAATAAAAACAAAAGGGAAATGATAATGCCAAAATCATTTTTGTTTGTGCCAAAACTATAGTACATAAAAGTCTTGTACCTTGCACATGGTACAAGGTTTTTAAGCATTATAATTTTGGCACAAACAAAAATAATTTTGGCACAAATAAAAACGATTTTGGCATTAGCACCACCCAAATAAAAAAGGAAGTGCTAATTTTAATTCCCTATTTGTAATTACATTTGTATTTTCCAATTCCCAATGGAATTTTGAACAGATAAGCTAGCAGTGGAGTACATGATTTTCGGTAAATATGTAGTTGTCAAATCAAAGGGAATCCCCCTCTTTAAATACGAATTCCCCGGTTGCTGAATATCCGTGAATTACAGTTTCCCCCTCCTGTGCTTCTCTCTCTTTCTCACCTACTAAAACACTTCTTCTTCTTCTTCTTCTTCTTCTTCTCTCTGGAATCCTTTGCTCCATCCTCTCTTAAATCGTTACGAGAGATGGATACAAAAAACTCCTTCGAATCCTCTCTTAAATCGTTACGAGAGATGGATACGAAAAACTCCTTTGAATCCTCTCTTAAATCGTTAGGAGAGATGGATACGAAAAACTCCTTCGAATACCAAGTAAGGTCGTTAGCAGCAGCTGCTATGGCGAGCCCAAAGCAGGGTGGTGGTTTCATTAAGGTCCAAATAATGCTTAGAGTATTGGCAATCTTACTCGCGTCGGCTGCTATGGTTACCATGCTTACCAGCCGCGAATCTGTCAATTTTTTCGGGATTTCGATGGAGGCTCGTTACTCTTACTCATCTGCATTCAAGTACTATTCCTATATTCACCATCTAATCTCTCAATTTTTTTTAATACAACCAGATTGAAATACAAGTTCAAACACACAATCTACATGATTTACAAGCGTTGTTTTTCTTGCTGAAATTGTTTTCAATTCCAGGTTCCTAATGGTTGCAGACGCTGTTGTGTTTGCTTTCTCACTGCTCTCTCTAATCTTCGTGTTCTTGCTAAGCCGCTCAAAACCCAATCCCTGCAGCTATTTCACTGTGTTTTTGCATGATCTGGTAATCAAAATTTTATTCATTCTTGGTTGTTATTCTTCTTATTGCTGCAAAAGTGTGCTAAATTGGCCGAACCAACAGTAAACAATGCGCAAAGAATAATCAAGAAACGAGCACAAAGAATAATCAATGGAGATTTTACGTGTTAATCGAATGAACAAAGTATACTGATTAGTGATTACGTCGGCTGTTAATTATATATCCTCGGATTTATGCATCACCAATTACCTTAATACCCCTGTTTAGGTTTTGGAGACAAACCCGACATAGTAGTGGCAAAGCAAAGACTTGTAAAGCTTCATAACCCCAACAAATAGTTGAGAGGAAGAAGAGAGAGAAGATTTTGTGTTGTGTCTTCATAACCCCAACTACCCTGTTTAGGTTTTGGAGACAAACCCGACATAGTAGTGGCAAAGCAAAGACTTGTAAAGCTTCATAACCCCAACAAATAGTTGAGAGGAAGAAGAGAGAGAAGATTTTGTGTTGTGTCTTCATAATCCCAACTTCAAGAATTTCACTGCTTGTAAACTAGAACTCCCTCCGTCCTGAATTTCTTGTCAATTTATGTGCATGTATTGTCATTTATTCAATTGCTTATATCTTTCAATCTATAGTATTTTTTACAATTTTAAAGATTTTTTTAATAGAATTCATCGAGAACTATAAAATGAGATTCCTATTAAATACATACAGCATTATACATTTGAAAATATAAACTATTTTTTGAGGTGTTGTGAGTAGTGAAAGTGGACAAGAAATATGGGATGGTGGGAGTAATAAATTTGTTCCTGATCAAAAAAAAAAAAAAAAAACTTCCTAGGCTTAAAGTCAAATCACATAAATGGTTTATACTATTGCTTTGTTTATTGTTTCCGTATCCATCTCCTTCGTCATGACAACGATTATTATGGCAGGTTGTAGTGCTGCTGATGATGGCGGGATGTGGAGCGGCCACTGCTATCGGCGTCGTGGGTCGCGACGGCATGGCCCAGGTTGGTTGGTTGGCTATGTGCGGTAATGTGAGCAAATTCTGCCATAAAGTGACATTCTCAGTTGCCTTGTCTTACATGGTTGCGATCTGCTACATCGTGCTTACGGTCACATCTGTCCACAAACTCAAGTATTTGGCCGCAGGAATGAGCAACCCAGAATCACAGGAAGGTGTCTCTGGGGAAAAGTGAAAAGCTTAATAGATAAGCCCACCAAGGAGATGCTCTGTTATCACTTTTACGTTTTCTGGCATATGTAAATTTTAAATTTGCAGGTGATTAGTTCAGTAGGGTATGCTCTGTCATTTCTTTTAGGCTTCTACCGTGTGTAAATTAGAGCCTTGTAGTGCGGTGAGTCATTAATTGTCTGCAACATTGTGAAAACATAGTTCCTGACTGTTCATTGTTTTGCTTTGTCTAAGAAAGTCCACAATTTTCTTAATTGTATGCTTATATAGTAGTACTGGCCAGTAAAAAAAGTTGCTTTCTCATCCTTCTTAGTAAAAGGTTTGAAAAGCGTAACATAAAGAGATCATTACAAAAATAGGGGAGAAATATTACTGCCAGAACGGTTAAATCACTGTTCATGAGCTCAATCAGAGTGCAACGTATAGTTGAATTTACAGAGGCCAATACCTGCATGTGGAAAGACTTGTCGAGGTTTGGTTTCTGAGCAGACGCAAGTTCATCAAAAACTCTCAAGAACATATGCAAAAGGTTTGGACTTTGGAGGTTCAAAACTAAGCCAAGGAGTACGGGCGTCTACATGATAACTACTGGGAATTTGTTGCCAATATATTGAATCCCGTCGGCAAGCTCCAAAAGTAGCATCAGTTTTAGTAAGGCTTACATCTTTGAGCCATTTGGAACCCCTGCCTTATAAACTTGTGGATCTCGTGCAATAACCCTCATGACTTAACGTGGACAATGGAGTGTGGACAATGGAGTGATTGGCCGGTTCGTACCGGAATTTTGAGCCTCCGATACGGATACACCCCGATATAGCGGTGTGACCTAAATATCGCATACGAATCGGCCGAGACGGAAGCCGGTTCAGAGAGTATCGGCCGAGACGAAAAAAAAAAAAAAAGACAGGAACCCACATTCAATTCTCAAGAAAGAGAAAGGGGAGTGTGGGGAGACTGGAAAAGGATGAGAAACCTGATCTTCATCTTCTCCTTTGTTATTTTCAGCCATAGCAGCATCTCTCAATCTACCATTATAATCTATAGTGAAAAAACAAAACAAAGGATCCACACAAAAAAAAAAAAAAAAGAGAGAGAGAGGTTCTCTGATCTGTGCACCACCATCGTTGGAGCCTGAGAGAGATGCATCGGTCGCTAGCATTCGCTGCCATCACAGAGATTGAGATAAGAAAAAGGCGTGTAAAAGAAGAAGACTAGAAGAGGCGAGTAAAAGAAAGAGATTGAGATTGCGATTTACAGAAAGAGGCGTGTAAATTAAAGAAAGAAGAGGAAGTACTTTTGGTTTTACTGTTGGAGTAACGTTTAAGTTTGGGTCCAGCTGTTTACCTGAAAGGAGTGCTTGGTCTCTATTCAAACACGTAACCTTTCTCTTGGGAAAACACCCCTCTACTCTGATAACAAATTTAAAAAAAGGATGAAAATATGCAAGTGGGCAAAGACTAGTAGAGGAAAAATTGTTCACTGTAAACACAGAAATTTAAAGTATATATGTATTTTACAAAATTTTAAGGAAAATAATAAGTATTTATATGTTCTAAGATCGTCTAAAATATGACAAATTAAGCTAATGAGGCAAAAAAAAAAACCTGTACCATAAGGTTTTGTATGAGTTGCTAATGATTGTAAAAAATTCACGGCCAAGACAGCCGATTCTTGCGACGTATCGCCGATACGTCCCGATACCGATACACCGATACCGCGATTTAAAACTATGATCAGGATAGTTTCATTCAATATATAGCTCATTCCGAAGCAAAAACTCATAAATACGGAACAGATTTGCTTGGACCACTCTAGATAGAAGATTAAGTTTTATACAGCCCCAAAATAGAGTTCATGGCAATTCCATCGCGATGCCATTTTGTTTCTTACTTCGGATATCCAAGTGAAGAATCAAGGGTGCAACGCAAACAAACAAACAACTCATTTCATTAAGCAGAATTCAGTGCAGGGGGATGCACAATAAATGATACTAATAATTTAAATAGAACAGTCTTAGGATTACCAGATTTCAAAAACTAATAATTAAACAATTGACTTATGATTCTGTCATATAATACATATCGTAGTTGGTGCAAGAATGTACAGTCATTTCAATACTATAGCAACACGTAAATTCTCAACATGGAAGTACAAAATTTTGTATTCAGTTTCTGGAAAGAGAAGAGAAAGGGCATAGGGGGTGCCATTCAGATCACATCTCATCTTCATAATCATTAAGGTGGTCTTTGAGAAGTTGACTCGGGATTTCCCACTTTTGTCTACCCCATGCTGAATCCATCTCAGGCAATTCGTAGTCATCTGGACTTAGTGATAGCTGGAATTCTGGAAGATCAGGCAAGATCTCGAGACCTCTGCAAACCATTTCACAGAAATTAAATTTAAACAGCCTAAAAGTTCATCTTTAGGAAATATGTACCATTGAA